>CAJQZP010001435.1:950000-1662500 GCA_907164705.1 Parnassius apollo
GCCTCAATGTAAAAATACGGCCACAAAAACACCTGAAAAGTTGTTTTTTAATGTGCCTAGAAACTCTACCATCAGAAAAAAATGGAAAAATGCTATGAGAAGAGCACATCCTTTAGGACCAAACACGTTAGCATATTGTTGTTAGGATCATTTCGATGTAAGTATTCAAATAATAATAACCTTCACATGATAGCTCTTGGTTATTCCTAGTAAATGCTTTCTATTAGGCATGTAGGTATAGAACCTTTCCACGCTTAATGATCATTATAATTTCAAGAAAAAACAATACCTAATACCTACATATTTAACTAAAACTACTTCAGTGTAAATAAACATCCAAACTTGGGTAAAGTACTTACCTATGTAATGTAGATAAGTCAATGACCTGTCGTGAGTTCGTAAGTTAAGATGTTTGCAACCTATTTTTGCAGCAAATTTTAAAATGTTTATAAGTAATGCATATAAAGGTTAAAATATGGAACATATGTTAACAAACGTTTTTATATTTTTACGATATTTCGAGCAAAACTAAACACATCGCAGAGCCTGCATACTTTGCGGGCCGCAATAAAAGTTTGATTATGAAGTGGAGCACTTAATTTTTTTTTCGTGTTGTCCTATTTTATATATTACATAGTTGGTACATATTTTAAATATTAATATAATACAAATTACGAGGTCCCTTATTTTTTATAGACTTTAAATAAGTTTGTATTATGTTCTAGGTCGAAAACGATATGGAAAACTACGTGAAGTACAAACTAGTTGGTGGTCCCCTCAAACTTAAAAAGATGTTTTGCCTCACAAGTTTGCTTGTCAAAATCGGTGTACAGAAAAACCACAAAGATGTTTACTATCAAAACTAAATGCCAAATCTAGGTCAGAAACAGTTGCACATGCGATTTCCACAACTTCACAAGAAATTGAGCATAGATATGTTGTCGATCCTGTACGTTAAGAATATAATATATAACTACGCTTTTAATCATAATAATAATGCGACCCTTTTCTATTAATATTGAAAACAACTTATTTTTAGATAAAATCATATTTTTATTTTTTATACACCGAAGGTATATTTGTAGTAAATTTCTTTATAAACAACAGGAAATTTTTTGAACCATAAAAACCACAAAAAGGTCAGGGTGCACTTAAGAAGAGAAAACAAAACTAGTTAGAGGTAGATAGTAAGTAGGTAGGTAAGGAATGTTTACGTATTTTTGTTATACCTATTCTTATCATTAGCAAATGAAACCCAGAAGTATTAATGTAATATTGAGTACCTATGTTATAAAAATATTATCTTATTCTTATGCGTATTTCAGCCGCGACAAAATCTTTGTTTCTTAGAAAATATTCTGCCACCATCATGTCACGGACTATTGGAAGGTTGTCAGATTGACCCTTTTGAAACACTTCTTCCATCATTAAATACTTAAAAACACCAGAACGCACGAGGGCAAACAACTCACCCGTCAAATATTACTACAAACGTATGATCGGCGCGCTGGAACGGTATGGCGGCGCGGCCGCATGGAATCAATGACGTCACGCGCTACTGGCGGGCACGGGCGAGATTTTAAAAATATACGTAAACTTTCCACGCTTTTAACTTCGGTAATAGTGCACCGATCGATGTGAAATAAAAACTAGAATTATGTGTTTGGTCTAGACTTTTTACCTACGTACTTAAAATTCTAATATTGTGACCTTGTTATCTTCTCCATTGAGGAGATAATTTGGTGAGTCCCCATCTGATTTGCCCAGCATTACATGTCTAAGGGTTTTGAATATCCATGTTAGTTGCTAGGTATATGCTGTAACTTTATTGTAATATTTGGCAGCAATGAAGTATTTGCTACTTAGCGCGGAATTTCCCATTCCATTTGCTTCACGCCAAGTTTACGAGTCTTTGAGTCGTCGATTGTTGCGGATTACTATGAAGTGGTCACTGTTTTGCCTAATTAACAGTACGTCGAAGTGGTGTCTGGTGCTAAGGCGGTTATCTAAAAAGTTCGTGTGGTAGGCGAAGCAGAATAACATGCGAGTGTCGTGAGAGACAAAAATTTATTGGAATATAATTTAAAACCTATTAGGATGAGCGCAATCCATTAGTTGCTTTAAAACTATAGATAAATTAGAAGTGGTTTTATGACTGTCTAAGTTGAAGACCAATAGTGTCAGCGATATTGCTGGCGACAATATAGACATTATCCTGATCATGTCCCGGACTTCTATCTGAACGAGTTTTCCAGCATCTTAAAAACGGCAAGGTACCTGGTAAGGACAAAATTACAACAGAACTTTTGCAAGTGAATGGATAATTGGTACATATTAATGTCCTTCAGAAGTTATTAAATGTTGTCCTTCCACTTGGTACTATGTCAAAAACGTGGAAAAATGATAAATATTTTGTTATTCAAAAAATAAAAAGATAACGCCCGCATGATGAGCTACAGCTGATTTCTCATCTAAATTGTATCATCAGTCGTTCAGAAATGTTTTGCATGCAGATTTGATGACTCATAGTCTCTAAAATACGTTGATTTAAACATAGCACTATGATCATTTTCACCTACATAGTATCTAACAACGGATGGGTTTCCAACAGTTAAGTTATCAGAAAAAGATTTATTCATGTCACATGGATACTGGGGTTGTTAGTAAACTGTTATTGAAGAATATGTCTGTAACAAATATGGAAGGAAACTCTGGTGTTCACAGAATTAATACTTATAACAAATATCGTTGATATTTTTATCCATGGGAAACCTTGCGGAAAGGTATATATTTTGTAGATGATTTTAATATGGGCGTTATTCCACTTCAGAACCAGTACATTCTTGAGATAAAGCTCCGACTACCAATAATAATGGCCTGTGATTTTTCGGGATTGACATTTAGGCCGTATGACTTACTCCACTCATGAATAATATTTAAGTCGTTATTCAATATTGCGATTGCATTCGGCAAATTCTCAAGAGTCGACTGAGTGTAAATCTGAACATCATCCGCATACATGTGGAAGAGAGAAGATATTTTATGAGTGATTGAATTAATGAAAATGGAAATGAGTAAAGGTGACAACACGCCGCGCTGCGGAACGCCTGCAGTAATATTACACCAAGTTGAGTGAGTTTTATCAACACGAATACACTGCCGACGGTCACAGAGATAACTTTGAAACCAATTAATTACTGATGGAGATATGTTAAGGGAACACAATGGACTATATGAAATCAACAGTATATCGAAATCAACAGTATTGAACGCATTACTGAAATCCAGCAAGGTCATGACTGTGAGTTGTTTATTATCCATACCCCACCGTAAGTCATCAGTAACTGATTAAAGCAGTAGCCGTACTAAGACCAGGACGGAAACCGGATTGTAAAGGATTCAACAAATTGTGCTTATTAAGGAAACGGGTGAGGTGTTGGTAAATAAGTTTTTCAAGGACTTTAGAAAGGAAAGGTAAGATCGAGATGGGACGAAAATCAGAAAGGTTGACGGGATTGGATCTCTTCGGAAAGGGTATAACATGTGCACTCTTCCAGGCTTGACGGAATTTAGATGAAAAGACACATGCATTAAGTAAATAAGTAATAATGGGAGCGATAACATCAAGGAGAGGAATAATCATATTACGGCTAATGTTGTCGCTACCGACAGCGTTTGAGGAGATGGATAATATGATCTTCTTAACATCACATACAGTAAACTGAAAAAAAAAAACGAACAGAGGATAATTAGGGGTCGGAGTTACAGAACGAGAACGAAGTGTTTGCAGTTTATGTTCACTATCAAAAGAGTTGAGAGAAAAATGTTTGGAGGTGAAGCATTTAGGGATGTTCTTCCAGCTCCAACTGTTTTAAGAAAGTTGCACACCCTAGATGAGTCGCCGTTCTCGACTGATGTATGAATATGGCGTCGTTGTGCATCTCTACATAATGTATTGCAGCGATTCCTGATTTTGGCGTATTTCCTTTGATTTTACTCGGTTTTATTCCTCTTAAACTTTGAAAATGCCACATTTTTCTTCAAGATAAGTTTTTTCAGATCGTCAGAGAGCCATGGAGCAGGTAAATGTTTGAGTTTCACGTAATGCATTGGCGAGTGAATATCATAAATCTGAGTAAGTACGGAACAGAAAAGTTCAACTTTATCATCAATGCACGGTGCTCTCTCAATCACTGGCTAGTCAATGTTATGCGCATCTTCACAAAGTTGGTCAATATCCATTCCTTCAAAATTACGTCACAGAACTAATTTAGGTTTGATTTTAGGAGGGCGTAGTTTATACGAAAGGAAAATTAAATCGTGATGAGATAATGCATCAGCAGGACACTGTCCGTGTTTGAAAACTATTGTTGGAGATGATGCTATAATCAAGAAGGAAAGGAGTACAGTTAGGAAAGTTATGAGTAGCAGAAAGGGGTAGGATTTGCATATTACACGCATCAATTATAGACTTAAGTTGTATAGCCCGATTGTCGCCTTTAAGCAAACAGGTGTTAAAATCTCCCATTAAAATAGTATGACTATACGTAGGGACTAGTGATTCCAAAAGAGATTCGAAAGAAGTAAAACAGTTTACAAAAAGAGAGGGACTGTAGAATGCTCCAAGAAGGATTTTATTCTGAGACAGTGAGACCTCAACCAGCAAATGCTCAGCGGAATCAACAGAGGGTGGTTGACATGACGAACTAACAATTTTAAATGGAAAGTAGGATCTAAGATAGATCGCCACGCCCCCGCCAACCCTATTAGTGCGATCATTTCTAATTAGATGAAACCCGGGCAAAGAGTAAGAAAAGGCAGACAGGGTTTTAGTCAAGATTCTAAAACTAAAATAGCGTGAATATCTACTTTGGTAATTATACTTTATTAATAAACTATACTTTGGAAAATTTTGAATTATACTTTGGTAATAATACTTTGGTATTTCCTTTTAGAATCTTGTCTAGTTAGTTTTAAAATCTTGGCTTTATTTATGTACAAATACATAAATAAAAAACAAACAATAACAATAAAATAGTAGTAAGCCACAGCACTACTTTCCATCGCGATGACGTCACTGTCATGACTGGACGATAACGGCGTAGCTGACCTTTCTTTTTAAACTTTCTTGGAGATGTAGCCGTGTCGCACGTTGTGTATCGATTTCGAAATCGGTCTAACCAAAATATACAGACATCGATTCAAAATATTTTATGTGTCGGAGGAGGCGTAGGCCAAGTGAAGCACAGAAGAAAAGTCTTACGCTCTTATGACAGTGGGGGTTTGATATGATGCTAATCCTGCCAGATGATTTTGAGCCTGAGAAAGAAAATTGCACAACACAAAATGAAAAATTGCTCTTCATACCTTAAGTTAAATACCACATTATTTGTAATTTTATATTATTAAAATAAAAATGGCACATAATTATTCACTAATTAACAATTATATATAATTATTCGCACTAGGTAAACAGTCTTATAATATTAAAATCATGGTATTGGAATTAAAAATCAGTACTTATTGTAGAAATCAACAAATGGTACATAATTATTCACCAACCAATCAAAAATTCAATTCATCAATCAAAAATCAAAATTCATCATCATCGACGCTTTCCAAAATGCGAATGGGTTCTTAGATAAAAATTCATGTTGCACTGCACTACTTTTCCCGCTAATCACTTATGACGTCATCAGGGTGTCTTCTATCCTTGACCACGGCGCCCGAAGATTTGATAACATTTTTTATTCATGTAGCTAATTATAGTTTTATGTTTCTAACCTTTTATTTTATTCAATAATAATAGAAAATCAATCATAATAGAAAAAAACAACACGTTTGAGTTGAGTCTGTGAACATGTTCAAGATCGTCCCCACCATTACATCAGACTTGATAAACCGCAAATCCTCGCAAAAGAACACCGATTTCTACCAAGGATGATACGTGAGGCTATTGAAATTAAAAAACATCCTAATTTCAATAGAGAAGATGGTTGGGTGCTGCCATCTGCTTGGAATCCTATAATTAACAAAATTAACTCCAAACCCAAGCATACCACTGCAAGACTTCAAGATACTGTAAGTTCGTTTTGCGTAAATCGGACCAAAAAATTAATATTCAAAAACTGAAGGTAGCCGGGCTAACAATGACATTGGGATGTCAAACATCTCAGTCCCCCCCTCCCGTGACCACGGGTGCTGTAAAGCACCCGAAACGTCGGGAATTAAAAATAAGTAAAATCTGTTAAATAAACGCGATAGAATCCGTAAATTTAGCTTTTATTCAACACGTTGAGCTGAATTTTGGACACTAGTGGTCAACCATAGTGTCCAAACGACGACGACCTTGGCATGCAGGACATAGTATTTGCTTAGATAAAAATCCATTTTTTTAGTTCAATGTTTCGTAGTACTTGCGCGCGATGTATTTGATGCGACTCTTACAGCTTCATCTGACTTCTAGGAGACTTGTTTTTTTATACTCACATGTTTCTGAGTTATTCCAATTTATGGAGTGTAGAATTAAAATACCAGTAATCATTTTCTAATATCTGTACTTCATATACATGTGAGCCGGGATTTTTGTCAACTATAGACATCGTTGGCGCTCAGGGCCCGCAAGTGCTGGTCAAGTATAGGCGACGTTGGTGCTCAAAAAGTTAAAAACATTACGTGCTGGATGTTTCTCAGTGCCAACGTACTGTTAAGTGGTTCGAAATTGAAGTTCGCGACAGCATATCTTTTATGTGGAAGCCATTATATCCAAAATAGCGAGCCATAAATGCAATCAAATTCGATACTTTTTTACAATTCATATTTTAGAGTATTTATCAAATTATTATCAAAATTGATACATTTTTCGCTTTCAATATTTAATGTAGATGAACTTTGTCTTTTACACAAAGTAATTTGGACGAATAGTTTAAAAGTTATCACGATAAGATTGACATAAATGGAGCACCAGCGCAAGGCGGGGGTGGAGAGGCGGTCCAAGTAATGACACGTGATCGCCGAGTGCGCGGCACGAATGCGGGCAGATGCGGAGGGCAGACGTCGTTGACGGTTATGTTCAGTTTGCATCCTTTCTTACAGCTAATTCGATTCTCGAAGAGATTTATTATTTAGTACAGTAGGTAGGTATAATGATTATTTTTAGTTAGTATAATTTAAGTAGAAATATAGATTACTTTTTATTTTAATTTCAGTTGTATTACAATTGTTTTATTTTTGTTTATTTGATTATAGGATAAGTAATACTTACATCTACTTACAAATACAACGTAGATATACTACAGTAACCAAATATAGTAGTTTAATACAGTATAATATTAATATAATATTATAAACGCGAAAGTTTGTAAGTATGAATGTTTGTTACTCTTTCACCTAAAAACTACTGAATGGATTTTAATGAAACTAAAACAATATAGTTTATACATTAGAATAATACACATGATATAATTTATAATTTGTAAAGATGTGAATTGTCCAAAATATGACGATAAGTGACAAGTAAGTAGGTAAAAATCTACCAACTTCGAGCTATTCTGGCGTGCGCTGCCAAAACCGCTAGAGTTACACATATGGCACGGTGCCGCTGGCGGTCGCGGACGAATGGTGTGGGGGCGGGGCGGGTGGTACAACGCACGGTGGATGAGGTTGGGTCTACTGGAACCAAAAATTATGTCATAATTTTAATGTCATAATGTAAGATCTTTTCTACGCCATGCTAATATAAGCTACCCGAAATACTAATCCTGCGTAGATGAAGTCGCGGGTACCAGCTAGTACATACATATATATGGAATAAATAATTATTTTGAACAGAAATTAAACAAAGAAGTATAATAATCAAACATAATATTTATGTTATTTTACGTTTTACACTATTTATTTTTACACATTTCATTTTATCGAATAATTATCAGAAAACAAGAACTAATTAAATATTTTTTACTTTTACGTTTATTTCTTTCGAATTGAATTTTAAAATAACAATTTAGACAACCTGGCGCCTAGTAAGCGGGTTCTCTCCTGGATATCTCCTGTAGCTCCAGCCTCTGAAGCCTCACTCACTGGATACCGAAGTTGCTACGATAGGCAAATAGATCTTATGTAATAGATAACCCGGCCCCGGAAATAACCCGTTCATGCCACCCACATGTAATATATGAAATTCCATCATTGACCCTTACTCCTTTTCTCTTATTACACCACCCTGAATCAGGTCGTAGGGACCCCGATTCAGGGCAGTGTAATAGGGGTATAAGCTAATACATATATTTTTCTATGATTACTACTAATTTATTTTGCTGTTTCATACTAGTTAGCATAAAGGTTAGCGAACAGGAGAACGATCACTACGTACTAAAGCATAGCCCGCCTGTCCTTGAAAATTGTAGAATTTATAGTGGCACTGACGTCGGTGAGTAGTGACTGCGAAGAGTTATGAGTAAAAGTAGATGAAGTTAGTTTAATAATGTACAAATTTTCTCCGCGGCATTGGTGAGAAAATTTTCATGCTCCGTAATTTTGTAATTTTTGACAAAAAGAAACATTAAAAAATGGAAAATAATTTATTGTGCATGGATGTGCAAGCGGTTTAGCACCTGATCGGAAAAATAGGCTGAAAATGACTTTTACTGACCGAACTTAGCGATCGCAGCGCTTCACTTATGGTGTCCATATTTCTGGGACACTATTTTCTACGGCGATCGTTTTCCATTTCTCCAACCTTCATGCTAGTTAGTCTGTGATTACCACAGATTACATTTTGATTTTTGTTATACGTCAAGTCAAGGACCTGCTGTTTGAAAAAGTATTTTGATGGATACTGTTCATAGTTCTGTTTATTGATTTATTCTATTTCATATGTGAATATTTCAGTTATAATGGAAAAAATTCCAGACCAAACCGGATATTTAATATTGACAGAGGACGGTGCAGTCCTTGAATCTGCTGGTGAACTGGAAAATGATGAACGTATTGCAACAATAATAATTGATCTTATCAGTCTGTCAAACACGTAAGTGATACGTATTTTAAAGTTGGAAGTATGATCTAATTCCATTATGGTCAGTCATAATTTTCTGTTTACAGTGTTGACCCATTGGCATTTGGTCCAAATGAAAAATTCAAGAAAATATCAATAACATATGATGATCATTGGTATGCTATATGTATATCAAATAAAAAGATATATGTAGTCAAGCGATCCATAACACCTGCTGCAACTGAAGGAAATGCCATTGCAGTTTAATCTCGAAACAAAGTAAGTCAAGATGGGACGAAATTTGTTGATGAGTAGTCTAGAGAATGCATATTTTAACATATTACTTCAAATATTATTTCGGTGTATCACTTTCATAACAAATGCTTGGGTGATAAGAAATGTGGGACATGAAGTACTGGGAATAATGAATGTGAGGTTACTGCTTTTAGAAAGTACCATATTATTCTTGAGTAGAGAACCCTTTTACAGGGCCTGTTTAGGACAGAAAGATGAATTTAATTGGAGCCATATTATAAATCAGATTTGGTTATCAGTACCTATAAGCTGTATTTTGTCTCTAATTTTTGTGTATATTTGGATAGATATATTGCCTCTAGGCCATCCAGAATATGCATCTCAGTATGCATTTGGCTGCTGGTCAGTTGCGTTTTCTTGTGTTTTAGAGTTATGTTCAGCTAATGTTGCCCTTGTTGCACAACTTTTCTGTTTTGTCAAGCTTCGGGTAGCTCTTGACTCCCTTCATATTTTTGTAAGAACATTATTATTTGTGTGTATTATCATATATGATAGATCTTTAGCTCTTATTGCCTTTTCAATAGCACAAGTGGGAAGTATTTTGGCAATAGTTTTAAGTTACTATGGTTTCTTTTATTGGTATCTAAAAAGTAAACCTCTATATGCTAAGGGGGTTCTGAAAAGTAAATTAGTTCCAGAATCAGTTATGTTAAGATTATTTGATAATATGGATGATTTTACCTTTACATCATTAAAAGATTTTATGCCAAAATACTCGGGTTCCGTCAATTCATTATTTAACAAAAAATTAAGTACCTTAACAATTAGCTTTGCTAAACAAGGTGTTGTGAAGCAATTGTTGACAGAAGGAGAGAAATATGTAATGTCAATGAGCCCAGTAATGTCATTTAAGGAACAAGGAACTTATGATGTAGTTAACAACCTTGGTAGTCTAGCAGCAAGATTTGTGTTCAGACCTATTGAAGACAGTAGCTATTTCTATTTTACCCAAATGGTTAAGCGTGAGTTGCCTGTTCATAAACAAGATCAAAATAAAATACAGGAATCATGTGTTGTCCTGTCTCATGTGTGTAAGGTAGTGAGTTCAATTGGATTAGTTGTGTTTGTATTTGGACAGAGTTATTCGAAAACATTGTTATCATTATATGGTGGGGAAGCTTTTGTTGAGAGTGGATTGTCAGTTCAATTACTTAGAAGTCATTGTTTAGCTATAATATTGTTAGCTGTTAATGGTATTAC
This sequence comes from Parnassius apollo, assembly GCA_907164705.1. Taxonomy (NCBI): domain Eukaryota; kingdom Metazoa; phylum Arthropoda; class Insecta; order Lepidoptera; family Papilionidae; genus Parnassius; species Parnassius apollo. The sequence continues at coordinate 960,511 of CAJQZP010001435.1, forward strand.
AGAATGCTACTGTTTTGCAACAATGACAAGTGCACAACTTAATAGTTATAATTATTTAATGGTAATTTTTTCCATAAGTTTTCTTGTGTTATCTTATGTGTTAACTTTTTTCTTTGGACCTGTAGGTTTTATCATATCTAATTGTATCAATATGTTTGCTAGAATTGTACATAGTGTTCATTTTATAAACAATAAATATAAAGATACTAATTTTAAACCACTAAAGGGTCTCTATGTAGGAAAAAAATTCTTATTGACTTTATTCATAGCTGGTATTATTTGCAAAATCTCAGAATATAGAATTATGCCGTATGCAATGTTTGCTCATATAGTAATTGGAGGAATCTGTTTATGCTTTGTGTTACTTGCATGGGGTTATGAAAATAGAGACCTCATAATAAAATCATACACAAAGTTTAAAAATAAAGAACAAAAAACATCCATAGATTAGCATAAAATGACAATAAAACACAGAGACAATTTTGTAGATAATTCTAATGTAATATGTAATATAATATAATAAATAAATTACTTAATATATCTGAATTTGTTATTATTTATGATCTTCTAATTTTAAAACATCTTCATATGGGATAAAAGAAAATGCCTTTCATTTGTGCTTCACATATTTGTTTCACTTCTTCTGCAATTGAAAAGACAAAGGTATTTTAAAATTAAACATTATTGTAAAAAACCACAGTTTCTTACATAATGTACAAATGTTGCAGTAATATGCATTGCAATGCAGTAATAATTTTATACATGGTATAGCCATGCTGCAGTTATATTAGTAGTATAGTTGTAGCATGAATGGGTCGGCTTGACCGGGGAAGGACCACACTCTCACAGAATACCAGCGTGAAATAATAGCTTAATGCTGCTGTATTTCGTATGGTGAGTGTAGAGAACCGGAGACCCTACCCTTTTTACTGGCAAAGAGGCATTCCATCTCATTCCTCACCGGTGACAATGCTGCATTTTGATTTTAATGGAGGATAGATGTAGATGTCTATGGGCCGCAGCAACCACTTACCATCGGGTGGACTGTGTGCTCATTTGTCACTCAATTCTACAAAAAAAGTAATAGTTTATGGTGTGTAATACCTGCTACTTCAATTATATTAGCATTTTTCCTCTGTAAAACCACATAGAATTCTCTTTCATTTGATGATTTTCCAGTAATCCAATATTCATCTAAGGTTTTAATAATGATTTCACCATAATTGCCCAGGCTGTAAATAATGTGGAACTTATATTCACTATTTTTAAAAATAGTCTTTATTTTGTAATAATTTTTTTACCTTTTTCTATCTGAATGTAATCCCGCAATTATAGTCAAAACCTCTGGTTTAATAGCTGCTGATGGAGTTAAACTATTTATTGGTGCCTAAAATTTTTAAAATTTTCTGATTAAAACTGTTTCCACTTTGGAGCAAATATTTCTTTCAGTTTTAAGGTAAAAATTGAATAGAAAAAGAAAATATTAAAATGTTTATATATAAAAAGCATTATAATTTATTAATATGTTTCAAAGATATTTAATGTAAATCAACAAACAAAAATATTGCTTACTGATGTTTTGAAAGCCAAATTTAACCTGTTGAAATATATAAATTTATTTTCTGTGTTGGCCAGTTGTGCATTTTGCAAGGCGTGTACTGTACATTGTTCACTTACAGTTGATGCAATATTGTATAACTGAGGACCAATAAAAGCATCAAGAGACCTAAATGTTTGTAACTCCAATGTCTTCTTAGCTGAAAATATTCTTAATTAGTTATAGTGTAGATATGCAGTAGCATAGCTACCTCGGGGATAGGTGGGGCAGTGCCCCGAGGCCCCCAAGCTCAAGCGGCCCCTCAGCCTTCATGAATGACGTTTGAAAAAGTTATACATATTGTTATTAAACTTAGAATGTAGAGCTACAAGACAAGATTTTAATCCCACTTTTGATGTAAGAAATTATTCCACTTTTGATGTTAGAAATTATCCTCATAATTATTTAGATTAATTCTGATGATGATGCACTGCAGCATACATTCAGTATAGAGCAATACAGTTCGATCAACTGTTACATGTTCCCGTCACAATCAAGCAACTGTTGTAACATGAAGGACCCCACTACATGATAACACTAATGTATGCAAACCAACAAGATATCACTAAAGTATGCAAACCAATAGCATTACTACTCATCTTAATGTAACAAAGGGCAGCCTCAGCAACACAATATTCCTTGCCTACACTAGTAGAATGCCTCAATGGGTATAAAATTACATATCATAGAATTAAAAACTGATCTTTCTTAGTCGCCTTCGCAATACTTTACTGTTATAACGGGTGGGAGATTACAGTTCTACCTTTATTTGTTCTTATTTCCTTTAACTTTTTTACTCTCATTCCCAACACTATAATATCCTAGTCCAACAAATGTCAAACTTTCATCCAAATCCATACAGTAGTTTTACGTGAAAGCATAACATACAAATTTTCACATTTATAATATTACTAGCAACCCACACCGGCTTGACACGGGTTCTATTTACATGTTGTGGTGTCATTTATGTTTAAAAAGCACTGTATGATTGTTTTAGATTTTTTTGACTACTTAATTACAAAATATTGAACTTTTTCCGCTATTTAAACTTTATTAGAATGTATTGTACGTACTAACCTTCCGTAAAAAATCTCTAAAATTTTATTAACAGAGTACTCAACAGGTAATTTTACTCTGAGGGTTTGAAGTTTTCAAAATCCTATATTAGCTAATGCTTATGTAATAAAAGTAAGCAATGTTGTCATAATTTCATGCTTCTAAGTTCTACAGTTTGAGCTGTCTGCCATATCAATATTTTTCATATAGAACTTGCACCCTCGTTTTAAAGCCGGTTAGATTTTGAAAAAATAAAAAATGTTAATTTTATTATTTTAATTCACGAGAAATATGCACCACTTTCTAATAAAATAATTATTAATAAATTTTTTTCCACACAAACTTAAGAACCTTATGGCCCTCCTCTGTAAGGGGTTGTTTTGAAGAAGAGTAAGTACTTTCAGTATTTCTCAGTCAAATGCCCCGTTAAATAAAGTTTCATAAAATTGTAACATGCTATTTCCCCCTCTTACCATTACCGTTACAGCCTATTAAAGTCAACTATTGAACATAGACCTCCCTCATAGGGAGGATATTAGCCATAGTCGCCACGCTTGGTAAGCGGGTTGGCAACCGCAGTTTTTTATTTTTGGTTGTTATTAGGAAGACATTACTGCCCATCTCCTGAGATTTGTTCACCTTTATCTTACGATACCCATGGAATGATATGGGGTCATGAATAATCTTAGTCCGCCACTATATGGTAATGCCCCTGTTACTAATGGTAGAATTTAATCCACACAGTTCACCTGATGGTTAGTGGATGATGTGGCCCATAGACGTCTACATTTATACTCAATTAAGAATCAAAGTGGAGATGCAATGTCACTCCTGAGAACTAAGATGGAATGCCTTGTTTTAGTAGAAACACAGCAACATTAAGGTGCTATTTTACGTTGGTATTCTGTGAGTGTGGGCCTTCACCGGACGAGCTGACCCATTCATGCTACAACCATAATGTAGCTGCAGGGTGGCTCTTCCACGTAGTATACACAGTACCCCTTTAGTAAGTTTCAAGTCAAATAAAAAGATTCATACAAACTATTTCATCGCCTTAGAGGTTGAATTTTTCTAAATCCTTACTTAGTTGATGCCTATGTTATAAAAGGCAGCTACGGTCTAATTTTCAGAATTCTACATATAGTGGTTTGGTCTATGCTTTGATAAATGAGTCAGTCACTCAGGATATCCTCCTTTATATGTGTAGATTAGGAACTACTATTAAATGTTATCTGCTGTTTTACATATATTACATAGTACCTATGCTTTATTATGCCCTGCAATGTAGTAGTGAAGTAGTTTTGCACCTTTAAAGTATTTAATTTAGTTCAAATAGGGCCCCAATTTAATTTTTCCCTGGGGCCCTTGGTTGCATAGTTACACCAGTGATCATATGACAATATAACTATTATAAGGACAAGTATATGATACATACATATAATCACGCCTCTTTCCCGTAGGGGTAGGCAGAGACCACTTCTTTCCACTTGCTACGATCCTTACATACTTGTTTCGCTTCGTCTACTTTCATTATTCCCTTCACACATGCTCTACGGTTTAGGGTACTCTTAACCTGGCCTTTTTTCAAGACGTCCCTAATTTGGTCTAGAAAAGTCCGCCTAGGTCTACCCCTTCCAGCACTTCCATTCACACTCGCCTTATACACTTTTTTTCGTCAATCGTTCTTCATTCATTCTCTCAATGTGGCCAAACCATCTCAGCATACCTTTCTCAATTTTTGTCACTACATCTTCTTTCAGACCACAACGTTTCCTTATCTCACTATTTCTTATCCTGTCACTCAGTTTAACTCCTATCATACTTCTTAATGCTCTCATCTCAACTGCATTTATTCTACTTTCATGTTTCTTCTGCCATACCCAAGTATATGATGCATATTACAATGTACTTTGTGTTATAATTGAGTCCTGTACAATAAAATCTAATAAATGTGTTGTTACCTCTGAAGACTAAGATGAAGAAACACTTCATTTCTAGTGTAAAGGGTCTCCGATTCTCTACACTTACCATATGGAACACAGAAGCATTAAGCTGCTATTTAACACAGGTATCCTGTGGTATTTTATCCATGACATTGTTTTCAATCTGTGTCTATATGTGTAAATACTAAAGGTAGTACATATATGCTCCATGCCAATGATATCACTTATCACTCAGCCAGGATTTAAACATTAAATGAGTATTTTACATATTTCGTGTTAAATTAAAAAGTCAAATTTTGCATTTAGCCAATAATTTTGGTACTGCTTATTAAAATATAAATCTCTATGTCCATAAGAACATGAGACCATAATTTAGGAAGAGATATCAAACTTGTAATTTACTCACCATCTACGGTTAAACAGATAGTTGCACTCAGAGTTCTATAAATGATTAAATGATATTGTTTAGTTTCTGTATCATCTTCTAACTTCAAGTGTACTTTAATAAGTTTCTGAATGTCATCAAGTGTATGAATGCCATCAGGAGGACTAATGAAACGACCATGTCTTTGTGCAGCTGTAACAGCACCTCCTTGTATCTCCTTTTCCACTTGTTTTGGAAGCAAACTCTGTACTAAATATTGATACAGGGTCAGCATGTTGTCTGTTGAAAGTCCATTCCTGAAAAAAATGTGTGGAATGTAAACAATAACCTGGTTTGTTATTTTGATTTTTTAAAACATTTTATGGAGAGGTGTTCTTAAAAGTATGTTAAATTTAACATTAATAAATCAAAACAGGTAAATTTATCAAATTTACAAACCAAATGAGTTGTTCATTGTAAATAAATGCAATACATTTAAAATCTGGGTAATTTATTTCTAAAAGATCTATAAAGCAAACAACTTTGAAAAATGAATTCTTTTCCAGTGGTAGGTAGTTGATGCCTTGAATAACATTTGTTACATCATTTGTGATGTTTCTTGACAGTATGTACTGAAATTAAAAATTATAATTTATTTTGTATTATAATAATTAATAAAACAGCATCATGATAATGTTCACAGTCTTCAACTTACAGGAGTAAAAAACTGTTGACATTTAGTATAGATATCTTCTGCAGTAATATCAGTGAATAAGCCTACAAACATCCTGAACATTTTGTATGCAGTTACAAGTAAATTTTGCATCATTACAGGTTGGATCTACAAGTTCAATTATCAATATAAAGATATGTGTTTTTACCATTCATGTTAATTATGAATTTACCTATATTATTACCATATCTCCCCTTTTCTCTCCAATCGATGACATTGATTTAGTTGCGTATGGCATTCTCACAACCTAAAATAATATGAAAATAAGAAAAACAAATACTTTAAATAAATACGTGTAGTAAAAAATTAGTATTACCAACACCATCCAATAATTTTTTTCAGGCTGGAAAAATATATATCTCTTTGTTTGAGTTTGCAGAGCTTCACAAGGTTCGGAGGAAAAGGTTCTGAAGAAAATTAATTCAAAATTTTAAAATTATTTTATTTAATAATTAAGAAGTTATTAACATAGAACTTATACTTACGACATAAATTTTACAACTGCTTCACATAAACCGACCTGTATTTTTCTCGCATCAGCGGTCACTTGGTTTGGATGGAAAAATAATATCCTTTTTAATTCCTAAATAAAATTGATCGCTAGTTGGTTGTTAAAAGTTTTGGAAAAGTCAGCATAACAATGTTAAAAATACGTATATACATACCTCTCCTTCTTTAGGACCGAAGGTAGAATTAAAAATAAAAAATGAGTTTATTTTGCTATTTAAATCAATCATTTTTTATATAGTTGATGTAGTTTCTCAGGAACAAATGTATTCTAATTATTTACAATACAACAAGAAAACCCACCGACCAATATATACAGTAATCTATGCCTGTCTATGCCACTGACTTAGAACGTAGAGATAGTATATATCTCTATGTATAGAGATCACAGAACACTATTACTCTTATCGGAGATAGAGATAATGGGTATGTTCCGAAATACAACGCAGTGTACTGTCCAATGCAAATGACGTATCATTTGACACTTTATTGTACTAGCGTGCCACCGCCATATTGTGTCGGATATCCGGCCGTAATAAAACAATTTTTAATTGTGTGTTTGCCGAATGAAGCATGCCAGAATTTGTTTCTATTTATTCAAATACAAAAATTATAGAATAATTGATGGTATATCCATTAGGAGGATATAATGATTTTTGGAGCACAAAATGACAAAATAATCGCCAACACTTTTCCAAATGGCGCAAAAGTATGACGTCATATACTGTCCAATGTTTTGGAACGAATCACCAGTATAGCGTCGATTCATGACGTCATTTGCATTGGACAGTACACTGCGTTGTATTTCGGAACATACCCAATATATACTTCTAAGTTAGTGTCTCTATGAGAAAACCTGTTAAAATTAACTTTGACATTGACATGTCAGTAAAGCCGGTTGACACGATAAGTTGGCTCGGATCGAGTGCACTCGGATTACTACTCGGACCTCGGACGTTACTACGTAAACATGTAATCCGAGCGTACTCGGATGCCGGCATGTAATCCGAGTGGAATCGGAATCGGATGATGCTCTATTTTCCCCTTTCACTCGGATCTCAGCGCGGATCATTTTAATTAAAAATGGCAGCGTCAAGGAAAAAGTGGGCGGAACGTGATTCAATCATTCATTTCTTACGACCGAATCATTCTAGTACATTTCGTCACGTGTACTGGTACATTCGGATCGATCATGCAAATGGATCATTTCGGGCTCCAGTACTCTTTGAGTCTGTAAGATCCATTGGGAACCGAAAATTTTCTACTTGAAATAGCGCCATCTACTACTTGACATAGGTAATAAAGTAATTTTATCGAACTAAAACTTATTAACTTTTAAGGTGATAAGTACGATCGACTCTAGATGGCTGAACACAAAAATCTCAATTTTTAATATAATATTTAATAAATTTGTTTATTCTTAAATTTCATCCCTAACAATACACAATGTCATCTTACTTTACATGTCTAAAAATAGTGATTGTAACATTTATTTGCTACAAAATTTAAATAAATAATTTGTCATGAAATCTTTTGAAGCGTTATTTTTAGTAAACTCAACGAAATGATATTTCTAAATCATGTAATTAATAAATATAATAGAATAAAATGTAAAATAATTTTTAATATAGGTAACAGTATTATAATAAAAAACCCTTAAATAATAAATACTTCTGATACTCTGCAGTCTGCATGGTGTATTCGATTTGCCTGTTTATTCAGATCATTCGGGATTCAGTCGGTTTGCGGCTCATTCACAATTCAAACAAATCGCGGGTTAAAAAGGTACCGTCAATTGTTTGTGATTGGTTGTACTGGTACATTAAAAACAAATTAATGAACCATCAATACTTTTAAGTGTACCAGCTCAAACGTTCGTGGAACTGTATGAAGAAGAACTAGTGTTGTGGAACGTGCGACTCAAAGACTATAAAAACAAAGATGCCCGGAATGCCGCTATTCAGTGCATTATACATAACCTCAATATGGAGGTTACAATTCAAGAGTTGAACACGAAAATAATAAACATAACATTCGCAGCACATACACCCAGGAAAAAGTAAAAATTAAATAATCTACCGGGACCGGATCAGGAGCTAATGATGTGTATGTTCCTTCGTTGGCTTGGTACGAAATCACCGACAGATTTTTATCTGGGGTCATAAAAAGCAGGAAAACTTATCAGAATGTGGTAAGTTTATTTATTATAATAAAACAATAAACATTTGTATTTAATTTATTAGCTGTTTTATAATGTCACGTTAAAATATAAGAACACAGATATTCTTAAAATATTCTGCTACTTTGCCATGGGATTTTTATTCTTCTTTGCTCTGCCAACCGAGATGGATGGTTACTACCTTGATTCACAACATGTGCAATATAATTTGAACTAGGTTCCTGTCTCCACAAACCAGGTCTGTCATTTGTGTCCATTGTTCTCACTGGTGCATAATAGTGCATGGCTGTCTTCATGAGCCAGTTGTGAAGTGCACAAGTTGCTTTGACAATTTTGTCAAATTTGTCTGGACACAAATATATTGGAGTCCGGTATATTTTAAATTTTGACACCATAATGCCAAATGCATTTTTTACTATTCTTCTGGCACGAAAAAGACGGTAGTTAAAAGTTTTCTCTTCGGCTGTCAATGTTAATCTTCGAGAATATGGTTTCATCAAATACTGTTTCAGTGGAAAAGCTTCGTCTCCTAAAATGACACCCCAAGAAGGAAAATTCAGAGTCCCATCTTCCAATTTCTCTTTAAGTATTGAATTACTGAATATTGAAGCATCGTTTAATCTACCCTGGCTGCCCACATCAATATATACAAAACAGTTGTTGCTGTCTACCAGAACCCAAAGTACTGTACTAAAGTAACCTTTATAATTAAAAAAGTCACTTCCACTGTCGATTAGTTGTTGTATATTGACGTGCTTGCCATCTAAGGCTCCACAACATTCAGGAAAATTCCAACGGTTATCAAACACTCTCGAAATATTTGTCCATTCTTCAGTTGTCTTTGGGATCTGAAAAAAAAACAAGGTAAATTTTTAATTTTCTATTATTATTTTGTTACAGGAGAATTCAGATAACAGCTCTTCAAATCCAGACGTTCCAGCCGCACCTTCACCAGACATTCCAGCCGCACCTTCACCAGACATTCCAGCCGCACCTTCATCAGACATTCCAATCGCCCCTTCACCAGACATTCCAATCACCCCTTCACCAGACATTCCCATCGCCCCTTCACCAGATATTCTCGCCGAACCTTCATCGGACATACCAGGACCTCTTCCGCCACCGGCAGATCTTCAAACACCATCATCTTCCCAGCAGTTAAATAGTGAAATATTCGTTAAGCCACAAAATACTATCAAGAAGAAGCGACCACTTAAACGACCATTAGTACCTCAACATATCGAGAAGTCTAATGAAACACTTAATAGTATCAAGGACCAAGTACTTTGTCATAAAGAAATAGGAGATGAATTCTCCCTTTTCGCCGAAAATATCGCCAGCCAGCTCCGACAATTGCCCCTAATAGATGCTTTAGATGTTCAGTCTGAAATAATAGAAATAGTAAAACGGAAAAGAATAAATCGAATGCAATTGGAAAACAATTCTACGACATCGAATGAATATACATTTGAAATACCAGAACATTTATTCAATAATCTTGAATCTCAGATTCATATTCAACGTGACGCAACAAGGCAAGAATCATCACAACTTGTTGTAGTAAATGATGCATTACAAGAGAAAGGCATAGAAGTTCAGATCCAACGTGATGCAACAAGCCAAGAAACATCACCAGAATTTGTAGTAGATGATCAATTACAAGAGGCAATTCGAAGCACTGGTGGGATTCAAATTAATGAGAATCGCTATTTTAATATATTAGCTATTATATTTGTAGCTTTATTTTGGCAGGTAGAGCAGCTCTCATGACTGTATCAGCTCTCTGTATTTTCGACATTACTTTTTGTAACAGATAGTCAAATTGTTCACCGTTCAGCCTCAAATGATTCTTGTAAGTGGCCCTGTCTTCCATGCGTACTTCTCGGAGAAAATTATCTGATGCTCCCAGCTTTTCACGCCTTAATATCCATTCGCGGGTCCAAATCGATCTCTTCTTGCGTTCCTTCTTTCTTCTTACATTGCTTGTTTCTTTGCTTATATGGTTCAACTCTTTTATTAGTATATCTGCAACAACTGCGACACCTTGCAACAGCAGATCAGTCTGTTCCATGTTGAGAAGATCAGTGTGTTCCGTGAGTTGACACAAAATTGAATGAACTTTGATAAAAGTACACTATGATCGTGTAAACCACTATAGGAGTACACTCGTATGAGGCTGACTCGTACGAGTGTACTCTGACGTGACACGGTCCGAGCTGACGTATCGTGACAACCCGGCATAAGTCTATGAATGTTACCAAAGCAAAATTGTGTTCGTTGAGAGTCGAAAATAAAGAATTCTACAGATTTGATATGCGCGTACATCCGTAAAGGACAGATATCATCCCCTTTAGGGGTATATCCTACACCTTTAAACGAGAAATTCTTGTATATACATATATCATCATCATCATCATCATCATCATTACAGCCCTTCACAAGTCCACTGCTGAACATAGGCCTCTACCAAAGTATGCCACAAAGCATGGTCCTGAGCCGCCTACATCCATCGACTTCCTGCATGTCTTACCAGGTCGTCACTCTATCTAGTGGGGGGTCGCCCTACACTACGCCTACCAGTACGAGGCTGCCACTCGAGAACCTTTTTTCCCCAACGGTTGTCGGTTCTTCGTGCTATATGGCAGGCTCATTGCGACTGCAGCTTACTAATCCGTTGGGCTATGTCGGTCAGTCCGGTTTTACTGCGGATATCCTCATTTCTAAGTTTATCACGCAGAGAAACCCCGAGCATAGCCCTCTCCATAGCTGGCTGAGCGACTTTGAGTGTCCTCATACGGCCAGCAGTGAAGGACCACGTCTCAGATCCGTAAGTCACCCACTTAGTTTTCAGGTTTTGAGGTATACCTGACGAGAAGATGCGTCGTAATTTCCCACGAACGCTGCCCAGCCGAGTTGAATCCGTCGATTGACCTCTCGGTCGAAGTTGGACTTACCTAGTCGGACTATTTGTCCCAGGTAAACGTACTCGTCAACAACTTCGAGTTTAGTGCTCCCAACAACTACTGGCATAGGTGTGACATGGACATTAAACATGATCTTTGTTTTGTCCATGTTCATCTTAAGACCTATCCGTTGGGAGGCACTATTGAGGTCATTGAGCATAGGGCTTAAGTCCTCTAGCGATTCTGCCATAAGGACTATATCGTCGGCAAATCGAAGGTGAGTGATGTACTCGCCATTGATGTTAATACCGTATCCTTTCCAGTCCAGTAGCTTGAAAACGTCTTCCAATGCAGCGGTGAAGAGTTTCGGGGATATAACGTCACCCTGTCTTACACCTCTCTGCAGTTGGATAGGTTTCGTACTCTGGTTCTGTACTCGGATAGCCATCGTAGCCCTACTGTACAAACACTTCAGCACTTCGATATACCGACAGTCAACTTGGCACCGCTGAAGAGACTGTAGCACCGCCCAAATTTCGACGGAATCAAAGTCTTTCTCATAGTCCATATACGCCAGGCAAAGTGGCAGATTATACTCTTCGGACTGCTGTACAATTTGCCGAAGGGTATGAGTATGAGTATGAGTATGAGGTCTATGGTGCTAAAGCCTTTTCGGAAACCGGCTTGTTCGGGAGGCTGAAAGTCGTCGAGTCTGCGTGCGAGACGGTTCGTAATGACTCTCGAAAACAGCACGTAGACGCGGCTCAGAAGGGATATCGGTCTGTAGTTCTTCAAGAGAGCTTTGTCACTTTTTTTGAAGAACAAGACCACCGCACTTCTGCTCCACGCCTCGGGAGTAGTGCCATCATGGAGGACAGAGTTAAAGAGCTTCTGAAGGACTTTCAGTACCGGTGTTCCACCCGCTTTCAGAAGCTCCGCTGTAATTCCATCCTCGCCCGGGGACTTGCCGTTTTTAAGGTGCTGGAGAGCCATTCTAATCTCACTCAGACTAACGTCCGGGATGTCATCGAAATAATGTCGGATAAGACTTGCTCTTGGATCGTTACTCACACTTGCGTGTGGCTCCAACGATAATGTGTACAGCTGCCCATAGAACCTCTCAATCTATATATATATGTATATATAAAATTGGAATCTCGGAAACGGTTCCAACGATTTTCATAAAATTTAGTGTCCGGGAAGTTTCAGGGGCAATAAATCGATCTAGCTAGGATTTATTTTTAGAAAATATCTTTTTGTCCGTATTTTCTGGCAATAAAAAACTACTACAATATAAGAAGGTAAATTTTGACACTGTGTTAAATGATCGTAATAGCTCAAGTGGATATTGAGCGGTCGCAAAATCGTAATGCCTTGGTTCGCGAACCAATCGCGTCCCATCTTCGGTCCGATTGAACTCATGATTTTTTATTCAAATAACCAGTTCAGTTTTTTTCTATTATGTCAATAAGATCAAAAATATTATTCATCAGTATGTAATTTGTATCTAAATGTAATTTCCATAAAAAAAAACCGAGCAAAGTTCGGTCATCCGGGTACTAATCTTCTATACCTACATATAATAAATCTGTAGAAAAGTCGTGTCTGTAATTCTAACATTTCCTGGAAATAACAAGTCCAGGGGATTAAATAAAGGATACTGAAGCCAAATTACTGCTTTTTAGAATTTTCATCTGTCTGTCTGTCTGTCTGTCGTTCTGTCTGTCTGTGTATTAAAAATTCACGCAAAAATTACTGGACAGATCTCCATGAAATTTTGTATACATTTTTGTTGGTGACCCGGGGCTACTTATAGGCTACGTTTTATCTGATTACGGAACTTAAAAAATGAGGGTTAAATATTTTCCTTTCTTTAGAAGTTAATTTTCTATTATGTTTGATTTTGTTAGTTATAAGCAGGATAACGTAGTGTTTTGTTTAAACGAATACAATATTTATAATTAAAGTTTAAAATTTGTTTTGACTGTTATGTAATAATTTGAAACTACGCCAACGATCCACATCATACGTTTTTGAAACAGCGCCATCTGTCATAAAAAGCAAAAAGTTTATTTATTATGTAGCTTTCAATTATCTGTTACTATAACTATAACATTACTTACATTTATATGGTTAAATAATTATATTTACTAAGTGATTTGAAACTTCTAAGATTTATTTTAAGTTTTTCATTTTAATAGTAATAATTTGAATAGATAATAGTAAAGTCTGTAAAAATTCAGATAGTTTTTAGTTTAATTACTAATACCTATATAATAATGAACTGATTAACATTGGTTTGCCTGCGACTATTGCAAAACTTTCATTACACTTATACTTTATTTAAAGGTATTTTGTATACGTCATGGCCAGATCGTAGAATTGGTTTTATCATGAATATTCGGTCATTACATGAAATTGTGGCATTTCGTGAAATTTAGCACTGTCTGTTGACCATATCATGATAAGGCTTGACCAAATCGATGAATAAACATTGTATGAAGAAATTAACAACTAAAACTAACAATGCTTTTTCAAAATATTCTAATTATATCGTAAAATAGTTTCACTATTCACCGCTAGCAGCGCCGATAGTCAGAATCCTCATAACTCTATGCCTCATCGCGTACATTCAAATAATATATATAAATGTTCGCGCCCAAGGATCACCACAGCCGCATATCAATCTACTGTCGCTGATATTACTAGATGGTACTTTCGTATGATATTATGGCGTAACGAGAATCGACTTCGTAAATTCAATTGTATAATAATAATAGATAATCATAGATCATTGTAGATTGAGGATAAATTTGACAAACGTTGCCATTTATTTATATGACACTAGCGATGATTTCTGATTGTCAGTAACAGCACCACCTACCGAATATAAAATCTAAACCAACAAATCAGAATCATACGGGGATCCAATTAAATACACACAAAAAAATTTCATCAAAATCAGTGAGTTTTAGCGAGACTATTGGACAGCAATTGATTTTTATATTTACAGATTATAGATACAGATAATATGTATGTATTACATATATAAACCTTCTTTATGAATCATTATGTCTATTGATGAAAACCTCATCAAAATTCGTTGCGTAGTTTAAAAGATCTAACCGTACAGATGGTGGGAAGTGACTTTTTTTTATACTATGGAGAGATGGTCAGTAATAATAGGCTATCATGAAATGATTGCGATATTTGAAGTGGTCCAGCACTTCACGATAATATGATCAATTCTATGATCTGGCCACATTTACATAACTTTAGAGTTTTGGCTTTCATAGTTTTAATCTAAAATTAGCGCCATCTATTTACTGCTAAATAAACTAATAATAACTAACTGATAAGATTTAAAATACTTAAAATATCCAGCCATTATTTCTAACTGTTATGCTGGATACTGTGTATACAAAACTGTGATTAAAAGAGAACCTTTTTAGTAGACAACCATACTATTGGGTGTATATCGGCATAGCAATAATTTAACTTCCTTTGTATTAACTACTACTATTTTATAATGCCAATCAATATTTAATAGGCCAATGATATAAAACAAATATCGCAAATGAACACTCTGACGTACATTAATAGATGACAACATTGTCCTCAATGGATGACAATGAAATTCGACATCATTTTGTCAAAATTAAATTGCCTTAGTTTATGAATAAATGTAAAGAGTAAAAAGTAAATAATGTAATTTGAATCAAAAATAATTTACCCTTATTACAGATACCTGACAGGGGTTACTAGACGTATGATATTAATGAAATTGTAAAAAAAATCTACGTCTAATAATCTCTAAGAATTCAAAAGATGTCACTTGACTAACAAACGTGACAACGAGGCGACTCTACAAGTGATCCAACTTTGTTGATTATGGTATGGAGTATTAATGATGTTCCTCAACGGAAGCCCACGCGAGCGAAGCCGCGGGTTAAAAGCTAGTATGTTCTGTCGTTATCATCGAATTGTTATCCAATACCTTTAAACGAGCAATTCTTGTATATATGAAATTTAGTATGCTATGTGTATGGGTATATATATATTGTATATGTATGTATGGGGGTTTCGGGGGCAATAAATCGATCTAGCTAGGAGTCATTTTTAGAAAATGTCGTTTATCCATGTTTTTAAGCAATGAAAAACTGCTACAATATCATTAGAATACGAAAGTAAATTTTGCCAGTGCCTAAAAGGTTATAACAGCTCAAATGGGATATCGGGCGGTGTTGAAATCATAAAACAAAGGTTTGAGTCCAAATGTCTCCGGTCTGACACTTTTTTCCTTTTATTCCTTCTTTTGCGAGATAATTATATATTATTTGGAGCCCTTTTTTTAGTATATTTTTTAAAACACGAAAAATGATGATCGAAAAGATCGCAAAATTCTATTAATATTTCATCAGTTTGTGATTTGTAATTTAGATAAATATAATTCACAAAAAACAGGATTTCAAAAAAAAAAAAAAAAAAACGGTCATCCAGGTAGTTGTAACTGGAATAAGATGTACATATAATTTATTTATTTATTCTTTATTGCATTTTTTAATATAAAAGAATACATAGTCTGGACTTAATGCTTTGAGGCCACAGACCTCTATATATAGCAAGTGTATATATAGGTCAGTGCTTGAGGCATTCTCTACTAGTTAACCCATAGTGTGGTGAAAATTTGACGTAGGTGAAGCAATTAGAATAAAATACAAGTACCCGGATGGCCGAGCTTTGCTCGTTTTTTTTTTTTGAAATTACATTTAGATACAAATTACATACTGATGAATAATATTTTTTGATCTTATTGACATAATAGAAAAAACTGAACTGGTTATTTGAATAAAAAATCATGAGTGCAATTAGTTTAATTAAAATTTTTGTATTTTTATAAAATACTAAAAAAAAGTGCTGGAAATAATAGATTTTCTCACAAAAGAAGGGAACTTGAAAAGAAAAAGGAAAAAAGTCGGACCTAAGACGGGCCGCGAACCAAGGCATTACGATATTGCGAGCGCTCGCTATCCACTTGAGCTATTACGATCGTTAACACAGTGTCAAAATTTACCTTCTTATATTGTAGCAGTTTTTCATTGCCTGAAAACACGGACAAAAGAACATTTTCTAAAAATAAATCCTAGCTACTCGTAGATCGATTTATTGCAACCGAAATTAAATTTCATGAAAATCGTTGGAGCCGTTCCCGAGATTCCGATTATATATATATATACATATATATATATATATATATATATATATATATATATATATATATATATATATAAATAATCGGATCGGATCAGACTGACGTCAGGGATATCTTCGGAATAGAGTCGGATAAGACTTGCTCTTAGATCGTTGCTCACACTTGCGTCTGGCTCCAACGATGATGTGTACAGCTGCCCATAGAACATCTCAATCTCACTCAAAATCTCAGGTGTCCTAGAAACGGTGCTACCACACTCAGTCTTTGGCTTGGAAAGTTGGCTCTTTTTGGCAGGCAGATCTCTGGAAAAGACTTTGGAGCCCTGGTTCCGCTCGATCGCTTCTTAAATACGAGCATTATTAAAGTTGCGTAAGTCCCGCCGCATGCATTTGGAGATGTTTGTTTAGTTGCCTTTATGCTGTCAAATCTTTTGAAGACTGCAGCTTCATTTCCCGTCTAAAACCATGAGATTAAGAGTGTAATCGGAGAGTTTTTGTGTTCCTCTGCGGCGGGTCTAGCAGAACTCAGCTCCGACCGCATGGATAGTTTCCACGAGCTTTTCATTTATATTGTCCACTGAATTGCAGTCTTCTGCAGGCACTGAAAACGGTTTTGTAACTCGAGCTGAAAAGTTTCAGGACTTTGGATTAGAGCTCGTGGACGACGGAGCGTTGACTTCATTAGACGAGACCTCTCCAACTTAATGTTTAGGTTCAGTGTGGCTTTAACAATTCGGTGATCCCTGCCAGTTTTCACCCTTGCAATCACTGAGACATCACTGTACAGTTACCGTCTAGTCGTCATAACGAGGCAATCTCATTTTTTGTCAAACCATCGGGGCTCGACCAGGTCCACTTTCTGTGGGGCTGCTTCTGGAAGAAAGAGTTCATCATAAAGAGTCCCTCTTTTTCCATCAAGTCGGCCAGCTGTTGGCCCCTTGGGATCCGTTACCCTATCCCAAATTTCCCTACCTTCAGCCCACCGTTCTTTCTTGTGCCTAGTATTGCGTTGAAGTTTCCCATTAACACCGTATAGTGGGTTTTGGAGGAATGCATGGCTCTAGAAATATCCTCATACATTTCCTCCACCTCCTCATCGGGATTTGCCGGGGTTGATGCGTAAACCTGTATGACTTTCAGCTAATACCGTTCGGTAATTCTGAGTATTACGTCTAATAACTCCAATAAATCCAAATATGCACAACGTTGTTAACGAGAGACTTGTGGACGATAAATCCAACACCTCCTTGGGACAGATGGTCGCCCTCCCGGTGATAGAACAAGTTGCCAGATTCGAGAACCACCATGTCTTCCCCCTCTCTTCGGACCTCGAATAATCCTATAATATTCCAACACAACTTTTCTATTTCTTCTTCCAGTTTCCGAATCTTCTCGTAAGTCCTCAGGGTGCGTGCGTTATAAGTTGTCACGCTAGTATCACAATAACTAATTGGCGATAATATTAAAATGCGATAAAACCCAAAAATATAAGTTTTGTATTACCTTATTCTTTGACAATGATTTAATAACTTCGAGCCCATAAAAAGTTAAAAATTAGATCCGAGGCTTCTATGGCAATCCTCTCGTGTTTAAAGTGGTTTATATAGTTATAGCATATTGGTTTACATATTTTAGCATATTAGTTTAAATTATTGAAGATATGAAAAGAAAAAAAAAACAACAATATTCAGAAGTTGAACATTTTTATCCTTTAAATAATATTAATTTTGTGGAAAGGTTTCTCACTCTATCACCTTTATCAACCACTAAAGTTTTTTTTCTTTCTCTTTAGTCGCATAGTACAGACGTACATATAATATTTTTTTCAAATAGCTGTAATCATACCCACGATTACTAACCAATGACATTATTCACGATTTTCGCACATTTGGATCTTAATCTAGAATTAAAGAAAAACTATGTTATGTTATTATATAAATATAAGCTGTAATGATACTCACACATACTCTTTATATTTATATTATATTCAAAATATAATCTGGTTTCAGGAATACAAATAATAAAATCTGCTATGAATATATTTATCAAGAACGTCAAGAAATATTTAATTACAGATAAAGATTTTAGCAACATTTTCCCGAGGTAAGGATTAATATTAGTTTGCTGTCTAGTATCACTAAAAGACATATTATCCTGCTAAATTGAAAAAATAATTTAGGACCGCTGACCTCCGTATATCTATCCTACAAAGCGTTTGTGCCGATTTGAAACGCCACCATTGATTGTCCCGAGAACTAAATTTGATATAATTTGTAAAAGGCCTTTGTTTTGTTCAGAATGTCGTAGTACGAATAGGGATTTCTCGGCTTGCCAACGGAGTACCATAAATGACGCATGAACCTTTTTTGAATCCGTTCAATCCGTATTCTAAAATTGAGCGCACTATGCTGCAGTAGAGCAAAATTTTGTTTGCTGATTTTCTGAAAATTTTTCCATTTCTTATTGTACAGGAACGGGAGGCAGGTGCTCTTCAATGATTGATTTATTGAACTTTTTGCTGGTTATATTTAAATCGTCTTATTTCTAACAGTGTGTATCAGGTAATAATCAAAATTTAAAACAGACAGATCTTATAACTAATTGCACGACGTGCTGTGATTGGTTGCCAACAATGACGAGCTCTGATTCGTAGATAAAAGTTTGGTGTTCCGGTGCGTCGCTAGACGGCGTTAGCAGTCGCGCCAACATGCCGGGCGCCTTGGAAGCTCTAGCTTCCAATGATGTATCTACGTTGCCGCTTGATTGGAGATGCCACAGGCTGCATTCATGTTGTCGTCCGCTGCTGATGATACAGGCAGAGGGCAGATTTTCGAGAACGCTCGTTGTACAGGACCCGTAGCAGTTTGGATGGTGGCGACACGCGACACGCCGTCCTTTCCGGGGAAAGGGAAACTGCCCATACGCCATTTAAGGGGTGGTAAATTGTCCTCCTTAATAACGACAAGCGTGTTTAATGCTATGTCTTGTCTGTTCGCCTTCCACTTCGTTCTTGTCTGAAGTTCAGCAACATACTCTTGTGACCAGCGTTTCCAGAAGTGCTGTTTTATTTGTTCCACTCTTTGAAACCGTGTCAAGCTGTGAGTCCGTGCTTCGGTGAGGTCTCTGCAGGCTGGTGCAGTGAGTGGCCGGCCGATGAGGAAATGAGCTGGGCTTAGTGGACGAAGATCATGTGGATCTGAGGACATAGGACTTATAGGACGGGAGTTTAGGACTGCTTCGATCTATGCCAACACAGTGCTGAACTCCTCGTACGTCAAGTTAGCGGTACCCACGACACGCTTAAGGCGGAACTTACAGGATTTTACTCCTGCTTCTCACAATCCCCCAAAATGAGGAGCATAAGGGGGGAATAAATTTGAATTCAATATTGTCAGTTGATAATTTATCAATTATTTGCTTTGAATTTCGCTCTAACATTTTGTTAATCTCTTTCATGGCTCCAATGAAATTTATACCGTTATCTGAGAAAATTTTAGCTGGTTTACCTCTCGTGAGATAAATCTTAGTTTAAGTGCTAATATAAATTCTTGAGCAGCTAACGTACTGACAAGTTCTAGATGAATGGCCCGGGTAACAAAACAAACGAATATGCAAATATAGCCCTTTTCCAATTTAGCTCCCCTTCCTTTACGATTCAGTACATTTATGGGACCCGCATAATCCACTCCACATCGAATGAATGGGAAACCAGGTTCTATTCGTTCAGACAGAAGGTTGCCCATGATTGGCGTTAGGGTTTTACCTTTCATTCGAATTGCAGCGGACACATTGGTGGACAACCTTTCTAGCTAGGTTTCTACCCCCTAACGGCCACCAATTCTCACGCACGGTGGCCAATAGCAGCTGGGGACCAGCATGAAGAAGCTCTTTGTGTTGATGTTGAAACAACAATTGTGTGAAGTTGTGTTTACTTGATAAAAGTATCGGGTGCTTCTTGTCGTAATTAAAGTCAGGCGAGTTACTAAGTCGACCACCTACTCTAATTATATCCCTTTCATCTAGAAATATATTAAGCCTAGAAATCGAACCTGAAGTTTTTAAAGGAATGTTACGTTTTAACTTATCATATTCCATCGGAAACGATTCGCGTTGAGCAAGACGTGCTAACGACTGTAATGAGTCATTCAATTCATCTACTGATAACGGCCCCTGTGTACGATCTTTCTTTGGTGTGCGTAAGTTATGTATGTATCGCAACAGGTAAGCGCCGGCGCGCACGATACGCTGATAAGAACGAAACCTTTCAAAATTAATAATTTTATTCTTTGTTACATCACAAACCCAAATAACCGTTGTCGTTTGTGATTTTAGTTCTGGTAAGTCGGAGTGTGTAGTCGAAGATTGCTGTGACCATGCCGACTCAGAATTTTTTAAGAACTCAGCTCCGCTCCACCACAGATTACTGTCAATGAGTACATCAAGACTAAGACCGCGCGAGACCAGATCCGCTGGGTTATTTTTGGTTCCTACATGTAACCATAACGCATTACTTGTTATTTAATTAATCTCCAGTATGCTATTTTGAACGAATGTTTTTAACGAATGTGGTGACGTACGTAGCCATCCAAGGACAATAGTTGAATCTGTCCAAAAGTAAATTTTGTGGAAATTAACACGCAATGACTCGATAATTTTCCTATATAATCGTGCGCCTATTAAAGCCCCGCACAGTTCTAGTCGGGGTATGCTGACTGGTTTAATTGGTGCAACTTTAATCTTTGCACATAATAATCTAATAGTCACCGATGAATCATCAGAGTAGGTGCGAACATATGTGCATGCACCATACGCACTCTGCGACGCGTCCGTGAATACGTGTAATTCTATAAACTGTGTGTGTACACTCATAACATGACGCGGAATACGTAGGTTATGCAAATATTGAAGTGTGTCAATAAATTTTTCCCAGGATAAAGCAACATCACTGGGAACGGGATCATCCCAATTTATCTTGCACAACCACACTTTTTGCATCAATATTTTAGCTACTACGACAGCCGGTGATAAAATTCCTAGAGGATTGTATATTTGTGCGATTATCGACAACATTGTACGTTTATTTAGTAAATTCGGTAAACTACTCGTGCGGTAAAATGAAGTTCATCACTTTTATTATACCAACCCACTCCTAAAGTCTTAGTTTGGCCATGTTCGCCTAATGACAAGTCTTTAGATATGTCGTGGTCACTGATATTAACGTTAAACAACCACTTACGCAACGGTAAACAAGCCGAGTTTAAAGTATTTCGTAACTTCTCACAGGTATCGAGTAAGCTATTTAAATCATTGTCACCTAGGATGACGTCATCAACGAAAAAATCCTCTCGGATTACTCTCGCAACCTGCTGATCCTTACATTCCAGCGCAAGCTGACGTAAACATCTCATACTAAGGTATGGCGCAGACGCGGTGCCATACGTCACGGTGTTTAGACGATATACACATATTGGGTCCGACGGAAGTTTACGCCATAATATCAATTGTAAATCTCGTTGATCTGGTTGTACAAGAAAATTCCGAATCATTTTCTCAACGTCCGCACAACCCACGTATTTATATTGCCTAAAGCGTAGTAAAATGCTAAAAATGTCATTCTGAAGTGGTGGACCAATATGTTGAATATCGTTCAACGACTTGCCGGACGACATCGCTGCGCTTGCATCGAAAACAGTGCGCAGTTTAGTCGTACTGCTATTTTCATTAATAACGCCGTGATGCGGCAAAAAATAGTGGGGTGACTCGTAAGTTTCAACGCAACTCATATGACCGAGTCTTTCATATTCTCCCATAAAATCTACGTATTTTTCCCTAAATTGTGGCGAACGAGCGAATTTTCGTTCTAACGACAACAAACTTTTTCAGCCGCTGTGTAACTGTCTCCGAGCACATCAGCTGATTCCTTTAAAGGAATGCGTACGGAAAACCTACCATCTTCCACACGTTTTGTCGTTTTGACAAAAATGTCTACGCGCGCACGTTCGTCGGCACTAAGGGTGTTTTTATTAACGTTATTGTTTATCTCTTCGAGTTCCCAAAACAATTTCAACTGTGTGTCAATTGTTTGGGAGAAATTACAATGCACACTCTTAACGGGAAGTGGGTTATTATGTAAAGGTCCCGACATTATCCAATCCAATTTTAGTATTTTGTAAATAAGGTCCTTTATTCAACTTAATTTTGTCATCACACAATAATTCCCAGAACTTATCCGCGCCTATCAGTATATCGATGTCTGACGGTGAGTGAAAGTTCGGATCCGCAAGTTGAATATTATCAGGTAAACTCATATTATTTACATCGACACTAAATGTGGGTAATTGATTTGTAATGAACGGCAACAGTAAACAATCAATGTTCATAAAAAACGAATTTAACCTTTAACGTAATTTTATTTTACAAATGTGGGTGGACTGCGAAATTGTTTGACCTACGCCAGCAACGTGATAAGTGGACTGTATTAACGGTGCATTTAATGTTTCACATAACGATTTCTTTATGAAACAATGTTGACTACCATTATCAAGCAAAATGCGTACAGTGTGATATTTGTTATTATAATCTGCTATGTCCACTAACGCTGTGGACAGCAAAACGTTGAGTAATAACGAAAATTCCTGATTACTGTTTTGCGATTATGAATGGTTAGCCGTAACGTGTGATGATGACGAGACAGTGGAGACGTTAGCGGTGATCGGCTGTGCTGATGCACTCGACCCGCTCACCTGTGATGCGCCGTCTACCTGCCCATCAATGTGAAGTAAACTGTTGTGCCTTTTATCACAGAACCTACATGGCCCAAACTTGCATTCGTCAAGTGGGTGGGTTGCGCGTAAACAATTGATGCACAGCTGATGCATTTTAACTATCTTATTCCTTTCTTGGATAGACGAATTAAGAAACCTTGAACAGGAATAAATCGCGTGATTACCATGACACATTACACACACGCGGCTTTGTTTTAGTTTCATATTACCCTTATTGTTATTGTTAGTAACGTTCGTAGCAATATGAGTATGTGTATATTGTTTCTTAGAGCGCGTTTGTTCGCCGCCTTTGTTCTCGTGGGATTTGTTGTGGTTCACTTTTATCATTTCTAAAACGTCGGCGCGGTCCTTGAGAAATTTAAGTAAGTCCTCCAGTTTCAAAGCTGACCTTGATTCAATTAACGAACTAGATGTACCTTGAAAATCTTCCCATTCGCGTTCAGTGGCCTGATATAATTTAGAAACGACCATGTAAATGATTAAAGTATCCCATGAATCTGTTGGTTCACCTAACGTTTTAAGGGCACGCAAATTTCTCAAAACAATATCTATTAAGTTCCTAATCTGGGAAGCGGACTCTTTATTTAACGATAGAATTTTAAATAATGCCTCCACATGATTATGAACCAATAGTCGCGGATTATTAAATCTATTCTCTAATAGCGCCCATGCGTGAGAATAGTTATTAGCCGTAAATTCTAATGCACCTATGATGTGTGCCGCGGTACCGGACAATGACGATTTTAAATAATGAAATTTTTGAACAGGACCTAAATCATCGCGATCATGAATCATACTAACGTAAGAATTTTTAAACTCTAGCCAGCAATCGTATGAACCGTCAAAGGAAGTTATTTTAATATCGGGTAACTTTATGCCTATCGGCTTACAGGTTGAAACACTATACTTGTCAGCTACTTCCTTTCTCAATAAAAGTTTTGCAGAAGCTACAGCACGATAAAATTGATTTTCGAAACGATCTCTCTTCTCCAGCTGTTTTACAAGATCGAGATCTTCCGCTACCTCTTCTTCAATTTTAGTCTGTATTTCACTATACATCTCTATCAAACTCGAAGTACTCTCGACACGTAAATTTAATTCTAATGACCCTGTTGTTCAGTCAAGGGTAAAGTGAACTTTTTAATATAATTTTCAAACAGAGTTAATAGACCTTTCAAAACTCCTCTTTTCTTCATTAAATCTGACAATTTGGGCTCACTCATTTTGGGATTTAAGGAAATCAAGAGTACTTACAGTTGCCAATTTGTAGATGCGTGCGAACCAAGGTGGGTGCCGTTGTGCAGGTAGGTACCGCCACCTGAGCACTGCCACTCCTGTCTGTCAATGCCTTAACGTTGCAGCTCTTCGCTCGATACGTGAATCTCCTCTTCGTATTTTGATGCGACGAATCTTCGGAGATTTCAAGCTTGAACTCCTTATTCGGCTCGATAGGACCACTTTATGTACAGGAACGGGAGGCAGGTGCTCTTCAATGATTGATTTATTGAACTTTTTGCTGCTTATATTTAAATCGTCTTATTTCTAACAGTGAGTATCAGGTAATAATCAAAATTTAAAACAGACAGATCTTATAAATAATTGCACGACGTGCTGTGATTGGTTGCTAACAATGACGAGCTTTGATTCGTAGATAAAAGTTTGGTGTTCCGGTGCGTCGCTAGATGGCGTTAGCAGTCGAGCCAACACTTATTACAAACCTAACATTTTGACGGTCTCTTTATAGTATGATCAATATGATTGACGATTGTTAGTTTTTGATCCAAAAGAATACATAAATCTTTGACAACATTTATCTATTTGACCTGAATGCCTTGAATATGATAAGCAGCAGTAGAGGAAGAATTTTAGATTTTATAGTAAATTTGAAGCGTGCACATTTATCTACGTTCAATTTCATTCCGTTTGTTGTGCACCAAACTGCCAAAGAGTCGATATCCCTTTGCACAAGTGCAGCATCCTCAAGTGAACTAACGACTCTAGCCAACTTCAAGTCGTCAGCAAACATGTATGGTTTCGTAAATGTAAGACTAAGAGGAAGGCCATTAACGAAGATGTTGAATAATACCGGTGCGATGTGAGAACTTTCGGGCACACCACAAGAGATGTGATGCAATTCTGATGCAAAGACATTCACTACCACATAAAAATCTCGACCAGTAAGATAAGGCTTAAGCCATTTTAAAAGAGAACCATGAATACCATAAATTGATAACTTCTTGAGAACGATATCATGAGGAACTCTATCGAACGCCTTGCTGAAATCTCAATTTATTTCTCATTGAAGATGACCAGATTAGAACAAGTTGATGTACCGTTCATAAAACCATGTTGACAGGGTGATATAAACTTTAAAATGTGGTTTTGTATGTATGGACAGATTGCTTCCAGTACTTTAGCTAAGGTAGATAAGATAGAGATTGGTCTGTAATTTGAGACTATACGATTGTCACCATTTTTATGAATAGGCACAACTTTGGAAGTGGAAAAATACTTGTTTAAAGTGAAATACTAGAAATTTTTAAAAATTGGTTTCAGAAGGTCATTCGCACACTTAGTAATGAATTTTGGGGGAATATTATCGTAGCCTGCTCTTTTAGAAATGTCTACACTCTTTAACTTTTTTAAAATAAATTTCGATCTGATTTTAAGGAAGAGAAACATTCACTGTTTTTGCTCATTATGTGTAGATTGGCGTCAAAGTATTCGCTCGTATTACTTTTATTTATGCTTTGAGAATTGCAGTATACGGAATTGAATTAAGAGGCAAAAAGATTGCAGATGTACCTACCCTCTGTAAAATAAGCGGTACGGTCATAGACATTGAATAATTATTCGAGCAACCACTTTTGTTTTTTATATATGAGCAGAAATTTTTAGGGTTTGTCTGGATGTCATTCACAATTTCCGCGTGTAATACGATAAGATATGAAATCTAAAGGATTGTGATACTTTTTGTATTTTAGTCTGTACTTATTTTTCCCGTAGGCGATTAATTAGGCTCTTGAAAAATCAAGATGGATAATCTTTTATTATTTACTCTAGTAACATGTACATTCTTTCTAATTACTTCTCTGATATTATTGTAAAAAATGTCTATCTACCATCTGATCGATGTCATCGACACCTATGAATAGTTCATCCCAATCGATCTTGGCTAAATATTTCTTTACTTTGTCATAGTCAACAAGATGAAAATTTAGCCTACGTGTATCAAGATTGTATGGCAGAGTTGGACTATTAACAAAAGTTAATTCAACTATGAGTGATGGATGTAATGGGTCCTCGGTACATAGTATGTCTGTTGCTCTAAAAACAGTGTATGAAATTGTGTCCATCAAGACTAAATCAAGTGTTATATCTGCAGAATTATTAGTAAAATTGCATTATTTGAGGCTGTTTATCAATATCAATAAAGATTTGATTTAAGAGAGAAGTCTGTGAATTTTCTGACTTACATAATACTACTCCAGTTTAAGTTGCTCCAATTAAAGTCTCCGATGAGGCAAATTTGGATGTTAAGTTGCTCTTTTACTTTGTTAAAATTATCGATAAAATCATTGAGTAACGAGCTATGAATTGGTGGTGGGAGATACACGGTACAAAAAACAATTTGGTTTGGGGAGGTAGATGAGGATGTGTTTACTGCTACCCACAGGTCTTCGCATTTGCTATCATAGTGATGAAACCTTTTGGAGTGAATGTTTTTATTAATGGCAATTTAAGACTCCTCTCCCATCTTTATGCGAATTAAATGTAAAATTCTCTCGACCTCTCCTGTATACTACGTATCTGTTGTCGAATATTTCAGAACTATTTATCAAGCCAAGTGTCTGTTAAAATAATAATATCATAATTACTAGCTAACAAGTTACAATTAAATAAATGAGTTATGGTTCGCAGACCACGTGTGTTTTGGTAATATATATTTAAGAGCTGAGTATTTTATAACTTTTTGCCACGACTTTCAATACTGTTAATACCAAAGACACATAAGTATTCATTTAAGTGTGTGTATAGTGTCCATATTCTTTATAAATATTATGTAGTTCGCCTTGTCGCTTTTCCTCGTGTAAATAGGGCCATTTCCAAACCAAACTTATTTCTATATCTTTTCTTTTGCAGCGGATCTCGCGGCAGCGTCCAAGGCTTTGTTTGTCGGAGATAGATGATCAGTAATAAATATAGGTGTTATGATTTCTTATATTTATGCGAACACTACGAGTACACATTGATTCAAACTACTTTTACGGATTTTTATCGCGTTTATTTATGTTATTTTTTAAATTTTTTTAAGTTATTTTTAATACCCGACGTTTCGGGTGCTTTCCAGCACCCATGGTCACGGGGGACTGAGGTGACTGACGTCCCGATGTCAAAGTTAACCCGGAGTACCTTCAGCTTTTTAATTATTGTCTTTGGTCCGATATACGCAGAATGAACTAACTGTGCTTTGCAGTGGTATGCCTGGGTTTAGTTTTAATTTTATTAATTATAGGGTACCGATTTACCACGTGATCAGCGGTGAAGGAAAACATCGTGATGAAACTTGCATGTCTGAGAAATAAGAAAAAAATATTTCGAAAACATGTGAAGTTCGTCAACACGCATTGGGGCAGCGCGGCAGACACTTCCTTGCCCTAAAACCCTCTCAGAAATGAGGGGAGGCCTGTGCACAGCAGTGGGACGTATATAGGCTGTAACTTTACTTTTTTAGGGTCCCAAGCAGGTGGTAGTACCTAACCTCCTTCTTTATTGAAATTAGGATGTTTTTTTAATTTCAATAGCCTCACGTATCATCCTTGGCAGGAATCGATGTTCTTTCTCGAGGATTTGTGGTCTATCAAATCTAATGTAATGGTTGGGCCGTCTAGGATATGATCGCAAACTGCAGACTTCCCGGAACGTTGATGCTTCACGTCAGCTATATGTTCTTTTACGCGGGTTCTAATTGATCTCTTTGTTTGACCTATATACAGAATGGGGTCCTACATATATGCAATAAATGAAACCACAAGTAATACTAGTCCGTAGAAGTGTAGAAAAAATAAATATTAAATTAAAACCCGTAAAATAAAAAAGTGAAATTTTCAAACAAAATAAATATTAAAATAAATTCAGTAAAAGTGAACACTCTGTTTAGACAACGTACCTTGACCCCTTGGAAGAGTGACCGCCGCCAAAAACGTATACACAAAAGTCAAGTAGTGTCAATATCACAGTGAAAAAAATAATAAAAATAAACGTACTTAAAAACACTATTTACACACACAAAGTCAATTAACTAATAAGTGTCTATTTCACCGTAAAAGAATTGTTCGACTAATTGTATTTATCTTACGATAATACGATAATTATCTTACGATAAATAATTGCGATGCGTGTAGGCAGCGAAACACACCTGTATTCTGAGAGAATTGCGCGTGAACTGGAAGCCGAATTTCCAAATTCCAAAATGGCGAAAATAATAAAAGTAATAAATAGGGCGGCCACAAGGTGCAATTATCGTTTATCGATACTTTTCTTTTTACACTTACTTACCTACTACATTTGAATACAAGTAATTTTGATTTTTGATTTGAAAACAATCGACAAGTTATTGATTGTTAAAAAAAGTTTATTTTTATACAATTGAACTTACGAAACTACCGATTTGTAACTTCCTGGGAAACGGGTAAGTATGTATGACTTTTTAATTGGTTGTTTTTATGGGTTTTTTAGCATGTTAAAATTATTTATTATCTCTAAATCTACAAGAACACACTTAAACAAAAAAATCTTTAAAGTTTAGCTTTAAATACTTAGGTCGTAGTGTTTTTGGAATTATCATAACAACACGATTATTCTAAAAAAACCATACCCTAAGTGTTTAAAGCTAAACATTTTTTTTGTTTATCGATTATTACTCCCTTTGAAAGAAGATAATCGTCGATAACTGGTGTCCTACTCTACGACAAAGGCGCGCGCGCTTGTGCTGTCGCCTTTGAAGTACGCCGCGTGCCTCGTGCCGCTTGTTTATGGACGCCGACAAAAGACACCGCTGTCGATATGTCGCAATACCAATAGTTTGCACTGCGTGGCAACGTCGCTTTTTAATGTTCAAGGATTCAAGTTCATTGAATCATTGACTTAGTGACTCAATTCTATAGAGAGTTCAAATTTGCTTAAAATTAAAACTCTACTTTTTGACCTAATTACTGGACCGATTACGTTCATTTTTTGTATATCGTCAGCAAAGGCGATAACAAGTATATGGTTTCATTTATTGCATATATGTGGGACCCATTTGTATGAGAGACCACAATCACAATCAAGCTTGTACACTCCCGCATCTTGTAGAGGAATATGACACTTGAAGGATGGTAAGAACTGACCAATCTTCTTCGGCGGCTTGTAGAATGTTCTAATAGAAGCTCGCTTCAAGATGTAGCCAATCTTGTCTATGACACCTCTGACATATGGTAGTACAGCAGGCACACGCTCGACTGTGGCCGGCTTCACTCGGTCACTGTGACGTAGGCGCGGGACCCGAAGCTTGTTGTCGTGCAGAACCTGCTTGACGTGCTGAGCTCGGCGGCCAGGTGTTTGCTGTCACAGATTCCTCGTGCTCTCTGTAACAAAAATTTGCCCACTGTAGCTAACTGTAAAGGGAAATGGTGAGATTCACCATTTAAATATCGGTTTGTATAGGTCTTTTTTCCATACAGAGTATGACCTATGGTGTTGTTAGGATTGCGGATGACTAACACATCTAGGAAAGCTAAGAAAAAATTTGCCTCTAACTCCATAGTAAATTGAATTTTAGAGTTCATGGAATTAAGATGTTCTAAATATGCAGTTACTTTGTCTGGTGGTAAAATTGTAAAAAAAGTATCGTCTACGTACCGCTTGTAGAACCTTTGGGTAACAGGTGCAGTAAGGAGGGCTTTCTCTTCCGATCTCGTCCGATCTCCTCCGAGGTGTTTTCGATACTTCATATCCAAGATGAGAGCTGTTGAGTTTAGCATGAGCAGGTTTCGGTTTAATAAAGTTTATAGCTGCGGCCATGAACAAATCTCTGGATTGAATGGTGTTGAATTGAGCAACGATCGATCTGTCTTGTGCTTTCAAGATTTAATTCAGCTATGCGAGTACATTGGCAAATATTGTCCCTGTAAATATTACAGTTAATGACTGCCAATATTGGTTATAATCTCAATAATATTTTCAGTTTTCTTTTCCGGGATGCATTGGATTTCCACATTGTTTGAACGTGCAGATTTTGAGGGTTAACAAGTTGCTGACATCAAACAAGCCAAGTGAAATGTCTTGCGGCATGCATTACATAGAATGTACTCATTGTCCTCTTTATTAGATTCTCCGCAACATCACCACTCCTTATTTTTACTGGACATTGTTATAAATTATAATTTATTACACATAGTACTCCTATCACTTCCAATATTTCATTCAACACTGTAAGATTGACCATAAAACTTGTAGGCATTGTGAGTTTAGAACGTAAGGTAATAGTAAAATTTTTATATATCATTGAGTATTGATTTGTTTTAAAAGATGCACCGCTTAAAGTGGTAAATTAAAAATTTAAGAAATAAATATAAAAATGTCCGAAAATAAAATAAATATTCATCTATGATAATAATTGAAGGTTTGAACTTGTGCCTATAAAATAAATAACAGTGTTGGTGATGCGCAACGTTCAAGTTCAATTTTTGTTTAATTTCTTCGTTAAAGTTACATTAACACACAATGATTATGCCGTTTAAAAGGCTGTTGAAACAAACATCACGCACTCAGTAATGTAACTTCCACCACTAAACGCAAAAAAATTCTCTTAAACTATTATTTTTTGCGGATATAATTTATGCGTCTACTTAGTTAGAGCCAGCGTTGTAGCACGAATAGGTCGGCTCAACCGGGTAGGACCACGCTCTCACAGAATACCAGCGTCAAATAGCAGCTTAATGCTGCTGTGTTTCGTATGGTGAGTGTAAAGAGCCGGAGATCCTTTTTATCGGAAACGAGACATTCCATCTTAGTCCTAAGTGGTGACGATGCATCTGCATTTTGATTCTTAATCGAGGATAAATGTAGATGTCTATGGCTTCCACTTATCATCAGGTGGATTGTGTGTTCACTTGTCACCCTTATTCCATAAAAATAAATAAATAATGTACTCTGTGATTTACAGCATATATAAAAATTAAAGTTTTTCTTTTTGGCTCGTAAAAATCTGTCCCACTGGACAGTGAATTTATCCATCTCGGCTATGTGTCAAATATCTTTCGTCAGTAACTACAAACTAGTAAAGAGGGTTAGTAGCTGTCATCCGTTGCGGCGATTCAATTTCCGCCATTTTTGTTTTAGAAATTACTGGAACTTGCTTATACTCTTTTCGCTTTTAGTTTTAGCACTAATGTTAATTAATATATAAATTTTGATGAGCAAAACATTTTAATTTTATTTTATTGTCTAAGCCATATAATTAAAGAAAACATGAATTAAGTAAATCATTGCAACCGTGCAGTAAAATACAGCCTCAATGGTGGAAACAGATAACAGAACACGATTCGCCATCTTAAAACATACTGTCTTATTAAATGTAACTACTATTACTTTATTAAAAAAAAAAAAACAAAAAACATGTTTCATTTTCTAAGCGAGGTGGTAGATACACTAAACGAAAACTAAGTATTCCTTGCTTATTAATTTACAAAATGTATATAAATGTACCTAAAATTATTAAACAATCCAATAGTACCTAACAATAAAATGCGTTCCTTGCTTAGGTTCTCGTTTTTTTTCAAAAGTATTTAAATATAATATATACTAGATACTAGTGACCCGCCCCGGCTTTAGTCGGCTATTAATGTTGCGTTATTTTAGATTTAAGATAATCAAAGACCATTTATTTTATCGAATTTATGTTATTCCGAAAAAAAAATCTTCAAGTTTTTCGGATAAAATATGACTTAGATACTTCCTGGCATTGCTCCCTGTCTGTCGTCTGTTTCATCACAATCAAGAAGATTTTTTTCGGACAGACAGACAGACAGACTTAAATGTATTTGAGTATAGTCATTTAATTTGTAGCGTTCGCTTAAAAATAAGAAATCGTTAGCAAGACAGACTGACAAAAATTGTGCGTGCGTGCGTGTGCGTGCGTGCGTGTGTGTGTGTGTGTGTGTGTGTGTGTGTGTGTGTGTGTGTGTGTGTGTGTGTGTGTGTGTGTGTGTGCGTGCGTGTGTGTGTGTGGATGTATGTAAACCTCTTAGGTATAACTTTTGAACAGCTTGACCGATTGAAATGAACTAAGTGTATTACTAAAGTGTTTCATCAAACTTAGATTTCCTATGAATTTTAACTAATTCGGACCGGTAGATTTTGAGCAATCTTAATATTAAAAATTTTGAAAAACTGTTTTCTTGGAATAATTTTTAAGTGGCTTCACTGATCGATTCCAAAAACTAATCAGCTTGAAAAACCACGTCGATCGCCGCCGGTCTGGTCAAAATCGGTTGATTCGTTCGTGAGATATCGTTAACGAAAATTTTTGAAAAAATTGATTTTTTAAAATTACTCCGATATTTCATATTTAACGTCATAATTTGGAATTACTCCGATATTTCATATTCAACGTCATAAATTGGTGAAATTTGGAGCGTGTTGCATTTGAAATTAGCGGGAAGTTCCAGGGATGGCTTGCAGGGTCAACCAACTTTTTTTATCTTTAATTGGATAGGGCGGGTCGTCAGCGTTTAAGAATATCCATCGAAATTTTGTACAAAGAGTAGATACGTTTTATTTTTGTATTTCCGTTGCTATAGAAACAGATGTTTAGCTTAGTGACTTGGTGTAAATTGTGTCAACTTTTGTAGCTAAATATTTTTTGTAACCAACCCGTGTAAACACCGTGAACATATTATATAATTTTAGCCTGTTATTTATTTTTACTGATTTATATCTAAATTAATAAAATATATATTCTTAGATTAGCACAATGGCTATACGAAATCCAAGATTACCATTATTGCCCGGATATGGAATGAATCCATTGGCAAGTTATATATAACATAATGTTCTTTTAGTTTCGTTCAAAATTACATTTTAAAATACTTATAATTTTATTTGCAGATTGGAAGGAAAAGTTTTGGAGTTCGGCCAATTTTTACTACTATTGACAATGTAAATATGTTAATCGATAAACCCGAAGATGTCAACCGCGTCCCTTCTCTTTATTCTAGGAAGCAAACACCAGAACTTCCCTCTTGGATCATGTATGATAAGCATGTACGTTATTCATTCCTATATTATATGTTAAGGAATTTCTTACTTTAAGGCGACACCGTAAAAAAATGCACCTCCTTTCATCGAATAGTATAGGACTATGACACCACTAACGCAAGTGGGATTTTGATATAGGTAAATTCACGTCTTTATCTTGAATTTGACTGCTCAAAAACACGATTGTATAATTTTGACTCAATCATAATTATTTGTGAAAACACCTCTAAAAATCACTATAGTTGAAATTACAACGAAATCATTTGATCTATATGCTTGGAAATCACTCAAATATATTCATAACATCAATATTTATAATTTAATTGCTCATTATTTTGATAACTTAAATCAATAGTTTTTAAAAAAATATTTTAAGATTCTGACAATTTCTAAGCGCTTTTAATCGTCGCGGGCGCTACGCAATTTTAGACCTTATGACGGCGTTTCTTCAAGTTTTTATAGAAATTATGTATTCACTCGGATCAGTACGGCGATAGCGTTTTCGATGTGTCGTCTTAAGCATGGTGCAAATATAAAGGAAAGTTTTATACGTTTATTTATTTTATTCTAAAATACTTAAACTCTTGAAAAAAGTTGTATATGAAAATCTTGTATGAAACTAACATTTCTTTTTCTTCTTTCTTTCTTCTTTCTGAGGACTAACGTCTATGTCACACCTGTGCCGGTAGTTGATAGAAGGACTTAGCTCGAAGTTGTTGACGAGTAGATATGTTTAACTGGGACAAATAGTCCGACTAGATAAGACCAACTTCGACCAAAGGTCAATCGGTAGATTCAAACCGGCTGGGCAGCGTTCGGTAGATTACGACACATCTTTTCGTCAGATATACCTCAAAACTTAAAAAGCAAGATCGTACAACCAGTCCATGTTGCAAGTGATGACTTATGGATCTGAAACGTGATCCTTCACTGTTGTCCAGGAAGCTCAAGGTCGCTCAATGAGCTATGTAGAAGTTCGGGGTTTGTCTGCATGATAGATGAGTATATCCGCAGTAGAACCAGAGTAACAGATATAGCCCAACGTTGGTAAGCTGAAGCTGAAGAGTTGCCTAAGTCCCCCCCGTGACTGGGTGCTGTAAAGTGCTAAAATGTCGGGAATATAAAATAAGTTAATATCCTATACCTTTAAACTAGCAATTCTTGTATATATATAAGCGGAATCTCGGAAACGGCTCCAACGATTTTCATAAAATTTAGTGTCCAGGGCAGTTTCGGGGGCAATAAATCGATCTAGCTAGGATTTATTTTTAGAAAATGTCTTTTGTCCGTGTTTTCGGGCAATCAAAAACTGCGACAATATAAGAAAGTAAATTTTGACTCTTTGTTAACAATCATAATAGCTCAAGTGGATATCGAGCGGTCGAAAACCGTAATCGCCTTGGTTCGCGTCATGTCTTCGGTCCGACTTTTTTTCCTTTTTTTTTCAAGTTCTCTTCTTTTTTTAGAGAGGTCTTTTTTTAGTATTTTTTAAAAATACGAAAATTTTAAATAAACTAATTGCACTCATGATTTTTTATTCAAATAACCAGTTCAGTTTTTTCTATTATGTCAATAAGATCAAAATTATTATTCATATTTCATCAGTATGTAATTTGTATCTAAATGTAATTTAAAAAAAAAAACCGAGCAAAGCTCGGTCATCCAGGTACTACGCAATAAAATCCGTAAAATAGTTTTAGTTAAATTGCATTTGTATGAATAAAAATATCAGAATATATTTGATGGATAACTTTTATCTGACGATTAAAAAGTCAGTGAGTAGGTTAATATGAAATAGTAAAAACTATTTTGTATAAAGTTTTTTTTTTGGAAAAGGTTTACCCATTTAAAGTTGTTAAAGGATATTTAATTTATTTTCTCTACTTGTGAATAATGAGATTTATAGATGCAGATGCACATAGTTTTAGTGTGCGTAAGCTTGAGGGTCAAATATAATAATAATTTTTGCAATAACGGTGGGTTGGCAAATGCTACTTGCAATTACGTACACTAACATACTAGTACGCATGCCTACATATTATCACAGTAAAAGTTAAAGCATCTATAATATACCATGTGCAGCTGTAAATCCCTCAAAGGAAGTTAAATACACACAAAAAAATGAAAGGCAAGAAAATTCGTAAATTAAGTTTTATTCAAAAGTAGTATTTTTCCGTTCAGCTAAACGTTAGCGGCTTTTTTTTCAAGTTTTGGGTTATACTAACTTTTTGTGTGTTTGTCAGATATTACGCTTTCAAGGATATTTCCAACAAAGTCTCCATGAAATGCGCTCAGCGTCTCACGTAGTTCGCAAGGTGGATATTTTCTTCTTTCTTGAAGATGGCACTATAAAAGTAATAGAGTCTAAAACGGACAACAGTGGACTGTCACAAGGTAGGATTATTGGATTATATAGGTCTACGCTAGACGAGCTGAGCACGAGCGGAGCATGAGCCGAGCAAAAATTCGTGTAGCGTGGACCGACTTACAAGCCTCGAACGAGCGCGCTTCGACCATTTTGTTCGTGCTCGACTGTACTACTATTACGGTTACCTATTGTCGGTTTTTTGACGAAAACAAAGAGATTTTCATCGCATACATCGATTTGCAAGTTGTAGGCTCGTTGTACGTCCATACTTATTGACACCGCGAGTAGAGCAGCTCAGTTTGTGCTCGGCTTGTGCTCGGCTCCTCTAGCGTAGACCCAGCTTCAAGGTGGTTAAGGTAAGATGGTTAAGGTAATGGTATAGTTGTTGATCGTGTGGTTTAGCTGTTCCTGATCTATCTGGCCTCTTCAGCAACACATAACAGTACATTGAAGGTCATCCTCTCACATTCTCATATTCGCAGAGTTTGATATGTGTATCGGCAATTGCGCCATGACGTTTACATAGTTCCTAATTCGATTACCATTTGGGTTTATATTTTAACAGAGATCTTTTTAAAGAAATTACACGGGAATAAGGAAGTCGAGTGTAGTGGCGGTGTAGGAATATCAAAAGCCCCATGGGCATCCCCATCATCCCGTGGGCAGGTGAGATGGGCAGCAGCGTCTTCCTAGTAACGAGTACAAATCGAAAACTGCTGTTGCCAACCTGCTTGCCAAACGTGGCAGCACTGTGGCAAATATCCTCTCTAAGAGGTTATCTATGGCCTGTGTTCGGCATAGGCTTTAATTGTAACGACTTTTAAAGAAAATAATATTCTAATTGTTACTTCATGATTCATCATGGATATTATTTATTTATGTATGTAA
Organism: Parnassius apollo; assembly: GCA_907164705.1. Lineage (NCBI taxonomy): Eukaryota > Metazoa > Arthropoda > Insecta > Lepidoptera > Papilionidae > Parnassius > Parnassius apollo. The sequence goes on from CAJQZP010001435.1 coordinate 997,347, forward strand.
AAACTTGATATTTATACTTTTAACACTTGCCTTAAATTTAAACTTATACTTTCTATAGTTCAAAAACAAGCGTCTCATTTTTGGGTGCTACATATCACTATTATTAACAAATTATTTTTATATAGCATTGGCAAATTATTTTTATTAGTTGGTGACAAACGAGCACACAGTCCACCTGATGGTTAGTGGATGCTGTGGCCCATAGATATCCACATTTATCCTCAATTAAGAATCAAAATGAAAATATTGTCACCCCTGAGGACTAAATTGCAATGCCTCGATTCCAGTAAAAAGGGTCTCCGTTTCTCTAAATTCTCTATTACTATACCTATATATTAATTATAAATAATTTACTTTTGCATAAATGTAAAGTACATGTAAAAATCATTATTTGAAGAAAATATATCATAAATTAGGTGTTTATTTAAAAATTGCATGAACATAATACGCTTCCTTAGACTTTTTTTAACTTATGTGAGTTGGAAACATAGCATTATACATTATTGTTAAAAGTAATAGTAGAGTGAGAGCGGATGTTACACTTGCTCATTCATTATTCAAAGTGTAGTATACCTGTTCTTTACAATCAGTATGGAACAGGTACAGTTCCACTATATCGTATAATATTCACATACTAGTGTAACATGTTGGGCGTAATTACGAGTACATGATAACACCCGACGAGATTAAGTATGCAAGCACAGTGACACAGGGCAGCCTCCGCTATACGCGCTTTATAGCTCGTACTAAAAATTACCAAAACAGACAGAAATAATGGCACTGCCTAAATGACTCGTAGAATGACTGCGATAGAAAACAACCCATAGAATCTCTCGGCGCGTCGCTATTTAAACGAGTAGGAGGTTTTGAGATGACTCTTTTTATTTCGTACCCACTGTCTCTGACATATTTAATAAAATTGTATGTGTTGAGAGAAAAAAAGTCTATTTGTGAGTTCTTTGTCGCTTCGTCTAACAATGTCTTCCACAGTAAGTAATTTTTGAAGCGATAGGGTAGCATTTTCGACTTTTAAAGTACTTTGTAAACACAACTCTTGAATATAAATACTTCGATTTTGAGCTAATACACAAATTATTGATAGTCAAGTCCTGAAGTATTGTGAATGGATTCTTTTTATCTCAGAGGCTTTACTTTGGTGATGGACAAGTTAGCACGAGGAACCCGTACCGTAACCAATGTATTCCAATTATTGTGGCATTACTATTTAATTTCCGAAATATTCGGATATTCTTTACGTGTTTCAATCATAATCGTCATACCTAATACCTATTTTGCGTTTGAAATTTTTTTTTAATAAGATACTAGTTGGTACCCAGCGCGTTGCTGCCGCGGAAGAATTAATTATTTTATTTCTATTTTGAAAATGTCGTTTTAAATTTGGAAGAGTTATATTGTTTAATTAGGAATAATAACACATTTATAGAAATTGAATCTTAGGTAACTCTCAAATAAATTTTTCGGTTCGATACGCCAGCTAGGTACTGTAAGTTAATTTTACTATACCTAAACCTTCGCACAAGTGCAAGCAATAAGTAAACAAAGTTTCACCGCAATCTGATGAACGGTTTGGCAGAACATAAGAAACTAGCAAACAAACATTATTTTTTATATATTAGATTTAAGTTTTCCGATGACTAAATATATTTTTAAGAAACTTACAGGTATATAGTATGAATAATAGTCATTTATTTTATAGGAACATTGATAAGTCGTCAAAGAATAAGACTTCCTCAGAGCTATGATTTGTACTATGATGTACTTGATCTTAATATTGGTAAGGAAGTCATGTTTTATGGGAAAGTATTTAAGGTACGTGACAATATAAATAAGTACAGAACCAGTAGTTGTACAGTTAAATATTACTAGATAATATTTATAATTTAATTTTTTAGATTGTTAATTGCGACAATTTCACTAGAGTATTTATAAACCGCCTTGGAATAAATGTGCCCGATCCCATTCCTTGGCCTGATACAGTCGACGTAAGTATTTGATAGTAATTAATTTTACCCAAAGCCATTCATAGACTCGTAATCTTAGTGTACATTATTTTTCAGAGAATCCCTAAATCTGGTAAAGAACCAAAACCCAGACCATTTAAACAGTTTTTGGATTACGATAGACAGGTTTTGCGGTAAGATTTTATTATACGTATATTTTACTCCGATCCAAAAAAAGACTTTTAAAACTAAAGAAGTGGTTTGTTTTCTTAGATTTTTTGGCTATTGGGATGATCGTGACTCGCAATTTGGTACAGTGCATCATCTAGAGATTCATTATTTCCTCGCTGATGATACGATAGAAATAAAGGAAATACTTCCACCAAATTCTGGCATCGAGGCTGCTCCAATGTTTTTAAAGAGAATGCGTTTGCCAAGGGTTCGTAGATTTCATTGTGTTATGTTGATAAGAAATATATTATTACTGAAAGGTAAATAGCCCTAATGTTGTTTTACGGAAAAATAATAAATGTGGAGAATCTGTGAATCCATTTTATTGTAACGTTATAAATAGTAAATCTATATTATTATTATTTTACGTAGTAGCGCCACGCTACAGCTATATTATGGTTGTAGCACGAATGGGTCGACCCAGCCGGGGTAGGACCACGTTCTCACAGAATACCAGCGTAAAATAGTAACTTAAGGCTGCTGTGTTTCGTATGGTGAGTGTAGAGATATGGAGAGCCTTTATACTGGAAACGAGGCATTCCATCTCAATCCTCAAGGGTGGCCATGCATCTGCATTTTGATTCTTAATTTAGGATAAATGTGGATATATGGCCACAGCATCCATCTACCATCAGGTGGACTGTGTGCCCATTTGACACCATTATTCTATTTAAAAAAAAAACTTAATACTTCATCCAATGTAGAACGTGTACGTGCGACCGTCACTATCTATACTATCTATTATATGTCATATAAATTAATATATCAAATAAGTAATAAATATTTTAGAAAATTCCACCGCATGTAGAGATGACTGGTGGCCCTCAAACACAATCTTACACTCCGGCTGATCTTAGTATTGGAGCTGTAATCAACGTATTTGGACGTAAAGTAGTTCTTACCGACTGTGATCCGTTTACTAAGGAATACTATCGTGTTACTTATGGATTTGGTACGTATGCATACGTGTAGTTGTGTAGATAGACTACTTACATCAATAGTATCAAACTGTAAAATACCCAGATTATATACTGGGAGGACAGAAGTATGAAACATTTGGAACAGCGACCGGCGGGCAGATTGTTTTTTTTTTAGAATAATTTTTAATTTGTACATACACTTCATTATGTTATTTAAAGAGAAGTCAATATAAATTTTGTATTTCTAGACAACTTCGCACCGCTGGAAGTACCTGCAGACAAAAACACGGAATGCTTTCGTGAGAACATGGCTGAGCGAGAACTGCCCCCTTGGAATGGTTTTGGCTCATATGACGATTCCGCAGAAAACTGCAAAACTGTGGAGCCGAAGGCACCGCATCGTGACTTTATAAAATTTATACATAAAGATAGGTAATTACACAAATAATTTACTGAAGTACCACGATAACACACATTAAATATAACGAATAAATTATATAATCATATACAGCATTTCAAAGCCCACAGCTGAACATGGGTGTTACTAAGAATATGCTATGCATTACTTTGGGCAGGCGAATTATTAAACATGTTGCAGACACTTCTGTCAAATTAACCGTTAGTTTAATTTAGTGTTATATTTGCATTGGTAGGATTTTCTGCTGACAGTTAGTGCAGGTACAGGTGTAGGTGCAGGTGTTTAGCTCTTATATATTGGCATTGTATGTATATAAGCTATATGACCAGACCATTGCCACTTCAGCTCACTAATCCGTTGCTTACTCTAGTTCTTCTACGGATATCCTATTTTTTATAAGATAGTGTGACAAATGATCACACAATCCATTTGATGGTAAGTGGTTGCTGCGGGCCGTATATATCTACATCTATTCTAGATTCCAAACCAAAATGCAGATGCGTTGTCACCCGTGAGGACTAAGATGGAATTCCTCGTTTCCAGTAAAAAAGGTCTCCGGTTCTCTACACTCGCCATACGAAACATAGCAACATTAAGCTACTATTTCACGCTGGTATTCTGTGGGAGCGTGATCCTTCCCCGGTCGAGCCGACCCATTCGTGCAACAACTATACTACTAATTTATCTGCAGCATGGCTCTACCACGTATAAAAACATACTACGAGCATAGCCCTCTCCATAGCTCGCGGAGCGATCTTGAGCTTTCTTATACGGCCAGCAGTGAAAGAACATGAAATGAACACTCAGAATCCGTAAGTCATCACTGGCAATACACATTGATTGTACAATCTTGGTTTGAAGTTTTGAGGTATATCTGACGAGAAGATATGTCGTAATCTCCCGAACGCTGCACAGCCGAGTCGAATCCGTCGTTTAACCTCTCGGTCGAAGAATCGTCAACACCTTCGGAGTGCATCCAACGATTTCGAATCAAAGCGTCACACATCATTTTTGTTTTGTCCATGTCGTTCAATTGAAGGTATTCGCCATTGATGTCAATACCGTATCCTTTCCAGTCCAATAGCTTGTAAACGTCATCCAATATAGCGGTGAAGAGTTTCGGGGATATAAAGTCTACTCTGTCTTACACCTATCTGCTGTTATAGGTTTCCTGCTGTACAAACACTTCAGAACACTTTGATATATCGGTATTCATTTAGCGGTACTAAAGGGACTGTAGCACCGTCCAAATTTCGACGGTTTTCTAATAGTTTATTAAGATTTTCTAATAGTCCACATATGCAGGTCAAAGTAGCAGATTGTACTCTTCGGTCTTCGATTTGCCACTTTGTCTTACTGAGGCGACGGTGTAAATGACCATATTTACAGATTAATATGATTGTTATACTTAGATTGTGTTAAAGATTATTATAAAATTCTTGCCGATTAGACATATTGTTAATCCATTTTCAAAATTAGTTATGTCTGCAATTAACTAATTAAATGTGCCCCAATTATAAAAAACAACCGATTCTTACAACAATCAATTGATGTTCATCAATTAATGTATGCTTGGAGTCTTTCTTATTTGCAATACATAAAGCGGGGATTCCCCGAGAGCCCGGGTCACAACAGATGTTTTACGGCGAAAATATGAACCAATAAACAAAATAGAAAACTTTATTTTTTAAGCTATAGCCACAAATATAGTAAGAAGTACTAGCGGCTATAGCACTGCATTTTAAAGTGGCAAGAATTTTATTACCTACCGGATACGTTCTAAAACTGACTGGGTGATATCTTTTCCGACAAATGCATTGAAATTTTGATACATTTTTTCAACTTGTTTATTTACGTCACCTACCTTAAATTGTCTTATACTAATACATTTTACTAAATGTTGAAATAATAAATATTAAGATCCTCTTGTGCTCACGGTCCACTCGGGCCTGGGGGCCTTTGTTACACCACTGCGCTGAATGGCACATTTCTTGATTAGTTTAAACTACGATTTAAATAATACCACGCAACTAGCCATACAAATTTACCAACCCGCACGACAGAGTTTTTTTTAAAATAAATTAAACGATATATTTTCAGAGTCGGCTTCGATTCCCACATATTACGCTTTGCTGCGCGCCTTATCAATGACAATCCCGAAGACGCCCGGAGATACTTTGTTGTGAAATATTTTCTTTGCGATGATACTATCGGTGTATTTGAGCTGGGAGAGAGAAATTCCGGATTTTTGGTTGGTTGTTGTTATGTTTAACAATATACGATAAAATTACACTACGAGTATGTCCGAATGTATATACATAGATGAAGAATATTGATGCTATTTCAGTTTTTCCCTCGAATTAAATAGCAAAATTATTGTTCTATATCAATAAGAGCCGTGGTAGCTCAGATGGTTAACGCTCGCTGTAAATATAACAGAACGCGAGTAACCCGGGTTCGAACCCCGCCGGTACCAATGAAATTGTTAATTGCAATTTTAAGTGCTGATTTACCACGTGCTCGGCGGTGAAGGAAAACATCGTGAGGAAACCTGCATGTCTGAGGAATAAGAAAAAAATATTTCGAAGACATGTGAAGTTCGCCAAAACGCATTGGGGCAGCGCGGCGGACAATTCCTTGCCCTAAAACCCCCTCAGAAATGAGGGGAGGCCTGTGCCCAGCAGTGGGACGTATATAGGCTGTAACTTTACTTTACTTTTATATCAATTGTATTATTAAGTAAATTGACTAGTAGAGTTTAGAAGGCTATTGTAAGATCACTAATTTTATTTATATGATTTATTTAGTTTCAACTTTTTTTTTAATGAGTATCGTCTGAATGATTATTAAATTATGTTTATTTAACGCTGGCTATTTTCAGGGTGGCAAATTCTTTCGTCGTGAGAAAACGTATTTACCAGACGTGGACTTTTACGTATCTAAAGAGCCTCCGACATACACAGACAAGGATATGTGGGTTGGGAATGAGCTGGTCATTAACAAACACCGGTTTCGTCTTATTGCTGCTGATGAATACGCCTTGCGGTATATGGAACTTCATGCGGACGAGGTTGTTTTCCTTTTTCTTTATAGCCCTTTCATTTTTTAAATTCCTCTTCGAGAATGTGCTTGTCACAGTGGGCAGGTGGCCAGTGAGCGAGAACTCATACCCGTACTACTGATAATGTTGTTCCCTGATGTTATTTTGTGTGATTTGATTTCGGCATTTCTAAATGGATATACTTGCATTTATCGGTTAGTAGAGCTTTACTCGTTAATAAGCACGGTATGCGTCTAACATTTAAGGTTGGTATTTTTAGTAAATTAAAAAAAATTGAATTTTTTGAATCTATTCCCTCACGCTCATAGTCCATAGGAAAGAGATTAGGCGCAGGACCTACGGCTTTACGTGCTTGCCGAGGCTCGGGGGTGAAAACACCGCCAACTTCCTGACTTCATGATCAGCAACCTCGTTTAGACCGCTAGACCACCGAGGCCGTCAATGATGTGAATAGATATATCATTGGCGTGTGGTGGTGTATGGTAGCGGAGTAAGAGAATCTAACTCTCCATTTCATTCTGTGGGTGTCGTATGAGGCGATTATGGGAAATGCGAGAAAATCCTGTGGCTCCCGATGGATGGCTCTGTAAAGCCATCTAATTTTGGTACTCAGTCAAGCGACAGGCAGCAGCGTCAAAAGTCAAGATTATCTTTTAAGGTAAATCCTTCCTAATGCGGTAGAGATGGTAAGAGATGGTAAGGTTACCTTACTTTTACACATTATTTTTAACACTTTTCCTTTATTCATTTTTTCTTTAATTGATTGTTCACAAAAAATACAGCACAAAGGGTACCCTACCCCTATCCTATACCTATAGTAAACAATATTATAATTATGTTGTAGTTTTACCTCGATATACACTGTTTTTACACTGATTTTCTTGTAAAAATATAATTAAATGTTTTATATGATGTTGCGGTTGAGGTATTGGATACCTAAGTATATCTATATTTAGAATTTCTTTGCTGTCTTCAATCATGTTTATCTGCCTTGTGATAAAATTTCCTTCTCCGGAAAATTTACGAGTGATTAACTACAATCCATGTGAGTTTATGAGCTACTCTTTTTTATATTAATTGCAAAACATAACAAGCAACAGTTGTGTAGTTGAAAATGAAGAAAGTTAGCAATCAGAAAGTAAAGTAACTCACTCACACCTATCAGAGGGGTAGGCAGAGACTACGGACTTCCATTTGCCACGATCCTGACACTCCTCTCTCGCCTCCTTTACATCCATATATCTACGCATAGACACTCGTCGGTTAAGGGTACTTCTTCTAGGGCGTTCTTCCCGACTCTGCCGTTCACATCTGCTTTGTCTATTAAAGTAAAGTCTTAATAACATTTCTCAACATAGTGCCTGTGCAACAAAGTTTCTTCATGCGTATGATCTGAACTTATATTTTGTGGATGTACTGAGCAATTTTATTCATTTCCAGTATCCGATGTCCAATGTAGCCCTGATAATGGATAAGATAAGACGGACGTTAGCTTCGCAAGAAAATGGCTACAAGAACTTTGTTGCTAAATATATGGAAGCTGTCCTACCTGATAAAAAGGAACTGATGTCTGTTCAATGCTTCAAGTAAGAACAATTGTTTAACTTCTACGTCCATACTGAAATATTTTAACCGTTTTGCATTATATGTTGTAGCCTATATCTATTGTATAATTGATTTTTAATAGTGAATGATTTAATTGATTCATTTAATTATTACAGGCAGGCATTAAAAGAAATTATGTGTGAAAAAATGACAGAACATGAATTTTTAACTCTTATTAGACATTTTCGAGGTGATCCTGGAAAAGATAAAAGTCCACGACGAGAAATGATAAGGTGAAAGAGATTCAACATAATTTATTGATAGCAATTTTATTTAATAATTTTTAAACTGGGCAGTAACAAATTAACAGATGCAGTTTAGGTTTATTTGAATAAATTATTCATTATAAGTACTAATCAAAGTGCAGATGTGTTGTCACCCGTGAGGACCAAGATAGAATGCCTCGTTTCCATACCAAACACAACAGCGTTAAGCTGCTATTTATGCTGGTATTCTGTGAGTGCGTGGTCCTTCCCCGGTCGAGCTGACCAACTCGTGCTACAACTATACTACTATTACAACCGCAGCATGGCTCTACCATGTATGAAAATTTTCTAAAAAAAGTTAAGTTAGAGCCTATAATACGCCTCGTTTCTGGCCACAGGTCTCTTATTTCTGAAATGGAAAGTGCAATTTGTCCGCCGCGCTGCCCCAATGCGTGTTGGTGGACTTCACATGTCTTTGAAATATTTTTAATTCTCCGACATACATATTTCCTAAGATGTCTTCCTTCCCGCTAAGCACGTGGGAAATCAGCACTTAACATTACAATAGAAAATTTCATAGGTCTCTGCGGGGATAGAACCTAGGTTGCTCGCGTACTATGAAATTTACGGCGATCGCAAACAAATTATTAATAATATTATACATTTAATCTTACTGTTTCTTAAATCCACTATGGATATAGCCTTTTACTTCGGTATGTATACATTACCTACTCGTAGCTTTGCCTATACTCACTACGCTTGTTTGAGGTAGCCTTGCGGTAGTAAATCTGCTCTTTATAGAATATGGATGACAAACGGGCACACAGTCTACTTGATTGTAACTGGATGCTGTGGCCTGTTTATAGCCACCTACCTACCTTCATCCTTCTTCGTTTAAGAATCAAAATGCAAATACAAATGCGTTTTCACCCTTGAGGATTAAGATGGAATATACCTCATTCCCAGTAAAAACGGTCTCCCATTCTGTACACTCACCTAACGAAATACAATAGCATTAAGCTGATTTTTTACGCTGGTATTCTGTGAATGCGTGGTCCTTCCCCGGTCGAATGGAACCATTCGTGCTGCAACCATAACATAGCTGCAGCGTGACTATACCGCGTTAATATCCCTCTATTGGCTCCCCATCAACTAGTCTTTGAAATTTGGTTGTAAAAATTTTGTGTGCGCATGCGCGTGTATGCGCGTGCATGCGTGCGTGCATGCATGCGTGCGTGCGTGTTTGTGTACGTGTGTGCGTGCGTGCGTGTAAATCATATGTCTTGATTTAAAAAAAAAAAATTGTATTAGGTCCCTGGTTTTTACGGAGTTAACACGAGGGCTGTGGGACGATCGCGAACGACTTCGCGAAGGTCTATTGCATGCAGATGAAACCGGGCTAGGAACATTGCCTAGATCGTGCCTGAGACAAATCCTGCGTGCAAATCATCTGTCTATAAACACCGATCTCATGGATTGCATGCTGGATGTGTTAGTATGGTTTATCTTAACTATAGGAAAACTATCGCTATTATTTTCATAACAATGCGGTAGTCCATTTTTGAACAAAGGCCAAAGGCGTACTACTAAGTTGGATCTTCCGGTTCATCTAACCAGACTCATACTTAAACATCGTACTATTAAAAAAACCTTTCAATGTGAAAGTGTAAATGCAGAATACTAAAAGCAGTGAAAACTCAGGGCCTAGTATATAGAAAAAAGCAATTCAATCTCGTTGTCAATACCGTAGTTGATGTTATTAATTGCTAGTTTAACAAATAGTACAATATAGTAATATAACAGTTAGTATTAGACAAATGTGTACCTGAAAGAAAAACAACACGGATAGGCTCAGGTCGGATATGCCCCGAATGGTATACTAGGGATATTATAAATTTAATAAAATATAAAGCTACGTCCCATAAAAAATATAAGAAGACACGGTTAGCCAATGACTATATAAAATTCGCTGAGTTGCGAACTAAACTTAAAAATATGCTAGTAACTGCACATAGCCAGCATAAGCACATCGTGCAAAATAATCTCCAAAGAGACACAAAATCCTTTTGGAATTTTGTTAACTCGAAAAGAGGTAATCGAAATCAAAAATTTTTTTTTAAAAATGGGAAGGTTTCGACCTACGAGCATTGTGCTGTTGAGTTTGCAAAATACTTTCATTCGGTATATACTACACAGAGAGCAGACTTAAATGTGAGTATGGCTATCATTGACGCCGAAGGCGATAACGGGGCAGCGCGAATTCACTTTTCACTTGAGCCAGTTGCAACTTAAGGACATACTGACCGCGCTTAAACAACTTAAGCCAAAGAAATCTGCAGGACCAGATGGAATACCACCTTTTATCTTTAAAGATTGCAATTCTGTGTTAGCAACACCACTACTTCACATTTACTATAACTGTTTAAACCAAGCTAGATTTCCGGAAAAATGGAAAATAACGAAGGTGGTTCCCGTTCCAAAAAGTGGTTCTTTTTCAGGGACCAGTGTAGAGGACTTTAGACCGGTAGCAGTCCTATCTACTCCAGCCAAGGTATTTTAGCACTTGTGACTGATATAATACCAGTAGTAGATAGGGGACAAGCTGACACTGCTTATTTTGATCTCAAAAAAGCATTTGATTTGGTTAATAATGACATATTACTAAAAAAAAAAATGGCAAAATTTGGTTTCACCCCACACTTATTGAGTTTTTTCGCTAGCTACATGACAGATAGGCATCAGTATGTAGAATAGGAGGGTCATAAGACAAAACCATATTTTACATGGTCTGGTGTGAGTCAGGGGTCGAATCTAGGCCCTTTGGAGTTTTTAATCATGATAAATGACTTACCCAATGTTGTGAAGAAATCAAAATATTTGTTATTTGCAGACGACCTTAAGTTATCGATGGATATAGGTAGTTTGGAGGACCGTCACAGTCTCCAAGATGATATAAATAGAGTTGTTAAGTTTTAGAGAGTTAGAGAACTTAGACTAGTTTCATATATATTTTGGTTCTTAGGGGTAGGATTATTAATGAGAATATGATGAAGAAGACTAATATTTGTTCCGGCTAGGTAAACATTCTGTGATGAAAACAAGTGATAAAAAAATATTGTACAACGGACTTAAATATAAATAAAATGTGGACATTGCATTGTTAATGATAACTCAAAAACTACGGGTCAGATCTTGATCAAATTTATATGGGAATACATGAGAAGCATCAACTTTCAAATAAAAAAATCATCAAAATCAGTTCACCTAGAAAAAAGTTCTGGGTAACACACATATAACAATACAGTCGAATTGAGAACCTTCTCTTTTTTTGAAAAATAATCACGATGTAAAAATATTTTGAAGCTTGTAATGCACACTGTGATGAACGGAAATAAAAGAAACCTAGCCGTTTCTAGCTATGCATTCTATCAATGGGTTGTTTACTGTCATGGCTCATTTACTTTGTGTTTACTTATCATAAAGCCAATGCTTGATTAAAATTCCATCTGCTGGTAAGTGGTAAAGCCCTAGATAGTCGCATCTATCGCAATGACTTTGCGTAACAAAAGCCTTTTCACTCTGCCTTGATGCAAAGACAGATTACAACAGATTATTTCACTCGTTTGCTATACGCATTGTAATAAAGGAGTAAAGGGACCCGCCGACCGCCTAGTTATCCGATGGTGTAAAGGGAAGGGAGGAATTAAGGTATTTAATTTCTGTACACACTCTCTGAAATGCATCGTATAGAATACCGAGAGGCTGGCAACTCTGCGACTGTGCTCGAAGTTAATAAGACTGGTTTCAAGCAACTCAAGGTTACCAATAAGCATTTCGGCAATTCCATGAACGACCGAACTTGCGCTTTATTTGAGGTAAGAAGCTGCCCCAGCGTGAAGAACTGCCGCACCCTTGCAAGGATACATAGTTGCAAGGACACCCTTGCAAGGATATTTTGCGGTTGTTTTAACCCTAGACTCAATTTACAGTCCATAGTTGAGTTTCGGAGAAATCTCAACCCCTAACTACTATAAGCGGTCATTGTACTCTTATTCGGTTTCACGTACCTATGATCATACATTGTGCAATTTTTTTTAAATAATTCCAAACGGCTTTCGAAGTAGATCTATCTATCTATCAACTAACTTATAAATAATTAATAGAATCAGGCGTTATTTTGCGGGAATCCATTATCCATTACCTTAAATAAAGTTGTTAAAATTAATTTGTTTATATCTGCGTAATGAAATAATATGATGTGATTTACCTGGTTTTAAGCTTCCAGCACAAGCACATCACGCCATTCCTTCATTGTTATGTGTCTATTGTGTGTTGTGTATATAGATTAGTGGTGACGGGGGTACCAAATTAATTTTTAACAACTTTCATAACTTATGTTTAATAATTTCTTAACTAATATTTAATAATTTAATTTTATGGAGTCTTAGGTGACGCTGACGTCATAAGATATTATTACACGTAATAATACTCGAGTGTAGGGTAGATGAGATAGAGTTATGACCTGGTAAGACATGCAGGAAGCAGGAAGTCGATGGATGCAGGTGGCTCAGGACCATGCTTTGTGGCATTTATTGGGGTAGGGCTATGTTCAGCAGTGGAATTGTGAAGGGCTGTAATGATGATGATGATGATGAATGAAGTTGAAAACAGTTTTCTTACTGAACTTTTCTTCATTTTCATTGTAATTGATTGGCAATATTAAATTTTGTGTGTGTGTGTGTGTGTGTGTAAATTAATAATTTCTAAATTAGTACCTAAGCATTAATTTTGAGAGAGTATTTTTAACTAATCGTAATAATGATACGAAAGGGATGTTTACTTATATTTGTTCATTAGGTTAAAGAAAGATGAAAATTGTAACATTTACTACGAAGATTTGATGGAATTCCTTGACTTTCAAACACGGCCCGTGTTCAACTTAAGCGAGGCTGATTATACTAGACTTGTGCGTCATGCTCCACCAGTAAAGGACGTAGAGGTGAGATCACTAGAAGTTTGATCTAATATTTTTATTAAATAATTTAGTACGCATCTAGCATAAGATATTATATAGTTTTATCTTATACTTCTTTATTGTTTCTCTATACATAAGTACTACACAAACAAGAGAGTAAAGTGTATTATTGTAATCGATCGAAGGCAGAGAATTATGAAGTAGAAATGGTTTAATTTCCGCACTGAACTAAACTGCAGTACCTCAACTATATTATATTACTGTAACATTAAATATATAAAATTGTTACAGTGCAAATTCTGGGATGATCAAGAGACTTTTATTAAGGAAGGCTACGTAAACTGGAATGCTTTCCTATGTCAGTTGAATTTGGAACATCTCGTCAAAGATCAGTCCTAAATTCATCATCATCATCAACAGAGAAACACATAACAGACGACATACACATTTTGATGTTATGTAAATTTTAGAGGGCTTTGAGTTATATGTTACATGTCTTCGATAATAATTTAAGATCATATAAATAGTATACAGTAAATATTTTATACAATTTGAAGCCTTTTGTAGTTGACTGTTTAAAATTGGTAAATAAAACTGCTTTTTGTCTTGAAATTTGTTTCTATTCGATCACAATAAATATCATCATCTCACTTTTTATATTTAATTTCACCATGAATACATGATAGGTATAAATTCTCTTTAGCAGGAACATCTTTTAAATATAGAAATACCAATTTACTTTCTTTTTATATACTTTCTTTCTATTTACTTTCTTTTTATTTCTGATTTTCCTGCTAAATTATGGAATGTGAAAATGGAAAGGTAAGTTTACCTTATACATTTTGTGTCAAAAGAATAATAACTAAGTATATAATGCATGATGTCAAAAGGGAAACCACTTACTGCAATATTTATTTCCAACAATAAACTTTGCTTTTTGCGGTAATTTTTGTGGCTTAGTGTATTTTATATTTAAATCAAATGTCCTAATACACGGTAGAACACTTGTCCATAGTTCATTTGAAATATTAAAGAATAAATAACTTAGCTTATTAATATACCTAAATGACTTCTTGATTAATCAGGTAAATGTTTTTATATTTTTGTCTCCTAGTTTTTCTTAAAATAACTCAGGTAGTTAACTTTGTAACGTTTCTAAAATTATGCTTACTCAAAGGCAACTAAATTAGAACTTTAATTTTTTATGCAATGTTAAGGATTTTTTGAGCACTATGTATTTATTATAGAATTTATAACAAATTAAATGTCGAAAATTATTAATACTCCGAATTTGAAAAAAAATATTAAAAAATAATAAATCAACAAAGTAATAAAATTCTAATGTTAAGATTTCTCAACTAAACAAAAACAAAACAAGAAGACACAATGTGACAAAATAAAAAAGATTGATAAAAAAAATCAGTAACTTCCAATTTATACAATATAGTGCTCATCTCTTATCAAATCTCATATGAATACCGAGCGTTTTTAAACATGTACTCCAGTAATATTTGAGCAATAAATTATAAAGTGGAACATTTTAAAGTGGAACATAACTATATTAAATTAATTAAAAAATAAAACACTCCATTAGTGGAGAATGTCATTTTTTGTGATTGTCAACATTATTCTTGTATTACATGGCACAAAGCATTCACTTCTGTGTCGATGTTTTTTATAATTACATTATCAATAGAAACGGGGTAAAACACATTACCCATGTCGTATAACTTATGACACTGGATACGACGATCGTAAAGAATATAATTTAGAAATTTAACTAATTTTTTACATATTTACAATCGCAATTATTATACATATTAATACATCTTATTTAGTTTTAAAAAACTTCTTGCACGTGGTCGCTCAAACGAGTAGTTCACATCAATCAAACGTTATTAATTTTATTGTCTTTGTCACCACATGTCCTTGACTCGTTCTGTTGCCGGTAATTGAGGTCGATACCTGGAAATATTAGGGCAGTATATTTTATTAGGACTTAGGTTAGTGATTTTTAAGAAGTAAAATTCAAGCAAACCTTTCCTGATTGACGGCGGACACTCTTGTGACCAAAAATCTGTTCCAAAAACGCAAAAGCTGATGACCGAAAATTTGTTGCAAAAAGCAAAACCTTATGACCAAAAATCTGTTGCAAAACGCAAAAGCTAATGACCGAAAATCTGTTGCAAAACACAAAAGCTAATGACCGAAAATCTATTTCAAATGCAAAAGCTAATGACCGAAAATCTGTTCCAAAAACGCAAAAGTTAATGACCGAAAATCTGTTGCAAAACACAAAAGCTAATGACCGAAAATTTGTTGCAAACCGCAAAGGCTTATAACCAGTGGTCGGAGTAGGTAGAGCTGTTTGGGGTGAATGACCGCAAACATTGATGTGAACATGGATATGCCTCTGAAATCCCGGGATTTTGAAATTGACGATTGATATAAGTGAGTTAATACGCGCAGGTAGTAGGTGAGCACCCAAACAGTATATACTGATATACACACACAGGGATCCTGGAATGTTGTTAGAGGTTCGTGAAATATGAATTAATTAAGTAAAACTGTTAGAAACAATATTAAATATACTTTACTGCACAAGGAAATATTAAATGCCTACACAATACAGAATAAAAAGGATGTAAAGAGTTTTATAATTTTTTTAATTTAAACAGAGAGAAGAAATTTTTATTGATTACTTTTTTAATTACCTATGCATATTTTTCTTGTAGTTTATATTTAGAAAATGTTTTCCGTCTTTCTCTAACATGGCAATTTATCTCTCTTTTATTTTTATATGTTTATGCTCCATGTTGCCAACCCGTCGTACGCGCTGTTTTCGTCACTTATTGTTTGTCTCTTTCTATCTTAAAACGTCCAAAAATTATAATTATAATTATATTAGCTATCTCACTTACATAGACACAGGTACAGTACAGCGGGCTTCACTCACTCTCTTGTTTCGGCTTGTAGAGTGCGCACGTGTGATTTATTGTGTTTCTTATTTTATTAGACGTTGGCTTGTTAACTGGTTTCTGGAATCTTACTGTCACGAATACTTTGGCTTGGATTTACGGATTTTGATTTGTTTTTTTGCGGACTGGATACATTTGAAACTGTTTGTTTGATTTAGCTACCACATTTGGGTTAGTGTTTTTTGTTTTTATAATATCTACTTACTACAAAGGACATTCAGTGAAAAACCAAAGTAATTTTCCTCTGCTAAATACATATTTTTTCAGGCTTCCGAAGTTCCAAAGGAAGCTTTATAGTTTCGCCATATCCGTCTGTTTGTCACAGCCCACAGCCATTTTTATATACAAAAGTTTAAAGTGGAATTTTTTGTTAGTGACCTGAGTAGCAGGGAACTTGATTACGTAAATTGTTCTCTCCCGCTACCCTACCTTGTAGGTGATCCGACACGCACCTAACCGTTTTTTTTCTAATACAGTCTTGTGTTAAAAGCTGACTAAGTCAATTAGAATACAAGGTGGACTAAGAACTCCCCCTCGCACACCCCTTCAAGCATCGCGTTTTCCTACAATAACCATTTTCATTGGCTATTGACTGCTCTTACCTAAATATTTTCGGAGACGAGTTTGACAGTGTCCTATTTGATTGTCTTGATCGGCTAACAAAATGCATTTGAATTATATATGTCATACATACTGTGGAACAATTTTTCGTAAATTTTTCACACCGTTTTTTCATTATTTCTACTATTTATTGGAAAGATTTTAACTGTTTACCATTATTTTAGGGCGACAAACGGAAATACTTGGCATATTATACCATATCCAGTATATATTTATATACTGGATATGGTACTATTTGTAAGAAATAATAGTAACTTATCTGTTAAATTAAAAAGCAAGAGATACCCTTTCCAAATAAACTTCATGTCTCACAAAACTAAACTTTTAAACAGTAGTGTATTTTGTATGATTCCTAGAGTGTATAATAATTTACCCAACTCTCTGCTTGAAATTTCAAATAATAATTTATTTAAAAAAAGTGAAGACACTACTTTTAGAAAAATCATATTATTCGGTAAGGGAATTTCTTGAAGACAAATTATAAATGTAGTATTGTAATCGGCTTAGTGGTACTGTGACATTAATTAGACATTTTATGTGACATTTATTTTACAAAGTTGACATTGTGTATTAATTAGGTAATCTCATTTGGCATTATTTTAATAATTATTTTAAACACTGTAATTTGATATGTAATAATTTTAATTTAAACTATAGGATATAATTAAGAATTTTTGCATGGCATGAGCCTAAATATGGCGATCAACAATGTAAATTGACCACTATAACACCATCTGTACCCATATTGCGCAAATAAAGAATTAAATAAATAAATAAATATCTATGTTATGACCGCATGTAGCAAATAACAAAAATACCTCTACCTACTCCTATAAAAACTACTGAAACAATGTTTTTTTAATTCCGAGAATTCCCGGTATTCCGGGAAATATTTGGCATATCCATGTTATGTCCGCATATTGCAAGTAGCAAAAACAGCTCTACCTACTCCGACCATTACTTATGACCAAAAATCTGTTTCAAAACGCAAAAGCTAATGGCCAAAAATATGTTTCAAAATGCAAAAGCTAATGACCGAAAATCTGTTTCAAAACGATGAAACTAAATTTCACACAAGAGATAAGATGTGACGTGGTGAGTAGATGTAAATTACTAACCAGTTAGTGCATTCTGAGGAAGGTCTATTCCTAGCAGTGGATTTGAATCCCGCTAGTGCGTTCTTGGAAAAATTTCTGTCCAGTAATGAACTAAATAAATGTTGCTACGTAAGTGAATTTTTCATTCAAGACATTTAAAATTAAATACATTTGTGTAAATGAAACATTTTACCTATGAGGTGAAACACCGATGGAACTAGGGCTTCCAGGCAAAGGCGACATTTTGATACCAGAATTATTGCCATTGATGCTTGATCCCAGACTGGATGCGGAATCAACTCTGAAACGGAAACGAAAGGGACATTAAAACATAATATGTAAAAATAAAATGTTACAAATAATTTCAAAAATTTAATGCACCAGTTTGTTATATTCGGGGCGAGGTAATCGCGGCAGTAATAAAGATTTTTTAATCATTTCGAAAACACGAAACATTAACGCAAATATATTTTTGTAACATGGATACAAACAGTTTTAATACTTTATTGTAGTATTACTCTGTAAAAATTTTTAAGTTTCTCTTCTCAGTTCTGAGGTATTTTCAAATCAACCGTAAAAGCAATAAATGGCTATCAATAAAAAAAATTAAATGTATTTGGAAAAGTTATTATATTATTTTATATAGTTTTTGACTTAAAGGCAAGGATGATTAACTTCTACTTGTCCAAGGTACTACTACTCAGGATCAAGCTTGGTTTTACGACAATTTTGATCAAAAAAATATAGTCAACTGTATTGCCCTTATCCCGGAATCAACCCTGAAACGGAAACGAAAGGGACATTAAAACATAATACGTAAAAATAAAATGTTACAAATAATTTCAAAAATTTAATGCACCAGTTTGTTATATACGGGGCGAGGTAATCGCGTCAGTAATAAAGATTTTTTAATCATTTCGAAAACACGAAACATTAACGCAAATATAATATTTTTGTGTAACATGGATACAAACAGTTTTAATACTTTATTGTAGTATTACTCTGTAAAAATTTCTAAGTTTCTCTTCTCAGTTGTGAGGTATTTTCAAATCAAACGTAAAAGCAATAAGATTTTTTAAATATATTTGGAAAAGTTATATTATTTTATATAGTTTTTGGGGAAAAGGGTCACAGCAGGACTGTAAAAACTAACGTGGTATCAGCCTTCTTAGCATTGTGGGAAAACTGTATGCTAACTAATTGAAAGAGTTATGAAAGAAACTGATGAAAAAATTTGGGATGTGCAAGCGGGATTTAGAAAGGGAATGGGGTGTACAGATCAAGTCTTTTCCATGCGCATGATCGCGGAGAAGTTTTTGGCGAAAAACCAAAAAGTTTTTTGTGCGTTCATGGACTTGGAAAAGGCTTATGACAGAGTGGACAGGGATGTGTTATGGCAAACGCTGAACGCATTTAGGTTGAGCGCTGGTTTGATACAGGCATTAAAGTCTCTGTATAGGGACTCGAGTGCTCGTGTTAGAATCAACGGGGTATACTCGGACTGGTTTGGCATCCATAAAGGTGTCAGACAGGGCTGTGTAGCTTCCCCGTGGCTGTTCAACCTATTTATGGACAGCTGTTTGGAAAATTTAAAAGTTGAAGAATGCGGGTTAAGAATGGGTGAGTTAACCATCAAATGCCTTTTGTACGCCGATGATCAAGTCATACTTGCGTCGTCGGCGGCCGAGTTGCAAATGATGGTTACATTAATGAACAGGTCATTAAAAGAAAGGGGAATGAAAGTGAACGCAAGTAAGACGAAAGTGATGGTTTTTGAAAGAGATGAAAGCAAGACGGTATGTGAAATAAGAATAGAAGGAGAGTTAATTGAGCAAGTGGATGAGTTCGTATATTCGGGATGTGTATTGAGCAGGGATGGGAGATATGATAAGGATATTGAACGACGAGTGAATGCAGGAAATAAAGTAAATGGGGCTCTACACTCTATTGTGAAAAGTCAGAATGTGTCAAAAAAGGCACGTATGGCAATTCACAGTGCTGTATTAGTCGCTACTTTAATGTATGGTAGTAAAAGTTGGGTGTGGCAGAAGAAGCACGAGAGTAGAATAAATGCAGTAGAAATGCGGTCGCTAAGGAGTATGTTAGGGCTGAATCTGAGTGACAGGGTGAGAAACTGTGTGATAAAAGAAGAGTGTGGTTTGCAAGATGATGCGGTGACCAGGATTAAGAAATGAATGCTTCGGTGGTTTGGTCATGTAGAAAGAATGAATGCGGAAAGACTGACAAAGCAAATATATGTTGCAGAAGTGAATGGAAGAGTCGGAAAGGGACGTCCTAGGCGGAAGTTTGTCGACCAAATTGGCGATATACTAAAAATGGGCCAAATTAAGAGTACCCTTAACCGACGAGCATGTATGCGTAGGTATATGGATGTGGAAAGGTATGTCAGGATCGTGCTAAATGGAAGTCTGTAGTCTCTGCCTACCCCTCTGGGTGACAGGCGTGAGTGTTTATATGGTTTTTGACTTAAAGGCAAGAATGATTAACTTCTACTTGTCCAAGGTACTACTCAGGATAAAGCTTGGTTTCACGACAATTTTGATCAAAAAAATATAGTCAACTGTATTGCCCTTATCCCGGAAACAACTCTGAAACGGAAACGAAAGGGACATTAAAACATAATACATAAAAATAAAATGTTACAAATAATTTTAAAAATTTAATGCACCAGTTTGTTATATACGGGGCGAGGTATTCGCGTCAGTAATAAAGATTTTTTAATCATTTCGAAAACACGAAACATTAACGCAAATATATTTTTGTGTAACATAGATACAAACAGTTTTAATACTTTATTGTAGTATTACTCTGTAAAAATTTCTAAGTTTCTCTTCTCAGTTGTGAGGTATTTTCAAATCAACCGTAAAATTTTGCGCCCTCCTTTCTGTTTGCGCCCTCCTTTCTGCTCGCGCCCTCCTTTCTGCCAAGGAGGGTCGCGTTCGTATATGACTTAGAGATCTCTAGTTAGACCGTTAAGCCAGTCTCTAAAAGGTGGGGTTTAGTGGGTAAAAGTCTCCACATAATAACGCAGCCGGCTGCGTGGTATTCTATGAGCATTCCCCACCTCCCTCCCCCGTTTTCCGGAGGGTTGTGCATATTTGCTTCGGGCGCAAAATAAAACACCGTAAAATCAATAAATGACTATCAATAAATTTTTTTTAAATATATTTGGAAAAGTTATTATATTATTTTATATAGTTTTTGACTTAAAGGCAAGAATGATTAACTTTTACTTGTCCAAGGTACTACTCAGGATAAAGGTTGGTTTCACGACAATTTTGATCAAAGAAATATAGTCAACTGTATTGCCCTTATTGTATTTATTATTACCTTCAAAGCATTGATTAAAAAAACCAAAACTTAATTTTTTAAAGCTAAAGGTCGACTTTGATACCAGGTCTATGAACATTTCTGTTCTCCTGTGACCTGCATGTCACGCGTGGATGCTGCAAGTACGCGATACGTAGGAAGTATAATATAACAAGTTTTTTTTAATGTACTAAAAATAATATACGATATTTTTTCAATATTCGTACATTGATATCAGTTTCTGAGCTATATTTAAATTTTCAAGTGTTTATAGCTCTTCGCAAAGTGCTTGAAAGGACAATGGCGAACTCTCAAACAAATTTTAGTTGACTTTTTTCTTGCGTCTACGATATATAATATGTAAAAATTTAGAGTAAAAATCCTGATTTTTTTTCTTCGGTCATACTAATACAGGAAATCAGGAATTAAAGATATTCCAGTTTAAACAAAATATACATCAGGCTAGGCTGTATGGTATAAAATGCGCAAATCGTTACAACAACTAGTCAATATAATTTTCATATATGTTTAAATAGGGTAATTACTAGCATAGAGGGTATCCTTAAAAAACGCATTAATATATAGGTATAGAAGAGTTTTCTGAATAAAATACACGTCAAACTCGGTTGTATGCTATAAGCAGTGTGATCATAATATGTGGTAGGATTGGCAACTTATTCTTGCCTTTGGCGTTTCATAAAACCTCGCAGTTTTTGGCAGTATTGGTGTATTGAAAATACAAGGGCGGCACTGAAAATTTCGGGAATCAAGGAAGTGACACAACATTACTATTTAAAAATGTATTTGTTGCTTTTCGAACTATTCTCCGCGAAATTTGACACATTGTTCCATACGATGGAACCAATCATTGAAGAAATGGTGCTTGTCCATTCGGAAGTTGGGGTCTCCAAATGGCCGTTTTGTAGGCGTCCACAGCTTTTTCAGGTGATGAAAATCTCTGTCCACGCAATTTATTCTTTATTTTAGGGAAAGTATAGAAATCATTCAGGGCTTAGGTCGGGGCTGTACGGCGGATGGTCTAATATTCATGTTTTCTTGCTCTAAAAACTCTTTTGTTCTGTGTGCGGTGTGAGAACTCGCATTGTCGTGATGGAGGATGATGCGGCGGTTGCAGTTCTCTTTACGGAGTTCAGAAACGACCTGTGGCAAACAAATGCTAGCATACCATTCTGCATTAACCGTTCTTTGTCCCTCAAGAGGAATAGTCGTAACATGGCCGGTTTTGGAGACAAACGTGGCCACCATTTTTTTTTGCAACACTCCGTGAACGAACAATTTTTGTTGGCTTTAACTCATTTTCGAACACCCAACCTCGTGACTGGTTTTTTGTTTCAGTATCATACGAGTATATCCAGAATTCGCCATCTGATACGATGTTGTATACAGCATTTGAGGATCCTGCGTGGAATCTTTCGAGAGTTCTGACGCACCAAGTAACGCGAGCCGCTTTTTGCTCTTCACAGAGCGAATACGATATCCATCGGGAAAACAACTTTTTTACACCTAATTGTTCATGCAAGATTATTTGTATTTCACTCATGCCAATGTCTAAAGTTGCTTAAATTTCGCGGTAAGTCACATGTCGATCTTCCTCAATCAGCTTACGCACAGCATCAACGTTTTCTTGGGTGACTGCAGTTTTTGGGCGACCTTGACGGGGATCATCACTGAGCTTGACACGTCCCCGTTACAATTCAGCAAACCAGCGATAAATTGTGGTTTTGGATGGGGCTTCATCACCAAATGGAGAAATCATCCGGTCAACACACTGTTTTTGTGTTAAACCACTTCGAAAGTCATAATAAATCATCGCTCTTGAATTTTCTCGAGTCAATTCCATTTTCTCAACGACTAAACAAGTTTGACAAAGCCTTGTGACAAGACCGAGAATCTATTTTTAAATAAATAAATGGTATTCGATTTTTTAAAACCGAGGAGTTTTCAATTAAAAAGATTTTAATATGACAGGAACAATGAAAATGGATTCCATTCACGATACTTTTAGTTTAGCCTAGTAGATTTCATTATGACAACTGAAAATGCCTAAAATGGCAACCGACTGGACAACAAAATGAAAAAAAGCATGTTGTATCACATTCAATAAACAACTTTCAACATTTGTATGTAAAGTTGAAATTCTTAAAACAAGTAGGTATTCATAAATACGAGTTTATTGTTAATATTTCAATCAGTCATAGAAGATACACTTAAAATATGTATGTACTGCAAATTTCGCAAAGGGACTGCTGTGCTTACCAATGTCTAACGCTGCATGCGAAAGAATATTCTTTCAAATAACCTTAATTAGGACAAAAACACGAAACAGATTTATAAAAAATGTAGTTATTTTGCACATTAAACAAGGTATTAGTGAGCATGGCGATTGCATTGCATTGTAGAAACCAATGAAAATTATGTTAAATCCAATGAATAAATCCATTTATGAAAAAAATGGAGAATATGATGATAACTGCAATGTTTAATTTCAATTTTATATAAATATAGCATTTAAAATGTGTGTTTTTACTTTTATTAGTTTAATGTTAAACAAATAAAGTAAAAAAATAATGTTGGCAGTATTTAGGCATTTTTCACTAAAGGCTTTGGCAGGTTTTCAACCAAAATAAAGCAGGATCTGTTTTAAAAATGGTCACACTGGTTATAAGACCTTTACCTGTCTTAACTGACGAAACGTAACAACTACAAAAATCTGTCAATTAAGTTTTTCCAGACTTCGATAGGCCATAAGATATAACAATATAAATTATTTTATTGATATCTGTAATAGTGACTTAAGTAGACACTTAATAATTCCATCACCTATTATTTCGCTATTGTACTTGAGTTGCAAGATTTCACCCGGAACGACACACAGACAGACAAACAAGAATTAATCTTCTATATAAAAATCCATTGTTGAACGTTAGTCTCGTAAAAACTCTAAAATGGCTTGACCGATTTTCATGAATTTTTTTGTGATTATTTGTGTGGGTTCCTGGATGATTTAAAATATCAATTGGAACCTGTAGGTGGCGCTGTTGTAGAGATCCAGGAATCAACCGGGTAAAGCCGGGACGGATCGCTAGTATAGTATAAAAACTACAGATACAAAATTCACTTTGATTAACGGCAATCATTTTGTTTATTCTTGGCATCTAACTTCAGCTGCATACCCAAAACCCTACCAACTGAATCCAGGACATAAAAATGACTCGAATGACAGGCTCGCGAAGGATAGGGCAAGTGGTACTTCGCCATAGCGACATACCTCCTCTATCGCTATTACACAAATTCGAAGTATACCCCGTCTCCCGAAGTCCACTAACTGATATCCATCGTAAGCTTGTAAGTTATAATTAAACGTCATAAAGAAATTAATGCCACATACTCCTTAAAACGTATATTCATTTTTCTTTTTTTTAAAAATATAAACGTTACCTCCACACTAGGATTTTCTCGTGGGAACAGTTTACAAACATAAATTTCACAAGGACAAACATACAGATCCGGAACAATTACTTGTAGGCCATACAAAGTCTTGTTCCGTGCGGGATTCGAACTCGCGGCCCTTAGCGCTGTAACTCATTGCTAAGCCACCGCGCCACGGAGCCGTCATATATATTTATTGAATGTATTGTATTTAGGTAAAAATAAGAAGTCATTAAATAAATATCACGAGCATATTTACCGATCGATTTGCCTCCTGAAGAGCGGGTACCGCCAGGGTGAGTTTGGTTTACGCGGCTCGTGCTGGTAGGCAGGGTTATCGCGGCCGCGTTCGCCGTTCTCGTTCACTATCGACATCGATACTTGGCGTTCCGAGTCACGTGTTTTTGAGGAGAGCCTCCTGCATTTAACATAAGCCAATGACACAATTTTATGTGATATCAATGTAATTAGTCAACGGTAAACATTGGTGAATCGTAAATATGGTAAAACGACAAAGAAAAATACTGGGCAAAATTATTTTCTGACAGACTGTTCAAACATAGGATTTTATCCGGGACTAAAAGTTAACGGTACCCACTTATATTTAAAAAAAAAAAAATAGCGAAAATCCGTAAAAGTAGTTTTAATCAATGTTTAGTGTTCGCGTAAATATAAGAAATCATTAGACTGTTCAATATTGAAAAATAAGTGAAACTTAAAGTATTTACAAGTTATGTAATATAAAGTCGATGTCAGGAAGCACCGTCAAATGGATCTTTTGTAACAACGCTCACAAATCTTATTATAAATGACCGAGCAGTTGACTCTTAACGTGATAATGATTATGGGGATAATCTGTTGAATGTCCTAAGTGCTACCTGTAACTGTAAAGTAGTCCCGAAACATTCTATTACCTCCTTTTGGTAAACTGTTAATACAAGTTTGGTTCATTAGGTTGTTTTCACAGAAATCAATAATAATGGACACAGACAAACTATATCTGTGGTTGTTTCCCTACTTATATACAGCGTAGTGATGGCGTAAGGAATTCTAGAATCCAATACCCTATATCATCCCGTGGGTGTCTGAGTGAAACTAAAACAGGGGATGGACACCAAGATCTTCCTGAAAAAAAAACGTAAGAAATAAAATATAAAAAATAATATAAACTAAAATATAAAAGATAAAACTGCCAAACTGCCTGCTAAACGTGGCAGTTATGGCAAATGCAGCAATCGATGGGGCAGCCTACTTTCAGCAGTAGACTTTTGATGGGATGTAAGAAGTGAATGAATGCTCGTTAATTAATTAAAATATTATAAAGTTGTTTGTAAGTGTGAAAGTTTGTTTTTGGAGAATATTTCTGAAGCTGATACGAAAAACCGGATCCGCAGTATAATTAGATCGTTCGCAGTATAAATAGAAGTTATCGAAATGATAAATTTATCGTAAACAAAATTCTAATAAGTACTTAGTTTCATCATCATTATCATTATGGAATCGTATTTTGTATATCAAATGTAATAAGTTGCATTCTGTGGATTTGTGGCCTTTACCTAGTCAATGCAACCGATTCGTGCTACAGCTGTATTGTAGCTCTACTAAGTAAAAAATATAAAGTGACTGAATACCTTAGAATTCTGCTAGGCAGCGAGCTCTGTGCTTGAGGTCGTGCTCTTCTTCGACTGTCGACGATCAGTACGTGCCGGTCGTACGGCGTGTCGTAATCCACTTCTAGGACGGTGGAGAATCGGTGCGGCCACACCAAATCTAGTGTAGCTATCACCAGTCCCACCACGAAACACAAGCAACCTGTGGATTTCATGTGAATTTAGTAACATAAAATTGTAATAATTATATTTAATTAATGTAAGGGCATATTTTTATAGTATAAGGGTGACAAATAAACACACAGTCCACCTGATGATAAGTGGATGCTGTGGTCCATAGAAATCTACATTTTTCCTCGATTAAGAAACAAAATGCAGATGCGCTGTCACCCCTGAGGACTAAAATGGAATGCCTCGTTTCCAGTAAAAAAGGTTCTCCGTTTTTCACATTTTTCACACTCACCATACGAAACACAGCAGCGTTAATTACTGCTATTACCCCAGTATTCTGTGAGAACGTGGTTCTTTAACAGACTTTATGGAGTTTAATTTAACTTGATTTTAATTCCCGATGCTTCAATATCTTTGCAGCACCAATTTCGGACGTTAAACACCTTAGCCTCCTCTGTGACAGAGGAGGATAAGGTCTTTAACGTCCCGATGCAACAACTAACGCAGGCAATTTAAGCTTTTAATTTTAATTTTTGATCAGTTTTCCGCAGAATGTGCTAAGTGTATGAACACTTCCAGTGGTATGGTTGGGTTGGGAATCAATTATATTCAGGATCCCAAGCAGGTAGTAGCAGCCGGTCGCCTTCTCTAGCGAAATTAGAATGTTTTTACTTCAATAGACTCAAGAATTATCCTCTTCAGGAATCGATGTTCTTTTGTGAGGGTTTGTGTTGTATCAAATCTGATGTAATGGCGGGGGTCGCTTCAGATGATACATAGCTACATGGAGTGCTAGGAAGTCTGCGCTCCGGGTTCATTATGACATCGGGGTGTCAAATAACTCAAACCCATCCGTGACCATGGGTGAGCGAAAAGTACTCCAAACGTTGGGAGTAAAAAACAAGTTAATTTATATTGTTATATATAACAGTCAACTGATGTCCGTTAGTCTCACTAAAACTCGAAAACGACTCGAACAGTTTTTTAACAAATATTTTTTGTGTATTAGAGTGGTTCTTGGATGGTTTCTGGATGGTTTCAATTGGACGCAGTAAGTGGCGCTATTGTCAAGATCCAGAAATCGTTCAAGTTTGCGATAAAATCCGTTAAAGTAGTTTTATTCAATGGGTTAACTACTCGTTAACTACTAACTTTGAATCAAATGCAAACCTTATCTGCAAGCTTTGCTCTACTGACGAACTGGGTTCTGACTTAGAGAAAACAAGCTACCTATGTATTCTCTAATGGGTCTGGTGTTAGATTCGTGGCGTAAAAGTCTATGTAAATAATATGTCCATCTCAAATCCCGCATACTGGTAATGTAGTAATTTCACAGTACGCAAACAACCCGGGTTCGATTCACACCGACCATCCAATAATATAGTTCGTTGCAATTTTATGTGCTTGTTTACCACGTGCTCAGCGGTGAAGAAAAATATGGTGATGTTACCTGCATGTCATGATGCATGAGGATCGTGGAAGCTCAGGGGCTTAGCGCTTGCTGTAAATTTCACAGTACGCGTGCAAATCCAGGTCCGAAATTGTTAAATGCAATTTTAAGTGTTGATTTAGCACGTGCTCGGCGGTGAAGGAAAATATTCCACCAACATGTATAGGGGAAGCGCGGCGAACTTTTCCTTGACCCTCTCTGAAAGGAGAGGAGGCGGCCGGAGGACGTATAGCCTGTGACTCTACTTTAGTTTACCTGCATGCTAGAGGAATAACATTTTTAAAGACGAAATCCAATCGTTTCGAACCACTCTGCGCTAGATGCGGTCGAGTGGAAGGAGCTGGCACTGGGGTAGCCCAGCCCAGAGATATGAACAGTATTCCATGTGAGGCCGAACTTGCACTTTGTAAAGTTGCAAGCGATGTGCCGGCATGAAATACTGTCTCGCTCTGCTGAGCACACCATGCTTTTTAGAGGCCAATTTGGCCTTCCCTTCCAAGTGACCACGAAACTGCACATTATTCGATATGACGACGCCGAGGATACCGATGCTAGCTGAGGCAGCAAGAGGAGTTCCTTGAAACTGGTGTTTTTAGCGGTACTAAAATGTAGGGACATTTTGCATATTAGCGTCTACGGCACATCTCACATGGAGTATAGAACATAGATTTAAAAAATTTACTCGCTCGCATACTGTTGACAGACCGAACTTGTTCGGGGCCGGATGAATTTTGTTTAATTAAGTGTTTGCATACACATATAATGGATGTACTTCTTTTTTTCCATTTCCTTTTATTTTTTATTGTTAATAAGTAACTTTTTTTTCTTGATTTGTAATGTGCCCTATGTGTAGATGTAAGTGTTGGAATAAATGTTTTTATGTCATTACCTGCAACGAGTACCAGATAGAAACTCCAGCCCAGAGAGAAGAATAGCATAGACCCATCGAGTCTAACAACCAGGGGAACATGAGGTAACGAGGCCCAATAGCCTCCGGCTGCACCGCATAGCGTCACTCCGACGGATGCCATCGCGTAGGCACCATACCTCGGTACAACTACCAGTAGTAGATTCATTAGCAGCCATAGTGCCAACGCTGTCCTGAAATGTAAGCACAATCAACTGATTAGGTTATTGTATCCCATTCTTTGCGGTATAAAGTCGAGTGTACTATAAATTCCTTACCAGAGTAAAGTAGATGTTGTGTAACCCGCAGCGCGGTATTTTGCGCCCCAGTCGAAACCTTCGTGCTCAGCCGCGAAATGCTCTGCTACGGACAGAAGAGGGTAAGGGAGGCCTCGTATAAGACCTTTCCGATACCATTCTTGAATTGCTCCAGCTTCTTCCCAGCGGAACTGTTCATTGTAGTCTACTCCGGGGTCGCTAATTGACGTGTTGCCCCATGATACCGCTGGAAAGCATTATGTCATAAACTTATATGAATCTGGCTGTTTCAATTCCATTTTTGTACATAAAAATGGAAAATATATGTAAAAAATCTAGATTATATATTATAGATTTTTGATTTTTAGATTTGATCGAGTTTTGTAATTGTAAAATTTTTTTTTGTAAAAATGTAGTAAACAGTAGAATAGATTTCAATATGATAAGCGATAATAATATCGTTTTAGCTTGTTATAAAATAATCCTATTTTGAAATATATTTTGGTATATAATACAATAACCCGCAAAAATTTTATTATATTATATAGATTTTTGATTTTAAGACTTGATTTAGCATATTTGCAAAAATGCATTAAGGAAATCGATTTCAATAAGATAAACGAAAATAATATCGTTTTAGCTTATTATAAAATAATTCTATTTTTGAATATAATACCTACTTAAATATGTCATATAAGTTTTGTTTCGATGGGTTGTATTAAGTCGTTATGTAATCCTCGTCATTCGTGATTGATTTGTACTTTTGTAGCCCCTGTTAAATATGATATAAAACTAAAATATTGATAAAGGCGATTTTAATCGGCGTTGAATTTCAAATTGGGAGAATCCTATTTTTGGATTTTATTGTATAATCTTCTTCAAAGGAAAAACAAAATTTGGATTGTAGTATTTAAAATATTACATAGTATTCAATAACATAGATCACATACCTGTAAGGGTGACATTGACGTGTCCTAGCCCGACGTGGATAGCCAGCCAGCAATCGAGGCGCTCGGCCGAGAAGGCGCGGTAGGCGGCGCGGGCCACGCGTGCACCGGCAACGTGCCACGACGAACCGTGCTTGCACACTGCAATGATTAGTCCAACAAAAATTTTATATACGAGTGTACCACTTTTTTTAATATTCCTACATTGTCATCCTATTCGGAGCTATATTCAAAATTACAAGCCTTTATTTCATTGCTCGAAATTTGAGTTGCAATCATAGAATACTATAATACACAACAGAATGGCTGTCAATGTTATTTTGTACGACGATAGGCGTCGCCGGGAGCACACATACAAGCAATTACGTCGTATTATCAGTTAATCACTACTACAAACCCGATTCGCTGTGTTGACAGACGGATTTTAATACATATTTATTTGTAAATAGCGTGCAATTTGGCATTTTCTAAATAATTTGCATGCGAAATTTGGAAACGATTGTAACGTCAAAACACATCTCGTGTTGACATTTATATGTGTAAATTGACGTGTTAGTGGCAATTTAGTGGCTACATGGGCTCCGCCCACTGCCCCGTTCCATTATGTTTGTATTATAGTATTCTATGGTTGCAACATTCCACTTGGAACGACAAACACACAGGCAAATAAGTTACTTAAAAAATGTGGTAAAAATGGTTCTTCTGGAATCAAACAAATCACTTTATCTCGTTCTTTAGTTCGTTCGTATTGTAAGAGTAGAAAGTAGTAGTGTTGATAGGAACACCAAAATAATCTTAAGGCCTCCGATGAATGATTAACGATGGGAAGCAGAGGTGCGACAATTCTGGTACCAAACCGCTTTACAACCGTGGTAAATACAGTAAACTTTTCCTGCAGTAAAAGAGGTCCATTTGTAGCAGTAGGTCGTTCACAGGCTCGGAATTAAGAAATTTCATCCTTTGTGACTTATTAATTTATAATAGCATAAAATAGGCTTTTCTACGAAGGTGTCAGTTGATATGCATTTTTTGCAATAGCATGTTTAAGTTTTTTTCTAATATTTGCACCAAATTTATTTACATTTGCCAGTAAGGTTCTTTGGTTATTTTTAATCAACATCAAAATTGAGCATTTTTTATAGAATAAGGGTGGCAAACGAGCACACAGTCCATCTGATGGTAAGTGGATGCTGTGGCTCATAGACATATATATTTATTCTCGATTAAGAATCCAAATGCATGTAAAAAGGGTCTCCAGTTCTCTACACTCACCATACGAAGCACAACAGCATTAAAGATCATTTTAAACTATTTTATTCAAGTATATTTATATGTACCTATTATCTACGAGATATTTTATGTCAGGTATTTATTTTCGATAAAACTTGACTTCAACCGGATTTTTATTCCTGAATCAAATACAGATTAGTCATACATATGCTATATATACCTGTACAGGTATATAACCAAAGCTATTATATTACGCCGGTATTCTGTGAGAGCGTTGTCCGACCCCAGTTGAGCTAACCCATTCGCGCTACAAACATAATATACCTGCAGCGTGGCTCTACCAAGTATAAAAAACTCCCAGTTAACAAATTGCGTCCATCGGCTTATTAATTCATAATTGCTAGAAATAATCTTTTCTAGGTAAGTATCTATACACCAGTTGGTAAGCATTTATCGAAATGCCAACACATGATGACGTTTAAGTTATTTCCTAATGTTTGCTCCAAAATTTATACGTGGTAGATCCATGCTGCAGCTATATTATGTTTATAGCACGAATAGGTCGGCTCGACCGGGGAAGGACCACGTTCCCACAGAATACCAGCGAAAAATAGCATCTTAATACTGCTGTGTTTCGTATGGTGAGTGTAGAGATTCGGAGACCTTTTTTACTGGAAACAAGGCATTCCATCTTAGTCCTAAGGGTTGACAACGCATCTGCATTTTGATTCTTAATCGAGGTTAAATGTAGATGTCTATAGACCACAGCATCCACTTACCATCAGGTGGACTGTGTGCTCGTTTGTCACCCTTATCCTATAAAAATATATTATTAAATTAAATTAAACATTTGCTAGTAGGGGTTTTTGGTCTTTTTCAATCGACATCAAAAATGAGTTCAATGCGACTGTTTGTTGTTTATTATTTACTAGCAAACTGACCCGGCTTTGCCTGTGTGGTACCTATTAATGTCATTTACGTCATCATTTGGATTTAAGATAACCATCAACAATCATTTATCTTATAAGTTTTTGGTCTTCTCTAAAAAACCACTAAGTTTTTCGCATAAAATATATAATAGCCTATTTCACTTTTGGCACTGATCTCAATTTGTTCGTCAAATTTCTTCAAAATTCGTATAGTTCAGCCATTTCGAAGATTAGTAGACAGAGAGACGGACAAACAAACATTTTAAAAGTGGTTATTCATGTCTCAACAAACGGTTGCAATTTCATTATTACGGACATACCCTTAAATTTAATTTATATGTATAGATTCAAAGCAATCGGTGAAAAACTATCGAAGACTAAAGATTTTGAACAAACAAATATTTACATTAATTGTGTTTATATTCTAAAATTATATACCTACCTGTAAAATTAACCACCACAATGGCCATTTAAGAATTTAGTACCGCCTTTTTTGTATTATTGTGTTTTTTTCTTTACTTTTAAACAATGTATATGAATAGCAGCAGTGGTGTCAACACTCTGAAGGTTGCTGGCATAGTTAATAATCGACTTTACGAGATAATCGTTGATTAACGCTTACATAGGTTAAATTTTAATAATCTCTATACCTGTTTCTTTGTCATTAACTAAAAAGGGTGACAACTTTAAATTTCTAACTTTTTATGAGTGAGGCCGAATATATATTTGATAAACGATAACAGATCAAAAGAGAGCGTCACGTTTGCCTATTGTAAGATGCACTCGAAGAAAACATGGCTTGCATTCACTTTGCATTACGTGTTTCTATCATGAACGGTTTGTAGGTATTTTTAGATTAACCTCGGGTTAGTTATTCTTTTGTATGAAAATTACTTACCAAGAATTACGGTGCCTACAAAAAGGCTCAGCGTGACTATTGTGAACGTGGAAAATCTCTGAAACAAAAAGGTAACTTCACTTAGATACCGCATGGCTGGTTTTGTACTATGTGATTTAAAATTTTTCATTTAATTATATGCTGCATTGTTGCACAAAATTGCTATAATCCTAACAGCTTTGTAAGGTTAATTTATTTTCGCTAGAAATTAAATAATAATAGTAATAGAAATTAAATAAATATAGTAAAATAAAGTAACAGTTTATTTTATTATTTATATTAATCAGCCCATTGAAATATGTACTTATCCTGACCTATTAAAAAAAAAACTGTTATTAGCCCTATACATGAGAAAGGTAGCGAGCCACGACAACTCAAATAATTACCAACCAATTAATATTTTACCTTGCACTTGCATTGACTAAATAATCGAGAGGTACATCGTAGATACTTTAATCAAATACCTCGCTCAGAATAAAATTATAAACTGTAAAGAATTCGGATTTCAAGAAATAAAAGTACCTCACAGTTACTTGCAAAATTTACTAACAAAGTCAACTTGCACTTTAATGAGAGAAGACATGTTATTGCTATCTTTATTGATTTAAGTAAGACATTTGATGTTTTAAATTATAATATACTTTTTCAAAACTAGAACGAAACGGAATTCAGAGTCCTGCCCTGAATTGGTTCAAAAACTGTCACAAAAGCCGTCAAACAGTACTAAAGGTGAATATTAAAATGTGCTGTTTTAGAGTTTATATGTTGTTTAATTTTTTTTTCTCTTATAATGATGTATACACCTGTAAATACATATCCTTTGTCTAAAAATGTAGTATTTTGATTGTAACAATGTTTATTGATATTGCCGATGGTGTATCTATTTAAATAAATAATTAAAAATGTCTACTACTCAGGGTAGAGCCCAGGGTTCCATTATTGATACGTCTGAATACTTGTTATATGTGAATGATATGTGTAATATCTTTAAAGATGGCTCCATTTAACAATTTGCAGACGACATAAACATGTCTAATATCCGCACATTACCTATTTTAAGCACAAGAATTGATGCAACATAACGATGATCAGCTGTGCAAATGGGTACATGATGTTGGGCTGGTAATCAATGCTCATAAAACTAAACTGATGCATACACACTCAAGTTATATAAAATATGATACATAACCCTCTATTATTGCACATGAATACAGCTGTCTGCATCAGCAAAACATCAAATGCAACTGTAACCTCCTGGAAATGGTTGATCAGTATATGTATTTAGGCCTGATAGTAAATTTAACTGGAGACCACATGTTATTCACATTTATAACAAACTAAGAGCAGTACTTTGTAATTTAACAATACTTAAGTATAAAATTCCTTACCAAACTTTGAAGCTTTTATATTTAGCATTAGCAAATTCAATAATAAACTATGGACCGAGTAGCTATGGCTAAGCCTATAAAACTTATATACAAGAAATTTATAAAATAAAACTAAAAATATTAAAAGTAAGTTCCTAACTATGTTAAGCAACTGCACAGACATGATGATACAAACTTGTTTAAGTATTGTAGCACATTGAATGTATATGAAGTAATTAAATTGGCAGTCCTATGTGAAGAGTGGGAACAGTTGAGTAAATTAAAAAAATATAGTAGACCTGAAACCCTACGTAAGTTGAACCGCTTACGTGCATTTAAGCTTCCTACTTACAAAAATATTTATGGCAAGCGCACATGTGAATACCTGCTATTCTCTTTACTTAACCAAATTCCAAATACTTTTTTATATAACGTAAAATATTATATAGTAGAAATAGCTAGAAGAACACTAAAAGAGTTTCTAATCAAATAACTAGATGGTCGGTATGGTATGTTACCTATGTGTACGTTGTACTATTACTATATAGTAGGTTCGTGTAATACTTTAATAGTGTATTAGATGATATCATAATTACTGTAAATTTCATGATCTGATGTGTTTATACCTAATTTATCCCAAATTTATATGTTTATTCATATATTTAGTGATAAGCTGATTAGTTAATATATGATAATAAATAATATTAGTTAATAAAATATACCATTATTACCAATAATAGTTAGCATAAGGTATAATGATTTCTTATATTTACGCGAACACTACACATGATTAAAACTACTTTTACGGATTTTATCGCGTTTATTTTTGCTTTTAATTACTTTTATTTTTAATTTCCGACGTTTCGGGCGCTTTTCAGCACCCATGGTCACGGGGGACTGAGATGACTGACGTCCCGATGTCATTGTTAAACCCGGAGTACCTTCAGCTTTTTTAATTATTGTTTATGGTCCGATCCATGCAAAATTAACTGACTATGTCTAGAGGTCTTGCAGTGGTATGCTTGGGTTTAGATTATAGATCCCAACGGGTAGTACCCAGCCTCCTTCTCTATTGAAATTAGGATGTTTTTTTAATTTCAATAGCCTCACGTATCATCCTTGGTAGGAATCGGTGTTATTTCGCGAGGATTTGTGGTCTATCAAATCTGATGTAATGGTTGCAACCATATTGGAAAGCGCCCGAAACGTCGGGAATTAAAAATAAAAGTAATTAAAAGCAAAAATAAACGCGATAAAATCCGTAAAAGTGGTTTTAATCTTGCATAAGGTAATTAGTTTATGGTTAATAAACTACAGCAATTACACCATGTGTGGTTTCTGCTGTAGGGGTAAAAAAATTCCCCTTTGTAAAAAATATTTCCACATCTTGACAAAGTTATCTCGTTTCTCAAAAGGGTAACACTGCCCCGATATGTTTTGGCGGAATACACGTTTCCTAAAAATGTATTTAATGTTTCAATGTCATGTAGTTTTTTCAACGATAGTCTTTTTCCGCTAAGCACTTGCTGTATACCGTAACAGGCTATCAAAATTCTGGTGCTAAACATAGGCCTCCCCCATAAATTACCTCATAGGGGTGATATTTGCCATAGTTGCCACGCTAAGCTGTCGGGTTGACAACCGCAGTTTTTATTTTTTTATTCTTATCAGGAAGTCGCTGCTGTTCAATTTCAGGTTTATTTCCATCTGTCGGCCTTTAGTAGTTTGGAATGGGGTAGTGGATATACTTCACCGCCACTACACAATGAAGCTATTGCAATATAATCATTACAATTAAATGAACATTACAATTAAAAACTTTATCGATGCTGACGAGAGTAAAATTTGGTTTCATCGCGTAACAAATTTTAAGCCAGCGGTACCACGGCGCAAAAAATTAAAAAAACACAATACAACACAAGCAGTGTATATACTTCCATAAACCACACTAGTTAACTTTAAAATGCTTGTGTTAGTAGTGGTTGACACAAGTAGTGGAATGGCGGATGTGAACTCACAATCTTTGAGTTTCCTAGTTCGTACAATTAACTATTAAGCTACTGTTACTAAAAATTATAATATATTGATGTGTTTAAAACATTGAACATACTATTGTACATAAGAAATTCCGTATAAAGTCTAGTCGCTAGCATGATGCAACAAATACAATATTTTGCATCAAATCAGATACAGAATACGGGCAACTAAATTATGTTTCATAATTTCGATGATCTAATATCAAAGGTACGCCTTGTATTACGGTGCCAATCCTGCGGTCCAGTGTTGATTACGGCAAATCTCTTTAGGAGGAGCAATCCTTATTTAGAGGGATGTGGAGGACTACTCGTATGTTACCATTTCGAAAAGAACTTATTAAAACAGCATGTGCTATGTAAAAAAATTACTCACTAATAAAGTTACTGTGATTTGTTGTTTAAACGCAGGCTCTCACTCTATTAGCGTTACTACATGGAAAATTTAAAAGTCCTGACAAATAATCTGATTTCCATAAAAAAAATCCAGACATTTTGTTACATACGTAATTAACAAGCATGTGAAAATTATAACTAATATAATGATTTCTTATATTTACGCGAACACTATACATGATCTTTGTTACAGAGAGCACGAGTGATCTGTGACAGCAAACACCTGGCCGCCGAGCTTCAGCACGTCAAGCAAGTTCTGCACGACAACAAGCTTCGGATCCCCCGCCTACGTCACAGTGACCGAGTGAAGCCGGCCACAGTCGAGCGTGTGCCTGCTGTACTACCATATGTCAGAGGTGTCACAGACAAGATTGGCTATATCTTGAAGCGAGTTTCTATTAGAACATTCTACAAGCCGCCGAAGAAGATTAGTCAGTTCCTACCATCCGTCAAGTGTCATATTCCTCTACAAGATGCAGGAGTGTACAAGCTTGATTGTGAATGTGGTCTCTCTTATATAGGACAAACAAAAAGATCAATTAGGACCCGCGTAAAAGAATATATAGCTGATGTGAAGCATCAACGTTCCGGGAAGTCTGCAGTTTGTGATCATATCCTAGACGGACCCAACCATTACATCAGATTTGATAGACCACAAATCCTCGCGAAAGAACACCGATTCCTACCAAGGATGATACGTGAGGCTATTCAAATTAAAAAAACATCCTAATTTCAATAGAGAAGGAGGCTGGGTACCACCACCTGCTTGGGATCCTACAATCAATAAAATTAAAACTGAACCCAAGCATACCACTGCAAGACCTCAGGACATAGTCAGTTCATTTTGCATAGATCGGACCATAAACAATAATTAAAAAAGCTGAAGGTACTCCGGGTTTAACAATGACATCGGGACGTCAGTCATCTCAGTCCCCCGTGACCATGGGTGCTGGAAAGCGCCCGAAACGTCGGGAATTAAAAAATAAAAGTAAATAAAAAGTAAAAATAAACGCGATAAAATCCGTAAAAGTAGTTTTAATTATAACTAATAGTTTACTATATTACTATATGTATAAACTATATTTTGTAGTATGGAATGCTTAACTCTTTTTTATCTGTACATCTTTTTTCATATTCTTAATATTTCACCGACTGCACTATGCATTAATTACTAAAATTTTAAAGGAAAATAAATGTACACAACTTCATTGCACCTTTAGTGGTAACTAATTGGTGACAAAAACATATATTAGAAATAATTTTCTAAAAGCGTGAATAGTTGCTGGATGCTATTAAACAAATATATCATCTATAAAAACATCAGTTAAACTTCAAATAAATTTGGTACCTAAGTTTAAAATGTTAATTTTTTATAGGAGAGAGGCAAACGAGCATGCGGCTCACCTGATGTTAAGTGACTACCGCCGCCCATGATCAACCGCAACACCAGGGGAATTGCAGGTGCGTTGCCGGCCTTTAAGAAAGGAGTAAGCTCTTTTCTTGAAGGTCCCTAGGTCGTATCGCTGAAAAATCGCTGGTCGTAAACTATTCCACAGAGAGGTCGTACGCGGAAGAAAACTCTTAGTGAAACGTACAGTAGTGGACCGCCAAGCATCCAGATAGTGGTGATGGTATCGGGAGGTATTCCGCGTAGTGCGTCATGAAATTTGGCGGCTGGGATTAATCCGAACAATTTCTCAGAGCACTCCTCGTGGTTGATTCGAAAGAAAATGCAAAGAGATGCAACACCTTTTCGCATCGCCAATGAATCGAGCCGTTGGGAAAGCAATCGGTCGTCTACGATTCGAGCTGCACTGGATGCGGTCAAGTGGAAGAAGCTGGCACTGGGAAGCCCCAGTTCATGTATTATCACCCGCGCTTAAACGTAAAAATTACTTATATTTATTAGACCTTAGCAGCAAATATTTCATCATAAACATATTTAATGGACAGTTTTTTTTAAATAAATCATAAATTAATAACTTTCTTCTGAATGTATATTTAACTTTAAAAGCCGTGGTCACAGTAAAAATTTTAAACGGCAAGGCATGTAGCGCAAAGTAAGAACGTAATTTATTTTAACTTCTAGCCTTAAAAAGCATTGATTAGTGCAATGTAAAAATTGAATGCCTCTACACAATCACTTAAGTTTTACATTAAGGTGTTCACTTAACAAGGAGCTGGTTGCACAGCGTTGTTAGTCGCGGTTGTTTCGAGAAAGTTAGAATTAACTAGAGCTGAGCAGCACGTACATAACTTCATGATGAACACATAACTTATTAAAAGAGTAAGTATTCCATCAAAAACAGTCCATCACAATTATTATTAACCTTATTAAAAGGGGGCGCGATGTACAGAATTGTTAGTGACCGTTGCTTCAATAAATTTAGAATTCACTGGAGAGGAGAAACATGTACATAACTTCATGATGGAAACTCATCTCACCAAAAACGTAAGGCTTTTTTAAAAGATTGTACTGTTCGAGCAATAGTAAGAAAAGCTGAAAGCGCAAAAACTAGTCCAGTATACAATTAATTTCAACAAAATAAATTTAAAATCAAAACAAAACAAATTAATTATTTGTTTTGTACATGCCTTTCACCCAAAATCCTACTTTATATTGATGAAAAATCCTGATATTACCTAAATCCGACAGTCCTGACAAGAGCCCAAAAATCCTGACATACGATATCCCTACACTCAATCCACCTGTAATCGTAGCCAAAGCTTATGCGATAAGAAGGTCAGATGGAGGTGGGCTTGTGAGTAATGTCTGATCAAGTAATAATCGCAATACATCATGATCCGACAATTAAGAAATTGTGTGTTTGTAATGAATTTTGCACTCGGTTCGCAAATTATTGTATTCAAACCTAGCAAAACTACTGGGGACTCAGTACAATCTTTTAAAAAACTACTGAGTCCCAGACTCGGTAGTCAGATATTATAATCACTAAACCAAGCGATCGTCAATTTAATTTTATTAGTAATATTATGTATTTTGTTTTATGATATGAAGTAAAATAAAAATGGTAATATATTTTACACTTAATCAGTAAAACTGAGAGTCGTTTACGTACCTTGTTTGACTCATAGATCACAATAATATTGTATTAGTTTGTCCTTGCAAAGTCGGAATATGAATGAATGATTCACATGGCGTTTGAATCATTAACATAAGTCGAAAGAAAGGTTAACCAAAATACAAGATTATAAAAATTGCTAATAGTGTGTAATGTGACGTCATAATAAGACTATTGAAGAAAAATCTAAAATGTTTGAGTGTGAACACGTCCCATGCATAACAAATAAAATAGTCAAAAACAAAAATATTCAGAATAAAAAAGACAAAAAATGAATTATTCATTATTATACTATAAATTCTTGCTAAGTAAAACAGAGTGTAGATCTTCATCAGAAACAAACACCTTAGTCACCGGCATCAAACGACCTCCCGCATTCTTTATCACGTTGTCATTTAGTTTGGCGCCATTGATATTTATACTATATGTGAACATACGTATACGATGACTGATATATATGGAATTATAAATGTATAATTTTAGTACAAAAAATGTTTTAGTATTAATAATTACGCAATTAACTTCAGTAGTATAAACTGAAGTGGAAATGAGATGTCCGTATAAGTCGAAGAACGCACCACAAATAGTGGAGAAAAGAAAAGAATGAAAATGAAATGAATGTATGGAAGAAGAAATAGAAAAGGTATATCTAGTAAGAAGCCGGGATTCGATGGATGCAGGTGGCTCGTGACCGTGTTTTGTGGCATTCCTTGAGGTTTATGTTCAACGATACGTTCAATAATACGTTATAGCTCATTAATTATTTGTAAAATACCAACTAGAATTTTAATATTCTTGACTGGATATTCGATATTATGCATCTATCGTAAAACCTTATAAGTGATAAAAGTAATAAATTATAAAGTCATTAAAACGCGAATACTAAATATTGAAAATAAAAACTTATTTTACGATTTTTCCATGTAAGAAACGTCAGTACTCGTGGTCATCATAGCATCCGTACAGGAAAGCTCTTGTAAACATCGGAAATTAAAAGTAAAATAATATTTAACGCTTAAAAATCCGTAAAATTAATTTTATTCAAAGTAAAGTATTAAGTTAAAAATGGGAGGCCATCTTATTTTTGGAGGTTCGGGATCTACGCAAATATTATCTCTAAACCTATCTAATAGACACACACTTTACCCAAAGTAAGTGAAAATTGCTTTACCAGCGTTCTAAATATATATATATATATATACATATATTTATATATATCCAATCCGTCTTCGTCGGAATACTCATATCCTTTCTGCTCTCTACCGCGTTTTATTTAATATATCAAGTCCTCCCTACCTTAAAGCCTTCGATCCTTAGAAAACCTTTCCCTTCTATGTCCCTTGCACTCTTCTACATTTTACAGTAAATATTTTTCAGTCCTTGGAGTTAAGCTTTGGAATTCCTTACCATCAACTATAAAATGTGCTCAAACAATAGACTCCTATAAAAACCACGTTAAAAACATTATCTTTCCTTCTAAATCATCCCTCGTCCTTTTGTCTATTCCTGTCGTTTTATGATCACTAGTCTGTCAATTAAGTAAATTACGGCATGTTTTTCAAATTTCTTTTATATTTATAGATTACAATATTATTTATAGTGCAGCCTACCCATTACTTAACTTTCCACTTATTTTTATTTCCTATTTAGGTTGTCTGGAAGAGATTGCTGCATAGCAA
Source organism: Parnassius apollo (assembly GCA_907164705.1). Lineage (NCBI taxonomy): Eukaryota > Metazoa > Arthropoda > Insecta > Lepidoptera > Papilionidae > Parnassius > Parnassius apollo. Next base: position 1,039,157 of record CAJQZP010001435.1, read on the forward strand.
TAAGACCGCCTTTTGTTTTTCTCTTTGTTTGTTTCTTGTTATGTTGTATTTTTTAGTGTTCAATAAAGGGTATTGTATTGTATTGTATATATATATATTTAAAACGCTGGTCATATTAATTTAGCACTGAATCATCGTATATTTGTCCTCACCTCTTTCCTGATCCCGGGGAATATCGCTAGAAATGCAAGGTAGAGCGTTAACGCGGCGAGTAGAAGCGCTAGTGCCGGTACATCAGCAGCCACCGCCGTGCGATTGTGATACGCGTACAGGGTCGGTCCGCCTTCCTCGCGGAAAGCATCGAACCACCCCTTCATCGCTCGCCCAACCTGAAGTACAGAGAACATATCTTTAATTAAAAAAAAAGTATTTAAACTCTAACATGACTTTCAAATTGAAAAAAATATCGTTTATTATACGTGAAATGCTGAGTGAATGATACAAAAAGTAGGTAAAATGATAATAATGGTATAGCAAAGCATCTAGCTCATACTGTTTAAGGCAATGCTCAAATAGTTCTGCTAAGAATGCGTAACTCACTTTAATATTGGGTGCGTTTGGCAGAAAAAAGCGCTAGCAAGTGCTTACAAGCGCTGAAATAGTTTTCGGCCAGGACACGATTGCTACTTCAGTAGCGCTGACACAATCCGCCATTTTGCTTATTTAATTTGTTTGTTTTGAAGCAGAGTTTATAAGGTTTTTTTGTGCAATATTAGTTTTAAGTAATATAATGACATGAATAGACATATACATATTATTAAAAATTCATGATTAGTAAGTTTTTAATATGAATACTTTAAATACATATATTTAAATTAGGAGGAAAATAGCTACTTTCGATTTGACAGCGCTTACCGCTTACGATCGCCATTTTGCTTACAAGCGCTTGCTAGCGCTTTTTTCTGCCAAACGCACCCATTGTCAGTCTTGTTTTCTCATTTAGAGTGCCTAATTTTCTCGTCTAATACGTAAAACATAAATATAAATGTATCTAGATACGTTATAATATAAAAAGTTTTTGGTGATGAGTATGTTGATGACTTTTGATTGATGATTGATTAATGTAAACGGACTTCTATGCCTCAAAGTAGAGAGAATGCAACCTGTTCTGTTAGTATGACTTAGTATTGATTTAATTATGAGGATGCTAAGACGGTAATTAAGTATTCCTGCTGTTATACAAGGAACTTTTAATTTTTTATCTATCCGGTTTGTTTAACTATAGTTTTACGAAATCTCAAGCTTCATATAAACCTTCAAAGTAATAGAACTAAAAATATGGAAAAATCTGAAAAATTGATTCTACGTTGAACAGATTTTAATAAAGTAATTAAAAAAACATTATAGCATATAAACTGCATAAAAAATTGAGACTATATGCACAGATGAAATTTAACTTATTGGAAATTTTATGATTTATTTTTTAATATAATCTAAAAAAATATAATATAAAAAAATAATGTTTGTTGTTCGTGTTTTATGCGCCGCCATACCGTTAATTGTCGCGGTAAAACGCAGTATTTGAAAGTTATTTAAATCATTCAATTTCAATGAAATTACCATTCATATTCTTCATTAAACAATATTAAAACTCTTCCAAATTTAAAACTATATTTCGACAATTACGTTCTCTGTGGCAGCAACACGACGGGTACCAGCTAGTAAATAATATAAATGTGATAATTTATTTATTTTTATTGCATAGATTTATTATAAACATAAATAAAATATTTATGACTCTGAGTGCGATGTAATGCTCGTTGAATGTATTTCGACGTGGCGGAATGTTTTGCGCTTGCGAAATGTCCCAGTTGCATTCGCCTTCGGGAAACGGATTTAGAACTTAGTCGCTCTAAGGGGCGCTCGCTTACAAATTATTAAATCTTAATAAACCCTTCATTCGATGCGGAGATTGCGTGCAACGCGAAATATAATGCAACCAGTGGAAGATTAAATGTGACGTGCATTTGTTTAGTTTGTGAAAGGATTCTGTTCACGATAGCTTGTATTAAAACAGGTAATGCAAAACGAGATTATGACTACGATAATCGGATTGAATTGAAACTTAATAGATGCAATTACTGAAAACTACAAAGAAAGTTGTGGTAGGTCTTAATTGATAATTGTCTCAATTATAAAGTTGGTTAATAAAGATTCATCAAAAAAAAAAAAAACTAAGTCAAAGATATATTATTCAAGGTTAAGGCACAAAATAAGAAAAAAGCTCAATATATTCTACAAACCTTTTATTTCAAATTTATAATACTGTTAAGATTATAAACTTGAACTCTGTGTAAAACCATTGATCTTTCACATTCACGTATAGAGTCCTTCACACATATGCATTATGACTGAACTCAGAACAGTATCGATATGGAAATCACTTTTTTATCAAATGCCGAAAGAATAATTTATTGTAAAATTCTAAACCGGGTTGTTTTACAAAGTAAAATTGTTGATAAACTTTATGTTTTTTTTTTCATGACAACAGCGCCACCTACTGGGTTCTATTGTGAGTTTAAACCTTTCAAGGACCTACTCAAATACGCACAAAAATTTCATTAAAGTATTTCGAGTTTTTGCGACACAATTTCTAATTATATCTCTCCTTTTAGTTACTAATTTTTGCAAATTAAAAAGAATAGTTATTTCGGTGTTTTTAGACATGCATTATGCTATAATTCTGATTTCAGAGTATTAAACCTTTACACCTTGGGAGATTTTTAGAGAAAATATTGTTTTCTTCAGTTCTAATTTATATTTTTAAATATAATTACAGCTTTTGCGAATGTCACAAATTAAAGAGTTATTAAAGTTTAAAAAATTGTTATTTCGGTGTACCTTGACATCTTATATTATTCTATTGTCCTGAATTATAACTTGGTAGTTTTTTAAGTTTTGTAGTTCGTAGAAAATATGGAATTTAAAGTAAGGCACATCCTGAAAGCGAAGGTAATACTGAAAGTAACAAGCTCACAAGTCTTGTATCGTTACGCGATTATAATTTATATGTAAACGTTAAAACAAAGTGATAACATAGCTTTTGTGTTGACTTTTGGCTACCTCTTAAATATAGAAACCGTATTTTCGATCTACAACTTAAATGTTGATGGACTGAGCAAATATACATATACTATATGTGTGCCAAAAGTCGCCAGAGATGGGTAAATATTTGGCTTTCCTATTTATATTTATAGAAGTCCTATTTTTATATAGAAATCTATTCTTCTTTTAGGATAAAGGTGACAAACGAGCACATAGTCCATCTGATGCTAAGTGGTTGCTGCGGCCCATAGACATCTACATCTATCCTCGATTACAAATCAAAATGTAGATGCGTTGTCATCCGTGAGGACTAATAAGAATGCCTTGTTTCCAGTAAAAAGGGTCTTCCGTTCTCTATACTCACCATACGAAACACAGCAGCATTAAGCTACTTTTTTACGTTGATATTCTGTGAGAGCGTGGTCCTTCCCCGGTCAAGCTGACCCATTCGTGCTATAACTATACTACTAATATTACTGCAGCATGGCTCTACCACGTATAAATATATATACGTATAATAATCTGTTTTGCTCTCAATAGTATGGTAAATAAGCTAATGTAAAGGATGATATAAAAAGGTGGATAAAGAATGTAATTGAAATAAATATTTGTTCTTAAATAGATTTTAAATAATACTTTGTCATCATCTTCACTGCAACCACTAACAAATAAAAAGCAGCACAAAGGCCTCATTCAAATAATGCTTGAAAGCTCAGCCACCTGCATGCTAGTATGAGACCGCCCTAAACTACTTACTGGTACCATTTGCCATTATCGCTTGTCGGTTCATTGAGCTATTTGGCCGGCCAATTGCCACTTCAGCTTACTTATCCGTTGGACTATGTCGCTTAGTATGATTCTACTACGGATAACCTCATTCCGAAATTAATCACGCAGAGAAACCCCGACAATAGTCCACAACATACACTCAATCAGTAACAACTCTGCAGGCGGTCTTAAATAAAATATCTTTTCATCTTAGGCTTATATAGGAAATGCCACAAAAAATAACGCTTTTCATAGATGGTGCCACCATCTAGTTTAGACAAGACGTGAAATACCAAGGACCAGCGACGGACGACAACGTCGAAGGTGCGCGACATCTGGTACTACGAGTATGATCAATCGATCCACCAAACGTTAAATTTAAGCAAATATTGCATACAACCGGAGAGGTTTTTTTATAGAGGCAGACTAACGAACACACAGTCGACCTAATGGTAAGGGGATGCTGTGGCCCACAGATATGTATCTACATTTATTCTCAATTAAATATCAAAATGCAGATGCGTTGTAACCCCTAAGAACTAAAATGGAATGCCGATTTTCTACTAAAAAGGGTGTCCGGCTCTCTAAGCTCACCATAAGAAATAAAGCAGCATTAAGTTGCTATTTTTCGCTGGTATTCTGCGAGATCGTGTTTCTACGCCAGTCAAGCTCTACAACCGTAATATAGTTGTAGCGTGGCTCTACCACGACAAAGGTCCACGTCCAGTAGTAGACTTTTACGCGCTGACGCAGATAGGTATATGCTCATGTTTACTCCAATTGTCAACCTCACCTGCACATGCCTGATGATTGACTAATTAGACTCTGGCGATCGAATAGTGGCGGAAAATCCATCCGAAAACGCTGTACCCTAACTTCAGTATCTGGTGATGGGGAGCAGCATTATCAATGTGAGAGTGTCACCAATCCACTTGCATGGTGAGTTTGGATTTGGTGGGAAGTGCGGGATTTGAACCCGTAGCTTTTAGTGCTACAACTCATTGCTAGACCACTGCGCCACTGAGCCGTCGAATATTTTTTGCCGAATTGATATGAGCAAGAAAGTTAATAAAGAATCCCTGTGAAAATGTTTTATTCAAACTAAAAAAAAAGAAAGAATGGATATCTTCCATATCTAAAAAAAGGATAAATGTCAAACCTTCGTTATTTGAAACAAAAATATTAGAAATTTTTTTGGAACAGGCTTTAGATATTTATTTTGTATTTGAATGGCTTTAAACAAATAATACGAACGACCTTGTGTTAAAGAAATGTCAAAACTAGTTCAAGAGTACCTACCACCGGAGTTGGAACTGAACTCTGCGGTTTGTTTTGCTCTCTTTACGGAACTGATATTTTTATTTTGCTTCATTGACAAAAGCAAACGTACATTATAAGCATTTACATTTTAACGCATAACTTCACGTTAGGTATAATATCTCTTTCAGCTTTGTTTATTTACTACGTTATCAATATTGTGTTGTACATACATTAAGAATTAATATAAATTAAAAACGATGATTTATAAAGCAAACAAACAAACACCAAATAACTTGAAAATGTTCTAGTTTACCATAGAAGTGGTCTAAAGATGTGATGGAAATCATTTAGGTTGAACAAATTGCATGTTTAAAAAAATCTAAAAGAAATTTAATAACGAAGCAATCTTTATAATAATAATTAATTAATTTATAATAATCTTAATAATCTTTATCTTTATATATGGTCACCTTAAGATTTTCCGTCCTATAAAACCAAAATTAGGAAAAGGACAGAGACAAAAACACAAACTCGTAAACTATAACTGATATATTAAGAAAAAAAAATAGCAAACAAACTTTGGCAATAATTAGGAACACTTCGAAAAATCTATTATTTCATTGACCGATGAAGAGCTATCGTAACACAAAGCCATCTTTGCAAAAAGGTTGTAGTTTTTGTATTTGAGTTATTAAAAAGTGACCATATTAGCCGGATGACCATACTATCACGTACTATATACAATTCTTCTGTCCGTTTGTATGTGACTGAACTCGTCCTAAATGGCCAGACCAATTTTGATGAAATTTTGTGTGTTAAATTAATTCGAGAATTGTTTAGATTCACAATTGCACCCTGTAGGTGTCGCTGTAGTCGAGATGTAGAAATCACCCTTACATAGATTTCTCGATTGAAAAATAAATTTTAAAGTAGTTTGTTACTGTATTTTAAAGCATAGTAAATAATCAAATCTAAGTTAACATAAATCATTTTTGGAATCTATAGTGAAGTTTAGTTAAAAAACATAAAAATGTTGTGCTTAAGTAGTTTTTTTTCGAATGCGTGATCGGTATAAGTATCTCATAATTTGCTTATATGAAATTATTGCATCATTTTCCTTTTGACACTCCCGCAATCGTCTGTGAGCTTCACTGACAAAGCACTAAGCCACACCCCCAAAACTACGATTAAATTTCAAAGTATTTTACTATTATGTCCGTGTGGTACTTATTTATGAGATTTAACATTAGAACATTTCCCGTGGTCGTTGTGTGGCAACAGGAGCAACATCAATGGTGCAAAACATAATTAATCCCGCCTAACAAAATACATTAATTACGGCAATTTCACTAATCACTATATATATTTTTTCATAGGGTTCAAGTATACTGATTGCGCTTGTGGAAGTGCAAGGCAACTGGTTTTGGAGTAAAGGACGAATGCAATAGAAAAACAGCGTTGGGTTTCCAACCTAACACCATGGTGATTTGGTTCCTATCTTCTGGCACTATTTACACACACTACCCTGAGGCACTAGTTTTAAGAATATATATAATTGATTTTCCTAATTTCAAATATATTTGTTTTCTCATTTTTTGACTGTTTGTTCGTTCTTGAAATTGTATTTTTTTGACGTCGTTTTTGTGTCTTGGTGCATTATGTGTGTCAAAATAAATATTTTTTCCGTCTTTATTTCTAAACGATATTTAACGAATTTAGTAATGTTCGTGTCATCATCATCATCATCAACATCATTACAGCCCTTCACAAGTCCACTGCTGAACATAGGCCTCCCCAAGTAATGCCACAAAGCACGGTCCTGAGCCACCTGCATCCATCGACTTCCTGCAGGTCTTACCAGGTCGTCACTCCATCTAGTGGGGGGTCTCCCTACGCTACGCCTACAGGTACGAGGCTGCCACTCGAGAACCTTTCTTCCCCATCGGATATCGGTTCTTCGAGTTATATGGCCGGCCCATTGCCACTTCAGCTTACTAATCCGTTGGACTATGTCGGTCACTCTGGTTTTACTGCGGATATCCTCATTTCTGAGTCTATCACGCAGAGAAACTCCGAGCATAGCCCTCTCCATAGGTCGCTGAGCGACCTTGAACGTCCTCATACGGCCAGCAGTAAAGGACCACGTCTCTGATCCATAAGTCATCACTGGCAACACGCACTGGTTGTACACTTTAATTTTCAGAGATTGAGGTATCCCTGACGAGAAGATGTGTCGTAATTTCCCGAACGCTGCCCAGCCGAGTTGAATCCGTCGATTGACCTCTCGGTCGAAGTTGGACTTACCTAGTCGGACTATTTATTACAGGTAAACGCACTCGTCAACAACTTCGAGCTTAGTGCTCCCAATAACTACCAGCATAGGTGTGACATGGACATTAAATACTTTTCCAGTTCATCTGACCTATCCGTTGGGAGACACCATTGAGGTCATTGAGCATAGTGCTAAGATCCTCCAGCAATTCTGCCATACAGGACTATATCGTCGGAAAATCGAAGATGAGTGATGTGCTCGCCATTGATGTTAATACCGTATCTTTTCCAGTCCAGTGGCTTGAAAACGTCTTCCAACGCAGCGGTGAAGAGTTTCGGGGATATAACGTCACCCTGTCTTACACCTCTCTGCAGTTGGATAGGTTTCGAACTCTGGTTCAGTACTCCGATAGTTATCGTAGCCCTACTGTACAAACACTTCAGCACTTCGATATACCGACAGTCAACTTGGCACCGCTGAAGGGACTGTAGCACCGCCCAAGGCTTTCTCATAGTCCACATACGCCAGACAAAGTGGCAGATTGTACTCTTCGGACTTCTGTATAATTTGCTGAATGGTATGAATGAGGTCTATGGTGCTAAAGCCTTTTCGGAAACCGGATTGTTAGGGAGGCTGGAAGTCGTCGAGTCTGCGTATGAGACGATTCGTAATGACTCTCGAAAACAACACGTAGACGCGGCTCAGAAGGAAATCTGTCTGTAGTTAGTTCTTCAATAGAGCGTTGTCGCCTTTCTTAAAGAACAAGACCACCGCACTTCTGCTCCACGCCTCCGGAGTAGTGTCACCATGAAGGACAGAATTGAAGAGCTTCTAAAGGACTTCAAGTACCGGTGTTCCACCCGCTTTCAGAAGCTCCGCTGTAATTCCATCCTCACCTGGGGGCCCTGCCGTTTTAAGGTGCTGGAGAGTCATTCTAATCTTTCGCAGACTGACGTCCGGGATATCATCGGAATAGTGTCGGATAAGACTTGCTCTTGGATCGTTACTCACACTTGCGTGTGGCTTCAACAATGATGTGTACAGCTGCCCATAGAACCTCTCAATCTCACTCAAAATCTCAGGGTCCCGGAAACGATGCTGCCACATTCAGTCTTCAGCTTTGACAGTTAGATCTTTCTGGCAGACAGATCTCTGGCAAAGACTTTGGAGCCCTGGTTCCGCTCGATCGCTTCTTTAATACGAGCAGTATTAAAGTTGCGTAAGTCTCATGCATTTGGAGATCTGTCTGTTCAGTTGCCTGTATGCTGTCAAATCTGTTGACGATTGCAGCCTCATCTCCCTTCTAACAGCCATGAGATTAAGAGTGTGATCGCAGAGTTTTTGTGTTCTTCTGCGGCGGGTCTTGCAAAACTTAGCTCCGACTGCATAGACAGTTTCCACGAGCTTGTCATTCATATCGTTCACTGCATTGCAATCTTCTAGGCACTGAAAGTAACTCGAGCCGAAATGTTTCAGGATTCTGGATTAGAGCACGAAGGGGACGGAGCGTTGACTTCATTAGACGAGACCTCTCCAACTTAGCGTTTAGGTTCAGTGTGCCTTTAACCATTCGGTGATCGCTGCCAGTGTTCACCCTTGCGATCACTGAGACATCACTGAACAGTTGGCGTCCGGTCGTCATAATGAAGTCAATCTCATTTTTTGTCGAACCGTCGGGTCTCAACCAGGTCCACTTCCTGTGGGGCCGCTTCTGGAAGAAAGAGTTCATCAGTCCCTCTTTCTCCATAAAGTCGGCCAGCTGCTGGCCCCTTCGGTTCCGTTGCCCTACTCCAAATTTCGTTCGTGTAGTAGATTAGAATTATCTAATCAATAAACTACCTAAGCACAACATTTTTTCCGCTTCGATTAATAAACAAGTTTGCTTTTGGCGTAATATTATTGTTGTTATGCTCTGCAAATGCAAATTATAAAGTGGAATTTTTAAAGTTACATAAATTTTTACAAACTTTTGATTTTATACTCTACGATAAAAGTATAATTTTTTTATAGGATTAGAGTGACATACGAGCACACAGTGCACCTGATGGTAAGTGGATGCTGCGGTCCATAGAAATCAACATCAATCCGCGATCAAAATGCGGATGCTTTGTCACCCGTGAGGACTGAGATGGAATGCCTATTTTCCAGTAAACAGGGTCTCCGGTTCTCTACACTCACCATACGAAACACAGCAGCGGTAAGCTGCTATTTTACGCTTTGCCTTCCCCGGTTGAGTCGACCCATTCGAGCTACAACTATACTACTAATATAGCTGCAGCATGTCTCTACCACGTGAATAAAGAATTTCAAATACAGTTTGAGTAACGTCTAAGAAAAGTATTTGGTACGTATGTGTTTGGTTTTGTTTAATAATTTGTTTTATTACATAAAGGGAGTACCTTGATAACAGCAAAACAAAGTTAAAATAAATGTTAGGGCGATGTCCTTATCCGGAAATGGTACTGGTGTTAAAGTTTCTTATAATAATAAATGTAGCTATGTATTGAGGAAAACTTTAAGTCTTATTTCATGGTTTGATTTATTAGGAAACATTTGATAACGACTGTAGACTGACTCAATGTGTAATAAAAAGATCTAAATTTCTCAATTGTGTTGTGTATATATGTGTCTCTATTCTATCTTATATACGGTTATGATTCAATTACATTAATGTAATTATTATATTAATGTAATTGAATAATAACCTAATTAATACAGAAATATTGGAATATGTTCGTATAAGTCGAATGCAAACACAAAAAACATATAGCTACAGGTTCATTTGGAAAAAAGATTTAACGTAGGTTGTGTAGATCTTGTAACAAATTACAGGTGTAAAAATATGTACTTATGTATATATATGCTACATTACGTTACATATATTTAGATCGTTATTATTAATTTATTTTACTGCTCTTAGCAATGTTTTGTTAAGCTGAGTTAGTAGTAGTTAACATGAGAGTACATATGCCAAAAACTAATCCATCATCACCTAATATTCATTCTGCAACGAGAGGTCTGCCAGAAATGCCAGAAAGATAACAATACTTCAATATGCAGACTGAAGACGGAAAGCAGCATCGAAATTCGAGACGAGGTACTGAGATCACCAACAGGTCTAAGCTCATTTCCAGGAGAGTTCTTTTATTGTCTATATATAGAAAATTATTTTGCCTTTATCGGCTTAGACGAAACAATTTATTGATAAATTTTAGAAATCATTAATGTGAAAATTAAATAAATCTATTTTAGATAAAGATATCTGAGAATGTAAAATTGATACAGTGTTGATTAGTGAATTAAAAATAGCATAGCCAAGGTCACCTTTACCCGGAAGTATGCGGCTATTGAGCTGACATTAAAGGTCGAGTATTATAGGAGGAGGAATATTTCTCAGAAACGAGACACGTTGGCCTTCAGCTTCCATTTCTGGTGATAGCAAGGGCGGGTATAGATGCCATGGTCATCGTGGATAATAAACAGGATAAAGAATAACAATTGCAAGCTCAAGAGTCATCATAATTGCTACTCAGAATGATGGAGTATATGCAAATACCCTCATATGCGTTCAGCCCTACCTATGATTAAAGTTATACGTGCGTATTATTTTATGATGGCTTTTCTTATTTTTTTCTTCTTCTTCATATAAAATACACAGTTTACTATCATTCTGAGTATTAGTTACATGGATTTGTGATTTATTATTTCAGATAAGTAGTTAACAACTTAACTACTTAACAACTTATTAGATAGTGTTATTCACCTAAGCAGTAGGGTACTAGTAAAGTAAAAGACCAATACCTCATAATTATCTCCGCTTGGAGATCGAACGGATTTCTCAACTTTATGGTTCGTTGAGATTTGGATTCAATTTTCACCGTTAGACAGTCTAATTCTTATGGAAGGTTATAATATTTGTCGATTATTTCGGAAAATATCGTGCCTCCTAATCCGAGCACTTCCATACAATACGCTGTACATATCTCGTAAAGTTGAACAAATAATTTATGAGGGAAGTATTTTTATCAAAGAGTCCTTAAAAAAAGTATATAGGAAGGGATCAAGACAAGAAAGAAAGCTTTAAATATGCACGAAGTAAAACTTCAGTTTATGTGAGAAGTTTGTGCAATAAAGTACAACTTCTTCATCAAATCAACTATAATCATAGTTTTATGCATTTCTTCTTAATTAAAATAGTCTTCTTTCTAAACATTTTGGAGCAGTAGTTCGGTTTACACAAGTGTTTTCGTATTGAAAAAAATTAAATGGGATCAATCATTGAAGTAAGTCGGTTAATAATTGGCAAAGGTATTCAATAATATACATTTATACAAAATCATAAGTGGTGTCAGCAATAACACAAAGTCAAGGTAACAACTAAAGAGTCCTCTTAATAAATAGAACTAGCTGTTCCCCGCGACCTTGCCAGCGTGCAATTTATTAGGCGTACATTACATGCTCATGCAGGCTGTCAGTTTTACAACAATCACGGTTGTTATTGAAGAATAACCTACCGTGTAATGCAGTGATTAACGCCTGCATGAGCGCGTAATGTACCCACAGATACCTCCTAAAAAAAATAGATATCTTGCCCATCAGTCACCATCCGTTTTTTATCAATCATGATTGATGGAATTGATTGATGCCTGCATGAGCGTGTAATTACGCTTTACGATTGGATTTCATGGGTTTAAATTTTTTTGTTGTGTTGTTTAACCACTTTTTATAAAATAAGTCAAAGACCTGTCAGCTATCTGCCAATGAAAGTCCCGTCAAAATCGGTCAAGCTATTTTGGAGACAAACCCGTAAAATAAAATAAAATAATTTTTTTTGTAACAACCGTATACACTTTCATATGCATTTAGTAAAAAGCTGTTACTTTGACATTACAAACAGACACTTAAATTTATTTATTGGTATAGATAAAAATATCAGCCTATTTTTCCCACCTTTAGAAATGGAATTTTTCTTCCCATTTTAATAGGATTACATTTGTATAAAAATAAAAAAATTATATATATATATAAAGAAATTGGTGTACATACATAAAATACTAGTCGAACTTTACTCCTTTTTGGGACTCTGTAAAAAGTTTGACTTTAATATGCTGACATCTTTTGTATGAAAATACTGTAAGGATTCTATTTTTTATTGTTTTACTAATAGGTATATAGAGTGATGATTTAACTATGATTTAAGCTGGTTCACAAAAGAAGTAATCTTTTGATCTACTTATTTTTAAGGACACAGCCATGGATTTTAGCTGTTCGTTCACCTCTATCTTAAGAAACCACAACGAAATAAATTGTCGTACTTAATAGTCGTTATGAATTTAAAAATGCTATCTCAACATCGTTTATACTATGTACGGCATTACATTACATTACATTTTAGGATTGTGTAATTAGTATTTTTTATTTTTATAAACATGTTATGTCTGGTTTAGTACAATGAATTTCAAGTAGTTTTAGAAAACATTTAAATATTCTAAAAAAACAATCCAAATTCATATTGGCTAGTACTTGTAGTAAAAAGAATATGTGATATGGTTATTTTTAGATTTATAGCACTGTTATTTCTATCCAAATATGTATTTCTTCAATTTAATGTTTATAATGTGTTACATTAGGTACATTGTAAAAATTAATTGGCTTGTTTTAGCCAATTAATCTAATTATGACACACACACACACACACACACACACACACATATATATATATATATATATATATATATATATTATAACGTATCGTGTACGTGACATAGTGAGGTACCGTCATAACGAACAAGGCTGGGTCAACCACCTTTAGTAGACCCGTATATCCTCAACATTATGACCTAGAGGCAACTAACGTGTGAACTTATAACATTGGATTTAAGAGATTATTAGATGTTAGTTAAATCGATGTTATCAAGGTAATTGTAAATATTAGATTATATTGACTATATGATTTCTTCTTTCATTTTTATATTGAATAAATTTACTATAGTACGTGAGGGCAATATGGTCATCCGGTTAATATGGTCACTTTATTATAAATGAAAAACTACTACATGATTGTGTAGATGGTTTTGTGATACGATAGCTCTTCATCAGTCCATCAAATAATAAAGGGTCAAAAGGGCGCTGCTTTATCGACACCATTTTGACAGTAGACATTATAGTAAATATTTTAGTTGATTTTAGTATTGTGTAGTGTAGTTATTTCTTTTTAAATTAATTTTTCGATGTGTTCCCAATTATTGTCAAAACTTGTTTGCTATTTTTTCTTAATATATATTAGTTATAGTATACAACTTTTTGTTTTTCTCTCTGTCCTCTTAGTTTTGGTTTTATAGGGCAGCAAAGCTTAAGGTGGTATTACCCTCACGTACCTTAGTAGTTGTATGTAGTTAATGAACGTTTTTCGCTTTCAAGTTTTGTAAAGAAAATTTTTGTGGTTTTAATATATCTCTAGGAGATTTTCGCCGTAGTCGAAATTGTTTAGGATCTGCCACTCATTTATCACGGTCACTTTTTTACAGAATAAGAGTGACCGACGAGCACACAGTCCACCTGGTGGTAAGTGGATGCTGCTGCATATAGACATCTACATCTCTTCCATTCTTGATTAAGAATCAAAATGTCGATGCGCTGTCAACCCTGAGAACTAAAATGGAATGCCTCGTTTCTAGTAATTGGTTTCTTCACACTCACTATACGATTCAACGCACCATAAAACTGCTATTTTACGTTGGTATTCTGTGAGAGCGTGGTCCCTACCCGGTCGAGTCGACCCATTCGTTGCTACTATAAACAGAATAAAGCTGCAACATGGCTCTACCTACTACCTATAAACTTACAAGTTACATTCACATTTTATTGTATAAATATTGTATTATTGATAAAACTATTTTGCTATCGCTTCGTTTACCATATTTGTGCAAAATATTAATTTATATTTTCCTTCGCCATAACCATGACGTCGAGCAAGATGTTTGATTGATAATCGTCCTTGCGTATTTTCTAAAAAAAGTAATTTTGCCGCTGACGATTTTCTGGACTTAAAAGGCAAGTTTTATTAAATTGACACCGAATGTTTTAAATTTAAAACTTGAATTAAATGACAGTGACTACAAATATTTACAAGAGAACACTATTACTATCAGGCTATTGAAATCAAAATATATCCTAATTTCCATAGAGAATATAGCTGGGTGCTATCATGTGCATGGGATTCTTAAATTTATTTAATAAAATAAAATTCCTACTTCTTTAAAACATTGGGGCGTTGAAAACCTCAGTCCTCCCGTAACATTTTATGCTGCAAAGGATTCGAAACGTCAGGAACATAAAATAAGTGGATAAAAAAAATGGGGGTTATTCCGTTTATCCACCCTAAGAAATCCACCCTAAGGTGGATACTTGGAAACGCGTTTTCGATTATCTACCCTAAACGGGGTCGGAATTCACTGTTTGATTGTTGTTCCGCTTTTCCACCAAGTACAGTTCAACAGAAAGTATATTCATACTTTAACATATTATTGATTAATTTTGAATAACCAGAAACTTAAACAAGAATCATATTAATATGATGCATTTTTAAACCAAATTAAACTTCCTTGTTTTAAATAACAATAAGTAATTTTTAAATTCTGCAATATGTCCAGGAAATGACCAACACTAATTTCATTATTGAGTAGACGTAATTGTATATCCTGTACAAATTCGTCTCTCCATAAAAGACATTTTCCAAATTTGTTAACTATCGTACTATTTCCAGTGCTGTGTTTATATAATTAACAATATATTTATTTAATTAAGTACCTACTTCAATAAAATATAATTGAAATTAATTTCAGTAAAACATTTCTTTCATCATAATATATCTCTAAAATGACGTTAATTATGCCACATTGAATGTTAAGTAATTGAACAATTAAAACGAATTTCAGTTTTGCCCTTTTTAAACATAAAGTATGTATGTGTTTTTAAAAGTATGCTAAAAGTTTTAAAAGTACTAAGTAATATTGGGCCAGTTTCTATCATGGTTTTATAAATGACTGTACACAGCCAAAATAGTATACGAATTCCGATTATCCACCCTGTCTGAGGTGGATAAGCGTGCACGGGATTCCGCGTACCCACCCCAAACGGAATAACCCAAAAAACTAAGTAGCTCCGTTCAATTTGTAATTTGTTAATATATGAAATCAATATTTATAATTTATTTAATCATTATAATTATTCATTACGAACCAAAAAAGTGTTTAGCAATTCTGGTACTGTATTAATTTAACAAATTTCTATGAGTTTGACTAGAGTTAATATTGTCACATTATTATACTATCGGTTAAACTTTTTTACTAACATAAGAAACGGGGATTCAGGTAAAAGAATAGATCAGTGCTATTTAATAAATTGTTTTCATGCTAATAAAAGATAAAATATGACTTGTTTTAAATATTACATAATCACAAGTAATTGAGTCAGACAATGTGCCATATAGTACGGAAACCTGTCAGATTAGTGCAAATAAAATGAAGTATATTGAAGGGACTAGATTTATAGTGGTGCACTTGACGTCGTGGGCCGGCTGTTACGTAATCCACGTGTGAGTTCCGATCAATCGCTTGGAACTTGACCTTGTTAATACTTCGCCAGCACATTTCGATTATATGAGAACATGTGTGAATATGATATGTTGTTATTTTTGTAAGTAATAACATTTTAATAAGTATTGTTGGCATCAAGAACTCACCTTTTTTATTTATTACTTTAGGTATTTTAAATTATTTTTAATGACTATGTAGTAAGTGTAGCGTAGCAATAATTATAATACTTTTATTGGAAGGTGAGTCTAAGTGGTAAAGATTTTTATAAAACAATGTACCTATTATTACGTAAGTAAAATAAAAAAAAGAATGTTCTAAAGTCTGCTTTCGGAAAGGTAACTATGTTCTGTTTTTAATATCGTCAGAAAAGTATAATTTAATTAATATACAATTGATACATTAGAGCTGTTTTTTTTAGTAAGAAATATGATTTTTATATTATTTATCAAAATTAATGTTGATATTGAGACTTCTTTTTAAACTGCCTAAGGGCATTAAATCCTTACTCGATAAAGGATAATTTACTCAAGAATAACTTTATAAATTATGTAGAACACGATATAATTATGTAGACGAACAAATAGTAACTAATACATATATTTAAAGCTCAGGCAAGTTAAAGTATGAAACTGTAAATTACTGTTTTGTTAAATTACTTAAGTGTTGCTGTGCAATGCAATGTTGGGTTCACCGGTATTGCCGTACTGTTTCAGAGTTTATTTCACATGAGGATGCCTCGTGTAGAGGAGAAACAGGTGGCTAGGCTTTCACAGATAACTTAAATCTGATAAAGATGATGATGAGCATCACGCGTCTAATGTTCCGGACTAGTATGCGGATGTGGCAATGTCTGTACCTACACAATGCCTGTACACAATGTCTGTGATTTATTTATATTCATATAAATTACGAACTGAAGTTCTTGAAAGAAGAGTGTGGTTTGCAAGATGATGTTGTGACCAGGATTAAGAAAGGAATGCTTCGGTGGTTTGGTCATATGGAAAGAATGAATGAGGAAAGAGTGACAAAGAAAATTTATGTTGCAGAAGTAAATGGCAGAGTCAGAATGGGACGTCCTAGGCAAAAATTTATCGACCAAATTGGCGATTTATTGAAAACGGGTCAAATTAGGAGTACCCAAAAGAGATATGCTAGGTATATGGATGTGAAGGAGGCGAGAGAGGTGTGACAGGATCGTGCCAAATGGAAGTCCGTAGTCTCTGCCTACCCCTCTGGGTGACAGGCGTGAGTGTTTATGTATGTATGTAAGTTCTTGTCAATTACAATGATAATTTGCTTGCTAATTGTAACAACTTAGTTTTTTTTAAATCTGTGAACACTGTGAAAATAGGAGCGATGAACGTGTTACAAAAATCGTAGTGTAATAAAATTACTGAAATTGTTTTCGGCATACTCAACAAAGTTTATAGTTTTTAATTATTATTTAAAAAAAAACTTTATTCACTATTGTTAGTCTTAAATTTCCCACAGCTATTGAACCACAATTATGGTAAATATCTCCCCTCCCCCCCCCCTTATGGGGTAATCTATGTTCAGCAGTGAACTTCTGGTAGGCTGTAATGAGTTAATAAATTAATGAGTAAGAGCCTCTTTGTTGCAAAAAAAATAAATAAAAATAAAAAACATTAAAAACAATCGAATATTTTTTCATAATATGGGGGATCATCAAGTCTTAATCTTTAAAAAAATAGGAAAGATATTTTAAAATAAATAAACGAAGGGCGGGGTCAAAGATGTTATACACCTTTTTGTTATTGAATTTAAATTCAATAACAAAAAAGTTATTTAAATAAGAATCTAGTTTATAGTC
This sequence comes from Parnassius apollo, assembly GCA_907164705.1. Taxonomy (NCBI): domain Eukaryota; kingdom Metazoa; phylum Arthropoda; class Insecta; order Lepidoptera; family Papilionidae; genus Parnassius; species Parnassius apollo. Next base: position 1,056,930 of record CAJQZP010001435.1, read on the forward strand.
AGGAATTTGAAATAATTATATACGACGAAACATATAACAAATTTGTATTTAAACAATAGAAACATAACAAATCGATTTATAATATAGTTTGCAAGCTATGTCCAAACCAGAAATTAAAACAAAGTTCTTTTTTGTTTTTTAACCGACTTAAAAAATGAGAAACTATTCAATTCGACTGTATGCTTTTTTACGTGTGTTATTACCTAAGATTTTTTTTCTGTGTGAACCGATTTTGATGATTTTTTTTAAATCTGGTGCTTCTCGTGTGGTCCCATACAAGTTTAACAAATATCTGAGCAGTAGTTTTTGAGTTATCCTTAAATAATGCGTATTTAATTGACTTCGAGTACATTGATTCGGTTGTATTGAAGTCGGTTGTGCAAAATTTTTAATTTTACCACTTATTTTTTCCACGAGTTGTAGCAACGTTTACCTTGGAAACGCTGTATTTCATAAATTCAAAATTTGGATACATTATTTCGTTTGAAAAAAGTTAATTGTTCATAAGTATTGTAATAACTTGACTACTATGATTTGCAAGTCTTTAGTTCATGAGGAGGTATTCATCACATTCGTTAGTACTTACATTGATAGTACTAGCACATAAGTCATATTTTTACACGCAGTTTCGTCATGCCCAAGGCAATTCACTACCCGAGTGGATATAAACAGATCATCGTCGACTTTTAGCCGCTCGTTTTTTGAGTGACTGGTGTCATTAGCGTGCAGCAAGTCCACCGTAACGTGTTTGCATTGAGTGTGTTCCAGTGCAACCTTCTCAAATGACAGCCCGGTACAAAAACTACAGACAGGTGGTATTCAAGCCAAGGCCCAGTAATAAGATATTCGAATTAGATAGCTGCATTAAGAGAATCAAGAGAATTGTACTTCGCTTGAACAGATAACGTCTTAGAACGAGTAATTAATATTATGGTCTCACAAAACTTGTCTAACTGTTGTAGCTACCCGTGAGAATTGATTTTCTTTAGCGGTTTTGAATAATTGCAAATTATGTGATATATGTTGTATTAAATGTACTTTGTAATATGTTCATATAGGTTTTTAATAATTAAAATTAGACATGCAACTAAGAGTATATTTTTCACACGCCGAATACCGAAGATTCTGCGAGCTTCCTGGCCGAATAGCCGAATATTAAGCAAAAGTACGGGCGCCGGGAAGGAAATACTGTTTTTTATTTAAAGCATCTATACTCGGAAGGTAGGATTGTCAACAAGAAGAAAATTAGTAAATTACTGACTGAAAATACAGAAAAATTAGTCTTTCTGCACCCTAATCTTCCACTTTAATTACGATAAGTCAAGTGCATAGATATCTGATAGTTTTTTTCTTATATAATACGAAAGTTGATATTATGTATCTGTGATTACTTTAATGATTATGATAAAAACGCATTATAAAAAAATATATATATATATATATATATATATATTTCAATCAATTATCTGACTACAACAAAACATCTTACTAAAGTATTTGGTATTCCGAAGCTAAATAGGTCGAATAGCGAATGATGGCCAAATATTCGGCCCATCTCTAATTAAAATAAAACTGCAACCTACCGGGACGTTGGACAAAAATTAAGCGACTTTTTTATACAAATAAGGAAAACAAAGAGTAGACTGCCCCTCTGGTGGTTAATAGATGCCATGGCCCATTAACACTTACATCTATACTCGAGTAAGAGTTATTAATATAGATGCTGTCACATCTGAGAACTGAAATGAAATGCCTAGTTCCTCAGGGGAATTCGGGTATAATGATAATGCAATTCATGGAAAATGCAATTCAAGACAATATACAGAAGCATGAAAACGACTTTTGGCTCAAATATCGTATTTTAACCAATGTAAATTTAAACCCCTGCAACCATTGAGTTTACTAGAGAAGCTATTCCAAACAAAACAAGTAAAAAAGAGTCTACGGTACTTTAAACTCATCATACGAAACATAGCTATATAGTATATGTTATTAATAAAGTTGATAATTCTGTGCGATGGTGTCCATCCCTATTCGAGTCGATTATTAAGGCTGCAGCTGAATCTACCATGTTAAAACACAGTTACAGTGAGGCTCTATCGTGTATATACGTATAATGGTCAATAATTTACAAAGTTCTTGTAAAAAATTAAACAATTTATCTCAATATCTTAATTTTTCATATTAATTAATTTGTTGTTAACAGCATTTTTGATTAAGATTATTATTAATTAAAAATGTAAGCGGTTGAGTTAAAAATATAGTTTGTAAAAAATATTATACCTATTGGATAAGGACGTCATCTCATGAATACGGAACTTACCCTTAAAAACATCTTGTTAATCGTTGCCTATGGTTTTAAAAAATATATCTATATTGAATTTATAATTACAATGCTCGTTCTTGAGTCCGTCTAGCTAGAGGTATATTATTGCGTATACATTTATGTAATAATGCCATACGCATTGATGGATGAAGGTATTTCATTAGCACTTAGTTACTTTATATTGTAATAATCTGCATTTATGTTAATGATCACCTTCCTATCGATATTAACAACGATAATTATTCTCTGTTCTTTTTAAATGTTCAATGTTAAAACTCAGTTTTCGTATGCAAAACATGCACTTGATATGTAACTTTCAAAAATATTATTTAAGTATGTACGTATTAGTGGACGCGCCTGCGAGCTATGATGTTCTGGGTCTATCTAAATATAACGTCGAAGTCTACCTTCGATGCAATCGAAGTTTTAATTGGCTACGCCGAAGAACAATATACAAATATATTGTTACGAGCTTGAGGTTCGTGACGAATAAAAATTGCCGATAGAATTACCTAAATTAACACTTTAATTTTATTTACACCAATTAAAACTTAAAACACTAACAATTAATCACACTGATTCACTTTATTCCGCTCCGAAGCTTCGCTTGTCTCGCCAAATTCAATACTTCCCCGATCGCGTATTGCAGCGCCTTTATATAGGGCTCTTCCACGAAAGCATCCAGAATATTCTAGAATATTCGAGTGACGCGCGCCAACCGACCAAGCACAGAAAGTTCGAGTTTGGGGCTTCCAGAAAGCTTATATCTTCATTTCGACAACAGATGGCGCTGTCGGTTGCAAGATTAGTGATGTCATTTTCTGGAAATTTCTCTCTTCGCTCTGTTATCCGACACTAGATGGCGCTATTGCCAGATGTCAACTTAGCCGCGCAACAATATTTACACCACAGGATCCGAAACCGAACAACTTTAATTATTAAACAAAATTAACTCTGACTTATTTCGAATCTAAGACCCGTAGTGTATTAGGCAGGTCATTCGTTTCATAGCAGCTGCACGTGTATTATTAGATAATTAGTTTTAAAGTCAAATAGCTTAAGAATAAAATAAGGAAGCCAGAATTAAAATATGCTGGCTAGAGCCGAAAAGTTTGAATTTTACGCAGAACGGTGACCACGGATATGATCATAAAATTTGTGTTTCAAATATTCAGTGATACATGTTAAAGGATCTTGTAAGAACAGAGAGGAAACAGAGGAAATAAAAATATACGTTCAGGGAAAGAGTTTCTTCGTGTTTGATGTACAAATTCAAGACATTTTTTATTTCAAAATTTAATTATCTACATTTAATTATATTACACACACACACACACACACACAATATATATATATATATATATATATATATATATATATATATATATGTAGTGTAGTGGTGCTGGGACTAGTGGTGACGGAGTTAGTGCATGCAATTGAGGGAGGGCGGGAGGTGCTCTTCAATCCAGGCCAGACACATCATTGCGTTTAGTTAGCGGAAGGTTGCGAAGTAATTAATATATTTTTATTATAATGCATTTCCGCAAAGTAACGCCCGATTCTATCAATTATCTTTTCAAAAATGGTTCGGTTTCATTACGTTTCAATAGAGAGTCGCAAATGAGTACATGATTCATTAGGTTTCTTTTAGTGAGCTCGTGTGGTACCCAAATATCGAGCTTTTTTGTATAGCCAGACTTTTACAAATGAGTCAAAACTGTGCTCAGTTCTCAATACGCTAGCGATGTCGTAACTACTAATATGCCGACCATGCTCCACTTTTTCAAAAATGACATCCACTTTATCCGTATGACCAGAGCAAGCTGCATTTTGACATCAAAATTCCCGCGCTGAAAACGCTTGAACCAACTTTGTGCTACTCTTACTTACACTGCATTAGGTATATAAACGTCAAAAATTTTTTTCGCGGCTGTGTCGCATCTTTTTTGTAATAAAACTTCAGAATGTATCGAATTTCGTCGTTTCGTCTTCACTCATTTTGGCGGACAGATAAACAAGTAAAATGGCGGGAAAGTATTTTTTACTTTTTATTTTTATTTTTCTTAATTTACTATATTATGTATCGATATTACAACCAGCCAGATACAAATAGTACGACGAAAGAGTTTTTTTAAATATAATAAGGCTGGCAAACGACCTCACAGTCCACCTGATGGTAAGTGAATGCTGTGGCCCATAGACATCTACCTTCGATTAAGAATCAAAATGCAGATGCGTTGGCACTCTAGAGGACTAAGATGGAATGCCTCGTTTTCAGTAAAAAGGTCTCCGCTTCTCTACACTCACTGTACGAAACACAGCAGCATTTATCTGTTATTTTACGCAGGTATTCTGTGAGAGCGTGGTCCTTCCCCGATCGAGCGAATCGATTCGTGCTACAACCATAATGCTGTAATAAATGCTGCAGCATGATTCTACTACGTAAAAAAATCATTTCACTTTAATTTTACATAAACAAAATACGGAGAAACTTTTCCACCGACCTATTATTAACGCACCATGAGGCAAATAGTAAAAGAAATGGCCCCGAGTTCCCGGCGCCCCTTTAATGGGGCAGGGGTGCGAAGAATCTCCGGGAGGAAAACCGGCGACGAGGTTCGCCACCCGTCACGTTCTGTCTCCCAGAGAGGCGAAAAGTGGATTGCAGAGGCCCGTCTGGCTACGTTGAATGTATGTGGGGCAATGAATGATAAAATGGATGAAGTATGCGATATGATGTATGATAGAGGAATAGATGTATTGTGTGTAAATGAGACGAAAAGGAAGGGGAAGGATGTCACTGCACATGGCATGTATACCGCATACTGGTCTGGTGTAAACGAGATCGAGCGGGCATGCCAGGGAGTAGGTATCATCCTTTCAGAAAGAATGGGCCAATGTGTGTGTTGGCGACGCGCCTATAAAAATGTTCCAGTTTATTAAATCAACCGATGACGTTGCTATGAAAAAAGGGGCAGTCACGAGCAACGACGCTCTGATAAGAGAATGCTTAGTTAAATCTTTAAGAAATGTCGAATTAATGATATGAAGGTCTTGGGTTCGACTCCCAGGCCGGACTAGTTTGTTTGTTTTCCTAAGTAATATCGCTTAATAAATTCGTAAGGAATTTAAGATATAAATTATGTTACCGGATTTGTTCCCCGGTTGAAATCATCTTTCAAATGATGTAAATTCATAAGAATATTAAAGTGAAGTTAAAGATCGGATTTGTTCCCCGGTCGAGATAATCACTCTGTGCATAGGCAGAATTAATGGATATTAATTGCATAAATGTTGTTTTGCATAAGTTTGATACGTATTGTACGAAAACAAATGCCTATTTGTTATGATTGATTAATGAGAACATTCATTTATATTGTTATCTGATTAAAGATAGTTTCATACAGTTCGAAAATTGTATAAAAGCATTTAATTTGCCTAATATGGTCAAAATTGGTGTATTTCATAATTTAATTTTTTCTGATAGCCGAGAGCCGTGCAAAGTTAGTTGTTCACATAGCGTGAGTACACGGAAGCACGCTGGCCACGCCCTTAGGAGGCCGAATATGTAAAAATTTAAAATGTTTGTAATTCAGTGATTTATGTAAAAATTACTTGTAAAATATTTCAGGTTAATTGTACGTGCTAAAAAGGTAAATTCTGTGTTATTTTCATGTGAAAATTCCTGTGTATAAGTGAAATAATGATAGTTTTGTATAAGAAATTTAAAAGTGTTTTAAATAGTGAAATAAATAGAAAAAAATGTAAATTAAACTATTGTATTGGTTAGCTTATGTATAAATTCAAGTGAGAAACATTGTTTTAACTTTCTGTGTTAAATATTTAAGAAATTTCGATTTCGAACTTGTGAGTAAAATAGGCAGTTTTCGTTTAATAAATAAAAGGTTTTTTATGATATGAAGATATGATGTATATCATGGTGTAGATATTGTTTTGTACTACCTATATTGATAAATTGTATTTGTATATGATTTGAATAAATAAAGATATTGAGTGAAACGTGAGAGAGTAATAGTACAAATTCATGTAATTAAGTTGCGCAAGCGCGCAGATGGCGCGGCTCACTTTCGCGTTTAGCTTAGGGGTAGGATAGTAAATTGATTTTATTGCAATTCGTTCGGGAATCGTTCGGGAAATATTCAAGGAAATAGTTCGGAAATAAATAAGAAAATCCGGGAAAAAGTTCAAGAAAGTGAAAAACCAGCAGTATAGGGAAAAGTGATTACTCTCTCACGGAACGGTTTGAAGATAATTGCTGTTTCATTCCCAAGATCCTTTAAGTTATACAGTCCACATCGAAGAATTAAGGCGTCGGGACCGGGACGACTTCGGAAGACCCGTAATCCCCGTCTGAACCTACTTGCTGAAAAGGAAGAGGTTATCGCCCTAGTGTGTTACTCCGTTGCGGAGATCACATACGTTGTTCCCGAACCCAACGTAGGCGTGATAGGAGGCCGGATCGAGAGAAGCCTCGATTCCTGTTTCTTAGTACCCGATCCGCTAGGTCCTTTTCAATTGGTCCTTCGCGACGGGATTAAGAAGAAATCCGACCTGGTCCTTTTCAATTGGACCTTCGGAGCCGGATTGAAGACCACCCGAACCCCGCCAGCTGGATCAAGGAACCAGCTGTGGACTGCTGGTTGTGGAAGAAGAAGACCTTCGGAAGCCGAGTGAAGATCAGCAACCGAAGGAAGCCAGAGGTTTGAGCTGAAGCAATAGGACCAAAGGCCTGAAGACCAGGACGGCAGCACTGAAGGGCTGGACCTGGAACTACCGGAAGAAAGAAAACCGGGATTGCAGCTTGGGGCGTGTGCTCGCATGGGGCACATATCGCAGCCGGGCGCAGGTGTCTTGTGAAGGCACTCATCGTGGCCAAGCAGGGCTTGGCATTTTTCCTGTCGGGCAAGCGTGCTCGGCATTTCCTCACATCTTCGGCATTTCCTGTCAGACGATCGTGTCTGGCATTTCCTGTCGGACGACCGTGTCCGGCATTTCCCGTCGGGTCATCAGGGTGCAAAAAGCATCCACCGCTGCTGCTGCCGGGCGAGGGTGCGCGTGGGCACCTGACTGCATCGCGGCCGGAGGAGGGCGCTTGGACGAGGCGTCACCGGCAACTGGGCGGCGAGCACAGCATACATCCCGACCACCTAACGGTGCCAAACGGTTGGGCTCTGGCATAACACCTTCGGATGGAGCAGTTCTCTCGAGCGAGACTGCGCTTGCACTACCGCTCGACTGTTTCGTCATATTCCTTGGCGGGACAGTTCCTAAACCTTTCCTCCATTCCATTCCTGCACGACTCCATCCCTGGACGGCTCACCTCGGTAGGCCCCGTTCAGGATTGATAGGGCTGATAGGGCTGTTAGGGTGGTAGTAGGGTTGTAGGGTTGGGAGATAAAGGGGGGAGGGGTAGTGGTGTTAGGTTGGGGTGTAGAAGGGTTGTAGGTAAGGGGTTGTAGGGACCGTAGGGACTGTAGGGACAGTTAGGGACCGTAGGCCAACAATCACCTTCCTGCAAGATGAAGAAGGCACAAGACCAGACAGGGAGAAGCGAAGGGAGCAGGACAAGGACAGGGCTCTCAAGAAAAGCTAAAGAAGCGGAATCATCTGGAGCGACCACAGCTACTGCGTCAAATGGAGCAACTCCTCCAAGTGGAGCCACCACAGACACGTCCACATGCACGTGGGACTCAGGGACGTCCATGGCAACGACGAGCAACAGGACGGACACCAGTGGTACGCAGGCCAGCACCGCACAACAATCCGTTATATCCAGGAGTGAAACGGTGGTCGAAAAAGTAGGTCAAAGGACCGAAGAAGCGGCATCGTCAAGGACAGTAATCGGGCACACTAGTGATAAAGGGTCACAGAGAGGTAGTAGGTCATCGCGATCGGCGAGGCTGAAAGCCGAATTAGAGGCGCGGATTAAATTCGAACGCTCAGAGCTCGAACGAGCACAGGCAGCTGCTGCCTTAGCCAAGTCTCAATTGGAGTTGGCACGACTCAACCGAGAAGAGGAAATCGACTCGAGTGAGGATGATGAAGAGCGGAATACTCAGGTGGAACCTTTCGTAAGGAGTTGGGTTCAGCAAACCATAATGAGCGCGCCGGTTAGTGTAGCACAACCCGATATTACTGATAAGGAAGCGTGTAAAGGATCACGCCGCAAAGGGGCGGAGGTCGAGCGCAACCTAGGAAATGCACAGAAAACACACGCGAGTGAGGTGTCAGAATTGACCGAAGCGATTGTGAGTGCAATAAAAATAGCTGGTAAAGATAAATCTTCCCAGCTTCATTTCCTCCAGGAATTACCGGTGTTCGATGGAGACCCGGGTGAATGGATAATTTTCAAAACGGTGTTTGAAGACACAAAAGGCCAATTTTCAGGGGTGCAAAATGTCGCACGCCTTAGGAGGGCATTAAAGGGCACCGCTAAAGAGGCGGTTAAGTCGCTGTTATTTACTTTATGTGAACCTGAAGAAATAATGAACGCTCTCGAAAGAAGATTCGGTAGGGTTGAGATGCTCATTCTAGCCGAAATCGAGAATGTAAAGCGTATGCCAAGATTGGCAGAAGATTGCCGAAATATAGGATCTTTTGCAAGTCGTATTACGAACGTGGTTGCCACAATACAAGCGTTGAATCAACCACAGTATTTATACTCACCGGAGTTAGTGAGCCGCATAGTGGAGAAACTTGGAACTATGATTAAATTTAAATGGTTTGAATATCGAGCTCAATATCCTTTGGAGCCAGAGTTACAGAAGATGGCCAAGTTTTTAAATTTATTGAGTGAACAATTTGGAACGTCCTTAAGCAATGAAAATGCGCCTGAAAAAAGGAAGCGTCCTGAATTCAGGAAGCAAACTGTACACACTGCAAAGGGAGGTGTACGCAGCTGTGCCGAGAGCGAGCGCTATATGCGCCGAAGTAATATGAGCGAGCGTTTAGAACGCCGAAATAATAAAAGGCACAACCGACAAGTGGTTATGATAACCCAGGACAAGCATGTAAGTCGGGTAACACATAAGTGTGTTATATGCAACAAGGAGCACTCTATAGTGAGTTGTTACAAGTTTAAGGACATGAATATTCGCGAGAAATGGGAAGCCGTCAAAAAGGCCAAAGTATGTTTCCAATGTTTGTCACCTAACCATAGGAGGTTAGAGTGCAAAGCGAAAAAATGTGGTGTAGAAGGATGTAGAATGTCACATCACCGAATGCTACACCGATACCCCAATGAAAACACCTCGCCACAAGGGGACGAGGGGGGTAAAGAGGCTCAGATTACAACTGTTAGTACAGTGAATGCACTGGCATGTGCATATTTAAAGATCATACCGGTCGAGTTGCATGGGCCTAGAGGAAAGGTCAGGACAACAGCTCTTCTGGACGAGGGATCGACCATGACACTCATAGAGGAGTGGATGGCTCAGAAGTTAGCGCCTCGCGGACGTAAAGAGGGATTACGTATCGAAGCCGTGGGAGGTAAGCGAATTAACGACGATAGTTCGTATCGCTTAAACGTTAAAATAAAAGGCATTTATTCGAGCGACTTAGAAGAGATAAGTGTACAAACAATTAAGTCACTTAACCTCGCTCCTCAGTCGGTAAGCCGAGAATTATTGCAACGGTGTTCTCATTTGACACCGATCAAGGATGAGTTGATGTATGAGAGGTCCAAGCCTACCATATTGATTGGTCAGGACAATTGGCATCTCATAGTTACTCGTGAATTGGTTTCGGGAGGTAAGAACCTACCTGTAGCATCGCTCACCAAACTGGGGTGGGTTTTGCATGGTCACATATCGGGTGGCATTAAACCAATCAAGATTGTTAACCACATTTCCACCAAGAAGGAGGAAGATATGGATAAATTAATCAAGGATTATTTTAGTTTGGAATCTCTGGGAGTATCGGCTAGAAAGCCCGTGAACGACCCAGAAGAACGAGCTTTAAATATTTTGAACAAAACGGTACGTCGTATACCTAATAATAGGTACGAGACTGCTTTGTTATGGCGCACAGACAATGAGTGCTTGCCATCGAATAGGGCACAGGTTGAAAGTCGCCTGTTTAATATTGAGAAAAAGCTCGACAAAAATAGCGAGTTGAAAAAGGAATACGAGAAGCAAATTGAAAATCTCATCGTTAACGGTTACGCAGAGAAAGCGAACCATATTTCCATTTCCCCACGTACGTGGTACCTTCCTCACTTCGCAGTGACTCACCCACAAAAGAAGAAAATAAGGATAGTTTTCGACGCCGCCGCAAGGACGGGCGGACGTTGTCTTAACGATGCGTTGTTGACCGGACCGGACTTATTGAAGTCGTTGTTCGGAGTTCTGCTACGATTCAGAGAAGGAAGCGTGGCAGTAATGGCAGACATTAAGGAAATGTTCCTGCAAGTGAAAATCCGGGAAGAAGACAGGGATAGCCTTCGATTCTTATGGCGGCACAATCGTGACGCGCCACCGGAAGAGTATAGAATGACGTCACTCATATTTGGAGCGGCATCATCACCATGCATCGCTATATACGTAAAGAATAGAAATGCGCAGGACAACGCACATATCTATCCAGAAGCAGCTTCCGCTACGGAAAGCAATTTTTATATGGATGATTACCTACAGGCATTTCCCGACGTGACGACGGCCGAAAGGATAGTAAACGATATGTATGAATTACATAAGCATGCTTCTTTCCAACTGAGGGGATGGGCTAGCAACCGACCCGAAGTTTTAAGTAATATGGAAAATAAATATAAGAGCGACAGTGCTTCGCTTGGAGATAAAGAGCACACAGAGCGCACGTTAGGTTTGATTTGGAATATCAAACGGGATATAATAAGTTTTTCCACAAGTCTTCGTAGCACACCGGAAGAGGTGATGGAGGGTTTACGACCGCCTACGAAGAGGGAGATAACTAGCGCTGTGATGTCAGTCTTCGATCCTTTGGGACTCGCATCACCCATAACGATTCAAGGGAAGTCGCTGATCCAGCAAGTATGGAGGACAGGCATCTCTTGGGATGAAGAAGTTTCACACGAGTTACACGTGTTATTTTGTAAATGGATATCGGAAGTGAAGAAATTAGGTCACTTAGAAGTACCTAGACCCGTTGCTGAAGGCATCGGCAAAGGAGAGTTACATACTTTCACGGATGCTAGTGAAAAAGCATACGCTGCCGCGGTGTATTACGTCACCACGGACGAGCAAGGAATAAGGCGGATTACGCTGATCGCCGCAAAGGCAAGAGTAGCGCCATTGAAACCAATTTCGATTCCAAGGCTTGAATTGCAAGCAGCTCTTATGGGCAGCAGACTGGCTGCTTCGGTTAGTGAAGAGAGCAAGTACGAGATGTCCGAGAGAGTGTTTTGGACAGACTCACGTACAGTGTTAGCGTGGATTAAGTCGGATCCTCGCGCTTTTAAACCATTCGTTGCTCATCGATTGGCTGAGATCGAAGATCACAGTAAGCAATGTGAATGGCGATGGGTTCCAACGTCACAAAACGTGGCAGACGACGCCACTAGAAATTTTCCTTCCACCTTCGATGTAAGTCATCGCTGGTTTCAAGGACCTGAATTCCTCAGGAAAAGTCCTGATTTATGGCCCAAACAAGTGGACACCATAAATAGCTTAGAAACAGGTGAAGAAAAATCGCCAAAGGGCGTAAATACGTTAAGAAAGCAAGAACCGTTAAGTCTACCCGACTACGGACGATTTAGCAGCTTTAAGAAATTCCTTGGAGCAACTACACGCACCTTACAAGCGGTAGAAAAATTCAAGAGTTTAAGAAAGTCGGTTAAAGGACCCGACGACGCAACCGAAAAGTCGGTTATGTGTTCCAACAAAGTTTTAGCAAAGTCGGTTAAAGGACCCGATAGCGCGTTGGACACAGCGCTCTTGAAAAAAGGCGGAAATATTAATTTGGAAATTCATTCAAGACGAGTGTTTTCATTCGGAAATAAAATGTTTGAAAGCAGGCAAAAGCGTTGAAAGAAGTTCACGCTTAAGTAAATTATCTATGGAAATAGGAGAGGATAACTTACTCCGTTTAAATGGACGTTTACCTTTCAAGTCTAATTTGACCGAGGAAAGTAGAAAACCTGTCATATTAGACGGTAAACACGAAATCGTTAAAATGATGATTAGAGAAGTTCATCATCATTTTGGACACGCCAATCACCAGACGGTGATGAATGAGGTGAACCAGAAATTTTACGTCTTGAACTTGCGTAATGTAGTACGAAGTGTGTCACACCATTGTCAGTGGTGCAGGACATACAGGTCAAAGCCGCAAAACGTGCCACAAGGAAATATTCCTCTGGAAAGAATAGCTCATCATGAGCCACCTTTTACATGCTCAGCTGTAGATTATTTTGGTCCTATGAGTGTGACTATAGGAAGGCGACACGAAAAACGTTGGGGCGTTTTATTCACGTGTCTGACCACCAGAGCAGTACATCTGGAATTAGCAGCCTCATTGACACCAGCGTCAATGATAATGGCGTTAAGGCGATTTATCGCCAGAAGAGGAAAACCAGCCGTTATATACAGCGATAACGGGACAAATTTCAAAGCTGCAAATAAAGAATTATTGAAAGCATGCGAAGAATGCTATGAGGGCATGAAAAACGAGTCATTTAAGAAATATATTAAATGGAAATTTATACCTCCGGGAGCACCGCACATGGGTGGCGCCTGGGAGAGGTTAGTAAGATCGATTAAAATTGCGTTGACCGCTACGCTTAAGGAGAAGAGCCCACGAGAGGAGGTTCTACATACGTTACTTTTAGAAGCAGAGCATACGGTAAATTCCAGACCTCTGGTAACATTCAGTATGGATAGTCCTGAAGAGGGTTTGACACCCAATCATTTTCTTCTGGGACGCTCATGTGGTGATCGACCACCTGGATTATTTTTAGAGCGACATCTGACGGGTCAACTCAATTGGAAAGCTGCACAGAGGTTAGCCGACCATTTTTGGACAAGATGGCTGAAAGAATACATGCCTACGTTAATACCTCGAACAGGTGATAACGGCAAGTTCATGGAACCTAAAGAAGGCGATATTGTTTTGATAATAGATCATTCGTTGCCACGAAATACGTGGCCAAAAGGTAAAATTAGTAGAACGTTACCGGGACCAGACGGTCACACCAGAGTGGTTGACGTCATTACTAGCACAGGTATCTTGAGGAGACCTACATCCAGAATAATAGTCCTGGTACCCGCGACGCCTCCCAAATGATGGTGCTAACGCACGGGGGGGAGATTGTTGGCGACGCGCCTATAAAAATGTTTCAGTTTATTAAATCAACCGATGACGTTGCTATGAAAAAAGGGGCAGTCACGAGCAACGACGCTCTGATAAGAGAATGCTTAGTTAAATCTTTAAGAAATGTCGAATTAATGATATGAAGGTCTTGGGTTCGACTCCCAGGCCGGACTAGTTTGTTTGTTTTCCTAAGTAATATCGCTTAATAAATTCGTAAGGAATTTAAGATATAAATTATGTTACCGGATTTGTTCCCCGGTTGAAATCATCTTTCAAATGATGTAAATTCATAAGAATATTAAAGTGAAGTTAAAGATCGGATTTGTTCCCCGGTCGAGATAATCACTCTGTGCATAGGCAGAATTAATGGATATTAATTGCATAAATGTTGTTTTGTATAAGTTTGATACGTTTTGTACGAAAACAAATGCCTATTTGTTATGATTGATTAATGAGAACATTCATTTATATTGTTATCTGATTAAAGATAGTTTCATACAGTTCGAAAATTGTATAAAAGCATTTAATTTGCCTAATATGGTCAAAATTGGTGTATTTCATAATTTAATTTTTTCTGATAGCCGAGAGCCGTGCAAAGTTAGTTGTTCACATAGCGTGAGTACACGGAAGCACGCTGGCCACGCCCTTAGGAGGCCGAATATGTAAAAATTTAAAATGTTTGTAATTCAGTGATTTATGTAAAAATTACTTGTAAAATATTTCAGGTTAATTGTACGTGCTAAAAAGGTAAATTCTGTGTTATTTTCATGTGAAAATTCCTGTGTATAAGTGAAATAATGATAGTTTTGTATAAGAAATTTAAAAGTGTTTTAAATAGTGAAATAAATAGAAAAAATGTAAATTAAACTATTGTATTGGTTAGCTTATGTATAAATTCAAGTGAGAAACATTGTTTTAACTTTCTGTGTTAAATATTTAAGAAATTTCGATTTCGAACTTGTGAGTAAAATAGGCAGTTTTCGTTTAATAAATAAAAGGTTTTTTATGATATGAAGATATGATGTATATCATGGTGTAGATATTGTTTTGTACTACCTATATTGATAAATTGTATTTGTATATGATTTGAATAAATAAAGATATTGAGTGAAACGTGAGAGAGTAATAGTACAAATTCATGTAATTAAGTTGCGCAAGCGCGCAGATGGCGCGGCTCACTTTCGCGTTTAGCTTAGGGGTAGGATAGTAAATTGATTTTATTGCAATTCTTGTTCGGGAATCGTTCGGGAAATATTCAAGGAAATAGTTCGGAAATAAATAAGAAAATCCGGGAAAAAGTTCAAGAAAAGTGAAAAACCAGCAGTATAGGGAAAAGTGATTACTCTCTCACGGAACGGTTTGAAGATAATTGCTGTTTCATTCCCAAGATCCTTTAAGTTATACAGTCCACATCGAAGAATTAAGGCGTCGGGACCGGGACGACTTCGGAAGACCCGTAATCCCCGTCTGAACCTACTTGCTGAAAAGGAAGAGGTTATCGCCCTAGTGTGTTACTCCGTTGCGGAGATCACATACGTTGTTCCCGAACCCAACGTAGGCGTGATAGGAGGCCGGATCGAGAGAAGCCTCGATTCCTGTTTCTTAGTACCCGATCCGCTAGGTCCTTTTCAATTGGTCCTTCGCGACGGGATTAAGAAGAAATCCGACCTGGTCCTTTTCAGTGTGAAAGAGTATGAATGTGTAAGCCCAAGACTGCTATGGATACGAATGAAAGTGGGCTTAAAGAAGTTGTTTGTGTTAGGGGTCTACGCCCCAGACATGTCTAAGCCCACTTATATCCGGGAGCAGTTTTGGGAAATGGTAATGAAGTGTAAGGGAAATGAAAATATTATTATGCTAGGAGATTTTAATGGAAGGGTTGGGGTGAGGAGGCTTGGTTATGAAAGGGTATTGGGAACGTTTGGTGATGAAAGTATAAATGAGAATGGTGAAAGCCTCCTCACCGTATGTGTGGAAAGGAATCTTTTTGTGACGAACACTTTCTTTCGTCATAAGAAGATTCACATGTATACTTGGGAAAGAGGTGATGATAGAAGCATGATAGATTTCATAACCGTGGATGAAAGAATGAGGAGCGCAGTGGTGGATACAAGGGTTTACCGGGGGGTCCAACGTAGGGACGGACCACTACCTGGTCTTATGCCGAATTAGGGGTTTATTCAGACGTTGGCGGCATAGGACATCTGTGTCTATCACTGCGTTACAGCGTATAAGAATTGAGAGGTTACGAGATGAAGATGTGAAAGACAAGTACAAATGCAGACTGAGAGAAAATATAAGTAATTTGGATGAGTTGTGTGTGAATGAGTTAGACTTGGAGAATGTGTGGCATAATGTTAAGAAAGGTTTAGTGGATGCAGCTACCGAAGTATGTGGTGTTAGTAAGAGAACGAATGAAAGGAAAGACAATACGTTATGGTGGGATGATGAGGTACGTATGGAAGTTGAAGCAAAAAAGAGAGCATGGCTAGATTTACTAGCGACCAAAGCTGGTAATTCTGGCGGTAAGAATGATGAGAATGAAAGAAAAAAGGCTGAGTTTAAACGTTTAAATAAGAGAGTAAAAGAATTAGTTGAAAGGAAAAAGCAAGAAAGAACGGATAGGAATGATAGAAGAAAATCGGATAACTTCCAGGCAAATATTAAAATGTTCTGGAAACTCGTAAGAAATACTAGGGGACTTTCAAAACAGCCTAGATTGAATGCGATACGAGACGAGAATGGCTGTATCCTGAATGATGAAGTGTTGAGTCTAAAGAGATGGAAGGAATATTTTGAAAGCGAATTTATGAGTGAGGAGAAGTGTGAACTAAATAAAATAGAAATTCCGAAAGAAGATGAAAGAGATAGGGAGATAAGTATAGATGAAATAATGAAAGCAATGAAAAGCATGAAAGTAGGTAAGGCAGCCGGATATGATAGAGTTTCACTCGAAATGCTAAGGGCTGAAGAGGACGTGGTGGCAGGCCTGCTGTACACCTTGTTTAATTTATGTTGGGAACTAAAGCGGGTACCGGGAGACTGGTGCAAAGCCGTGATAGTCCCAATATATAAGGGAAAAGGGTCACAGCAGGACTGTAAAACCTACCGTGGTATCAGCCTTCTTAGCATTGTGGGAAAACTGTATGCTAAGGTACTAATTGAAAGAGTTATGAAAGAAACTGATGAAAAAATTTGGGATGTGCAAGCGGGATTTAGAAAGGCATTCCCTTTGCCTTTGAGTGTACAGATCAAGTCTTTTCCATGCGCATAATCGCGGAGAAGTTTTTGGCGAAAAACCAAAAAAGGTTTTTGTGCGTTCATGGACTTGGAAAAAGCTTATGACAGAGTGGACAGGGATGTGTTATGGCAAACGCTGAACGCATTTAGGTTGAGCGCTGGTTTGATACAGGCATAAAAGTCTCTGTATAGGGACTCGAGTGCTTGTATTAGAATCAAGGGGGTCTACTCGGACTGGTTTGGCATCCATAAAGGTGTCAGACAGGGCTGTGTAGCTTCCCCGTGGCTGTTCAACCTATTTATGGACAGCTGTTTGGAAAATTTGAAAGTTGAAGAATGCGGGTTAAGAATGGGTGAGTTAACCATCAAATGCCTTTTGTACGCCGATGATCAAGTCATACTTGCGTCGTCGGCGGCCGACTTGCAAATGATGGTTACATTAATGAACAGGTCATTAAAAGAAAGGGGAATGAAAGTGAACGCAAGTAAGACGAAAGTGATGGTTTTTGAAAGAGATGAAAGCAAGACGGTATGTGAAATAAGAATAGAAGGAGAGTTAATTGAGCAAGTGGATGAGTTCGTATATTTGGGATGTGTATTCAGCAGGGATGGGAGATATGATAAGGATATTGAACGACGAGTGAATGCAGGAAATAAAGTAAATGGGGCTCTACACTCTATTGTGAAAAGTCAGAATGTGTCAAAAAAAGGCACGTATGGCATTCACAGTGCTGTAGGAAAAAGAGAGCCTGTGTAATTACAGGCAACGCGTTGCTCTTCAACCTCCTTATTTGTAGCTGGTTGCAGTTGTCCATGAGCTGTAGTAGCTTATTACCATCAGGTGAACTGTAACTGTAACTTAAATTTTATAAAAAGACATACAATTGTCAAGAAGCTGATCCAGTTTCCTAAGTTCCTGAGAAGCATCAGTGTAGTATAGATTGATAGATGTAGGCAGTGAAAGAAAGTCAACTCTAATGTAGACAACACGTCTTAATCTTAAACATTATGTATGTTTCTTATTTGTAGAACTCTTGGGACAACGCAGTGCTCGTTATTTGCTTACGTAACTTCTGAACCTACACGTAGTTTTAACTACCCGCTAAGAAAATTAATGAATTTCTAGAAATCGAAAAGTTATTGTTTTCATTTCGATCTTTGAAAATCGAGTTTTCATAATATCTCGACGTTTCGAGGTCCTAGGAAGCTATTCTGACTATTTTGGCGATATCAACATGTAATGTAACGGAGTGTCCGATCGAAAAGCGGTTGCGGCATCTAAAAGATACTTGCTGAACTTAGTTTCCCTGTGAATTTAGACCAAATCGGCACGATAAATTCTGACAAAAACCTCAAAAATGCGAGTTTATCCTTATTTTCAAAGAAACGTTTCTTCGGAATTACTTCGATACCCTTGTTTTGGTTAATTTTATGATCTAATCAGCTCTTCTTCTCAAAGAATAACGTCGATTGCTGCAAACCGCATCGAAATCGAGAAGAAATCTCAAAAAAGTGTTCTTTCAAAATAACACGAAAATTTTTTATACGATTAACTTATAACGTTTTTGAGTTCTTCTAGCTCAACAACGTCGTTACAGTGAAATATGAAGTGCTTTACATTTGAAATTAGCGGTATTGTTATTGCAGGGATGACCTGTAAGGTTTTAATAAATAAAGTAAATACTGTGGCCCTTAGACATCTATTTCTGTAAGAATCAACATGTAGACGCATTATCACCCTTGAGTGCTAAGATGGAATGCCTCATTTCCATCAAAAAGGGTCGCCGTTTTTATGCTGGTGTTCTGTGAAAGCCTGGTCCGTCCCCGTCGAGCCGACCCATTTGTGCCAAAACCAACATGTAGCTGTTGCATGGCTCTACCATGTAAAAAGTTTAGAGAGACTTAAAGTTTTTTGATGTAAATTTAATGTGTCGTATATTCAAAATATCGTAAACAGTCACTGCTAGCCTTGCGCAGTGGTCAGATTCTGACACAGCGCTGTAACGTACCTTCAAATTAAGGTAAACAAGATACGAGCAATAATCGTATATTTTTATACTATACAATCTCTTTTTGCTATATATTATATAATATTTATATGTTGAAGCAAGCGAACACTGCGATTGTTTTATAATCTTTTGTAAATTTAAAAAGTAGCGTTAAAGACTTTATACGTCTCACTGCTGACCATTTATCTTCTCTTGTTTCTCAGATGGTTAAGGAGCTGTATTCCAGAGTGTGCACTTCATATAGATGTTCACGAAATTATTTATTGCTTACACACGTTTTCTCACGATATTTTTCTTTATCAATGTAGTGTGTGTGGAAAAACATCACTTTAAATTGCAATTTCAACTTCAATGGTGCCTGTGTGGATTGAACCGTATTGTAATATTAACTACGAGGGCTTAACCTCTGAGTTACCATGAGTTGCGGTTAAATTAAAATGTCTATATATAGTATGATGACTAAATATTTTAATTAAAAATGCGTCTAGTTTCAAATATCGTGAAGTAATTAGCAGTAATTGAGTACAACGTTAATTTTCGCAATAGTAATAGTGTTAACAAGTTGTGAGCCACCTGCATAAGGCTGCTACTCGAGAACTTTTGTTCTCCATCGGTTGTCAGTTGTTCGAATTATATGGCAGGCCCATTTCCACTTTAGTTTACTGGTCTGTTGGACTATGTCGGTTACTCTGATTCTATCGCGTTTTTAAAACTCGAAAACAAAAGATGACAACCAGCACGTATTGCCAGTGATAACTTATGGATCTCAAATGTGGTCTTTCACTCCTGTGCCATTTGAGGAAACTAAAGATCGCTTAGCGAGCTTATAAGGAGGGTTATAGTAGGAGTTTCAATATATCATAATAGTCGGAGTTCAAATATTCCATCAAAATTACTTATTTCATAGATTATAGGTAAGGTAAGCATTGAACATTATTCTAAAGATAAGGTAAGTCGGATTACAGGATAAACTTTACTTTGCAGTAGAAAAAACCTTCTTCCATACATCGATCTGCATCACCGTCAATGCTCCAACTACGTATGTTAATTTGTAATTACAAAAACATATTTTTCTATGTGATAAAACCACAAATTTAAGTCTTTAAGATTTTTCCTTATGCTGTAAGACTGTGCTTCTTGCCAAATTTAATGATTCCAGGTCAATAGGAAGTATCCTCAAGGTTTTGATAAGTAAGTATTAATTTGTTTTGTGATATAACTACTAATAATAATTTTATGATTATTTGAATATTTTCCTTACTGGTGCTGTGAGACCTTGCTGCTTGCCAAATTTAATGATTGTAGTTCAACGGGAAATTTCAATTACGTTTTTAAAAAGTGAGTTTGCGAGTATCAAAAAATGTGACCTGTGAGAGATCAGGCGCAGGACGGCTTTACGCGACATCCGAGGCACGGGTTCACACTGCCAACATCTTGACACCAAGCTTCTACAGAGAATTTCTTGTTAGAAAATCTCAATAACTGATTTTTGTTAGTTTGACCTGAGACTTGAACCCAGGATCCTATGATCAGCAGCACGTTTAAGACCACAATACTAAAGATGTAGTAACTAATAACAAAGTGGTGTAAGTGTACAAATGTTTTTCTTTCGAAGTATGAAACCCTAAAAATAGCTTAGTTAAAAAGACTACGATTGAATTTAAAGATACGAACTTACAATTTGCCGTATTTGTAAGCATGCATGTGTTGTAATGAGTGTGCTCATGTGTGTGTATTGTTGCGGTAGTGCTACAAACATACGAGGTCGCTTAAAGGCCGTTCGGGTATTTCGCATCTTACTGAGATCTGTTTCGCATTATCGAATACTAATTATAAATACGACTATGTTTTTTTCTTATATTCTATAATAGACATGGATAAAATCATATTATACAATTGATATATGATAGTCACCAAGTTCCACATAGAAAACTTTGAACAAATGGTTCTGATAGTTCTTGTTCTATTCTTGTTCACACACAATATACGAACATACGTGGTGTTGCGGAAACGACCGAATCAATCAATTAATTAAACAATCTTAATATTCTTGTGTCCTGCCCCTCGTGTTACATTTATATTCATAGAACGTTGTTCATGAAGTATTTTGCGTATATCGTGTAATATGGTAGCTACGATATCTCGTGTACATCTTGGGTACTTTGGGATTAAATCTCATTAAATAAATAAGGTTTGATCTGTTTTACGGTTTAATTGTATAAAGAACATAATTATTTTGAATAGATAAATGTTTTTGTTTTGAGTTTTAGGATGATCTTTGTCTATAAAATTTAAAATTTACTGATTACTTGAAATCTACAAATTTTAGTTCTGAAGGAGCGCGGCGTACTATTTCCAGTTTTATCAAAAATGAGTGAAGACTTGCGCCCAGCAGTGGATATATACATATGTATGTAAGCTCTTACTATACTTTTTATAGAATAAAGGTAACAAACGGGAACACAGTCCACCTGATTTTTCCATTTTCAATTAAAAATCAAAATGCAGATGCGTTGTCACTCCTGAGGATTAAGATTGAATGCCTCGTTTCAAGCAAAAAGTGTTTTCGGTTCGCTACACTCACCATTCGAAACACTGTAGCATTGAGCTGCTATTTTACGCTGGTATTCAGTGAGAACGTGGTTCTCCCTTTTTCGAGCCAACCCATTCCTGCTACAGTCATAAAACAGCTGCAGCGTGGCTCTAACATAAAACTTCGTGTAATATTAAATTAAGCATGAATAGAAGCGGCTGACTAAGCATGATCTATATCTACTATCCACGATTTCGTCACTATAGTAACAAACTCAACCAACTGGTATAGTATAAATGGTGAAATATCGTTTCCTGAAATAAGATATCGGGGTCAATAACCTGATATTATGATATACTCTTATATATTAAATTCTACGCGGTAGAGCTATACTGCAAGGTTTTGTCTGCAGGACTAATATTGTAGTGTTTTACATGATGAGTGACGAGTCCTCTTTTAGTTGTAACGAGTCATCCCATATTAGTCCTCAGAAATAAACATTTTTAAGTCCCGAAGAAAACAGAGGGGTGTTAACGTGGGTCTACGCTAGATGATCCGAGCACGAGCGGAGCATGTGCCAAGCAAAAATTCGTGTAGCGTGGACCGACTTACTAGCTTCGAACGAGCGCGCTTTGGCGAGCGTTTGGTTCGTGCTCGACTATGCTACGCTTATTGTCGTTTTTTTGACGAACAAAAAGGGAAAAATGCATGCAATGCATCGATTTGTATTTTTTTATAGGATAGGTGACAAACGAGCACACAGTTCACCTGATGGTAAGTGGTTGCTGTGGCCCATAGACGTCTACGTCTATCCTCGATTACGAATCAACATGCAATGCGTTGTCACCTGTGAGGACTTAGGTGGAATGCCTCGTTTCCAGTAAAAAGGGTCTCCGGTTCTCTACACTCACCATATGAAACGCAGCAGCATTAAGCTACTATTTGACGCTGGTATTCTGTGAGAGCGTGGTCCTTCCCCGGTCGAGCCGACCCATACGTGCTACAACTATACTACAAATATAACTGCAGCATGGCTCCACCACGGTAGTAGGCTCGTTGTACGTCCAGCCTTGACACCGCGAGTAGAGCGACTCGGCTTGTGCTCGGCTCCTCTAGCGTAGACCCACCTTTATAAGTGGACTGTGTATCTGTTCGTCCGTCTGTGGCATCATAGCTCCTAAACGGATGAACTGATTTTAATTAAGTTTTTTTTTTCGTTTGAAAGGTGTTTCAATCAAGGGTTCTTAGCTGTTTCAAGACTGTTCAACCGTTTGAAGACAATCAGCTCTTTTTGTTTCGGAGGTTTTTAATTTTTTTAAATTTAATTTATGGAGTTTCATCACCATCATCATCATTACAGCCCTTCACAAGTCGACTGCTGAACATAGGCCTCCCCCAATGTATGCCACAAAGCACGGTCCTGAGCCACCTGCATCCATCGACTTTCTGCATGTCTTACCAGGTCGTCACTCCTTCTAGTGGGGGGTCGCCCTACATTTCGCCTACCGGTACGAGGCTGCCACTCGAGATTCTTTTTCCCCCAATGGTTGTCGGTTCTTCGAGCTATATGGCCGGCCCATTGCCACTTCAGCTTACTAATCCGTTGGGCTATGTCGGTCACTCTGGTTCTACTGCGGATATCCTCATTTCTAAGTTTATCACGTAGAGAAACCCCGAGCATAGCACTCTCTATAGCTCGCTGAGCGACTTTGAGCGTCCTCATACGGCCAACAGTGAAGGACCACGTCTCGGTTACGTAGGTCATCACTGGCAGCAGGCACTGGTTGTACATTTTATTTTTCAGGTTTTGAGGTATACCTGACGAGAAGATGTGTCGTAATTTCCCGAACGCTGCCCAGCCGAGTTGAATCCGTCGATTGACCTCTCGGTCGAAGTTGGACTTACCTAATCGGACTATTTGTCCCAGGTAAACGTACTCGTCAACAACTACGAGCTTAGTGCTCCTGAAAACTACGGGCATAGGTGTGACATGGACATTAAACATGATCTTTGTTTTGTCCATGTTCATCTTAAGACAGACGTTGGGAGGCACTATTGAGGTCATTGAGCATAGTGCTTCCAGCGATTCTGCCATAAGGACTATATCGTCGGCAAGTCGAAGGTGAGTGATGTACTCGCCATTGATGTTTATACCGTGGAGTTTACTCCTTAAGAATTAATTTTCATATATAGTACGTATGTAGTAGATAGCGAGGTACACAAATTAGATGGGAAGTGAAATCGAGTGTTAGCAAAAAGTGAAGTCGTTATGTTGCCCCTCCATTCGCACATCTTATAATGAAGGCATTTTTAATATTTGAGATGTTTTGCATGGGCAATCTAAAATGTTAAAATATGGAGTGACAACGGAAAATTTCGTGAGATGTATAAAATATTTCGCAGAGAAGTGAAAAATATACCTACGCCAAACTGCGTTGCCGGGGCGTTGAAATAAATAGGGGGAGGTTCTCAATTCGTCTGTATAATTTTATAAGTATGCTACGTAATATCATCATCCCATTCCATTCCTGCTACAGCCATAAAACAGCTGCAGCGTGGCTCTAACACACATAAACTTTTATTTAGAACTTCGTGTAATTTTAAATTAAGCATGAATAGAAGCGGCCGACTAAGCATTATCTATGTCTATTCCTATTATCCTATCCACGATTTCGTCACTATAGTAACAAACTGAACCAACTGGCATAGTATAAATGGTGAAATGCCATTTCCTTAAATGAGATATCGGGGTCAATAACCTAATATTATGATTTACTCTTGCATATTAAATTCTACGCGGTAAAGCTATACTGCAAGGTACAGCGTATTTTGTCTGCAGGACTAATATTGTAGTGTTTTACATGATAAGTGACGAGACCTCTTTTAGTTGTAACGAGTCATTCTATATTAGTCCTCAGAAATAAATATTTTTAACTCCCGAAGAAAACAGAGGGGTGTTAAGGTGGGTCTACGCTAGATGATCCGAGCACAAAAATTCGTGTAGCGTGGACTGACTTACAAGCTTCGAACGAGCGCGCTTTGGCGAGCGTTTGGTTCGTGCTCGACTATGCTACGCTTATTGTCGTTTTTTTGACGAACACAAAGGGAAAAATACAAATCGATGTATCGCATGCATTGATTTGAATTTTTTTTATAGGTTAAGTGACAAACGAGCACACAGTCCACCTGATGGTAAGTGGTTGCTGTGGCCCATAGACATCTACATCTATCCTCGATTAAGAATCAAAATGCAGATTTTTTTTTATAGAAGAAGGGGCGAACGAGCATTTGGCTCACCTGATGTTAAGTGACTACCGCCGCCCATGATCAACCGCAACACCAGGAGAATTGCGGGTGCGTTGGCGGCCCTTTAGAAAGGAGTAAGCTCTTTTCTTGAAGGTCCCCAGGTCATATCGGTCCGGAAAAATCGCCGGTGGTAAACTATTCCACAGAGATAGCGCATATTCATAGCGCATAGAGATATTCCGCAGATGCGTTGCCACCCGTGTGGACTGAGATGGAATGCCTCGTATCCAGTAAAAAAATCACCGATGCTCTTCACGCACCATACGAAAAAGAAGCATTAAGCTATTATTTTACGCTGGTATTCTGTGAGAGCGTGGTCCTTCCCCAGTCGAGCCGACCTATTCGTGCTGCAACTATACTACTAATATAACTGCAGCATGGCTCTAACACGTAAGTAGGCTCGTTGTACGTCCACCCTTGACACCGCGAGTACAGCGACTCAACTTGTGCTTGGCTCGTGCTCGGCTCCTCTAGCGTAGACCCACCTTTATAAGTTTGGACTGTCTATCTGTGTGTCTGTCTGTAGCATCATAGCTCCTAAACGGATGAACTGACTTTGATTATGTTTTTTTTTTCGTTTGAAAGGTGTTTCAATCGAGAGTGTTCTTAGATGTTTCAAGACAGTGTGTTCAGCCGTTTGAAGACAATCAAATGTTTTGGTTTCGGGGGGTTTTAATTTATTTTTTAATTTAAGTTAATGGAGTTTACTCCTTAAGAAATAATTTTCATATATAGTCGATAGCAAGGTACACAAATTAGATGGAAAGTGAAATCGAGTGTTTCGTGAAATTTCGTGAGGTGTATAAAATATTTCGCAGAGAAGTGAAAAATATACCTACGCCAAACTGCGTTGCCGGGGCGTTGAAATAAATAGTATAAATAGGTTGTTAGTTAGGTAGTTGAAATATTAGGTTCTCAATTCGTCTGTACAATTTTGTAAGTATGCTACGTAATATCATCGTCAATTGTAAATCGATTTTAATGATGTCTTTAATCACATAGGTTTAAGGGACAACTATTTTTAAAATTTAAAGGAAAAGAAACAATTCTAAGGGAGCATTCAATAGGGGATCAAGACGTTAGTCTATTAAGACGGCATTGTAGTTATTGCCATAGAATACTATAATACATACATAACAGAACGGGGGAGTGGGCGGAGCCCGCGTAGCCACTAAAATGTCACTAACACGTCAATTCACACGTATAAATGTCAACACGAGATGTGTTTTGACGTTACAATCGTTTCCAAATTTCGCATGCAAATTGTTTAGAAAATGCACTCTATTTACAAATAAATATGTATTTAAATTTAATGATGATCTTGAACATTAATCAAAAGTCTAAAATGTGTAAATTTACTCAGTCTGCCAACACAGCCAATCGGGTTTGGCGACGCCAATTCTCGTATAAAATAAAGTTGACAGCCATTCTATTGTCCATTATAGTATTCTATGGTTATTACCTTGAACTTATTACTTTGCTTAGTTCAAATAAAGGGATCATACGTTAACTTTCAAACATGTTAAATATCAGTGTACTAAGATCCGCGAAATAAAATAAAATTATGTGTCTTACTTAGTTTGAAGCAACTTGTAACACCTGATTCTATTGATTATCTTAAAAATTGAAATCAGACTTCAAAAACTAAAATACGAGAAAGTTTTAATTGATAATTAAATGTTAAAAATAAATTAGAAATAAATAAATCATACATAATAATAAATTAAAAACCAAGCGTCAAACAGGACGGTAAAAGTAATATTTTGTTTCCTGGTTTAATTTTGGCGTTGTTAGACTTTTAAAGTATTGCAGTGACACAATAAAACGTGTTATTTTACTTAGTGGCTTATCTTATATTTACGATATTTAAGCTTATATCATCAGTTTTTCATAATATGTTCACAAAAGGCGATTGACTTTGATGTTGTTTGATTTAGACTCACCCACATTTTAAATTCCACTCGAGGCGGAATGTCGATAAATATTAGCTTGTTAATTTAATTGTTGATTCAAAATTTGTAGAAGTATTTAGCAGTAACATCAAGTAGAAGAACTCATTTGTTCTAATTTTAAATCCATAAATGAGGTCGTTAACACTGAATGTTTGTAAAATGTATTAATATTATTAGAGAATAAAAAATAAAAATATAAATTTCTTTGCAACTTTCCGCTAAACATATAAAATGATGTGTCTTACCTGGATTGAAGCGCACCTCCCGCCCTCCCTCAATTGCATACACTAACTCCGTCACCACTAGACCAAGCACAACTACTCTCAACACCACTATTCCAGGCAAGACACACCATCGACGATAATACGACACGTGTTTCGCCTCTACACGAGGCATCCTCAGGTAATATAGACTCTACGGCGGCTGACCGCTAAGTAACTTAACTAAGTAAAGTAATTTTAAAAGTAAACAGTTCAAATTATACTGTTTACTTTTAAAGTTATTTCGAAATTCGCAATATAGATGTTTTTCGATAGTTTGAGAGTTAAACTTTAAAAGAAATATATTTACGCAGGGTGGCTCTATGACCTACAACTAACAATTATGTAGCATAGGAGTCGTTGTGTAAAATTAATTATTATAATAATATTAAAATAAATGATGACCATGTTAACTGTACAGTAGCAAACCGTATTCGAATACCGCTGGTAACAATAAAGTGTTTCGTGCTCGTCGGTGGAAGAAAAAATCGTTAAAGAACTACGTGCCTTGTTTTACAAACCTGGAGTGACTGCGTTACATACTGTTTAATTGGGAAGTTTGTGTAAGTGATAACTGCAGGACATGTTTACTTGCAACTAACTTCAAACAAAGACTAAAGGTGCGTTGTCACATTTGAGGACTGAGATAGAATGTCTCACACCTTTTTATTATATTGGCTCTCTATACACTTTAGATTGGAACAGTGCAAGTTGTCGGCAAAATACGTGGTGTTACCTACTTAGTGTCAGACAAGACTTTTAGTCAGCAAAGAAGTTCCGGACTATCTATTTTCATCTATCAGGACTCAGAAATCAAGAAACATTTATGAAGACATGATGTGAAATCTCTCTCTAGCGCGGCGTATTTCATTATTTACTTTGTACTTTCTAAAAATAGCAAAAAAGAATGAAGCTGCTATGTATGAATGGTGGTAAACCAAACAATATTTTGAGGCAGAGGCGAGTTGCAACATCGTAAATACAATGTTTTGCCGTATTTGGTGCTACACGGCCGATGCGACCGTAGAAATTGATGTAGACAAAAAGCACTTAATTTAATTAAAAGCTCAAGTTGGGTTGCATTGTGGTTCCAAGCTTTTTGTATACAACACGTAAAATACGTAAAAACGCACTTTGAGAAAGTAGTTTGTTCAGAATCGTTTACTGAATCGATTCCTATCATTTTTAATGTAGGTAATTTTTTATCCCAAAAATAATTAAAACTACGTAAATTACAGTCACACTAAATCCGTACAGTCAAAACAAACTGAAATGGATGGCAATAAGACGTGCAGTTTTATTTGTATTATTACTAATTCTGTCATTTAATAAAAATAAAGAAAAATGAAGTTTATTTCAAGCACGTTAAAGTCTTTGCGTTCGTGGATTTGTAATGTGACCACAACATTCTTCCGGAATTAGTATAATTAATTTGATAAATAACCAGTGCATAAAAATGTTTAACTAAAAATTCAGTGTATGTATTATGATTATAACATAATATACTAATTAGGGTGTCTGAGGATGTGCGTTAATTACGTTACATATTGTATATAGAATGCAAAAATATGGCGAGAATGGAAAAAATAAAGCCACACCGAATCGTATGGCTATATCTACTTCTTGGCTGCTCTTTTCAAGCATGCAATGCATTCACAAACACACGATCTTGTATTACAGTACGTTGAGTGAGGCCGAAGGTTCAATTGCAAAGCTTAGATTAGGTCTTTTTATAATAGCACAGGAAAATAATGTCTTTAAGGGCATAATCATCATCATTACAGTCTAATGAATTCTTATATTTACGCTAACAATAGAAATGAAACTAATTTTACGCATTTTGAATTTTAATTCCCGACGTATCGGGTGCTTTACAGCACGGTTGCTTTACAGCACCCATGGTTACAAGGGACTGAGGTGTTTGAACGTTGGGAATTAAAAGTCAAAATTAAACGCGATAAAATCCTTAAAATTAGTTTCATTTAATCATTACAGCCCACTAAAAGTCTACTGCTGGAAATACATACACTACCGTAAATTGCTTCGTAGAGGGAATATTTGCCATAGTTGCCGCGCTTGGCATACGGGTTGGCAAATGGCAACCTTCTGTTTTAGTTTTCCTCTTTCGCCACTTACGACACCTATGCTATGAAATGTGGGTAGTGGTTTTTTTTACACCGCGATAAACTATTTATTTTGAATTTATGAATTAGCTAGATCATCTATTAGATATATGTAATGCTCTTATGAGCTTGCCAGCATGCTAAATAATATTTCGATTGTCTTACACTTATGTTACGTCGTTTACCTAAATGTTGGATGACAGTTTACAGAAAGAGTAGGCAATAAACATGAGGCAACACTAAACACAATAATAGCCGTCAATGAAACAAAGAATCTTATTTTACACACATATGCTAATAATTGTTTATGAGCGAAAGTTTATTTGTTGTATACGTGTGTAATGGACCGTAACAATTGCCGTAAGATTTATTGTGCGTTGTAACATAATGATGACATGAAATTACTATTTAAGTGTAATGATGTGCTTGATGTAGTCCGTATAGTATCTTGTTAGACTTGGACCTCTTTTATAGCAGTGGTGCTGATGCAGGTGGATTCACGACCGCAGTGCTAATGGCATTTAAAATTTGATGAATTGGAGATGCTTATACCGCCATCTATCGTAAGCCATGGGATTTTTTTTGCATTTCAAGATGGATTTTTACGACATCACTAAAAATAAATTTATAAATATATATAAATAAAATTGAAATGTCTCTGTGTGATATTAAAACAACTGGGCCTTTTTTAGAAGAGGGGGCAAAAGAGCAAGCGGCTCACCTGATGATAAGTGACTACCTGCCGCCCATTAACAACAACAACACCAGGGGAATTGCAAGTGTGTTTCCGGCCTTTTAGAAACGAGTAAACTCTTTTCCTGTAGGTCTCTAAGTCGTATCGGTCCGCAAAAATTGCCGGTGGTAAACAACTCCACAGAGAAGTTGTACGAGGAAGAAAACTCCTAGTAAAACGCACACTGGTGGACCGCCAAGCATCCATATAGTGAGGATGGTATCGCGAACTTTTACGCGTTGTACGTTCGTGAAATTTAGTGGCTGGAACTAATCTGAACAATTCGTCAGAACACTTCCCGTGGTAGATGCAATAGAAAACGCAAAATGCAACAACCCTACGCAGGTTATTAAGCTCAAAGGTTTAATTGCAGTCTATTGCATGCCATCAAGAAATGAATAACAATTTTTTTTATTTTGTTAGTCTGTCTGTCAGGGATAATCTTCAGAATGGCTAAACTGGTTGTGATGAAACTCTACGAACAGAGAAGCAATACCAGGACGATTTTTTTTGTAAAAACGTTCATAAAAGTTATAATAAAGATGTTAATAGTTATTTTGCAACCATTCGCTAAATTAAATAAAATGATGTGTCCTCCCTAGTTTGAGAACACCTCCCGTCCTACTTTAAGTACCTTAGCGGTCAGCCGCCGTAGAGTCAACATCACCTGAAGATGCCTCGTGTAGAGGCGAACAACGTGTTTAGTACACTACACATTCCACCACTATTCTAGTGTACAGTTTAGTACACTAGAATAGTGGTGTTGGGAGTAGTGGCGTTTGGAGTAGTGGTGCTGGGATTGGCGGTGCAGGGATTAGTGCACGCAATTGAGGGAGTATTTGTTCATCAAGCATTATTACAGCAAATCAAAAGTAAACTGCTAAATAATTATCTACGTAATAAAAAGAATAATTAACTAATTTTAGTAGTTATTTTATCTTTATTAAAGTGTAGCGTGTACGAGTATTTGTTCTTCATCCGTTATTAGAGCCTATCAAAAGTCTATTTCTAAATATATGCCTCCCCTAAATCTCTTCTATACATAGTATTAAAAAGTTGCTTCTCGCCGTCTGTATGCTTAGATCTTTTAAACTACGCAAAGTATTTTGATACGGTTTTCATCAATAGATAGAATGATTCAAAAGGAAGGTTTATATGTATAATACAAGCTATTAAATTGTGATCAGGTCGCATTTAAGACGGATTTGACAAAATCCTAAGTTAACAGAGAGAGAGAGAGAGAGAGAGAGAGAGAGAGTAGATTAAGAAGTCTAAGAACGTCACGAATATCAATTCATTTTTGTGAAAAGGCAAAGGCGTGATTTTTACAAGAAATAATGAAAACAAACGTTACAACGTTGATTGCAAGTTTTATTGTTAGGTCCGATCCATTCGTTACAGTTAAGTAATGACAAGAGGAACTACATTGTTATTGTTTTGTGAATTCTGCGTAATGCAATTAAACATACTGTACATTGAATGTATTGCGCTGGGAAATGTTATAGAGATTATCTTTAAAGTTGCGCGTCTCTATGTAGTTCCGACGATTTAAAGATTGGTTTAGTCGTAAATCAGCGTTGGAGGTATAAAGATGGCCTGGTACTGCCTACGTAATGTTTCATCAGCATCATCATCATCATTACAGCCCTTCACAAGTCCACTGCTGAACATAGGCCTCCCCCAAGTAATGCCACCTACAAAGCACGGTCCTGAGCCACCTGCATCCATCGAAATCCTACATATCTTACCAGGTCGTCACTCCATCTAGTGGGGGGTCGCCCTACACTACGCCTACCGGTACGAGGCTGCCACTCAAGAACCTTTCTTCCCCATCGGTTATCGGTTCTTCGAGCTATCAGGCCGGCCCATTGCCACTTCAGCTTACTAATCCGTTGGGCTATGTCGGTCACTCTGGTTTTA
Source organism: Parnassius apollo (assembly GCA_907164705.1). Classification (NCBI taxonomy): domain Eukaryota; kingdom Metazoa; phylum Arthropoda; class Insecta; order Lepidoptera; family Papilionidae; genus Parnassius; species Parnassius apollo. Next base: position 1,088,636 of record CAJQZP010001435.1, read on the forward strand.
CTGCGGATATCCTCATTTCTGAGTCTATCACGCAGAGAAACTCCGAGAATAGCCCTCTCCATAGCTCGCTGAGCGCACCTTGAGCGTCCTCATACGGCCAGCAGTGAAGGACCACGTCTCAGATCCGTAAGTCATCACTGGCAACACGCACTGGTTGTACAATCTAGTTTTTAGAGATTGAGGTATACATGACGAGAAGATATATCGTAATTTTCCGAACGCTTCCCAGCCAAGTTGAATCCGCCGATTGACCTCTCGGTCGAAGTTGGACTTACCTAGTCGGACTATTTGTCCCAGGTAAACGTACTCGTCAACAACTTCGAGCATAGTGCTCCCAACAACTACCGGCATAGGTGTGACATGGACATTAAACATGATCTTTGTTTTGTCTATGTTCATCTTAAGACCTATCCGTTGGGAGGCACTATTGAGGTCATTGAGCATAGTGCTTAAGTCCTCCAGCGATTCTGTCATAAGGACTATATCGTCGGCAAATCGAAGGTGAGTGATGTACTCGCCATTGATGTTAATACCGTATCCTTTCCAGTCCAGTAGCTTGAAAACGTCTTCCAATGCAGCGGTGAAGAGTTTCGGGGATATAACGTCACCCTGTCTTACACCTCTCTGCAGTTGGATAGGTTTCGATCTCTGGTTCTGTACTCGGAAAGCCATCGTAGCCCTACTGTACAAACACTTCAGCACTTCGATATACCGACAGTCAACTTGGTACCGCTGAAGGGACTGTAGCACCGCCCAAATTTCAACGGAATCAAAGGCTTTCTCATAGTCCACATACGCCAGGAAAAGTGGCAGATTGTACTCTTCAGTCTTCCGTACAATCTGCCGCAGGGTATGTATGTGGTCTATGGTACTGAAGCCTTTTCGGAAACCGGCTTGTTCGGGAGGCTGGAAGTCGTTGAGTCTCCGTGCGAGACGATTCGTAATGACTCTCGAAAACAGCACGTAGACGCGGCTCAGAAGGGAAATCGGTCTGTAGTTCTTTAAGAGAGCGTTTTCGCCTTTCTTAAAGAACAAGACCACCGCACTTCTGCTCCACGCCTCTAGAGTAGTGCCACCATGGAGGACGGAATTGAAGAGCTTCTGAAGGACTTCAAGTACCGGTCTTCCACCCGCTTTCAGAAGCTCCATCCAGCATCCGCTGTAATTCCATCTTCGCCTGGGGCCCTGCCGTTTTTCAGGTGTTGGAAAGCCATTCTAATCTCGCTTAGACTGATGTCCGGGAAATCATCGGAATAGTGTCGGATAAGACTTGCTCTTGGATCGTTACTCACACTTGCGTGTGGCTCCAACGATGATGTGTACAGCTGCCCATAGAACCTCTCAATCTCACTCAAAATCTCAGGGTCCCGGAAACGATGCTGCCACATTCAGTTTTCAGCTTTGACAGTTAGCTCTTTCTGGCAGACAGATCTCTGGCAAAGACTTTGGAGCCCTGGTTCCGCTCGATCGCTTCTTTAATACGAGCAGTATTAAAGTTGCGTAAGTCTCATGCATTTGGAGATCTGTCTGTTCAGTTGCCTGTATGCTGTCAAATCTGTTGACGATTGCAGCCTCATCTCCCTTCTAACAGCCATGAGATTAAGAGTGTGATCGGAGAGTTTTTGTGTACTTCTGCGGCGGGTCTTGCAAAACTTAGCTCCGACTGCATGGACAGTTTCCACGAGCTTGTCATTCATATCGTTCACTGCATTGCAATCTTCTAGGCACTGAAAGTAACTCGAGCTGAAATGTTTCAGGATTCTGGATTAGAGCACGAGGGGGACGGAACGTTGACTTCATTAGACGAGACCTCTCCAACTTAGCGTTTAGGTTCAGTGTGCCTTTAACCATTGGGTGATCGCTGCCAGTTTTCACCCTTGCGATCACTGAGACATCACTGAACAGTTGGCGTCCGGTCGTCATAATGAAGTCAATCTCATTTTTTGTCGAACCGTCGGGGCTCAACCAGGTCCACTTCCTGTGGGGCCGCTTCTGGAAGAAAGAGTTCATCAGTCCCTCTTTCTCCATAAAGTCGGCCAGCTGATGGCCCCTTCGGTTCCGTTGCCCTACTCCAAATTTCCCTAACTTCAGCTCACCGTTTTCTCTTGTGCCTAGTTTTGCGTTGAATGTTTCATCAGTCCCATGTTATCAGCCTATAAAAGTCCATTACTTAGTAATATAATAGCAATAAAACGAAAAACAATTAGTATTCGGTAAAGGAAACAAAAAGTCTGTTTAAGGTAGGTATTTTGTCAGTCACAAATTGCATTAGGGAAAAACGGAGATTTATTTCAAATTTTGTGGTAAACCTAACCAAACAGAATTTAAATCGATTTTTTAAATAGTGTTTCTTAATACAATGGACTTTAGAGGTCTTTAAAAAACTTTTTTATTCTAAATATAAATAATAAACACAATTTTATAGAGAATATGGTTACTACACTATGGTAACATGGGACATCTATGACCACATCAAGAAGATTTTAGAAAATACGCATATTGCTGGGAATGAAGGCAATACGAGTATATCCTATTTTTTAATTTAAATCCGGCAAAATTTGCAAGTGCTGTGAAGTGGTGGCGAAAAGAACATCGACTTCTCCATATCATCTTATGATGTCTAAAGAAGCGACATAAGGATACTGAAGCATGAGATGAGCACCTGTCTATTTCTGCTTATAAAAAGTGAAGTTAACAAAAGACTGCGGTTGTAGCCCGTCTGTTAGCGTGGTAACTACGTATAAATACCCTTTACAGCCATCTATGTTAGCCTATTTTTGATAGGCTGTAAATTAATAAATAAATAAAAGTTTGAAAGCCATGGTAGAAGGTGGCCCAGGGGTTAAGCGTTCGCCGTAAATTTTAAAGTGCAGAATATATATATATACTTGGTACCAAATAAATATTTCGATTTTTTCTTCTCAATTTCGAGGACATCAAATTCCTTGAACACGCACTGAAGCAGCGAGGTGGACTAACTGCTCTGTAACCTACCGTCTCAGTGATGGGAGGAGCCTTTTGGTCATCATGGTACGCACGCTGTTTTATTAACTTTTGACCTTTAAACTTTAATGAGGTTAAATTAATAATTATGTTATATTCATCATTACATTTTATAATGATTTCTTATATTTACGCGAACACTATACATGATTAAAACTACTTTTACGGATTTTATCGCGTTTATTTTTACTTTTTATTTACTTAACTTAAAACTTAGACGTACATATTATGTACTTAGTACTACTTGGATTGATACCGAGATATTTATTATATTTCCTAGATTCACTGCTACGTAATAGCATATTTATTCTGTGGTAATAGAATAAATTAAGATCACATAATTTTATTAATTAATTCAACTCTCAGACTTACAGTTACACATAACGTAACGTTATACATTTTAACTGTAAATTAACTAGTCTCGGATTTAAGTTAGAAAATAAACTAACTTATAACATCAATGGCTGTTGTGTAAGCCCATCAAAAAAAAATTGTTATCTCTAAAAGGTGAAATAAACCAAACCTACAGTATCTACACGAGTGTCAAGCTTCTTCCATGTGGATAGCAAAGCTTAACATAGTACAAGTGCAATAAATCCGTTCACTTAAAGAGGCATGGATATGATGCAGTAATGTTAACGGGCTAACAATTCATTAAACGAATATTATTTCTTAAGAACATTAGTTTTAATAATATTAAATTATCTGTGTAGTGTTGGCATAAGAAAAGAATTAAAAATAAAAGTAAATAAAAAGTAAAAATAAACGCGATAAAATCCGTAAAAGTAGTTTTAATCATTACATTTTATCTTAGTCCAAAGCTGATCATGGCTCCCCCCTCCCCGCATATGGCATAGGCGATTGCTGCCCATCTCCTGATTCAGTTTCCCTGTTTCGCCTCTTACACAATGATATGGGGTAGTGGATTCTGTTATGCCAACACTACACAGATAATTCAATATTATTAAAACTAATGTACTTAAGAAATAATGTTCGTTTAATGAATTGTTAGCCCGTTAACATTACTGCATCATATCCATGCCTCTTTAAGTGAACGGATTTATTGCACTTGTACTATGTTAAGCTTTGCTATCCACATGGAAGAAGCTTGACACTCGTGTAGATACTGTAGGTTTGGTTTATTTCACCTTTTAGAGATCACGATTTTTTTTGATGGGCTTACACAACACCCATTGATGTTATAAGTTAGTTTATTTTCTAACTTAAATCCGAGACTAGTTAATTTACAGTTAAAATGTATAACGTTACGTTATATGTAACTGTAAGTCTGAGAGTTGAATTAATTAATAAAATTATGTGATCTTAATTTATTCTATTACCACAGAATAAATATGCTGTTACGTAGCAGTGAATCTAGGAAATATAATAAATATCTCGGTATCAATCCAATTAGTACTAAGTACATAATATGTACGTCTAAGTTTTAAGCCTTAGAAAAACTTTTAATTTTCGTGGAAATAGCGTAGAGAACTGCGTTTAATATGACACGTAAAGTATTAATGCTTTTATAAATTTTAACTTCATTTGCTGTTTTTATTTAGTAAAGTCCCATTTTCCACACATAAAACACTTTTTCCTTTAAACAAGTTTTTCGCCTTAAAACACAAGTGTAATATGCGGTATGTTAATCCACCATCATATCATGAAATGATGTTGATTTTTTAACTTAATAATGATATGTAAATAAAACAGAATTTAATAGTATAGTAGCTGTTGGAGTTATGGGCGCGGCGTTTTTACAAAGAATGTAAATGAGCTGTTGAATTATTATTAACATAAAATTTGATTAAATAATCTCTAAGTTCGGTGTAGCGGCGCTGTCATCGTGCCGCAAGCGAAACACACCGAAGCCTAAATCACGCCCTCAATATTCCGAATCATAAACGGTATATATAGAATATCTCCGAACTATCACACGGAGTGTTAGCCGCTCCCCGGGCAGAACACCTTGCCCGGCGTGAGATCTCCCCCTTTTCCTACAACGGCCACAGTGGTGACTAACCGACGTGATCTGAATACGCAACCAACAACCTTCGGAAACTTCAAGCTTCATCAACTTCATGGAATACCCCACCCATTCGCTCCCGAGCAGATATCGTCTGCAGTCTTCCTATCCTGCAAGCCATCTAGCTTAACAAGGTTCATTGCAGCACTGGAATAATAATGCTTCCTGTTCCTTCAAGCTACTCTCTGCGCTATACAGTGTTCGGTACGGCTCTGAGCCTTACTGCTCGCCTATGCTTCACGGCACTCTCGCAGATTACTTGCCTTCTTCTCGACTCACCGCAGACTACAAGGCAATCTCCTGGCACTTGCACATTCGTCGGCAACGAGGCTGCACTATCGACCTCCGGTCTGAGCAGGGGGGTGATGTGGTGGCGCTGTCGTCGCGTCGCAAGCGAAATACACCGAGCCTAAATCACGCTATCAATATTCCGAATCATAAACAGTATATATAGAACATCTCTGAACTATCACACGCTCCTACGCGGGCCCCGTCTTTGCCCACGCAAACCCTAACATTTTAAATGAACTCCAAATAGTTCAGAACCTCTTCTGTCGTCGAGCTGCGAACGCACCGTGGTACGTCCGTAATGCCGACCTTCATCGGGACTTAGAGCTCCCAACAATTCAACAATTTCTTAAAAAACTCTCTGAGAACTTCTTCAAAGCCTCAGAGTCGCACCCAAACCATTTAATTCGTGAGGCAGCTTCTTATGCAGCCCCTCTCGCTATCGTGTCCGCAGGCCGAGAAACTCTCTCTCGGACCCGCCTAATAAACTTTCAAACGACCTGAACTGTCTCCTGGCGGCTCAGGCCAACTCTAATTAAATAAAATTATTGTAATAACTAACATTAATTTGCCTTCGTAGGCACCCCCTCAGCGGCACTCAGCCGCCTGCGCCCTCTTTTCCCAAAAGAGGGTCACTCATGATAAGGCACAATAGAGCTTAATCAGCCGGTTGCCTGTCCCCAAAGGCGGTTTTTAGAGGGTATCACTTAGGGTCCCCGGTAGGACAGTGAGCCCCTCATAACCACGATAGACCGGCTATCGTGGTATGCGTAATGCATTTTCCGCCTCCCTACGTATAGGGTAGCCCTTTAATTGCTTCGGGCGCAAAAAAAAAAAAAAAACTATCACACGGAGTGTTGGCCGCTCCCCGGGCAGAACACCTTGCCCGGCTGGAGATCTCCCCTTTTCCTTCTACGGCCACATTCGGTTTTAACCAATGCCCGTTTTTAAATAGCATCGGTTTCACTGAAGACGTATGTCTGTGATTAACTTTTTTTGGAAAAATTATGACTTGGTTAGTTTTCCTTGATTAATATTTTGACTCCTTTTCGCAGAATGTAATATGAAAATCATTAAGAATTAACAAAGACCCACACTTTATTTCATATGGGCGATATTAAGAAAAGAGCTACGCACCGGTAAGATGTAAATTAACATGAACCATTTCGAACCACATTCTTAACCTCATCATCAAACAGTTGTTATTTTGCATGTCTAATAATGTGTTCCTTGTATACCTACAATGTTAAACTTCATATTGAGTTATTAAGGCCTAAAAATTGACTCACTTGCTGATACATTAACATACTCATCAATTACTCAGGCCTTCTAGGGAATTAGGACTTAGAAACTGGAAATTTAGCACCATAGTAAAATTAAATCAGTAGTTAGGTATAGGAAAAAGTCTGACAGTTACAAATTATAGAGATTCGGATTTTACTCTTGCGTTATTGATAGTTAACGGTGCGGTTGGTTAGATATAAATTAAAAATAGAAAAAAGTGAAGAGTGAACGCAAGAAAAATAATTGAAGGTCATGTATTTAATATAGACTGATAAAATAATAAAACATTTTTTAGAAAACTATTGATGTCCAAACATAAAAGTGTATGTGAAAAAGAGGTATTCGGCTTCGCCAATAAAAGGGTTGAGTTCTGAACTGGTCCCAAACTCCATAACAGTTCCAAGAACGTTGTGAATTTCTATGAATTCTATGAATTGAGCAACTGCTAACAGAATAAACTCATAGCCTCTGAGCTATGGTAGCGCGTAGATTAAAGGTTCGCCGTAAATCGCGAGCCACCCGGGTTCTATTCTCCTCAGCATCATTTAAATTGTGGTATCTATATTAAGAATGACCACGTGCCCAGCGATAGAGAAAAAATCTTAAGAAAACCTGCATAAACGGCTGAGAAATTTAAAAGAAATATCTGAAGATACATACGCGAACTCAACCAGCATATATTGGGACAGCGCGGCGGACACTTCCTTGACTGTTTATATTAATTTTTTTATAGAATAAGGGTGATAAACAAATCCACTTGATGGTAAGAGGATGCTGTGGTCCATAGACATCTACCTTTATTCTCGATTAAGAGTTAAAACGCATATGCGTTGTCATTTCTGAGGACTAAGATGGAATGCCTCGTTTCCAGTAAAGAATAGTCTCAGGATCTCTACACTCACCATACGAAACACAGCAGTATTAAACTGCTAGTTTACGTTGATATTCTGTGAGAGCGTGATCCTTCCCCGGTCGAGGTGACCCATTTGTGCTATAACCATAATATAGTTACAGTGTGTCTACCACGTAATAAATATTGAATTTAATACTTTCATGGAAAAATATATTTAATCAATAAATCTTTGTGCACTTTGATTCTAATACAAAGCTGTCCACGATACGGACATTTTAAACTTTATTGCGTTTAACTCTTATACTCATATCCAGGCTATGTACTGTTTATTATTATAACATCGTCTACGGGTTACGAGTTAATAGAGACTATTATATCCTTATACATTCAAGATTATCTTCCCAACAAACCAAACTGCAACACTGGTTTGATTGTGTTTGATTTAGAACTCAAAGTTACGATACCGCATGACTAAGGAAGATTGATTGTATTTCTGCAAATGCGTTGTTGATGCCACTAAGACGTTTCGTATTAGAAACAGACTTACAATATTTGCAATTGTCCGGTTAACAGTTCTCAGTAATTTAGATGGTCAAATAAATTCAGGATTTATTTTTACGAATATTAAACGCGGTTTTTTAAATTAAATAATACATCTTTGTTAACAAATTAAACATACACAATATTATATAATTACTACTAAATTTTTAATCAAGATCATATAAAAATATTTATTTGTTGTTGTACTGAATATGTGTTGCAGAATGATGAAAATAAAAAAATGCTAGGACCAACTTTATTCTTAAAAAGTAGTAGGAAGATATTTCTAAACATTTAGCATTCATTTCGTTTTTTGTATATTTAAAAATATTAATACTTCCTTTATGTATTGTATTTAATTATACTGCGTAAATTTTATTGTAAATATGTACTGTTGTCGGACAAACCCTTGGGAAATGGATTACATTGTAGTTATTTTTAATTTCAAAATTTTATTATTAAAAATAAAGTACAAATAACTGGTTTATGATAGTATTAATAATTAAAAACAAATATGAAATTCTTAAAAACAGCGTATCGCTTATATTTATGCGAAATGCGAATCGAAGGTCTTTTTCATCTAAATTGACTGACATTGAAAATATTTGATTTCCGGTGGCATGAGTTAAAGCCGGCAGTTACACAATGTTTCTGCAATCTAAGGAAATGGTATATCAATAAATATCACAAGCATGTCTTAATAGAAACAGGACGTGTCGTGACTGTGATAATATAACTGATAATAGCTCAAATTACGACGATCAACGAGTGGACGATAACGTTCAGTACATGATTTTGTAAATAAAGCAAGTATACATCTGATTTGGTAATTATATATCATTTAAAATATTACAAGAGTCTTTGTCTTACTACTTTACTCATGTTTCGAATTGCATATCTAATTGCATCTAATACATGCATAGGCATATTGAAAAATTTATTCAACTAGGTTTCAAATATCGATATGATAGAACTTAGGGTTAATGATTTAAATTTTTTATTGTATAAGGATCGTAAATGAGATATTTTTAATGCGGTCGGTAATCTCGTGTCTGATAAAATGCAAGGTGAGTATTTTAAAACTTGCGGGTAGCTTTTATTGTAATCGATATACATCGATGAGCATTATCTTTGATCGAAACGACATACTTTTGAGCATTTTGGCACTTAATTTATTAATAAATTTGTTTTAATGCTTCAAAATAAAATCATTTAGCTATGGATAAAATGCGTTATAAATACTAGGCACACTTATATAAAATACTACCCACCTTTTAATTTGTTTATTGGTAATTAATTACTATTGTAGCACGTTAAAACCGGCACAATAAGCACATCACATACACTAAGTAATACAAGTTTCTGTCACTGCATTGTTTTATTTAACACTGTGATATTCCTTCGAGTGCACGTTCGGGATACATTGTTCGTATAGAATCGCAGGTAAGGAACCAGTTTTAGGTTTGTCGCAATCGGTCGTGTTATATCGTTAAAGGCTCGGGCCGGACTGACCGCCTTGTTATTATATAGAGGGAAGGAGCGCGGTTGTATTCAAGGTTTCGACGGCCGCGGTCGACTCACGTAGCGAGGCTTATCTTCGCCTGGTTCGTTTTCGATCCGATCTTCTATCTGCAACTCGCTTCACCTCCGGTTTTCCACAGTAATTACGACTAAAAACTTTGACAAAACTGCATTATTGCTATAATATAATTTTAAAAAAGGTTGTTTTTGAATATTGAGATGTTATCAGTGATTTAGTTTGAACAAACTTGTAATCTTTCAATATTATTTAGATTAAGATTGGATCTATGTACAGTTGAAACAAGTTCAGCGATAAAAGATGCCGTTTGCTTATGGCGTTAGAAAATTTATCACCCCAATTTGTTCCGTGGATGTCGTAAGAGGCGAATACGAGAAATGTCAAAAAATGTCATTCCTTCCAACAGATGGCGATATAACCATTTTGTGCATAGAATACTATAATAATACACAGTAGATTGGCTATCAACCTTATTTTGAACGAGGATCGGCGTCGCCGGGAGCACACATACAAGCAATTACGTGGTATTATCATTACTACAAACCCGATTCGTTGTATTGACAAACTGAGTAAATTTACAAATTTTAGACTTTTGATTAATGTTCAAAATCATCATTAAAAAATCTTTTAAATTTTAATACATATTTATTTGTAAATAGTGTGCAATTTGGCATTTTCTATATAATTTGCATGCGAAATTTGGAAACGATTGTAACGTCAAAACACAGCTCGTGTTGACATTTATACGTGTGAATTGACGTGTTAGTGACCTTTTTGTGGCTACAAGGGCTCCGCCCACTCCCTCGTTCTATTATATATGGGCAGCAGCATCTTCCTGATAACAGCAATGATATAATAAAAAACTGCGGTTGCTAACCCGCTCGCCAAGCGTGGCAACTATGGAAAATATCCCCACATGAGTAACGACGCAAACAAACGGCCCTCAGTCCCCGCGGCCCGCTATTCCTGGCTACGTTGGCGACCATGGTAACGGCGGGGCAGGGGGTACTAAGAATCTCCGGTGGAGGTTCGGTTTCCATCTACTATGACTCGACCTGGCCACATATAACGCACGCACCCTGAGGACTGACGAGAAGATACTGGAGTTGGAAGAAGATGTAGGTAAGTTGTGCTGGCATATTATTGGGTTATCCGAGGTCCGAAGAGAGGGGGAGGACACGGTAATCCTCGAGTCCGGCAACTTGTTCTATCACCGTGAGGGCGACCATCTGTCCCAAGGAGGTGTCGGATTTATCGTCCACAAGTCTCTCGTCAACAACGTTTGAAGATTGGGAGTGTGTCGACGAGGGTCACGTACCTGATACTCAGAATCACCAAACGGTATTCGCTGAAGGTCATACAGATTTACGCACCAACCTCGGCACATCCCGATGAGGAGGTGGAGGAAATGTATGAGGATATTTCTAGAGCCATGCATTCCTCCAAAACCGCACGGCCACGGACACGGTGTTGATGGGAGACTTCAACGCAAAACTAGGCACAAGAGAAAGCGGTGAGCTGAAGTTAGGGAAATTTGGAGTAGGGCAACGGAACTGTAGGGGCCAGCAGCTGGTCGACTTCATGGGAAACGAGGACTCTTTCTTCCTGAAGTGGCCCCACAGGAAGTGGACCTGGTCGAGCCCCGACGGTTCGACAAAAAATGAGATTGACCCCATTATGACGACCAGACTCCAACTATTCAGTGATGTCTCAGTGATCGCAAGGGTGAAAACTGGCAGCGATCACCGAATGGTTAGAGGCACACTGAACCTAAACGTTAAGTTAGAGAGGTCTCGTCTAATGAAGTCAACGCTCCGTCCCCCTCGTGCTCTAATCCAGAATCCCGAAATCTTTCAGCTCGAGTAACGTAACCGCTTTCAGAGCCTAGAAGATTGCAATGCAGTGGACGATATGAATGACAAGCTCGTGGAAACTGTCCATGCGGTCGGAGCTAAGTTCTGCAAGACCGGCTGCAGAAGAACACAAAAGCTCTCCGATTACACTCTTAATCTCATGGCTGTTAGACGGGAGATGAGGCTGCAATCGTCAACAGATTTGAAAGCATACAGACAACTGAACAGACAGACTCCAAATGCATGAGGCGAGACTTACGCAAATTTAATACTGCTCGTATTGAAGAAGCGATTGAGCGGAACCAGGGCTCCAAAGTCTTTGCCAGAGATCTGTCTGCCAGTAAGAGCTAACTGTCAAAGCTGAAGACTGAGTGTGGCGGCATCGTTTCCGGGACACCTGAGATTCTGAGTGAGATTGAGAGGTTCTATGGGCAGCTGTACACATCATCGTTGGAGCCACACGCAAGTGTGAGTAACGATCCAAGAGCGGGTCTTATCCGGCACTATTCCGATGATATCCCGGACGTCATTCTGAGCGAGATTAGAATGGCTCTCCAGCACCTTAAAAACAGCAAGTCCCCGGGCGAGGATGGAATTACAGTGGAGCTTCTGAAAGCGAGTGGAAAACCGGTACTTGAAGTCCTTCAGAGGCTCTTTAATTCCGTCCTCCATGGTGGCACTACTCCGGAGGCGTGGAGCAGAAGTGCGGTGGTCTTATTCTTCAAGAAAGGTGATAACGCCCTCTTGAAGAACTACAGACCGGTATCCCTTCTGAGCCGCGTCTACGTGCTGTTTTCGAGATTCATTACGAATCGTCTCGCACGCAGACTCGACGACTTCCAGCCTCCCGAACAAGCCGGTTTCCGAAAAGGCTTCAGTACCATAGACCACATACATACCCTGCGGCAGATTGTACAGAAGACCGAAGAGTACAATCTGCCACTTTGCCTGGCGTATGTGGACTATGAGAAAGCCTTTGATTCCGTCGAAATTTGGGCGGTGCTACAGTCCCTTTAGCGGTGCCAAGTTGACTGTCGGTATATCGAAGTGCTGAAGTGTTTGTACAGTCGAGCTACGATGGCTATCCGAGTACAGAACCAGAGTTCGAAACCTATCCAACTGCAGAGAGGTGTAAGACAGGGTGACATTATATCCCCGAAACTCTTCACCGCTGCGTTTGAAGACGTTTTCTCAAGCTACTGGACTGGAAAGGATACGGTATTAACATCAATGGCGAGTACATCACTCACCTTCGATTTGCCGACGATATAGTCCTTATGGCAGAATCGCTGGAGGACCTTAGCACTATGCTCAATGACCTCAATGGTGTCTCCCGACGGATAGGTCTTAAGATGAACACGGACAAAACAAAGATCATGTTTAATGTCCATGTCACACCTATGCCGGTAGTTGTTGGGAGCACTATGCTCGAAGTTGTTGACGAGTACGTTTACCTGGGACAAATAATCCGACTAGGTAAGTCCAACTTCGACCGAGAGATCAATCGACGGATTCAACTCGGCTGGGCAGCGTTCGGGAAATTACGACACATCTTCTCGTCAGGTATACCTCAAAACCTGAAAACTAAGTTGTACAACCAGTGCGTGTTGCCAGTGATGACATATGAAACTGAGACGTGGTCCTTCACTGCTGGCCGTATGAGGACGCTCAAAGTCGCTCAGCGAACTGTGAAGAGGGCTATGCTCGGAGTTTCTTTGCGTGATAAACTTAAAAATGAGGATGTCCTCAGTAGAACCAGAGTGACCGACATAGACCGACGGATTAGTAAGCTGAACTGGCAATGGGCCGGCCATATAGCTCGAAGAACCGATATCCGATGGGGAAGAAAGGTTCTCGAGTGGCAGCCTCGTACTGGTAGACGAAGCGTAGGGAAACCCCCCACTAGATGGAGTGACGAACTGGTAAGACAGGCAGGAAGTCGATGGATGCAGGGCTCAGGATTCATCAAGCGGATTATGCTACAGAGCGTGCCAAAGATAGATATACATACTCCCGAAAAACATCACCCTCCTTCAGGGGCAGAGTGCCAAGTATCCTACTGTCATAGTAATATTTATAGGACAAAACGTTATCAACGTACCATACTAGGACAATATACGAAAGGGCAGAACAACGTCTGCCTCGCCAGCTTTTAGAACTTATATAATACATATGTTAGAAACATGTCAACAGTTTATTATTAAAATTATAAAAGTGTGTGCTTATGTTTACTTTTTTGTCTTGCTTATGCAGTTAACCATTAATAGCAATAAAACAACGTTACGCACGCAGTTTTAGTGAAAACTCTGCGTAGAACCGTAATAATTTGACCATTTCGTTACTTGATTACAATAACACATGAAGTGAAACATGATAGAACTTTTAACATATATTAAATAAATCAACAGCAAAACTACTTAGCATTTGTCAGCTTCACAAAAAAGAATCACGTTAGACATGTGGCAAAGCCACGCTGTAGCTATAATATGGTCGTAGCACACGGAATACCACCAAAAAATAGTAGCTTAAGGCTGCTACGTTTCGTATGATGAGTGAAGAGATCCGGAGACTTTTTTAACTGGAAACGAGACATTCCATTTTAGACCTCAAGGGTGACAACGCATCTACAACTCGATTCATATTAAATTAAAATGGACATTTGTGGATACGGTCTCCATTAGCACATTTTCCTCCCCTAAGTTAAGGATATCCCCATCATCAAGCCATGAAATATAGGTTGAGGGTTTTTGCATGGTTTTCCACCATAAGTCTGTAATATGAGAACTCAGCAAGTTGTTTCTTGTACAAGTCAGTCTATTTAAAGGAATTACTCTTTTATTCCTACTTACCTACACTTCCTCTTGTACTGTTTTATCTATGCATAACACCGTGGAATTATTTTCATGTGACTTACAGGAACCTTCGTAAATTATCAATGTAATTTTTTTATAAATACGTTAAAATTATGTGGGATAACTGCGTTAGTATATGGTAACTTTTTATTTTTGTATGAATATTTATACAATAAACGAAATAAATTGTTTATTTGATTACTGATCTACTTAAGCTGTGGTAGCTCAGATGGTTTACTCTCGCTGTAAATATAACAGAACAAGAGAAACCCGGGTTTGATCCCCGCCGGCACCAATGAAATAGTTAATTGTTATATATAGTAAATAATTGCTTGGTGGATAAGGAAAACATCGCGAGGAAACCTACTAAGTGAATAAGGCAAAAAAAAATATTTTGGAGACATGTGAAGTTCCTCAACACGCATTGGGGCAGCTCGGCGGACAATTCTTTGCCTTTAAACCCTCTCAGAAATGAGGGGAGGCCTGTGCCCAGCAGTGGTACGTATATAGGCTGTAACTTTACTTCAGTCTACTACTTAAGCTTCACTTTCAAAAGTCAGCTAGCAGAAGATGGCATTAAGTTGTTGCATTGAAATATTTTTGTGCAGTAAAGTATTTTCCATCTACTTTACAAATCTCTTTTCTAAAAATCACCACGATATAATTGTTTACAAACAAAATAATATGTAACTAGTTATAATACTATAAACTTAATTCTCGAAGGCACGTCAGTGATAATTTTTTGTAGGTAATAAGCTTCCTACTGCTCTACACTTAGAAAATACAATGAAAGCAAACGGTGATACGTTTTGAATTATGTTAGTAGATGTTTGAGGACATGTTTTTAAACATTCAGTAAGTGAATGTTGCGACTGCCGCGTGAGGTCCGCGTGCGCGCCTACACGTACATCACGTGGATGACGTATGCGTACAAGTAATTTTATCGTGATGAAACTATTAATCTTGTAGAACGTGGTTAAAGACATGATTGAAGTTGAAAATAGGGATCAAAATACATCTTGAACCATGAAAGGATATTGAAAAGTTTTTATGACTTTTTTATAAAAGAGGGGGCAAACGAGCATACGGTTCACCTGATGTTAAGGGACTACCGACGCCCATGAACAACCGCAACACCAGGGGAGTTGCAGGTGCTCGGCTCTTTAGAAAGTAGGAGCTCTTTTCTTGAAGGTCCCCAGGTCGTATCGGTCTGGAAAAATCGCCGATGGTAAACTATTCCACAGAGAGGTCGTACGTGGAAGAAAACTCCTAGTGAAACGTACAGTTGTGGACCGCCATGTATCCAGATGGTGTGAATGGTATCGGGAGGTGTGCCGCGTAGTGTGTTCATGAATTTTGGTGGCTGGGATTAATCCGAACAATTCCTCAGAGCACCCCCCGTGGTATATGCGAAAGAAAATACAAAGGGATGCAACATTTCTTCGCAGCGCTAATGAATCGAGCCGATCGGAAAGCACTCGGTCGTCGACGATTCGAGCCGCTCTGCGCTGGATGCGCTCAAGTGGAAGGAGCTGGCACTAGGGAAACCCAGCCCAAAGATGGCAACAGTAATCCATGTGTGGCCGAATCTGCGCCTTGTAAAGTTGCAGGCGGTGTGCTGGCATGAAATACTGTCCCTCTCTGCTGAGCACGCCAAGCTTTTTAGAGGCCAATTTGGCCTTCTCCTCCAAGTGACCACGAAACTGCACATCACTTATATTTCGACGCCGAGGATTCCGATACTGGCTGAGGCAATAAGGAGAGTGTCTTGAAACTGAGGAGATACGACAAAGGGGTTCTTTTTAGCGGTTAACGCGCAAACTTGCGTCTTCTGAGGGTTAAACTGGACTAGATTTAGTTGCCCTTAATCCACAAACGCGCATTGGAGCAGTGCGACGGATATTTCCTTGTCCTAAAACCCTGTCAAAGATTGGAATCTGTATAAATTGTATTCTATATGAAACGTATACTTTTTATGTGCATTATCAATATAGGTACTACTCGTACATTGTCAAAATGTCATATTTATTTAAAAATCCAGCACAGTTATAATTGAAGGAATATAACTACTTTGAATTAATGTTGTATAACGCATGATGATTGAATGTAATAAAAAATTTAAAGACGGATGTACGAACTTCAATAAACCCGAAGTCACTAAAGGTTATTACTTTATATAATAACATTTAAAGGTAGCGAGTTAATTGTATTATGAAATATATGAATAGCATAAAATAATACTGTCGGTTATTCCTGAATACTTTTGCGTTCAGGAGACGAAATTTCCGTTCTAAATTTAAAATGTCTGTTCTTAACTAAGTTTAAAAGTGCAATTGCTATACCATAAATAATCTGACGGTAATAACGAAATTATTTAATGATCGTAGCACTACACTACACTACTACTACTAAATGTATTTCGAGATATTTATTGGTGGTAAGCTAGAAGATAATAATAAATCGCAACTGTTGATCATGTGGTCTCGGATTCGAATCACATTTTCAATGAAAACCGTGATTGGAATTCGGCCTATTGGACATTAATTCGACTATCGACAGTGCTGAAGCATTTAGAGTAATACGAGTAGTTTGTGCTGTAGCGTTTAGAGTAATGTAGCTTCACAGATTATTTTATAAATCATATCCGAACCATTCATGCTACAATTATATTATAGCTGCAGCATTGCTATACCACGGATAAGTTACAGTATAGGTTATTAAGGTTAGAGGTTTTTGTCCTTGGTGATGTCTATTCAGCAGTAGCCTTCTTTTAAATAAAACTAATTTTTACGGATTTTATTTCGTATATTAAGTTATTTTATAATCCCGACGTTACAAGCACTTTACAGCACCTATGGTCACGAGGGAACTGAAGAGTTCGACATCCCAATGTCATAGTTAACCACGGCCATCTTCAGATTAAAATTATTAATTTTTGATCCGATCTACGCAGTGCTGTAAATTGCTCGAAACATATGAATTATAAAATAAGTTAATGTACGCGAATAAATTCGTATAAACTAGTTTTATTTAAATGTTTAGTGTTCATGTAAAAGTAAGAAATCATCATGTACCCCCCTTTATTTGGATTTAGCTCTTGATCTACATCGTGGCCATCATGGCCACTGGGGTCAGAAAGTTTGGTAGTCACTATGATGTTTCAGTTTGTACCAATCCATGGGCACCTTAACAAAAAGAGATCTTAAACAAACATTTAAACGCGTTTTTATTTTATTGAATAAGTTTTTATATATTTCTTACACCGCTATATATCAAGAGTTAATTTGTCGGAAGTTCCACATTGCGCATATATCACAATGACCTTTCTTCATGAAGTTGCTGCATTCGGATATAGCAAAGTATAAAATGTTAATATCAATAATCACTTCCTTTTATTCAGAAGGTCGTTCTAAGACCGACTAGTTGACCAGTCGTTGAAATGATCGTACAGATATTCTCGCTACACGATTTGGTATTTGTAGATATGAATCTTGTTCAAGGTGTAACAACTTTGTTAATTAATGTTACTTTGGCGTTGATAATGTTAAAGGTGAGAATTTTATTTTAAACATGAAGAGGTTGATAGAGATTAAGAAAGTATACCAATAATTTTAGATTATAAGTAATGCGTATAATTATTGTGTCTCTGAATCACCCATCCATTCATTATATAGGCCTCCTTCATAGATTGCTTTTGGTATAATTCTTGGGACTATGGATCACCCATCCATCCATTATATCCTATAAAAGTTCACAGCTGAACATAGGCCTCCCTCGTAGATTGCCTTTTGGAATAATTCTTGGGACTATGGATCACCCATCCATCCATTATGTCCTATAAAAGTTCACAGCTGAACATAGGCCTCCCTCGTAGATTGCATTTTGGAATAATTCTTGGAACTATGGATCACCCATCCATCCATTATAACCTATAAAGGTTCACAGCTGAACATAGGCCTCCCCTCGTAGATTGCCTTTTGGAATGATTCTTGGGACTATGGATCACCCATCCGTCCATTATATCCTATAAAAGTTCACAGCTGAACATAGGCATCCCTCGTAGATTGCCTTTTGGAATAATTCTTGGGACTATGTATCACCCATCCATCCATTATATCCTATGAAAGTTCACAGCTGAACATAGGCCTCCCTCGTAGATTGCCTTTTGGTATAATTCTTGGGACTATGGATCACCCATCCATCCATTATATCCTATAAAAGTTCACAGCTGAACATAGGCCTCCCTCGTAGATTGCCTTTTGGTATAATTCTTGGGACTATGGATCACCCATCCATCCATTATAACCCATAAAAGTTCACAGCTGAACATAGGCCACCCTCGTAGATTGCCTTTTGGAATAATTCTTGGGACTATGGATCACCCATCCGTCCATGATATCCTATAAAAGTTCACAGCTGAACTTAGGCCTCCCTCATAGATTGCCTTTTGGTATAATTCTTGGGACTATGGATCACCCATTCGTCCATGATATCCTATAAAATTCACAGTTGAACATAGGCCTCCCTCATAGATTGCCTTTTGGTATAATTCTTGGGACTATGGATCATCCATCCGTCCATGATATCCTATAAAAGTTCACAGGTGAACATAGGCCTCCCTCATAGATTGAATATAGTCACTTTCTTATAACTAAAACTAAAGACTTGTTTTCATAATTGGGTTTGTGATGAGCTCGTCATTAGCCGATCAAATGATAAAGGGTCAAAAGGGCGCCGCATTATCGACGCCATTTTGGCAGTTGACGTTATAGTAAATATTTTAGTAATGTATGTTTTGTGTTTTAGTAATATGTAGTGTACTTAGTTTTTTTTGAAGTTAACTTTTCGAAGTATTCCTAATTATTGCCAAGGATTGTTAGCTATTTTTTTCTTAATATATTAGTTATAGTATACCACTTTGTGTTTTTGTCTCTGTCCTCCTTCTAGTTTTGGTATTATAGGGCAACAAAACTTAGAGTGACCATATTACCCTCACGTACCTTATACCTCGGTAATTAGTTTATGTATAGTTATAGGTAAATAGAATTACAACGTTTGCATTACATTTTAAACTGTGTAAATATGTGATATGATATTGATACATAAATATGAGAAGTCATTGTATTCATGCCACTAGTTTTAAATCCACAACCACTGAAATTACTGCCTAAACACATACGTCCCACTCCTAGGAGCAATCTTCCTCTAATTTCTGAGTGTTTTTTAGTTTGCGCTGTGCGTGTTGGAGGATTTTACAAATCAAATGAATGACAAACAAATGAATGACTGTTTTCAAAATCCAAATATACTAGCTAAATGAATTTATAAATTTGAATTTTGAATTCTTAACCAAAGAGGAGATATTTCAGATCAAATTGGTCAGTACGACAAAACACTAATTTCATTTGTAAGGACCAAATATATATTTTATTAATATTTACACCGATGTTTTAGTTCAGATAATTAGCAGCAAATCAACACCATAACTTTTAACTTGTTATAATGAAATCTATTACGTTATCAGCGAATTTGCAACCACACATTTGTCGAGTGCGTGTCGTAAGAGACGTTTATGAAAAATGTCAGGATTTTCTAATGAAAAATATTCAGTCAGTGGATGAGGAACAGCAGAATAGTATAGTACATAAGTAAATAGTACAAGACAGCAAATTCTAAGCTGTTTTACAATAAAATTGAAATAAACTTATGATTTGTAAATCAAACCATTTATTTTCTTCTTCAGTAACTCATAACAGTTTACTGATGGACATGCACCTCCCAAATTGTACTCGTCAATTACAGTTTATCAAAACTACACTGTTAAATATACCTAACCTGCTACCCTCTCTTATGTTTCTATGCGATAGAAATCACTTTAATTTAATAACTTTATAGCAAGCTGGGATCTATGACAGGGTTCATAAAAAAGAGATCACACGTGATATAGCATATGGTCACCAACCTCGAAATATAAAATTGATGATGGTATGATTGATGAGTGCCTTGAAGCTGAGATTCTACGAATCGTCGTTGTATCAAAAAACTGTAACGGCTCCGTGGGGCAATAGCTTAGTAATGAGCAACGATACTGAGGACCACGGGTTCGAATCCGCTTATTTGTATAGCCTACAAGTAATTGTTCCGGATTAGATGTTTGTCCTTGTGCTATTTATGTATGTAAACTGTCTCATCGATACAGGAGAAAATCCTAGTGTGAATTATAATTAATAAAAAATACGAAATAAATAAATGTGTATGCACAGCCGGTCACACACAATAGAAAAAATCACCGACTGAATTTCGCCCGATTTTCCCCCAATTGCCCAGGAATTATTCTATGTATTATGTTTGTCTGGTCCTTTGTCGTATATATTAGATTTACATTTTTTATACCGTACATATAAATAAAATTATGATACAATTAAATTCAAACATTGCAGACTTTTAGTTATAGTAAATAAAATATGTTTACATGATTATAATACGTATTTAAATAAAATCTGGAATTATGTACGATCATATAATTTTTTAAGAGTCTATTGCTCAATTCCACTTAAAGTAATAAATTCCAAACTGCGACAGGCAACGCCATGCTGGTCTGAAGATAAAAGTAACAACATTTAAAACTTAACTATTACATGCGTCGAATAAAAACAACATCGGAAGGTCACACTGCTGTAAATAAACAGATTCAAATGAACTCTCACAAAACGACAAACTAGCTATGACCTTATATTTATTTAAAGTGAGTAGTAACAAAATTCAGATTTACGAGTACGACTTATAATGTATTCAATTAGAAGATTTATTATTTTTTTGTATATTATTTATTTATTATTAGATTAGCGAAATTTTGTGCTTATACTGATGTATCTACTCATAAGAATGTTATTTACTTGGGATCGCGTGCTAGCTTTATAAAGCAAAATAATATGGGAAAAATCAGAAAGCATATTATACGCTTTTAAAATTACTGTTAGTACAGAAGATAGTCTAAATTGCACAATTTTTATCATTTAAGAGGCATTTTATACATATTGTCTTTAAATAAAGCGATACTTGTTCCGTGCGGGAATGAAACTCAGATCTTAACTCACCAGCTACACCTCAGCCAAATGCACATACATCTATACTACCGAGTCGTCAAACCGTTTCCGGCGTTGCATCCGAAAGCCATTTTTGATAAACATGCTTATGAATATTAATATGGAGTTTATAATGAGATGAGTAACAAAATAAATCCATTTTGATTTTTTGTTTAAATACAGGCAAAATCAATCCCATAATTATATTATTAATTTGCAAGCACTTTCGAAGTGAGTCGAAAGCAAGAAGTGAACACACGATGAAATTTTATCATTATGCAATTTATTAATTTAGTCCAGTGAATAAGGTGTGAAATCAAAGTTTTGACACTCATCTTACCATTTTTATACAATGTAATTTAATGATACAAAAAAAATGTTTATATATAACATAAGGGAGGTATGTCTAAAGAAATGTGTAAAGCTTAAAATTTTACAAAAAAAGGTTTTATGATTTTTTTCCTCCAGTCAAAATTAACGGGTTAGGAGGTTTTAGGCTTAAGGGATGAACGTAATTTAAAAAAATGTAGGAATAAATAAATCGATATTTTTCAATTGCTTAAAAATCTAATCTTTAATTTTAAATACAGATTTTTTTATTGTTAATAATATCTATAATATTGGGTTGCAGACACAAAAACATTTACACATTGTTTTTGTATCGTTAAAACTACATTGCTTGTATATTAAAAATGCAAAGTTGAGTGCCAGAATTTTAATTTCAGACCTTATTTGACTAGACTAATTTCTTGCGTAAGAGGAAATATTCTCAATTTTATTTTTACAAATATAGACTAGACTTACAAACGAACGTATAGGTTAATATATGTTCATATACGGTTGTAGCACGAATGGATCGGTTCAACTAGGGAAGGACGATACTCTCACAGAATACTAACGTAAAATAGCAGTTTCATGCTGCTGCGTTTTTTATTAGACCGCGACCGGGAGAGTATTGAATTGGCAATTCAAGCGAATACTTCGAAGCGATGTAACTGCGAACTAAAGTGTTAATAGCGATTAATTATTATTGTGGTTTAAGTTGTAATTGATGTTCGGAAGTTAAAGTGTCAATTTTAGTAATTCAATAGGCAGTTTTTATGGTACGAACCCTAGGCTCGTAACAGTGTAGTAGAGATCCGAAGATACTTTTTACTGGGAATGAGGCATTCCATCTTTTTACGCAGAGGTGAGAGGGCTGTGGCAAAAATTAAATCAGCACAAATCATTAAAACGTAGTTGCGTTTTCATCCCTAAAGATTAAGATAGAAAGCCTCATTTGCAGTAAAAGAGTGTTTCTACGATTAGAGCCACGCTCTAACTTTATGTACTTAGGGATTCTTGCTGGTTCATCCCAGGACGGGGTATTTTTCCGAACCAGTGGTAAAAGTAAAAAATGACTTTCAATAAGTGTTACATATAACCTTTAATGAATAAAACGATTCTATTCTATTCTATTTGTGTAGTCCCATCATTTAAATCCCGGGTCGAGCCAAAATCAGTTATTAAGCTTTCTGTCAAAACAAAATCAGTAGCTCCTGGCGTCAGCATGTAAAGCCTTTCTTGTTGGACATGCACCTTATCTCCCTGTAGTCATGTAGGTTACCGTCCCATCGGCCTATGGGAGTGAAGGAATGTCCCCAGCAGTTGTCTAGTCTCCGTTGACCGCAATTCGGTCTAGTGGACATTATTTATTATTACTCAATTAATTTAGGTTTTACCAAAACAAAATATCTTCATTCTTATTTAGTTAGTATTTTGTATAAGTAATTTAATAAATTGTAGTGTGTTATTTAGTTATGAAGTACAATGGGACTGACATGTTAAAAATAACGTAAGTCTCTAAATTATAAAAGAATAAAAAATGTTTTAATGTGAACTATGTTGAAGTTATGTTATTCGGTAGAATATAGTAATCGGTAGTAATGAGGTTATAACCATAAAATTGATTAAGTTGTGAATGTGTCATAGCGGAAAGTGTACTTGTATACTTAATAATTATAAAGAAAATGGTGTATAATTCGTGGGTGAGTTTATTTCCCACGGTCGTAGCGGCTGCTTCGATGCGTTTTATTGCAGTACATGCTTAATTATCTTCATTAACACTTGTAACGAGGTTCATATTTTTTTAAATAGCCCTGAGTGCATTTTATAGTACTACTTACGTAATGTTGTCCATATTTCTCGCGTCTTTATATTTTTTCTTCAAGTATAACAACTAAATGTCCCGGAAATACTTACATACTAGTATGTAAAGAAATGCCCACCAGTTTACAAGTTAGAGACTGAGAATGTTATTGATATTTAAATGCAGAGTGTTAACGGCGAAAAATTATCTGTTATAACGTCTTCCCTCTCTCCGTAAATCTCAACTAATGTAAATACCCGTAACATATTGCGGCCTTATGTTAAATAGTCAGGCCGGTGACTAGACCGTCTAGTACAACCGTGATTGTCAACTAGGTGCACTGGGAATTAAGACATATATTAATGTTTAGACTCGTAGTGCTTGTGTTCTTCTTAATCTTATTACGTTATACTTACTTGAATTTATTCCCTGAGGAATAAACTAAATTAAAAAAAAAGTTATATACATATAACGTTTTTATTCGTTGTTGCTCAGGGGCTAGCGCTCGCTGTAAATTTCACAGTACGCGAGGAAGCCGGGATGATCCCAGCCGGCTCTAATGAAATTATTAATTGCAATTTTATGTGTTGATTTACTACGTGCTCGGCGGTGAAAAAATACATCGTGAGGATAACTTCATGTCTGAGAAATAAAAAATATTTCGAAGACGATTTCTAACTCGCAATGGGGCAGCGCGGCGGACTCTTCCTTGCCCTAAAAATTCTCTCAGAAGTGAGAGGAGGCCTGTGCAGTGCGACAGTCCTTCTCTCATTTCTGAAAGTATAATGGATAATGCTCCAGTGCATGTTGTAAATTTTTATTTATTAAATGAATTTTATATACCTACTTATAGGATGTGACGCATCCCACTTAAGTTCTCAGAGGGGAGAATGCATTTCTTGTCTTCTTTGTTTGAAGTTGGTTGCTTATCCATGGACTAGTTTTTGCCAAACTATATTATTCAAGACGATAATATTTCCTAGAGACTATATTCATATTGCCTTTTATATCCCCCCCCCCCAATTTGTGACACTACTGCTTGGCAGCTGATAATGATGAGATGATTGGCTGCTGCAGTTGTACGGATACACTTGTAGTCAGAGAAGGAAATAAAGAGAACTGTTACGTGTTATCCTTTATATACATATACAACTCTCCCCCCCATTTCTCTCTCTCTTTCTCTCTCTCTCTCTCTCTGTGTGTGTGTGTGTGTGCGTGCGTGTGCGTGTGCGTGTGGGTGTGGGTGCGCGTGTGCGTGTGCGTGTGCGTGGGTGTGTGACTAACGACTGAACCGATTTTGATTAAATTGTGTGTGTGTGTGTGTGTGATTAAGTTAATTCGACCCGGTAGGTGGCGCTGTTGTCAAGATCCAGAAATCAACCGCACGAAGCCGGGGCGGGGCTATCACAAATTTTTTTAAATAAAATTTTGAATAACACAAAACACAGCCCACCTGATGGTAAGTGGATGTTGTGGCCCATAGACATCTACATTTTCAATATAGGATTAAAATACTGATGGGCTGTCACCCCTGAGGACAAAGATGAAACGCCTCGTATTCAGTAAAAACTGTCCACGGTTTTCTACACTCATCATACGAAACACAGCAGCAATTAGATGCTATTTAATGGGAGTCCAAACGGCCGAGCGTTAGGGAAAAAGAGAAAAAACCGGCAGACGATGCGGTTGGTATCGAGGAGCACCGCCTCCTGCATTTGAGTTGAGACTAATGACCTAAGAGGCTGACCTTGATTACACTGTTCGCAGAAACGACTACAGGAATAATTTCGGTCGGCAGACCACCCCGCGTGTTGGTCACCTCGTGAGCCAGGTCCAGATATTTTGTTATATGTATGTATATTTATCATTTTCATTTGTATATTAATACAGCAAAACCAGATGAGAAAACTATATAAATACCCCAGATTATAATAATGTAACTGTAGCATGGCTCCTATTTGTGAATTTTTCTTGTAAACTAACATAAACGAGCTTTTTGTGTTGAAATACAAAGCAAATAACCCCATCTTTGTTTCTTATGTAGGTCAGTCACCGTTATAACTGTGGTGTGGTGTTTTCCCACTTTAACACTTCTGAGTATGAATCGCTGCAGATTAAAGATTGAAGAGATATGATGGAGGTTTAGCATTATAGCTGTACTTGTTGTGTAAAGCATGCGGTTGATTCAAAGGACTATTGTTATGATACCACTTTGAATTTAAGTATGCTTTCTCTTGAATTTTTATAATAAAAATATATTTATTCCATTATAAAGAAACATAACGCTATAAATGACGTGATTATCTCTTCATAGGTTAGACTCCATCAGACTAATTCATCACAGCCTTTTTAAGTCAACTACAAGGAGAATTAATTTCTTAAACGTGTTATCTAACTATAACCTCCTGGCTTGCTCGCACTGGTGATGTAGATTCTGGATAGTGTCTGTAATTAGTTGTTCGTTAAAGACTTTCCGTCAGTCAGCAGAATACTCCGCGACTGGTAAGTTTGGTATTAAAAAAAAAGAAGGCAATTCAATAATAATGTTTTTAATTGTGCTTGACTGTTAATTCTGAAACCCCACGAAACAACTATTTTTATTTTTTTTAAGTTAAATTGAAGTGACAATCAACTTATAGCCCAACACAGCATAGCGTAAACACATCAGTCCAGGCACTGCTGCTTGGCTTTATGTAATGTGATATATATGAGCAGTTGATATAAAATTAAAATAACAGCATAATGACCGCGATGCTGCTGAATGCATGTTTCTTAATTTAAGTTTTTGTCAGAATTTGTACAAATACAAAAGAATTTAGATTACGGGAAAAGTATAGAATCTAACCGTGTAGTGGCGGTGTAAAAATATCTACTACCCTATATCGTCCCGTGGGTGTCCTAAGGGGCGGCAGAGGAAAATTGAAAGAAATGTTGGTCATCCTCCTGATGACAACTAAAAATAATAAGAAACTGCGGTTGCCAAACCGCCTGCCAAACCTGGCTTCTATGCAAAAAACCCCTGCTATGTGGCAATCTATGGGTAAAGCCTATATTCAACAGTGGCTGAAATGAATGGATAAAGTTATAAGTTCTTCCAGTGTGGGTGTTTGATAATGTCTACGTTTGTAAAACACCTCCATGACTGAGACCAAATTCCTTATATATTTCCTTACTCCTGAAACAGTTTAAAATCGAAAAGAATGGAAGGAAGGGAATAAGAAATAGAAATATATAGAATTACCAATAAATTTAAGAAAACTGTGAAATTACACTTGTTCATACTAATTCCATAGGTATAGAAATTCGTTAAGATGGGACACTGATTTAGGATAACGCTTTGTGATGCCAATTTCAAACGTGTTTAAATTTAATAATGGGTTGTATGTCTTGCGGACGTTGGACTGGTTTTTCCTACCTTAATTTACTTGGTAATGAGATTTAACTTTAAAGACGTCAGTATTTGAAATCTGGATCCATTTTCTGAGTCACTCCTTCAATGTTCGAGGCTAATTGAGCAATATTTCCCAATACATTGAAAACACATTGTCGTTGTCAACTGAAATAAGTTAATACGCGTAAAAATTAACAATCGCGCTCTGAGCATGCAGGATCGTATAATTATTTTACTCACGACTTTGGGTTTCGCGTAACTTACTGCTACATGTGAAGTGAGATGATAACATTTTAGTTTTAATTACCAATTTTATTTGAACTTAAAACATAATTAAGATTTGCATTTAAAAACGTATATCTTTTACGGGGAAGTTGTTGTTGGTTTAAATACTTATTTTATTTTAGTGTCATGATCATATAGTTCCTTTATAGTATAGCTCCTTTTGAACTAAGTATGCCAAAAATTGTTTAAAAACATAAGTTTATAATCCAGTCCCTCTGATTTTAAATACGAACTCCAATCAAAGTAGGCTATTGGTGTGTTCACGCTTGACTACTTGAAAACATTATTACTCTGTCAATAGATTAAACCTTCAAACTGAGTGTTTTGTTTCATAGGTGTATAAAAAGATATGATGGATAATCAGATGAAGCTCCAGGTACAAAAAAAACGTATATTACTAAGTAAATTAATAACGTGAATGATATGACAGACAAACGCACAGTCTGCCTGATGGTAAGTAGATATTATGGCCTATAGACATCTTCGATTGTCAACTTTTGTCTTTGGTTAAAAATCTTAATTCAGAAGCATTGTCACCCTAAGGAATAAGATCGAATGCCTCATTACCAGTAAAAAGGGGTTTTTAGTTCTCTACACTCTCCGCACAAAACACAGGTGCATATTTTATGAGAGCGTAGTACTTCCCCGTCCGAGCCGGCCCATCCGTGCTACCATCACAATATTATAGCGCTAGCATGGCTCTACCACGAAAAAATGACGGAGAATCCATATTAGTTACAGCCTATATAAATACGTCCCACTGCTGGGCACAGGCCTCCCCTCATTTCTGAGAGGTTTTAGGACAAGGAAGTGTCCACCGCGCTGCCCCAGTGCTTGTTGACGAACTTCACATGTCTTCGAAATATTTTTTTTCTTATTCCTCAGACATGCAGGTTTCTTCACGATGTTATCCTTCAGCACTGAGCTTGTGGTAAATCAGCACTTAAAATTGCAATTAACAATTTCCTTGGTGCCGGCGGGGATTGAACCCGGGTTACTCGCGTTCTGATATTTACAGCGAGCTTAACCCTGAGCTACCACGGCTCACTAAGCTACCACGGCTCAGAGAATCCATGTGTCATCAAAAATTAAGTATCTAGATTCAAATCTAGAATCCTTGGCGCAGTAGGTTGGTGTCTTAATACGCGATTGTCATTAGTAACGATAAGCTCATGGACGAAGTGTAATAAAGCTATTATAATTAGTAGCAACTTTCGATACAATCAAGGGTTATCACTAATTTGTTTATAGGATCTATTAAATACCAACTTTGTCAAAGGGACACCTTTTGAAGAGTTGACGATGTTGTTTAAAATACCTACATTTTATGAATTATTCACCTTGTGTTTAAAGCATTATTAAATTTAACATTATAAGATTGACTGTTTATAAAGTTAGATAATTACAGGGCAGTTCCAAGGTGTTTACGTTCTAATGATGTCATGAGTACATTACCTTAAATTTAGGGGTAATCTGTAATATCTCGTAACTTTTTAAACATCTAAATTAGGAAAGGAAGTTTTAGCTTTAAAAATCTGCAAGCTATCACGCCTTAAGCTATAAAAACATTTACTACAGGTAATTATTGTATGTCTTAAAAGATTAGCTGTTGTTCTCTCCTTTTCTAACTAGAAAGCTGTCGGAGTTTGTAACTTCCTTATCTATTTACGCCGATAAGTAATACCTATTGCTGAAAACTGAAACACAGTTTGAAGGATGGTAAGGACAGTAGTGCACTTCTTTTTTTCTTAAACTCAAAACCCATCTGTGGCTCTCTTTTTTTACCACGTTTTTCTTTTTAACTTTTTTCTTTACTTTCGTGTGTCTCTTCAGATTGAATTTTGTAATTAATTTTAAATAACTTAATTTTCACAAAAAAAAATATATAATTATAGAAGATTATTGCATATTGAAGTGTTTTTCACTTATTTACATAAAAATAGGGTATTATTTTTTTTGTGCATTACCTCATAACTTTTCTTTAGTATTCTTTTTTATCTGAAAGCTAGTGCTTCTCGCCTATATAAATTTAATCAATACATAACCAGTAGTTTTTGAGTTATCTTTAATAATGCGTATTTACTTGACTTCGAATACATTGATGATGTTCTCATTTTAATTATATTGAAGTCGGTTGTACAACTGACCACAACCACGGTTGCTGTAAGGAGAGAGAGTCTGAAAGAAATAAAAAAATAAACTATGTAAGCCATACAGGTTATGGTATATCGACCAGGTTTGCCTGTGCAGCTTTGTCTAAGCAATTAATTGATTTTCGCCTCCAGTTCCTTTTTTTAAGCTTCATCGACTACATAGCATACTCGCGCCTACCAGCCTGCTCAACATGCTGTATGGCACATACCGCAAAATACTTACCTGTAACTAGTAATGAGCTAAAAAATAATGGAGAAATAGTTATTATACAAAATCAATCTAGTATAGGTAAAAACACAGATATAAGGTAACCGCGCCCACTTGATTATGTAGTTGAATGTTTTGTAAATAAAAGGATTGATGTCGTTTGTAATTTGTGCGCATTCCATAAAGATCTTTGTAAATTTGTATTATATAACCATTTAATAACCTGTTTGAAGTATGTGTAAGCTTAGGCAGCCGCAGCTAATGGCATTGGAAAGGAAAGTTAATTTACCTCCTTACTGAACGTACGTAATTAAAAAAAATACGTACATAATGTTTTAAATCAGGTCAAGTTCCTCTTAAACGAAACGAAATTCAAACCAGTTTTTAAAAATTAAGACCAGTTTTGGTATCGAACTTTAAAACAAAGTCGCCTGAGTCAAAACATTACCTTGAAAGAATTCTAATTTAAGATATTTTCGACTTTCACTACTATTACTTACACGTTTTTCTTAATTTCTTGCCTTATCATCAAATTTTTGTGAATCTTGTTCGGTGTCAAGTCACGTGGACCATACTTGCACTGCATAACAGCACAGAATAGAAAATAGTACTATAGAACAGCGTAAGGTATCAGTATTATGCTCCTGAGTTTCGTATAGTAAGAGAAGTCTGCAGTATGTGAGCATGTGCAAGATCGTCCTAACCATTACGTCAGATTTGGTAGGTTAAACATCTACACAACACTGTGACGGCGATTTATTATTATTAATAAGAAATAATAATAATTTCTATATATCGTCTAAAAATATCTTAAAAGTAATAATTCAAACAAAATGCATTCATAAACATAAAGTTAAAATACATTCATTTCGAACATTAAGTATTATAGTAAAGTATTGTCTTTAAAAATACATATAAAGTAATTAAACTCTGCTCAAAATATTTAAAATGTATTTAATAATAGAAATATAAGTCGATTATAAAAAAAACATTTATTACAATAGTAGGTACAAAAAATTTGGTATGAGACTCGAAAACACGATATTAAATGGGACGTACATACTTTCATGTAAGGAACGAGCGGATGATTCTGGAATTCGTTCGTACGTAGGAATATTATGGCCGTGTTCCAATATACACTGTGAGCACTATTTAGTGCTCTCACTGGAGAAAAATTAATTCCGTTACGGACTGCCAGTATACTGCCGCAGTACCTACCATAGAGAGTGAGCACTGGCGCTTGCGAGGTATGGTGCTCTCAGTACTTTGATCACGTGATCTAAAACATAACAGTGCCTAGAGATTTAACAGCTATTGTTATCTTTATTAATTAATATTCTTATAAAAATAAACTCTGGCAACTCTTTTAAAATCAACAACTTGCAAATAATAATTTTTCTATAATAAATATCATTTGAAAACAGTGTCGAAAAATGGGGATGACAGTATACTAGACTGCGTTCTGTTTTAAAAAGTAACCAGTATAGCAAATTAAAAGGAACGGCTTCACAGTATACAGAATTAACGTCACGGTGGCCACATTGTATATCGGAACACATCCTATATCAAAGGTCTAGTGTAAGTTTATAAGCCGTCCGAGTGTAGGTGATCTTTACCTGTGCTGGTTGAATTGTACCCTATAACCCGTCATGCAGCACTGCAATAATTGTAATCATGGTTATATTCATTTTTAATACGTTACAAATAAGCGCTTTTACGTCTACTAGGCAATTTACAACTTTATTTTAAAGTAATTCCGACGATATAATTCGGTTACCAATTCAAATCATCAGCAAAGCCATTTATTTATTGTGTGGTGTGGCATTTACAAATCTAACTTAGTAGCTTTACAAAATAAACAAAATAAAGGTAATAACGTATATATAAATACCATAACGTATATTAAACTCGGTAATACTTTGCTATTAATTTGTATTATTGTATAGACTTACCTTGTCCTGTTTAATGGACGGATTATAAATATTGTATTATGTTTACATGTAAGTGACAAAATCATCTTCTTAAATGAGAATAAGGCATCTAAAAATAAAGCCTAAATTGTCTGTCTGCTGGCTGAGTTTGATACTAACAGCTGTAAACATACCTACAAATTAAGTGATCGTTGCTGATCTATGTGTTAATTATTATACCATAATGTAGATTAGTTTTTTTAAGAAAACCCACGTTAGTTACGCCGTGACGCCGTTTTTAATTTAAATGTTATATGCGAAAACAAAACCATCTTATTTTAACAAGATTTTGCGTTGAAGTCTTCCAACAACACCATATAGTAGATTTGAAAGGATCGTTTATAAAAACCACCAAAAATACCCCCCCCCATTTTTTTTTTTTTTTTTTATTAATAAAAATATATATAAATTAAAAAAAAAAAAAAAAAAAAGTTTATTTGGAGAATGAAGGGAAAAATTAAAAAAAAATTTGTTGTTTTTTTTTTTGTTTATATAAATAAAAAAAAAAATTTAATAATAAAAAAAAAAAAAAAAAAAAAAAAAATAAAAAAAAAAAACCCCCCCCGCCCAAACTTAATAATTAAAAAAAAAAAAAAATAAAAAAAAAAAAAAAAAAAAAAAAAAAAAAAAAAAAAAAAAAAAAAAAAAAAAAAAAAAAAAAAAAAAAAAAAAAAAATACCTTCAAATTTTTTTAATTTATATAATTTATTAATATTTTTTTTTTCAAAAAAAACCCCACAAAGAAGCATCGGAATGATTTTTCGTAATGTGGGGGTTTTACCTTATACCGTAAGCGGAGTGTTAGACGGCCCGTAATTAGATGGAGTGACGACCTGGTAAGACGTGCAGGAAATCTGTGGCTGGGGGTGAGCCGGATCGTGGTTTTTGGAAATCCTTGTGAAAGGCGTATGTTTAGTAATCGGCTTGTAAGAAAAACCATCAGCATCGTCATTACAGATGATGATTGTGTTTTCTTATTTTCTTTACATAGAGCTGTTTTATGTATAAGAATATTTTCTTCACATAGAGCAGTTTTATATATAGAGCTGTTTTATGTATAAGGAAATTTTTATGAAAAATGTCGCAACAAAAAAGGATGTAATTAAAATTTTTCAAATTCTAGCAAGTATTCCATTGAATTCAAAAAATACAATAAAATCATTTTATTTTATTTTGTATCTTAATTAATACTAGTAAAGATATTTTGTGTAAGCCTATGCTAACTCAAAAATGTATCGTAACTTCAAGTAAGAAAATCTGAAAGAAGATCTCTTAATGCGTTTTTTTATTTTTATAAAAAATATTGTATAAGACAACATTTGTGGGCAAAGCTTACTTTAACATAATAATAAAAGGGGATCATGGCCGGTAACTACAGAGGCGAACACGACTAGCATTATAGTCGTTGGAATGTTTCTAATGGCAGTAATTTCCTCTTCAAAATAGTTATAGTAACTACGTACAAGCAATGTCGTAGAGCGGAACAGGTAACGAGCATTCTGAGTGATATCCTAAGGTTCGCCTTGAAGCAGTCAGTACTCGAGGTGACCTTAGTACGACCTCAGCATGGCATCATTTCAATGAACAGGAAAATCAGACGCTTCCGCACACTTGGATAATTTGCTAGTACTCATGCTTAACGTGTAGTTAAAAGTAATTCAGATCTAAGTTACGATTATATTATTAAAAGCATAGTTTTTGTTAGTATTGCTAGCAACATTTATATCTTTATAAAAATAGTAATTCACATCTAAGTTAAAATTATATTATTAAAAGCAAAGTTTTTGTTAGTATTGCTAGCAACATTTATATCTTCATAAAAATAAACTAACAAACAAACTTGCGGTCTACTCAATGGTAAGTAGTTACCATGGACATCTGCACCTCCACCTTAAATCAAAGGAAGGTCATGTGCGTTTTCACCTCCGAATCCTAAAATGGAATGCCGCAGAACCTGTAATTATAATTGATCTCTGTACCCTTCAGATAGAAACGCAGCAGTCCAAGCACTGCTGTTTATGTCAGAGATAGGTGAGGTAGCACCTACTCAGATAGACTGCTAGGCAGGAAAAAATCCTACCACTTACTAATGATATATTAAGACAAACTTGTTTTTGTAACCGTTAAATGAAAAGATATTTATATTTAATAAATTTTAACTGTCTAAATAACTGCTTTAGTTTAATTTGGAGTTAATAATCCAACGAAAGACTTGTTTAAATAAATGCATCTTAAAGTTGTTGTCAATGATGAATTTTGTTTGAACCAGTTTTGAAGCTAAATAGCGTATATAGGACATAGCTACTTACATTTGTTCACGTGTGACCTACTTGTGTAAAATTACTATGAAGTACAAGCCCATCGCCACGCATGGTTGTACGTGGCAGAGCCACGCTGCAGCTATATTATGGTTGTAGCACGAATGGGTCGGATCGACCGGGGAGGGACCACGTTCTTACAGAATACCAGCATAAAATAACAGCCTAACACTGATGTGTTTCGTATGGTGAGTGTAGAGAACCAGATATCCTTTGTTACTGGAAACAATGCATTCCATCTTAATGCTCAGGGGTGACAACGCATCTTCGTTTTGATTCTTAATCGAGGATAAATGTTGATGTCTATGGACCACAGCATCCACTTACCATCAGGTAAAAAAAACAAGGTGCGTTAATTCTTCTTTCTTTTGAATATTCAAATCTAGATAAAGTATAAATGTATACAAAATGTTATTATCCCCGCTGCTTCTGTCAAGAATGAGGCGCCATTACGCAATATGTCGTCTTGAATGCCTTCCGCGTTTCAAGTACCTCTATTGTATTACTATAGAATCCATTAATTATTTCACATAAAGCCAAAAAAGCTCCCAACCAACAACCAGAAAGAAGAGCCCCCTCCAAACCACCCACATATATATATATATATATATATATATATATATATATATATATATATATATATATATATATATATTGCAGATTGAAATTTACTTTACAAATTAATTTTTTACTACGTACTAATTAATATACCTACGATTATATAAAATATGAATTACTTTAGTCTCTTTAAGTTATAGTCTATGTTTAGTTGTAAATAAATCCATTTAATATAGTTATTTAGTTACTTAAAAATGTTAAGCTTAGTTACTTCTTTAAAATCTAATTAAATTTTAATAGGTATTCAATTAATACTGTTGTCACAACACTGGGAGAGACTCGTCTAATTTGGGGATCAGAGTCTTCACTTTATTATTGTACTTTTATTTAAGAAAATATTATTATTATTATATATTATTACATCTCTGTTGTTGGATAAGTTTCATCTGCACACGTTTGACTACTATTTTACCTGATGGTAAGTGGCGATGTAGCCTAAGATAATAAGGGCACTTACTTATTTAAGCAAAATCATGATGGAATGTGTCTAAAAGTAGAGTACGATAAAAGTATACTCTCTATTTGCTGTCTGAATAAGGTTGTAATCTTATTTCGGTGTAACCAGACAGATGTAGGGAGAATATTAAATATGTATATTATATCAGACATCATAACTTCGGTTTTTCAGCTTCTCAATAAAGAGAATAAAATCTTACTTTGCTTTTTCGGCAAAAAAAACCTAATCTGCACTTGCGTTATTTTGTAGTCTGTAAGTAAATCTCAAAAGAAAATATGGAGACTCTTTGATCAATAAAGAAAATCAACACGGATACCAAAATAACGGATTTTATTGAAAAAGCTAAAATAAATAAATGACATTGAGTCAAGTTCAAAAGAATGACTAAACATGAATTTAATAAACGCCACTTCATTTCATATTTTGATGAACGCGTCTTAATTATCTCATCTATCACATTATATTTAAAGTGACAAATAAGGTTAGTCTAGATTCTAGAATATAAGTATATTAACGATGTCCTACTGTGCAAGTTTTTTCGCATTTACCGACCACATCTGAATAATCGGAAGCTTTCAAACTGCGCAAGATAGCGCCAAATTTGTTCGCATGAACTCAGAGGCTCACCACACTGTTTCAATATCAATGGTGTGTACATCATTCACTTTCGATTTTTCGACATTATATTCATTATGGCAGTACCGCTGGAGGACCTCAGCATTATGCTTAATGATCTCAATAGAGTCCCCAAAAGGATATTTCTTAAAATCAACATGGTCATGGAGCATATTATATTAAATAAAAAACGTAGTGTAACACCATAGTTAAAAGTAAAATTAAAATTTACTTTGTTAGATTGCTAATGATGCGATCGCTGTCAATGGCGATGTATTTGACGCCTATAATACAAGTCACGCGCGATGACATCATCATGTCACGGTTTTCCACGGTATATTCCTAATCTATTTATACACTTCACGTATTTCTTACATTAAGATAAATAAAAAACGCAATAGGATGTTTAGGACCTTTGATCGTAAAATCTTCTAAAAAGTTCAATAGTTTATTTCGAAAAAGTCAACTGTCAAGAATAAGCGTCATCATCATCATCACAGCTCATCACAAGTCCACTGCTGAACAAAGGCCTCCCTCAATGCCATAAATTATGTTCCCGAGTCACCTGCATCCATCGACTTCCTACATCTCTAACCAGGTCGTAACTCTAGTTAATCTACCCTACACTCGAGAACCTTTCTTTCTCATCGGTAATAGGTTCTTCGAGCAATGTGACCGACCCATTGCCACTTCAGCTTGCTCACCCGCTGCGCTATGTTGGTTACTCTGGGTCTACTGCGCATATCCTCATTACCAAGTTTATCGCGCAGAAAAAGCATTTATGTTACTATGTTATGCTATCTTGTTATCATCCTACAGGATATTGACATATTTACATGCATGCAAACGAAATTCATAATTGCAGCATTCAAATGCATTGAAAATTGTAATTTTTTTAATTAGTATTTTATTTTATATTCATGTTTATAGTATCATTATTTATTAGTCAGTCGTTTTCTTATTTGTAGGTTAGTTATAGCATTGCGTTAACCAATGCTTACCAATATAACTATAATTATGTAATGAATAAATAAATAAATCAATATCTATAAATATAACAAAAATGTAAATTGCAGGCATACAGACTAAAAATAAGTAAAAATACATTTTATATCTGTATGTGTATTTGTCTGTCTGTCTATTTATTTTATTTATTTATTTATTTATTCTTTTTCGTATACCACAATACAGAAACATCAAGTACAGTTAAAACCAAATTAAAGTATGTACATATGTAAGTATGTGTATATAGGCGGTCTTATCACTCTAAAAGTGATTTCCTCCAGACAACCTTTGCGTAGAGGAATGATGCAAACAAAAGTTAAAATGGAGGGGGGGCATACAAAATAATAATAAAAAATATAATAATAAAAAATATAATAATACATACAAATAAAGATAGATTATATATAAAATATCATATAATAGATAAAATGAAAAGAGTACGAGAAAGGTAAAGTAATTTATCTAATAGCGTTCTAAATAACACGTTTTAACAAGACTTTTGAAAGAGTGAAGAGATTTAGCACGACGAATATGGAGAGGTAAGGAGTTCCACAATCGCACAGCAGTTACGGTGAAGGATTTCTTGAAAAAGGAAGAAGAGTGCAAAGGTGTAGAGAGAGAAAGACTGACGGAGGATCGAAGGAAGCGATTATGGGTAAGAGAAAGAGACTGGAAACGGTTTTTTAAATAAAGAGGAGTGGAAGGATTAAACAGCACGCTATACAACGCGGAGAGAATGTGAGTATTCCTGCGAAGGCGGATCGGGAGCATGTCTGTCTGTCCATTTTTTTATAAACGTATCACGTCTAAAATACTATTTTTTTTCAATAGAATTGTTAAGAAAATTGTAGAGCGTATCTTCGTGTAAAGTTTAGTTTTTGTTTTATTAAAATCGGGTAATTCTATCAAAAGTTATGATTATTATTTTGAATTATAGGTATGAAATTGTTCAATGGCGTCTTTGTATGTGCATTTTGATATAATGTCAGAAATCGTAATTAAATGATGTAAAAATATTGTCTATACTTGTACATATAACACAGTAAACAAAAAGAATATATTTTCCCACAAAAACTAACGCAGTTTCATTACTCATGTGGGAGTACCATTATAATTAAAAAAAGTACAATAGTTAACGTGATAAGTGTCACCGATAGATGGTGTTGCATAACACCATCCATTGATAAGAAGGCGGGTTGTATTTTTTTCATATAAATATGTCTAAATATTTGCTGCCGATCTTTATATTACTCAATGGAATAACTAAAATATATAAAAAACAAATGCAAACTTTATTATGTATTTTTAGAATATTGTAACCGATAAATAAAAATACATTAACGATGTAGAGCAATGAAATCAAAGATTTAAGTTCTACTACTTTCGATTTTTAATATTTAAGTTTGCTTACAATGATTTTATTTACCACCGAAAATCAAATTAAAAAAGTGCTATTCCGTTGGTTTCCGCGAGGTTCGAAATAAGGTTCGATAATCGGATAATCTCCCAACGGATAGGTCTTAAGATGAACATGGACAAAACAAAGATCATGTTCAATGTCCATGTCACACCTATGCCGGTAGTTGTTGGGAGCACTATGCTCGAAGTTGTTGACGAATACGTTTACCTGGGACAAATAGTCCGACTAGGTAAGTCCAACTTCGACCGAGAGGTCAATCGACGGATTCAACTCGGCTGGGCAGCGTTCGGGAAATTACGGCATATCTTTTCGTCAGGTATACCTCAATCTCTAAAAACTAGATTGTACAACCAGTGCGTGTTGCCAGTGATGACTTACGGATCTGAGACGTGGTCCTTCACTGCTGGCCGTATGAGGACGCTTAAGGTCACTCAGCGAGCTATGGAGAGGGCTATGCTCGGAGTTTCTCTGCGTGATAGACTCAGAAATGAGGATATCCGCAGTAAAACCAGAGTGACCGACATAGCCCAACGGATTAGTAAGCTGAAGTGGCAATGGGCCGGCCATATAGCTCGAAGAACCGATAACCGATGGGGAAGAAAGGTTCTCGAGTGGCAGCCTCGTACCGGTAGGCGTAGTGTAGGGCGACCCCCCACTAGATGGAGTGACGACCTGGTAAGACATGCAGGAAGTCGATGGATGCAGGTGGCTCAGGACCGTGCTTTGTGGCATTACTTGGGGGAGGCCTATGTTCAGCAGTGGACTTGTGAAGGGCTGTAATGATGATGATGAATCGCGGAATATGCGGAAACTTATTTCCTGAGCCACAACGGCACACCTTCAGTTATATTATAGTCCTGTTTTAAAAGATTTTGAAGTAAAAAATTTTGAAGGTAAAATTTCTTTAGGCACGTTGGGCGCTTTTGGGATGG
The DNA here is from genome assembly GCA_907164705.1 of Parnassius apollo. Classification (NCBI taxonomy): domain Eukaryota; kingdom Metazoa; phylum Arthropoda; class Insecta; order Lepidoptera; family Papilionidae; genus Parnassius; species Parnassius apollo. The sequence continues at coordinate 1,127,460 of CAJQZP010001435.1, forward strand.
GAAAAAGCACTGAATTCTCGTGAGCGCCGCGCTTAGATACATAATATTGATGAAAGTAATATTGAATATACAACTAATTAAATTTTATAAAACTGATATATATTTATAAATTTGTTAGTATTATGTAGAGAATTCATTTTCTTTCAAAAAATTCTAAAAATAATTTGTACTAAAATACTTCTTAAAAATATTTCTTAACAATCTAAAAATAATGTGTACAATTTTTGAAGCTAAGAAGTTCTCACATCTGACATGCAGCCCTTCGACTGACAGTTATTTTTATATAATGTAATACTACAGCCTGTCAAAAGTTCACTGCTGAACTGCTGAATATGGACCTCACAATAGATCTTTTTTAAAGCAAAAGCAAGCGGGTTGGCAATTTGGCCACTTATGACACCAACGACATGGTATGAGGCATTCACTGCCGCTACACAATTGTATTATGTATCAATCGCGTCAAAATTTTTAAATTTTATTTTTAATAACTGGCGTTAATCTCTCACTAATCTTGAAAAATGCTATTTATCCGTTAAATTACTAATAATTTATTCTAATAATTTATTTTTTACTACGTTTGTAGTAAATTTTAATAAATCGCCTTGCTCTCAAATTTAAAAAAAAAAAATACTGAACTGAACTGAAATCCTTTTTTGAACTATATCTTTATATTGCATATTATTACTATAACTTTGAAATTTTCAATTTTCACTATCTTTCTACTAACCAAAAATGTTTTCACTTACTTTTTGTTACTTTTCGAATGTTACTTCATTTAAATGAAATATTTACTATTTTGTGCCTACTTCATTAATGTCACAAAAGTCTTACATTTATATTTATGTATATATTTAGATGTAGTAGAGCCATTTTGCAGTTGTATTAGTAGTATAGTTGTAGCACGAATGGGTCGACTCGACCGGGGAAGGACCACGCTCTCACAGAATACGAGCGTAAAATAGTAGCTTAATGCTGCTGTGATTCGTATGGTGAGTGTAGAGAACCGGAGACCCTTTTTACTGGAAATGAGGCATTCTATCTTAGTACTCACGGGTGATAACGCATCTGCATTTTGATTCGTAATCGAGGATACATGTAGGTGTCTATGGGCCACAGTAACCACGTACCATCAGGTGGACTGTGTGCTCGTTTGTCACCCTATACTATAAAAAAAATGTTTCTATTAAAAACTTAAATCTTGAAAGACTATAAATAATTGTATAATAAACAATACCCATCGCGGTCAACTAAATTGAATATACAATTTAGTTGACCGTTGATTTATCTTCACCGTCGAGCACTTGGTAAATCAGCATCGAGGATCGAATCCAAGTTGTTCACATACCGTGAAATTCAAAAAAAAAACCCTCATGTTGATTAGATGGTGTTTTATCCAACAACAACCTTGCAATGACAATTAGCAGCGCTACATGCAGGAACAGATCTAAAGTTTGGAGAGGGTAAGACATTGAAAACTTTTGTCGTATTACTACTTTATGACTAAAATTTTCAAATTAATTATCTATTTCTCTTCTTCGTCATTAGCTCCTAAAAGTCTATTGCACGTTATAGGCATCTCCCATTATAGAGGTGATTTCCGATAATTGTCACGGTTAGCAGGCACAATTGCACATACAAGACGTCACGCACTTCTGACTTTGCTACCCGTACCCGTAGCCGCACCGGTCTGGATATTTTATGTCTGGCTCTGAATTAACGGATAATTCGCTTTTTCTGACGTTTCCCATAGTCACCTCTTCCTTTAACTTGGGGATCTAACTCGGATTGATGAAGATGAATTATTCATATACGCCGCCACTACACGGCAAACTAAGTGCCGTTCATCATCGTTGTAGTTAGCATTGCAAGAAATCCGATGTTTTTATAAGTAAGAGTGGGTAATTGTGAACCTCTTCCTTAGTTTTATTTATATTTTTTCTTAGTAAATATCTCACGTTACGTAGTTTTATTTACCATATATTCAATATTAAGTATAATATTGAAGATATGATACCTCATCTTTAGCGTTTAAGTCAATCTTGCACTTTAGCGTTTTTATGATGAAATTACTCTTTTTAAATATAAAAATATCAATTACCACAGAGTAAAGAGTCGGTTTCTTTACTCATGTGATGTTACTGTTTGAGTTAGAACAGTAGTGTAGTTCATATAATATAATTAATAACGCTTAAAATAATAAAACTTAAAAACAAATAAATTACTTAAAAAATCTAATACGTATTATTACGCTAGTATGTATATATGTCATTTTGTAATAATTTCGCAAAAGAATTATTAGGCGATTGCTTGTTTTTTAAACAGTTTGTTCAGGCGCGCAGGATTCCACCTTGTATTTTATATTGAAAAACGCAGAGCTCCAGGAATTAGTAATAATCTAGTTTGGTATCAATATGTATATTCAACATGTATTCAATACCTACATTAAAAATCCTACCGAGTACTTTTTACTTTTTCCAAGTTCTCGTTTAGAGATGTGTGCACCTGTAAAACTAATCTTATTGTAATAACATCGCCTATTAGTAGAGATTAGCACTAAATATAAATTTTCTTTTATAGTAACCAAACATTGATAATTAATTCTATGTTTGTTATTTAAGTTACTTATATACTACGTATTTTATACTGCAAAATAGTGGTTACTTTTAAATGAACTAAACGCAAAAGAAGTAATACAAAAATTTTACCAAACTGCTTACAAAATCTCTTCTATTATTAAGCTTATATTACAATAATAACTTACAATGCTATTACGATTACTAATATTTCCGTTAATTATTCAGAATAAGCTTAAATGCTTTTGTTAGGAAAGGTTTACAATACCAGTTGAATTGTTGAGCTCACGCTTTTGAAGTTGGCGCCCTAAATTAATACGTGAGTGTCGTTTTTTACAGCTATTTAAATAGTGATGTATCTAAAATTTTATCCAATTAAGATTTCGAAAGAGATAATATTATAATGTAGTGCTTACTTGTCAAGGTTTAGTCATGCACCTAACCAAAGAAAGTGCAAGTAACAATCACATGTGCGAAGGCGCTTGTTGCGTAAGAAAAAGTTTCTCTCGAGTTCGCGTATAGTGAAAACCGATGTCTTGGAAATTTACTGTATTTCTGCAGTAAGAACGACCTTGCTTATGATGTAAATATTTAAACTTGATATTAAGACTTGATATTAAGCGCGAGACGTGCTTGAAAAAGGGTACACTTTTGTCATTTCATTACGATGCCCGTCTATTACAGATGTTTTTCATATAAATTTTTTTACGTGGTTAACAAAAATTCTGATAGTTTTTTAAATATTATATTAAAAAAGCAATAAAGGTTTTTACTATACAGGTATAGATTGCAGTTAGCTTTATGTATACTAAAGAAGTGGAAACACAAATTTTTTTCAAAATATTATCAAAAGCATCCTTTGAAGATGAAAACTTCATCCTAGTTTGATCAATTGTTACGAATATTAATCGCACAACTCGTAGTAGAATATTTGATTTAAGATTGGAGATTTTAATTGTTAGCACAAAAAAGAAGCTATTATTTTACATTAAATGTTTATTAAATGTGTATTTTGATATAGGTGTTTCTAGTTAATGGTATAATAGTGATATATACATTCTATTATTGAACTGTAGACTAATATAAGCTATAGTCCTATATTTGAACTAATAAATGTAGGTAATTTTTTGGAATAGGTGTTTCTAGTTAATGATATAATAGTTATATATACTTTCTATTATTAACTATAGACTAATATACTATAGCCTATATTAGATATAATAACTATAGACTATATTTTTGGTATACGTGTTTCTAGTTAATGACATAATAGTGATATATACGTTCTATTATTGAACTATAGACTAATATACTATAGCCTATATTAGATATAATAACTATAGACTATATTTTTGGTATACGTGTTTCTAGTTAATGACATAATAGTGATATATACGTTCTATTATTGAACTATAGACTAATATACTATAGCCTATATTAGATATAATAACTATAGACTATATTTTTGGTATAAGTGTTTCGAGTTAATGATATAGTAGGGATATATACGTTCTTTTATTGAACTATATAATAATATAATACTAACTAACTAACTATTTTGTATAAAAATATTTTTAATTTAACAAATTTAAACTAAGCTTACCAGTTTAATACTTAATTATTCCATACTTTTTATTCTGCTTATATAGTTGAAGGAACTGCTTTTCGAACTTATGAATAATGTGATAATATGAGGTCGAATATTGTGTCGGTGTGGTAAAAATTACTTCCGCCCGTGACCTCCATACCAATACTTAATTGTGTGTCAATGGCTGCGTCAGACGTGGGGAGATTCAAACGATAAATCAAACAACTTAATATCTGTTTTTTATTCTTTGCGTCTTGCATCAAACGTTGAAAATATTAAACAACATTGTTCTTCACTAATTGAGTAGTACTTGACTTATGAGATCGGCCTTCACATTATGTAACAATGCCTGTTTTTAAAATACATTTTTATTGTTATACGAATAAGTAAGGAAACAACATTTTAAATAATTATTAACAAAAAATGCTAAGAATCGTAATTAAATCTAACGTCGAATGTTGAATTTATTTATAAAACACAAATAATCCCATTTAAGCTACACAGACATTGAAAAAATTATTTCGAAATTTTCATTCATTCATAACCTATCAAAAGTCAACTGCTTAACATTTCTGATTTGTTTTCCTCTGTCGGCTTTTACTGGAGCTATAATTAATACACAAGTAATCCAAAAGTAATTATAATCAGTTATTTCCAGTGCCAAGGAGTTGAAGCTGGGTAGAACATCCATTAAAGATGAACATCGCAAAGGATCATCCATATCTCTCACTGAAGATAACGTGACATTAAGCATAGAGCTGAGATCACAGTGGTAGTGTTCGAAGAATCCTTGTGAACGAATTGTATGTGAAAAAGAAGTTTGCGCGTTAGATACCGATAATTTTAACCGTCGAGCAAAAGAAAGATAAGTCGACTTTTCGAGGGTAAATCTCGAAAGGTCCCAAGCAGATCGGAATTTTTTAGTCACGTTTCGTGACCATGGATGAGATCTGGATCCACCATTTTGATCCTTTGCGAAAGAAATTTGCAGAACATAGTGGATTGATGGCCACTGATGAGGCTTTTTAGACGGTCAAGATAAAGATTTTTTTCTAAGGAAATTTTGAGCTTAGGACCAAGGTGAACCAAGAAGAATGTGTTTAATATTTACTTGTTAGGAGACTATGTAGAAAAATAAATTAATTTTTTAACTATAATCACCTATTTGATATTTATTATCATTACTTTTGGATAACCCCTTGTACTTGTAGCTATGAGTCGGCTCAACCGGGATAGCACCACGCTCTCACAGAATACAAGCGTAAAATAACAGCTTAAGACTATAATGCTTCGTATGGTGAACGTAGAGAACCGGAGACCCTTTTTACTGGAAACATAGGGTTCCATCTTAATTCTCACTTCTCAGAGTTGCCAACACATCTGCATTTTTGATCGAGGATAAATGTAGATGTCTATGGGCCAAGACACTCCACTTACCATCAGGTGGAATATGTGCTCTATTGTCACCCTGGTTTAAAAAAAACTTGCAATTATTTTACAGTGTTAGTTAATAATTGCCTTTAATAATTAGAAAGCGTAGATCATTGTTTCGCATATATATTGTGCATTGAATGAATGAAAATGCTAATAAATGTCGTTGTATTAGGCAATGATTGCAAATAACGAATGTGCGAACAATCTCGTTGAAGTGTTCACAATGGTATGTCATACATATTGGCAGGTATTGGCGCTATTGGCGTACCGAGCCCGCATTGATGACGCGTTGACACAGCTTTCTTCTAAAATATCCATATTGCATAATATTACGTAGTACTATTATTTACTCTGTGATAATATTTAAACAAACGAATCTGGACTTGCGTTTCGATTGCCCCAAAGCCCACACATTCTACATTTTCTTGTAAAAATATATTAAACGTTAAATGTTACTTAAAATTTCTCTTACTTAATAGTTATCACATTTCTAAGGTAATTTTAAATAGCGGACATTATAATAATCATAGTTAATATAACTTGCATTATTGTCTTTTATACGTATTTAAATAGTAAAAAAAAAAAAAATGTATATAAAAACAAAAAGTAAAGAAAAATAATAGGTAGTGGAAATTTTATCAATCATTTTGTGTTATTAATTTGCAGTAGATACATGTATAAAGTTTTCATTATCATATATTATAAGTAAAGATATTAAATATGCATAAGAATATAAAAATTATAAAATAAAATAAATTATATAAAAATCACTGGTTGTAACTGATAGTATAATGCATAGAATACATACATACATATTAAAAAGGGGGAGTGGGTGAAGCCCGCGTAGCCACTAAAATGTCACTAACACGTCAATTCACGCGTATAAATGTCAACACGAGATGTGTTTTGACTTTACAATCGTTTCCAAATTTCGCAAGCAAATTATTTAGAAAATGCCAAACTGCACCTTATTTACAAATAAATATGCATTAAAATTTAATGACGATCTTGAACATTAATAAAAAGTCTAAAATGTATAAATTTACTCAGTCTGTCAATACAGCGAATCTGGTTTGGCGATGCCAATCCTTGTATAAAATAAAGTTGACAGCCATCTATTGTGTATTATACTCGTAGTACTCTATGGTGTAATGTGTCAACATGCCATAGTAATATCAATTATATTTCTAAGGTTTAAAGTGCAAGTTAAGCTTTGTGCATATTTTACTTTAACTGAGAGCACTGATAATTGACGACGTATGTTTCCTGCACGAGAGCTGTGCACTGCAAGCACGGCTGGTCATTGAGGTGATAGAGGTGATCCGTGGAAAGCGGTCGGGGCCAAATCAATATCTTGACTGCAAGGGTGTTGATTATTGCAGTTAAATAGCAGGTTGCTTAATTTATATGGTAATGAATGTATTTACATACTGTTTAAGGAATTATTATTATTTTCAAAGTTAGTGCTATATGGTCACTTCTTTTGATCCCTAAGATATTGTAGCTATAGGAAATGCCAAAAAGATTTATGATATGGTATCCAGTAGATCTCTACACACAGATCATATTATGGAGCGGCCGAAAATTTCATGAAATGTCTACATCATGATGTGCCTATACAATATAACCAATAGCACGACTACTTCGTAATTTGGTGAAACATACATATGAGCATATGGTAACAATTATTTTACCCATCACTAGAGACGTTGATAGCTCAACGCTTTCGGAGCTATTTGAAAGTGTCAAGGGGATTCTGAAGGAAGACCTAAACATGAATATGGAGCAATTTGAAATAAACAATTTATACAGACTGGGAAAAAATAAATTTCAGAATAAACCTAGACCGGTGCTTTGTTCTCTTATAAATGCATGGAAAAAAGATGAAATAATGAAGAACAGGAAAAATCTAAAGAACATTTATATATCAGAGGATTACTCAAAGGAAGTCTTGGAGAAAAGGAAAACACTGCTACTGCTGGTTAAAAGAAGAGAAAGAGAAAGGAAATATAACTTTTCTGAATTCCGACAAACTAGTAGTCAAAGAACTCAACGCAGAAAAAAAGAAAAGGGAGCACACTACCTCACCGTCACCATCCAAAACTCAACCTAAAAAACAACTTACCCTAAACTTTGCTAAAAATAACAGGATGCATGCCTTCGATGCAACAAGACCTAGATCAAACTCTCTGACAAACAAACCTATACCCAATAAACACTAGCAATTAAACGAGAAACGGAAAACCCAAACAAACTATGAAAGCAAACAAACAGAAAAAACACATCTTCCCCCAAGCCGACTGGTCCTCGTGGGGGACAAAGACCATAACCCTTCAACAACACAGAGAAACAACTACAAAGAAACAAACATTTACGTCGCAGCCTTTAACGTGCGCACACTGAAAAATGAAGAAAACCTTATAAAATTAAATAATGCGTTAAAACAAATTAAATGGGATATCCTCGGCCTCAGTGAAGTAAGACGAATGGGAGAAAAAATTACCTCGGAACCAGTCTTCTTAATGTATCATATAGGAACGACGCCAGGCCTTCATGGCGTTGGTTTCATCGTCAAAAAATATCTTGAAAAATCTATTGAAGGATTTATTGGAATTTCGGAACGCATAGCAATGATGAACCTGAAACTACCGGGATATAAAGATCCTTAGTCTATTTTACAAATATATTCACCAACAGAACGATCTGACTTAGAAACCATAGATAAATTCTACCTCGATCTAAATAACACATCCAAGAACAGGCCCACAAAAACTTAATCATCATGGGTGACTTCAACGGCCAAATTGGAACTAGGCACCCGCGTGAAGAAACAACACTAGGACCATTCATCTACAGAAATAAAAGTAGGAGCAGAAATGGAGAAAAACTTATAAACTTCACACTAGAAAATAACCTAACTATTTTAAACTCAGTATACAAGAAAAACAAAAAGAAGATGTTGACATAGGTTTCACTAGATGGGAAAACAAAGAACTAAATTGATTACATGATTACTAACAGAAACAACTGCTTTACAAATTTTGACGTCATCAACAAGCTCAACTTCAATACCAACCACAGAATAATTAGAGCTGAAATAAAATCGGTACAACCGAAAAACCCTAGATCGAGGCAGGAACTACCAACTATCAAGCTCAGCAAGCAACAAAATGAGCAACTAGTACTCACCCTAAAGGACAAATTTACAGACCTAGAAGAGTACGCAAAGATCTTAGGAACTCAGGAAAAATACAACTGGATAGAGACTACTACTTAAAGTTCAACTACAACACATTAATAAGATAAAACCTGATCCGAGGAACGTGTTAACAACTAGTACTATAAAATTGCTAGAACAAAGAAACCAGCTAATTAACACAAAAGATATAAACGACAGAAGAAAGCACATAGCGAAAATCAGTAAAGACATCAATGAAAGCATAAGAAAAGACAGCAAAAGAAGAAGAATGGAAATTATCGAAAAACATGTAATCAAAACAGGAGGTGTTAAAAAAGCTAACAAGGAATTAACAAACTCAAAAGACTGGATCGCAAAAATTAAAAACCTCAGCGGAGAATCCAGCCACCATAGAAAAAACATCTTAGAAATTGCCACATCTTATTACAGAAAGATATACGAACACAACATCGCTCAAGACGAAGACTACTTAGAGGAAACCTCAAACGTCCCTAACATCCTTATGAGTGAAGTAATAAATGCTAAAGATAGCCAAAAGAGAGACAAGGCACCAGGACCAGATGGCATAAACAATGAAATCTTAAAAGAAAGTAAAGAAGTTATAGCACCAGTCCTTATCGACATATTCAACGAGATACTAATCACCGAAATTATCCCACAGCAATGGACACAATCAAACATTATTCTTCTATATAAAAAAGGAGACAAATATGAAATCGGGAACTATCGCCCCATCAGCCTAATGTCCAATTTATATAAAGTATTTGCTAAGATCTTACTAAATCGGATTGAGAAAACATTAGACGAACACCAACCCATTGAGCAGGCGGGTTTTCGTAAAGACTACTCAGTGCTCGACCACATTCACGTAGTACGCCAAGTTATGGAGAAGTATAAAGAATACCAATTGACCTACTATATTGGATTCATCGACTATAGCAAGGCGTTTGATTCTTTATTTCACGCAAAGATATGGGAGTCATTAAAAGAACAAGGAATTGACCACAAGTATATCCGCTTAATTAAAAACGTTTACAACAAGAGTACAGCGAGAATACAACTGGAAGAGAAAGGCGAATGTTTCAAAATCGGCAAAGGCGTACGACAAGGAGACCTTCTGTCACCAAAATTATTCTCGGCGGTGCTTGAGTCAATATTCAGAGGTCTTGATTGGGAAAATCTCGGTATCAACGTAGATGGTCGTTCAATAACTCATCTGAGATTCGCGGATGACATTGTGCTATTTGCAAAAACTCCAGAAGATTTAACAAAAATGATAAACGATTTAGCAATGGAAAGCAAGAAGGTGGGTTTACAACTACACCCAGAAAAAACTAGGGTCCTGACCAATGGAGAGAGAACAGCTATAAACTTAGGGAGTAATCAAATCGAGTATACGGAAGAATATGTTTATCTGAGACAACTAATAACGAATGATAACCCCATGCGCAAAGAAGCTGAAAGAAGAATAACCAACCCCTGGCAAAGGTACTGGGCTTTAAAAGAGATTATGAAGGATAAAAACCAGCATATTAATATAAAAAGCAAACTTTTTAACACCTGCATACTGCCAGTTCTCATGTACGGTAGTCAAACATGGACCTTGTCACAAAACCTGACTAACAAACTTGCAACATGCCAGCACGCAATGGAAAGAAGCATGATGAATGTGAAAAAATCGGACCGACTGAGAAACTGTGTAATAAGAAGCAAAACAAAGGTTACAGACATAACGCACAAAATTAGAAGACTGAAGTGGCGATGGGCGGGGCACATGATAAGAGGAAGAGATAAATGGAGCAAAAATGTGAGCAATGGTATCCAAGAGAAGGAAAAAGGAAAAGAGGGAGACCACAAAAAAAGTGGGATGATGACATCAGGCAAGTGGTAGGCGTAACATGGAACAGGGTGGCTCAAGAAAGATGTGAGTGGAAAAGGTTGGAGGAGGCCTTTGCCGACTGGCAAACAGATCTTCTTCTTTAGAAAAAAATAAGAAAACCTCAAATAAAAGACTAGATTAAGGATAACAGTAGTATTAAGCTTTGCATGTATTTCTCTTTTTATGTAATTTTTGATCTGAATAAAAAGGCTATATATATATATATATATATATATATATATATATATATATATATATATATATATAAATGTATACCGCTTTGAAGTGGCTAGAAGACAATCCCAGTCCTACCTCATCCTACTGTCGCCGGTATTGTTAGATATGAGTAGTCAAGTTGACAAACGTTAAGGCCTGTATTGACTTTCTCATCAAAATGTTGCATTTCACGAAGTAAAGGGGCAATTCATGAAGTTATTCAATTCAATGATCAAGCAACGATGTTATGTTGATATATATTATGTGTGTGTGTGTGCGTGCGGTGCGTGCGTGCGTGCGTGCGTGCGTGGTGTGCGTGCGTGCGTGCGTGCGTGCGTGCGTGCGTGCGTCTGCCGTGTGTGTGTGTGTGTGTGTGTGTGTGTGTGTGTGTGTGTGTGATAAAGATACATTAAGAATGTTATGGGCTAAAGAAAGAGAGAAGGTTTAGTTACTCTGTGTTATTGAAAATTGGCGTGATGCTGTGGCCCTGAAACACCTACATCTTTATTTTTAAAGCAGTTGACTTATGCTCCAGCTATAGTATATGCTCCCACATTATACCAGTACGCAATAGCAGACTATAGGTGATATGTTTTGGAAGGTGAATGTATAGAATTACTAAACTTGCTACGAATAAAACTATTTTTATTCGTAGCGAGGGATTCTATCTTAGTATTCAGGGGTGACAAGGCATTTACACAATTTTAAATTCTCAATTGCAATTTTAAGGTAAATTTACGGTGAGCAGTTAGCCCCTAACTCTTGACTCTTTCTATCATAATATTATAAACATTATAAACTTTCAAGGTCTATAGCCAGAGCAAGTCACCGTTATAGACTGTTGAGATAAATTCAAAATAAGCGCTTATTAATAGTTCACAATTTTCGTACATTTATTGTATACGAGTTTTAACCTAACTGATAAATGAATATTCTCGACTTTATTTTGTTAGCCGGCACTGTTAAAACGTAAGAAATTTTAAAAGCCTTGATTAATTAATTTACACAATTACCTTGATTAATTAATTAATTAATTTAAACAATTTACGGTCATGATCTCGACCGTAAATAACACATCAATGATATCTCGCCGTGCCTGCGAAGACAATTGGCAAATCCACATGTAGGTACATTCGGTAGAAAACCAACTTTCTTTCAACTGTGACGCAAAGATATGACAACGTACAAAGGGCGTAGCAATGCATGACCGACGAAGAGCTTACTAAATGTCAAGGATCACGGAAGTTTTATCGTGATGCCAGATCTGAAAACTTCTTTCACACAATTTCGAGGTGAATAAAATCAGTGATTTTAAAGTATTAAGTAATACTATCAGAATTTTAAATTATCTATTTGTTTTATAATATTATTATACAATCAATTGTTGATGTTTGGTTAACTGTCGATGTAAAAAGCAAAAATAGGACGGAAGAAAAGCCAAAAGATAATACACTAAATTTAAGTGGACTTTCGTCTTACACAATCAGCTTATCCTCTCATGTTACGATTTGAAAGGCATATAGAGCTATAATATTTATTGACTGTGATGCGCTTTGTACTTGTATTCAAGGGTGACAACGCGTTTATAAAGACGTGTTTGTTCAAAATCAGTTGTGCTTGTATAAAGTGTCCAAAACAGTGGTCATTAATCAACAAGTGAACTGATACACGAAATGGCTCTAAAGATTTGCTAGCAGTAGATATCTTTCCTAAAAATATTTATTTTCTAACGCTGATTGAAGATTGATCACCCAGGTCAAATTTGTTTGTTCGTATTCTATAGGTAATAATTAGCATCTATCAGATTATGATAAAACTTTCGAGTGAGTTGATTATGCACGCGACCGCGAAGGTGTCTGTCAAAAAGAGTGCTATATAAAAATATAGTGCCGTTTAAAATTGCATAGACATTTTATTACACAAAATATTTCAGACAAAAATCGCTGTAATTTATTTATTTTCCTATCAGGTCTAACACTACATTGCGTTTATTTCTATATACACTCTCCGTACTCAGTTAAATCAATTTATGTCAGAGTATCGAAAGCAATAATTGTATAAGCACTGCCCATTCAATTATTGCTTTAGCGACCAGTAATTCATTAATTTCAACTTTAGCGACCAGTAATTTAGAATTTTCATAAGTATAAGTTAACCTCTTTTAGTAGAACCAAGGTTATCGACATAGCTTAAACGGATCAGTAAGCTGAAGTAGCACTGCGCTGACCACATATCTTAAAGAACCGATGACCGATGGGAAAAAAGGTCCTCGAGTGATAACCTCGTACCTATGGAGTGTAGAGGTATACTGCATGCTTGTACCGTTAAGCAGAGTATAGCGCGATCCCCCACTAAATGGAGTAACGACTTGGTGAGACATGCAGGAAGTCGAATGATGCAATGTGACTTAGGACCATATTTTATGTATTTCCTCGGGAGATACCTTTGTTTAGTTGTGGACTTGTGAAAGGATGTAATTTTAATATTTTCAGTACCGTTAACGAGAACTGGGTTTTGGTTCAAAAAGTTCTATTAAAAATTTTTTGTTGGTTTTTCACTTAGATCACTTTATTATGATTTTTTAATTAAAATTATATTTGACAACAGTAATACAAAAAACGACCAAAGCCAAATTTTGCCAAAATGAGTTACATACGTCGTCGTGAACTGGATTTTTGTTCCATAAGACGATTAACTTTTCTCACTTCAACTTTTCGAAATAATTTATTTATGTTAAAAACGACTACTGAGCGGAAATACAAAGAGGAACATTGTTTGAAAGTATAAAAAGCAGCCAACCTATTCGATTTCGTCTATATGACTCATTAAAATCATATTTATTTATTCATAAGAAAAAGACCAATATTTATCCAAGCTTTAATAAAGTAAAGTATAAAAATAAAGTATTATTATAATTTTTATACGTGGTGACCACGCTGCAGCTATAAAGACCGATTTACGAAGTCGAAGTTTCGCCAACTTTAGTGCCATGGAAAATACTAAGCTTGCTCTTAATACCTCTCTGGTTGGGTCGGATTGAAGTTCGTTCGGACTGTGATAAGATGAGAGAGATGGAATAGAGAGTGCAGCTGTACTTGAACACACTCGTCTAGCTCGTCTCCGTTGAGATTGGTTGACATGACTATCTGATGGACATTATTATTTATCTAAATAGTATCTATATATAAATGTAATCTATGTTGTTGTACGATAAATTACCATAATAATATTATATATTTTTAAATAATGCATGTCTTTTATATAAGAGTACGTCGTCATTAAACCATAGATCTACCCCAGCCGCACCTTAATCTACTGTCGCTGATGTTACTCGGTAAGTGCTTTGGTATTTTTAATATAATAAGAGAAGTCAAAGTTACAAATTATTAGTCAAATCGTAAAATAGCGACACATCATAAAATGCTCAGGCAAATTATGATCTGCCCAATTATAACGATTGGACTACTATATATGCACGCATTCCCACAGAGTAAATAACATTAATTGTAATTGCACTCACTCACTCACCGGATTTCCGCGGTGTTCTTGTACTTTTCTCTTTTCATTTCAATATGTTAAGTTATAACAGACACGTTTCACTGTTAGTTTCACATTGCATACACATGGTTTTACAAAGTAAACTTTAACAACTTAAGTAAACTTATAATTGTTACTTCCAATTTATGAAAAAATCACTTCTCTGTTCCACAGTGAGGCAATTACAGCTGCCTGAAAAGAAGAAAAACACATTTTTATCAAATTTTCAATTATATTACATTGGTCCCCTTCCTTAGTAACCCTTTAACTCCACAGCTGGTTAAAGACTTAAAATACTACATCAAGTCACGCAAATTTAAAACGTGTTACTAGTACTTACAAGGCTGGAAAGGATATCTGTGGATTGGACTAGTACTACTAGTCCAACGAGTAACTAAATTGCACAATGGATTAGTAAGCTAAAGTTGTAATGCGCCTGCCGAAGAACCGACAACCGGTGGAGAATAAAGGTTCTCGAATAATCTCGTAACACTAATCGAAGTATAAGGCGGCCCCCACTAGATAGAGTAATGTCCTGATAAGGCATGCAGAAAATCGGTGGATGCCAAAAGATCTCTAGACCATGTTTTATGGCATTCCTTGGGGATGGCCTATGTTCGCAGTCAACTTGTGAAGGGCTGTAATGATGAAGATAAGCTCCTTCTCTTCATTATCAGTCTGTGATCTAGATGGATTTTTAATACCAATCGATAGCTAGAGCCTTGACTATCAATAAAAGTTTTGTCTATCAAATACCAGTGTACACCGTAAGCGAAGTTGGCATTCCTAGAAACAGGTTTTCTAAAAAAAACTTCCCATATAAGTGACGCTGACGGCACACTTAATAAAACGTTTGGCTGCGGCGCTCCAGATTGTTGGTCCGAATATTGCTTACAACTTTGAATATTAAGTCACCATAAGTCACTGGAACGTCAACGAAACCAGTCGAGACATGTATTTGAATTTTCAAATACTTGTTATGGGTATGAGTATTTATCTATTTGATATTTAAGTATGTAAAGTAAACTCACGTGCTTCAGTCAGGTGACGGCGTAAGGAAATCGTATCGACTAATGGAAATGCTAGAAAATTATTACAGTTTCCGATAGATGGCGGTATAACCATCTGGTGTACACCAGATGTAAAATATCGAGACCGGCGAAGGCAGACATCAAAAGTGCTAGAAATCTGATACTGCGGTCGCTTAACCGTCTGCTAAGCGTGACGATAAGGCAAGGTCTCTCTGTACGGTAAATACCCATGTGTAGTTGGAACTTTGATAGGCTAATGGTGAAATAAATTAAATACTGAAAAGAGTCTTCTACAAGGGATACAATAAAATAAAAAGTAAGTAAGTAGAAATGACGTTGCAGACGTGGCAGGAGCAACGTGGACGAGGCTAGCGGCAGACAGAACTTCATGGAAACGGATGGAGGAGACCGTGACCCGGAAATGGGTATCCTATTATTATTTATAATCAATATAATAAATTATGTTACTATTTTATGTATATAGCCAAATTGAGTTGATTATTATTAACTTAAATTTTATTTTTAATTATATATTTTGTGACAAAAATCAAAAAAATTGACAATTACGCAAATCTAAAATAATTATTTACTCAAACATTATTTATAAATAATCAAAAGTTAATTTTCTAAATTAAATTTGAACTTTTTATTTAAAATTGACACTGGCATAGACATGTCATTTAATAAAGAAACCAAAAATTGCATGAATCATAATAATATTGTAATTGATTTAACTAATATTGACTGTTGTATGAAAATTGGGAATTAAATGTCTATTATTATTGTTATAAGTAGAAACGGTATAGGATAAACGGTTATGGAGATGTCCATATATCTCGAAGAACCGATAATCAATTTTCGATTTCACCTTACCTATTTAATGCCATACTTATCTAGTATGGCATTAAATACTCCTTTATAAATTATATATGTTGATAAAAATTAAAATATATTAATTTAATTATCGAATAAAATTTATTGTTATTAATAAAACCTCAAATCTACGTATTCGGAAACAACGAAACTGCTGAAAATATTAAGTTTCTAACTGATTAGGTTAAAAGATCTAAAAGTTTCCGTATTTTGTGGGTCACTTTTACTTTCATGTTCGTTTAGTATAATTTAAATACAACATCAAATTTTAATTATTTCGCAACAGTTATTTATCGATCTACCTAAACTGGCACATTCCTGACACAGTTCTCTCGCTTACTTCACATCCGTAAATGCACTTCATATCTGCGCAAACATGCACATCGGTTAAGGGTATTTTTAATTTAGCCGATCATTAAATTATCGCTAATATGGTCGATAATCTTCCGTCTAGGGTGTCCCTTGCTGATTCTACCACTAACAGTATTAAATATAAACAAGTTATATTATGATGATGTGAAACCGAGTCTATTGTAACAAGGACGCCTTTAATCTTGTTCAACTATTTTGAAAGGTTTAAACATATATTTCGTGAGTTTAAAGCAGTCAAATTATAGGAAAATGGAGTAAATTGTTAGTTATAAATACATTGCGATTGATCCAGTTAGAGTTAGTTAGACTTGCTTTTAACTAATCGCATTGCGATATAAAGGTCTTAAACTAAGTGTATTGCAGTCAAATTGACGTATTATTTTGCTTAACACTTTTGCGAATTAAGTTATATTTTCCAATAGATTTATTACTGAATTAATATGTAGTATGTGTGTGAGCGTAAGAGAAATTGAAATCCGGTGAAAAATACATGTTGTGATTCATATTATCTTCCCACGGTTGGTGAGGTAATAATCTAAATTTGAGAAAAGTACAGGCTCAGTTTTGATTAGATATACGATTATATATAACGAGTTTCGATTTGATCGAGAAGATTATTTATATGAATGCTCGGATATAGATGATGACATTTCTTAGATTATCTTGATTTGTATATATATTATTTTGTTAAATTGTAGGTATATGTGAAACAATTCTTAAAGGTCTTCTCCAGTACGGCGGTGGTACGGTAGGCGGACAAGAGGAACAGGCCCGTCGGTTGGAAGAGCAGATGCTCCTGATGAAGGACCTTCACGCTACCTTCGGGAAAGAGATAAAGAAGGTGAAGGATAGGGTTGCTCAGCATGACAACCGCCTGTCGGAAGCTGAAACCCAAATCGCGAAAGCTAAAACCCAAATCGAGAAAGCTGAAACCCGAATCGACCAAGTAAACAATCGGGTTGACAACGTGATGGCTGACGTGAAGAAAACGCTGGACGACCTCAAACTGGGGGATGGTATTACAGCTCCCGTAGTAGCTACAACACCTTCGCTACGTGAGTTCAAAGTGCCGTCGTTCGACGGGACTTCTTCCTGGTCAGCCTACAAAATCCAGTTCGAGGCGGGAACAAAAGCCAGGCCATGACTGCACTCATCCTAGGCCTGCGCGACCAAGCCTTAACACACGTGGAACACGTCTTTCGTGCGCAGCTCAAAAATCGCGTGCAACGCAGCAACGAAAACCTGCAGCAGTGGGCTCTTGAGGTGGAGAAGATTGTTCGAAAAGCATACCAGTCTGCACCTGCGCTCATTGAAGGGAACCTGGTGCAGACATTTATCGACAGCATCCGCGACCTTGAAGTCAGAGCTGTTGTGAGGCTTACTGCAAGTTAGTAAAATAATTTGCCAGCATCTGGTTTTCTATCCAATTACAATGCGGGTGTCTTCAAATCAAGAGTGAATAGACTTATGTAAAGATGAGCCAGTACGCTTTACCTTTTTTGAATCACAATTTTTTTTATATAGGATAGGGTGACAAACGAGCACACAGTCCGCCAGATGGTAAGTGGTTGCTGCGGCCCATAGACATCTACATCTATCCTAGATTGCAAATCAAAATGCAGATGCGTTGTCACAAGTAAGGACTAAGATGGAGTGCCTCGTTTCTAGTAAAAAGGTCTCCGGTTCTCTACACTCATCAAACGAAACACCATAATGCTGGTGTTTCGTATGTTGAGTGTTTCGTATGAGAGAGCTACTATTTTACGCTGGAATTCTGTGAGAGCGTGGTCCTTCCCCGGTCAAGCCAATCCATTCGTGCTACACCTATACTATTAATATAATAATAATAATAATTTATTTGACTCTCAATTGACAGGTTAAACTTATGTATTATATCTATTTTAAATTACAAAATTACATTTCAAAGTAGTTGCCGTTAACGGCCATACTAGTATACATATACACTATACAATGTGTTACATTATTATGTATACATATACACTATACAGTATGGTAGAGCCGTCAGAATATAACTGCAGCATGGCTCTACCACGTATAAAAATAAAATCATGACCAGGTGGGATAGTTGTTATACATACTATAGCTTAGAACAGCTTAAAAAATCGACCACAAAATTTTTCGTGCAATCATATTCCTATTTACAACGGATCAGATTTATTTCGTATCTAATATTAAACCTTAAAAGAGTTATTAAATTTAAATCATTTACATAATTGTCTAATAGCCGGAGGTCTATGTACAATTACAAAATGACCTTCATCTTTAGGCCCGTAGTAGGTCCTGCGGCGCCGACCGCTCGAGCCAAATATGCAATCACCAGATCCGAAACATCTATAATTATTTTTTACGCTAATGGATTTTTGTACATGTTTTGGTATTAACGAATTTATGTAGTGTAATAATGTATTTAATATCAGTATGAAACAAAAAATGTTTTGTTTCAGGCTTATTTCAGAGTCAATATACATCATACTTTCCGGATACATTACTGGGTGGTAGGATTTCTTGTCCGCCTAGAACGGTTTTACCTTTTACTACCCCTTCACCTATTTATGCCGCAAAACAGGAGTGCTGGTAGTGCTGGGCTCAGGTCTGAGGTGTGTATTCCTCGGAGGTGACAACATATTTGTAGCTTTCCTTGTATAAGGTTACCTGCAGCTATCCATGCACGGTAGTAGGTAGCTACTTACCATCGGGTGGATGGGATGGTAAGTTTATTTGACACTTTAGTTTTTTAAAAGAACCTGCCCGAAATTTAAGGATCAATTTGTTTTTTTATTTAATAAGGTTGACAAACGAGCACACAGTCCACCCGATGGTAAATGGATGCTGTGGCAGATACGTTGCCAGTTCTGAGAACTGAGATGGAATGTTTCGTTTCCAGTAAAATGAGTCTCCGGTTCTCCACACTCACCATACGAAACACAGCAGCATTGAGCTGCTATTTTTACGCGGGTATTCTGTGAGATCGTGGACCTACCCCGGTCGAGCCAACCAATTCGTGCTACAACTATACTACTAATATAACTGCAGCATGGCTCTACCACGTATCCATGGACTGTAGTAGCAACTTACCATGAAGTGGATGAAACGGTAAGTTTATTTGACACTTTAATTTTATAAGAAGATCTGCCCGGAAATTAATGATCATTTTGTTTTTAAATACCTATAAAGTTATAGCTTTTACACGCCCTACTGCTACGCACAGGCTTCCGTTAATATATAAGAGGGTTTTGAAGCGATTAGCCTGCTATGCTGTTCCAAATGGTGTTACTGAATTTCAAATACCGAAATTAATTTATTTATTTGATATGCAGGTTTCATCACGATATTATCATCGCCGAGCGCGTTGTTAATTAGCTCTTAAAATTGCAACTGAATATTTCGTTATTGCTGGCGGGGAACGGACTTGGTTTACTCGCTAACTGTAAAATCTAAGGTCAGCATGCAACCCCTGAGCTATTCTAGATCACGATCGATATGATCAACTAAATATCTGAGAGTCACTTTTTAACACTTTTAACACTAACACGTCTTTATACCAGTTGCTTGATTAAAAATATATTTTATCATCATTTTGTAAGGGTTCCTAGATTTTATATCAAACGTATGTGACATCGGGCATTTAACCTAATAAATTGCGTATTTCATTGGACGTAAAATACGTCTATTAAAAAATAAAGACTGGATAACAACGCTCGGTTTTTCATTCGCTCTGTTATTCCATACTTTAATTTTATCCTGAAGAAGTATGGTAAAACCAAAATAGATTACTCATAAATAAATAAATAATGGATAAAATTATTTTCGCTTAATTATACCCTTTTATTAGTGTTTTGGTGAAGTCGGACCTTAGAAAATGCAAAATAAATTGTTGCCCCTGAGTACCCCAATGTTATGATTTTCTTCGTCAAATTTATTTTATTGTACAAAGACTGTAGAAAAGTTTTATTATAATATAAATTAATACATAATGATATGAAATAAGCCCTGAGTATTAACTGCTAAAACGAAACGCTTCCAAACTGTTTTAAAGTGAATTGTTTAATGTTACTTTGGAAAAAGTGTCCCGCTGAGTTTTTTTCAGAACCAGTGGTAAAAGTAAAATACGACTATATTAGCTGAAATGTTACATTCTAGTAAAATCGAGCTGTTTTTATAACTCTAGTAGGTATCTTATGTATTATGCCGATCCATTTAAGTTGACTTTAACGTTTCACTAAAGCGTAAGTCTAACTCGCAAAAAGGTACTAAGACTAGTGGCAAGTAAGAAGGGATACCTAGATACGGGTGAGGGTGTTTTTTCATACATTGATCTTATTGGCTTGTTTGACTAATATATATCCCTTATCATTACCTACATTAATCAATCCATTTATATATTATATGGTTTGACCTAGGTGTATAATATGTATATTCTACATTAGCAGTCAAAATTAGATACAGGGGATGGTAGCCTGATGGTTAAGGTTTCGTACTGTAAACTCGGAAAGTAGTGAATTAGAATTCACTATTCGACTAGTGTCGTAAACAACTTCTTACACCAGTAGTTAATATTACTTGAAGTGGTTAGTACTTCCGGTATTAGTAAGGAGGATCTGAGTATTAATGCGTAATGCATCGTATGAGTGGCGAGTCTTCGGCTCTCGAAGTAAAATATACGCAGCAGCATTATACTCCTCTTTTACGTTTAAGATGAGGCTAATGTAACTGTAAATAATAAACTTAGTGTATTCTATTTGTTATATAAAATGTATTCCATAAATGTTTGCTAGGGGACCACATCTTAACCTACTGGCGACCGGTGAAACCTAGTTCTACAAAAATTAAAACTACATAACCAAGTAGTTGTTAAACTATATTCGATGCATTCATAGTCAAATTGAGAACATTTTTAGTAGCCTACGTTCAAAATAAAATCAAAGTTTGACCGTTCACACTAAAATTATTAGAACCTTGGTATTATATCCTAATATGGCCCTCGCTGTTCAGATATTTTCATGGAGGAAATACAAAAGTTAGAGATCATTTTATTAGTTGCTTAAGCCGTGGAGCGGACACGGAGAACGACGTCTTTACTCAAGCAGAATTTAAATACATAGAAAATTATAGCGCTGGGCAATAACGATGTCCACGGGTCTCAGTAACTTTGTAGCACGCGCTTAGTTAATTTGCGCAAGATTCGGATAAACATCGATCATAGACGGCCTTGCCCGATATACTTATTCGTATACTACCTACATTGCCAACATTGCCATTATCTTCAATAGAATTAATTACATCGTTTAAAAAGATAATTACAAAAATGAAGAAAGCTAATGATTATGTGTACTATGTAATATAACTTATATTTCACATAAAATTCCGTATAAGATTTTTGTACTGAAATAATAATCAAATAATTCAGGATCCATATTGTTATATAGTAACACAGTTTTATAAAATAGATGCAAGAAAATATATTTTTTATTTGCATATATTGTCATAAAAATGTTTTTCTCGAAAAAAAAAAACAATTTTATTAAGAAAATAATATGCAGATGCATCTGCTTCGACGTTCAAGATACGTGAGACATTTGTACACATTGTGTATAAAATAAATTGAACAAAGCAATGCGGGTTTAGTGAGAGCATATTGCACGAGGTCATAGACAAGACAAACGGGTTCACGAATTTAATCATACACAATGGGGCAAAAGTATTTCATACATATACGTGATTATGTATAGCGTGGTTTGTCTAGATTAATTAGTGCGATAACTGAAATGCCTATTATCGAAATTACCTTTGTTTGTTTAATTGGCTTTTTAGCTATTTCATAATTTGGTGGTAACCCACACGTAGCCTAGTGGACTAGGTCTTTATTTAACATGCTATGGAACCTCGGCTTAGACCTCAAATTAAGTCAATATGAGTACAAAAAATGGCATAATTAGTGTTCGGGTTTGGTTGTGTTGTGATTACAGCTTTTGAGTCTATAGCTTAGTTATACGTCGAGCCCTGGTAGGTTTGGACGAGTGATTGCTACTGTTTGCACACTTGCGGCTTTACTACATTCATTATTTACAATTCACTTGCGACTGTAATTATAGGATGTTTGAACAAACAAACGACAACTACGCACAACAAATTACACAAACGAGCACAGTCGAACTGATGGTAAGTGGATACCATGATCCAGAATCAATATGTGGATGCGTTGAGGTGTTTTCAGTAAAAAGGATCTCTACTTGTCTACTCTCACCTACGATGCAAAGCAGCTTTAAGTTGAAATTTTACCAGGTACTTCCCCGACCCATTTGAGCTACAACTATTATATGACTTCAGCACGGCTCTACCACGTAAAAATGTTGGGAAACTGCTACCGAGCTTAAAATTCAGCCACGAGGACTGATGCAGATTTACTAATCGTTATATTGTGAATTATCACTGTCACAGATATTCTCACTGCAATACATAGTACACAATTCTCCCACTAAAATTGCGATTGGTTGGTAGAAAATGCCATATGGTATTAAGTCCGCTGTTTGTACTTTTAGTACAAAAAAGTGTTAATAAAATAAATATACCTTTGAACTAAGATCGTTGCCTGGGCCTGAGTATTTTAGATTTGTTTTCCTTTGAGATTTTAACTCTACCATCTCTCAAATATTAACAGATTTTAAAGGTTTTACGACATACATTACTTTACTTTTACGACATACATATACAAATGACGAAACGGATTAGGATGACGAATTATCTTACGTTGTCACAACAAGACATCTTTATGTGTATATGTACGATTGTTGTTTATTGAGTAACTTAGTGAAAATTGAAAACACACTTCTATCATAAAAACAAATTTCTATTCATTCATGATAACTCTTCGTATATTTCAGTATAAGCTAACGAATTGATTTTGTCAATGCGGCAATAGAGAGAACATGATTTAAGTAAGATTAACGATAAGGATAGCAGGTGGGTATTTTATGCAAATGTCAAGATCGCAGGCGCAGCTGTATCGATGTCGCAACGCAAGCCGCAACTGTTTGCAGTTGAAACAATGTTTCCGAATCTATTGCTAAATAGAAGCAACAAAAAGGCTTAACTAGCTTGAAATATAATTGACTTGCTATATTCTTAGTATACTATGTTATGCTAACATTATTTAACTAAAATTACTATGTATTTCATAGTTAATATGTTAAGTATTAGGTACGAATGTAATATTCAAACTAAAATAGATATTATCATTTATACTTTACTACTTTTGAAACTTTGCCTCTTCCATATACCGTAAATACCGTAAATACCATTGTTGTGTAGCAAAAATATTTTTTACTAGTGTTCAATTTTTTTACTTTTTTAAATTTTATTTTGATGTTGCTTTACTTCTAGTACAGTAAGTACGTCTGGCATAATACGAAATGGTTATAACGGCATTCATTGTAGGGAATGAGAACTTTCCAAATCTTCTTATAGTCAGTCGACTCTACGACACTCACAGGACGTTACGTGGTTTATAATTTTCATACGTTCATTGGCTATGTCTTTACTCAAACTACTTGAATGGCTATCTTATTATTAGACTAAATTAAAGCTAAGCATTTATAAGTTTAAGCTTAACTTACATACAGTGGGAAGTTATTGTAATAGGTCCGATGTCCGTGTGTGCACATGTACGTATGTATATATGTTCGAAACCAATTTTCGCCTCGTGTATCTCGAAAACAAAGAGTGATATTGACATGGGACCAGTTTCATTCATAATTATGTAACTAAAGCTACCCTCAGACGATACGCCCATTTAGTAGACTTCCAAAAGTATGCACTCCAAATAAAAATTTATGCAGATACGGTACCATCGACGATACTTCCGTTTAGACGCATGGCGTCACTTCGAACGATGCAGTCGTACGGAACGGAAATAAATATATGGATAATAATACTTTACTGGTAGCTACAGCAGCGTCTATGGGCCACAGCACCCACCACCACCTGATTTGTCAATCCCATTCTAGATATGGTATAGATTATGGTGGAGCAATATCGTTGACTGAGCTAGAAATTAATGAAATAACCATAGTGGATATTATTCAATGTATACGTGGTAGAGCAATGTTGTACCTATATTATGGCTGGAGCATAAATGGGTCGGCTCGAACGAGGAAGAACCACGCTCTCACAAAATAGCATAAAATAGCAGCTTAATGCTGCTGTGTTTCGTATGCTGAGTGTATAGAACCGTATAATCTTTTTGAGGGGTGACATTTCGATTCTTATTCGATGATAGACTCAGTCTATGGGCTACAGTATTAAGTTAACATCATGCGGACTGTGTATTCGTTTGTCACCCATATCACAGCCCAGAGTTTACGTAATAAATATATATTCAATCCAATACAAAGTTAATGTTTGACAAATAGAGCGAGCACATGTACCACCATCAACACCAAAATATTAACTGACACAATAACCTCCAAAAAATGAACGCCGATTCGCCCATTCACTGACAATTGGGACTGCTTCCATTTGGCGTGGTGCACGTTTTTAACATTGACGGACGGCCGCGGATGACGTCCATTTGGACTAGACGCATGGATTTCAATCCGTGTGGATAAGAAATATTCACTGTCATAATTTAGTATTTAGTTAATCCTTTGCTTTTAAGGATTGACCGTACTAATAAAATTTTCGGCTTATTAATAGGAGATGCAATAGATTATCCTCCAAATGCGAACTTCAACTACACACAGTTAACCCTCTTAATAAACGACCAAGGCTCTGCCAACTGACAAATTACTTACTTATATGAAAACTCTTAAGCTCGTCGCGTAGAGGGGTAGGCAGAGACTGTGGATTTGAAACGACCCTGACTCACCTGTTTGGTTTGTGTAATCGATGTTCATCGACTAAGTTTATTTTTAATTTGGCCCATGTTTAATAATAATAGGTCGGGGGAAAAGTTTCGTCGTATTTTGTTTGTATAAAATTGAAGAAAAATCTCTTTTTTGGTACTGTTTGTATCTGACCAACAAGATGGCGAGAAATTATCGAACAAGATGTCATATATATATATTATAATTAAATGTAATTAAACTTCACTGCACTTGCCAACTCTGCCACTCTCTTCCAAAAAATAAGTACAAAAAGTGCATGCACTTCTACGAGCACTTAAAAGTGCTCGTAGATGCACTTAAAATGAGGCACGAACGTGTGTTCACCTTACATCATCAGTTTGGGATGTTGTATTATGTTGTGGTTTTTATTTTATTTATTTACGAGTACAACAACATCCGAAACAAAACAAATAGGTGTTTGCATAAATGTATGGATCGTACTCAGGTAGTTTAAGTAGGCGACACAATCGTCTAGAGCATTATATGCAATTATATCGTTTAGCTCAAAAATCGTTTGTAAATTAACGTTTTTAAAAGCATTATATGTTTTATCAAAAGCATTAAACAAGAAGTTACCATAAAATTACTTTAAAATATATATGACGACTTTCTAAACTAAAAGTTATATAATAATTTTTATACGTAAAGCCGGGGCATTTTTTTATTTTTAAATATGAATTTACTTTTGATTATAAATTTTAATTAATGCCCTTTTTGAACGAATCACAAGTTCATTGTAAGAATTAGAAATAAGAAACAGAATGTTGTCCAAATATTTACTATAAAATGTCCATCGCCAATTTATCTATCCCTATAGGTGGATTATATGTGATAACTGATAACTCATAAAAATTTACAAAAAAATCTGTTTAATAAGAAAAGAATTATTCAAATTGGATCAGAAATATCTGAGAAATGAAAAATTTCGTCGAATGTCGGCTTAGCACTGCTATATACTCGTATTTAGGTAACAAAGTAAGATATTCGGCATGGGATGGGAGCACACGATCCTGTTAAACCAGATTGTTCTGAGTTCTCTCAGGCTTTATATGCGATACTGATTCGAAGCGGAGCGCGGCTGTTAACGCCTTTTGTGATATCGAAATGGACAAGGGAGGCTTTTGAGCGGAATCGTTAGAGGACAGTTTACGCTTGGATACTAATTGAACTTCTTCTAATTTCAAACTTGGAGGAGGACGATGAATCGGACGCGGTCTTGAGACGTGACAGCGATGCGAGACTTTGGGAGTAGTAAGTGCAGTCCCTGGGACGTGCTTCTAGTAGGCCAAGGTGATGAAGGGGCCTCATTTGCAGTTTAAACGCAAATTCGCTAATGGTGATTACTGTGACGTTTGAGCCTTTATAAGTTCGGTACAACTTTTTCGTTGCCCTCGCAGCAAAAGAAATCCATAAAGATTTCCCCACGATGAAAAGACGTACTTCCATTTATTTATGTATTTAAATATTTATTCCCGACGGTATGACTTTGGTCCCTTGGGAGAGAGGTAAAGCCCTGGTGTGGGATGCTACTTGCGTCGACACTTTGGCGGCCTCTCATCTCAAGGGTACCTCTTTTAGAGCCGGGGTGGCATCAGAGGCAGCCGAATTTAGTAAATGGCGCAAATATGAATCTTCGAGAAATTACTACATATTTGTGCCATTTGCTGTAGAGACTATCGGTCCGTGGGGTCCACGTGCAATGAAATTTCTAAAGGAACTGTATCCACGACTGGTCGTCGCTGCTGGTGATAAGAGGGCTGGTTCTTTCCTCGCTCAAAGGCTAAGTATAGCTATTCAGCGAGGAAACGCAGCCAGCGTTCTTGGCACTATACCACGGGGAGCAGGTCTTTTTGACTATTTAAATTTTTAGATGTAGATTTTCTATGTTATAGTTTCTTCTTTTATATTGTATATAATTAGTTTTAATCGTAAATATTATAATTATAATTATTATTTTAGTTAAATTCTTTATTACAATTTTTGTAACTTAAATTTAATATTCTTATTTTATTATATATACATAGCTCTAAGTTCATTCTACGTAAAACTCTGCTGGAAAGTCACAAAGTAAGGAGGTTCCTTTAAATATTTTAATTATGTCAATTTTTCCAAACAAAACCGCATTACCCGTTTATCTCTTATATATATATATATATATATATATATATATATATATATATATATATATATATATATATATATATATATATATCGTTTACATAATACAGGTTCATCTATATCGAGGCTAAACCGTGATTGATGGGGTTATCTAAGTATCTCGACAACCGTTAAATCAGTAGACAAAGTGGGAAATGTAATTGCATTTGTGGATTCGAATTCAAAGCCGGTGAGTTGTTGCGGATGGGATTAGTCTTGCAAATTGATCGGTATATTAGCGATGGTTGCGAATGATTTCTTTTGAAATTCTTTCGAGAATTGCCGTAAGGTGTGAATTGTTGCCAATGGCCGTCACGATGGCAAATAATAAGTTACTTGTTAGTGACTTTTATGCATGAATATTTCATATATTGTAAGCTAGCCATTACGCGTTTAAAACATAATTTTTTTATTGATAAGTTTGTAGCATTAATACTAACTTGCGTACAATTATAACGCATCGTTGCATCAGTCGGTGAAATGTATACTAAATATAAATTTCAAAACACGTTTTGATATACACCGTGATAAAATATTATTCTTTTTTCAGTAAATATAGTTTTTTAAAATTCTTTTAAAATGAACGTTTGTCAAAAAAAGAACTATGCATTATTAATCTATACACTTCGTAGCAGTAGCTATATTATACTGATAACACGAATGGGTCGGCTCGAACGTGGAAGAACCACGTTCTCACAGAATACCAGCGTAAAATAGCAGCTTAACGCTGCTGTGTTTTGTATGGTGAGTGTAGAGAACCGGAGACCCTTTTTACTGAAAACGAGGCATTCCATCTTAGTCCTCATGGGAACAACGCATCTGCATTTTGATTTGTAATCGCGGATAAATGTAGATGTCTATGGGCCGCAGCAACCACTTACCATCAGGATGACTTGTGCTCGTTTGTCATCCTATCCTATAAAAAAATATTTATTGGTTTCGTGCGGAATTCAGCGCTTATCACTGCAATTGATATCCTTGAATTATGTTAAAATATCGTAAGTATTTAAAATAGTTGAGGACATGTGAATTCTGCAAATTCGTTTTGAAGCACTCTTGATTGACTATTTAAGTATTTACAATCCCTCCAAAAGTTAGAGGAGGTTTCATGTTTAGTCATACTGTGATTGTCTTCGTTTCATTGACACAGCTTACCTCTATATCTCACCAAGTTCTTATCGCATATAATACGTTATACAGACTAGTGTAAGATTAGCACGAGTGAACTATAATATTTTCTTGTGTAGTTGTTATGAGATTGTAGATTTATGTTGATTTAGAACTATCAAAATATTATATAATATAAAGAGCCTTTATTGGTGGCGTAAGATTAACCAATATCATAACAGGGTGTCGTAAGAGTCGACAGCAAAGAACTGAGTGAAGAGATGGGAGAGGAAGCAGCATCTTGCTTCGATAACAACTTATTAATAATAAGAGATTGGGGTTATTAACCTGTCTATCAAGCGTGGCAACTATGGCAGCTATGGCAAGCATACTCCTTAAGAGACATTCTATGGTGCACCGGCTAATGTTCAGCAGTAGACTTTTGACAGGTTTTACTGAAATGAAATGAAAAATAGTACAAACACCTATGATAGTTCATACCAATTTACTAGATAAGTGCTGATACTGAAGTTCTGTGGTAACATCAACCGACACAGATTCACAGTATCATTACATCACAAGTCCACCGCTCAATATAGGCCTTATATTCAGCGGTAGACTTTGTGATGCAATGATAGTACCCATAGATTGCCACAAAGTCCTGAGCCGACTGTATCCATCGACTACTTGCTTGGTTCGTCAGGTACTCCATCTAGTGTGGAGTAGCACAACATTGCGCTTTTCAGTACGCGATAGACACAAATTATTTCAAAACATGTTTTATTAATTGCAAATACTGAAGGCCAGTGTATTAAACCTAGAATAAAGTTGTTTTTACTGATTTTGTTTTTATTTGTTTTTAAATTTTTTAAGAATCTAGACGAGTTTGATATTGATTTGGTAATAGAAAACTGAGGTATTCAACGTCTTATGTTACAGTTCGGAAATATTATTGATCGCCCTCAATATTTTGCATGAAATTTGCTATATTTTTACAAATGATTATAAAACCATCAATTCCCACCAAGGATGATTCGTGGGGCTATTGCGATTGAAGACATCTAGCTTCAGTAGAGATAATGCGACAGTGCTCTAATCTGCTTGGGATTCTATAATCCATTCATATAACCGATACAGCCTTTAAACATCTCGCTATACTAGATAGGTGGGTTGGCTACCGCAGCTTTATTATTTTGAGTTGTAAGGAAGATGCTGTTGCTCGTTACAGAGTGAAAACGAAATAGGAGATCCGTTTCATTTTACCTCCGACACCTCTAACAATATCCACGAGTCGATATGCGGTAGTGAATATTCTTATTCCACTAGTAGACAATTTTTATTCTATATCACCTACATAAAATTATATATACCATAGATTATATGTTTTAATATATACATACTTGTTTATCTACTATTAATGCATACTTCTATATGTTTAAATGAAAATGAGGTCATTTACCAACGTTCTGGAAGAAATCGCTGTTTAGCGAAAAAGCAACCTAATTGTACATAAATTTATAAATTTAATTTTGTTGTGTTGTGTAATATGTTGTATTCAATAAAAACTATAAATAAATAAATAAACTATGTCTAAAATTAAATTTAACCCGTAGCATTCAATTGCATTTTGCAAGTTACTTTTGAAAATGTTTTAAAGTTAGGGTACACTATGACATCAGAACTATTGTTTTAAAATACTGTAAAACGTAAATCGCAACGGTAAAATTCATAAAAATATTTTCATCTAATGTACCTAAACAAGAAAAAATATAGCATTTCATTATCAATGGGTTTCGATTTTAGGGTTCAAATAACGATGTCAATATTTCTTGTATAAAATTGAAAACAAAATTATAAATATATCAATACACGTTGCGTCTTTATGAAGAGTATGAGAGCTCAATATGTTTATGTTTTACATAGCATGATACTTATAGTTACCGTCTGCACGCACTGACCAAGTTGAATGTTACGTCTTGTATCTGTCTTGTATATTTGAATTTATAAGTATTTATATTTAACAACTTACTTAACTTTAGTAAATTATGATTATTTTTAATTATAATTCATATTTTCCTTATTGCTTACAAAAGACTTCAACGCGCTAGTCTATTGAGTATACAGTATTTTATTTTTTAGTACATAGAGCCGAAATTTACAGAGCACTCAACTCTCAAACTTGTATGACCTTTTTAAATTATTTATGAATATGTACACCAGTAGTACGAAAGATAGTTCGTAGGTTACTAACAATTACTTTATTAAATTTATTCACCTGCAGAATTTTGTTAAGAAGCCCTTGACTTCTATAGAGGTCCAATTACTTAGGCACATAATCTACAACACTATCACAAGAAAACGTTACTTATTACGAAACTGCGGAGGTCACCGGCAGAGAGCGCGGTGGTCACGACTACACTGTTGTATTATCTATGGTACACCGCAAACTAACCTCGTTAACTCTTACGCCGCACTCTGAACCTCTACGGAATGAAAGTGTGCGTGAAAGGGACAACCAGTCATTTCTTTCTTTCATTCATGAGCCGAAAACCACTTTCTTATCGATTAATTGCATATATGGTTGTTTTTATTCAGACAAAATATGAAATTTATGCATAAATTAATTGTTTTTCCAAAGACCTATTCCAAAAGGCTGACGATAATGATGATATATGACGTAGTGTAATGTGCTATTTAAATATCTAACAAAATAATGTTGGCGTAATTCTATTGACGACATCATTATCATAATCATAACAGCCGTTTACAAGTCCACTGCTGAACAAAGGCCTCCCCCAACTAATGCCTCAAAGCACTGTTTACCTAATATGATGGATTACTAATAGTTATTATTTGTATATCAAATGTACGTACGAGTATTCCTTTTCTCAAAATAATCAATAAATATTCAATAATGTGGTTTATTTTGTCTGCAGTTATAAAAAGCTGTTATTTAAGTCATTAATTACAGTCGATAAAATATGTTAATTTATGTAAATTATGTACAATATGTACTTAAAAATAAATACTAGAACTACATATCTAGATATATACTGTATATAGTACATCCACGACTATTAGCGTATAATGATAGGGTTATTCAAAATGAGAAACCAACACATCGACCCATCCTTCCAACATTGGAAGGTACACAGGTTGAGTGTTTTAATTGCACATTTACAAAAATATAATGAAAGTGTTATATATAATATGCATTTAAAAATGTAAAATTATTAGATATATAATAAGCAGTTTTAGATTTAAACACATACCTCTAGATTTAATTAAATAATTAACTTCAAAATGTTTTGCGTGTTTTGCCTTTTGAATGTTACCAAAACAAGTGATTAGTTATAAATGCACTTCCTTATCGGTAGTGGTAATGATAATCATGAAGTAAAATGATAAACGTTGCGAGCATCGGTACGGAACATCAGGCTACTTCTATTTTAACTTTCTTTTATTTTCAATGCTCTATAAATTTTAATGAAGGAAGTTGAGTATTTATGTGTTGACAAGTGAACAATTTTATAAAATATTTTAAAAGAAAAGAGAAGTGTTAAATATAATGTGTAAATTATAAAATAATTATATTATTTAAATAATATTAGCTTATTATTTTTATTAGCTGTGTAGTACAGTGTAAGACGTGTCTTATTTTATCCCGTGTATGACTATCCCATAATGACAGTAAGTTTTAGTGGCCGATAGATGTGAGTTTAAACATTTCTTATTTTCTAAAGAGAACTGACTGTCTCATTGGTTTAGTGATAGTTTTATCAGGTAGAGCCATGCTGCAGCTATATTACGGTCGCAGCACGAATAGGTCATCTCGACCGAGGTGTGTTTCGTATGGTGAGTGTAGCTAACCGGAGACCCTTTATACTCTAAACGAGGTATTCCACCTTGGTTCTCAGGGGTGACAATGCATCTGCATCTTGATTCTTAATCGAGGATTAATGTAGATGTCTATGGGCCACAGCATCCACTTACCATCAGGTAGACTGGGTGCTCGTTTGTCGAGGTCCCGAGTTTCAATCCTGAGCTGGGTTTAAATAAATTATTGTTTTTTCTCGCTCTTCGGCTTTGTCAATTCTCGTCCCATCGGACTATGAAACTGAGAAAATAGATAGTGCACCTGTGCTTGCTGACGGAATTGACAAATATAATTCAAACCTCCTCAGATGTGCGCTAAGACTGGCCATTGTGATCGAAATTAGGTCTGGAAGTGAATACACATATGAATGACGAGGAGCTGCGTTAAAGATGCAATACATCTGGTTCTGCGATCGTCATTCTTCTACGTGGCTTACTCGTCATTCTAAGTTCTGCCTAAGCCGGGAGAGTTTCAGGTCAATCGGTGGGTTATTACAAAGTGATGAAAAATAACAAAAAGGAATTTATAACTTATTTGTTGTTTTATTGTTTCCGTGATATTTTATTCTTGCCAATTACAGAGGCATCTCATCGAAATTCTCTTGAACAATTAAACTCTTAAAAATCATTGTATGCTGAAGAAAATTATTATACGATGTAGATTTCCTCCCTATGGGTGAGCTCCATTCTCACCTGAAGTCCGATAATGATACGGTGAAATAAAAAATTACTTTAAAGTTACGCAAATCTTTACTTTAATTGGACTCTTGTTTCCAGCGTCACCCGATTTTAGTCATAATCAATGTAGAACCAAAACTTGTATGTACCTCAATCGATACTGAATTGTAGATTTAATTACTCATTATTATTATTAATTGCGTAGTGAAAGGAATAAAGGAAAAATATTAAAAAATTGCGGTCAGGTACCTATTAAGTCACAATTGTGCTCATTCTCACACGATTGCACAGTAGTCAGGTTAGTGGCTACAATAAGATTTGAGTATAGTAACTATGAGATGTAAAGTATTGAGGAAGTCGTTTTCACGTCACATGTTTCTATAGCCTTATGTTATTCACCTGACATTTCTGTATTGATGAACACTTATGCAATCTATCATTTTATTCTAACAGCAAGAGTCAGAACGATTTTTATGTCGTTGAAGAGCATTAAAATTTTAGTTATTTTTTATGTTGATTCGTAATCGAGAATAGATGTAGATGTCTATGGGCCACAGCAACTGTTTATCATTAGATGGACTGTGTGCTCGTTTGTCACCCTAACCTGTAATATATATATATAAAAAAAAAAAAAAAAAAAAAAAAAAAAAATATATATATATATATATTACATTTAACTGTTCACGACTAAAAAAATGTACATTACAAAAATATATTTATATTTAATATACATTTAGGAAGCTCAATTTGCTAAATTAGGTATAAAGTTTATACAAACTTTACAAATATGTTGTTAGATATGAACATAAAAGATCTCAAGCTAGTATAGCTTTTGCTTGCAGATTTGCTCGCGAAAAATTCACCTACTAAAAGGGACCGTGGAAAACTATGGGCCTTTTATTCAACATTCATCGTCATCATAATCATTATTAAAACCCTACATAATTCCATTGTAGGGCATAGACCTTTCCCAATGAATGCCACCTGCATTCATCGACTGCCTTCATCTCTAACCAGTATCTATAGTGTATATCGATGGCTGGGTCATACGAGGGTGGATTGAAAAGTACTCGGCCTAACCAAGAAAATAAAAACATACTAAATCAGTTATATTTTTATTTTTCTACATAATCACCATCAAGTTCAATACACTTTTGCCACCTCCCCTTCCAAGCATTTAGACCGTTGAAAAAAAATGATTCTTCCTTAGAGTCAAAATATGCGTCTACAGTTGCTTTACATATTGGCTAGTACTTGTAGTAAAAAGATTATGTGATATAGTTATTTTTAGATTTATAGCACTGTTATTTCTATCCAAATATGTATTTCTTAAATTTAATGTTTATAATGTGTTACATTAGGTACATTGTAAAAATTAATTGGCTTGTTTAAGCAAATTAATCTAATTATGACATATATATATATATATATATATATATATATATATATATATATATATATATATATATATATATATATATATATATATATATACGAGTATATCCATACTGTATATTTTTTTAGAAGAGGGGCAAACGAGCATGCGGCTCACCTGATGGTAAGTGACTACCGCCGCCCATGAATAAACGCAACACCAGTGGATTTGCAGGTGCGTTGCCGGTTTTTGAGAAAGGAGTAAGTTCTTTTCTTGAAGGTCCCTAAGTCGTATCGGTCCGGAAAAATCGCCGGTGGTAAACAATTCCACAGAAAAGTTGTACGAGGAAGAAAACTTCTAGTAAAATACACAGTGATGGACCGCCAAGCATCCAGATGGTAAAGATGGTATCGTGAATTTTGACGCGATTTACGTTCGTGAAATTTAGCGGCCTAAACCGATCAATTCTAAATTAAATTTTTTAATTTAATTTAGAATTCCTTAGAACATTCCCCATGGTAGATGCGATAGAAAACGCAAAGGGATGCAATATCCCTACGCAGCGGCAGTGAATCGAGCCGATCAGAACGAATTCGGTCGTTGACGATTCGAACCGTTCTGCGCTGGATGTGGTCAAATGGAAGAAGCTGGCACTGGGGTGCCCTGGCCTAGAGATGTGAACAGTATTCCATATTAAGCTGAACTTGCGCTTTGTAAAGTTGTAAGCAATGTACTGTATAGAAGTATTACACAGACAACAGAAAACCCCAACTTCAAAAGTTTCTAAGTAAAAATTAAATTTTATCGATTTTGCTCTTTGAAGTCGGTTCTCGGAATTCCTTGGGAATAACTAATCACTATAAAATCGGATGTTAAAAGGTCATCCCCCATTTTTATTTTTAGGTGTGGAAATTTTGCTCCCCATTATCAAACCACTTCTGAAGTAAATAACACATTGCGTAATAAAGAGAGAAAAAACACAGTCGAATGGAGAACTTACTACGTTTATAAATTAGGCTTAAAATTCATTAATTAATTTTCACATCAAATTTTAAAATAAAAAAGATAGTGAATTTGGCATCGTTTTAAAGCAGTGATATTATTTTTCGTCAAATTTACAATTCTTGCCCCATTTGGTCTTATTAAAGTAATACATTTCTGGTGCTTTCAGTAGATAACAGAATAATTAAAGAGTCATTATTAAAGTTGGCAAATACGTTTTAATTTAGAAGAGAAATTTCAAAGAGCACTAGATTTATGATGCAGAATGCGTTTGATGTATGGTGTATTTTACTCTTCGCATAACTCATACACTCGTATAACTTCGCGGAAGAAAGTATTGTAAAATTTACACCCTTCGTATTTTCATCAAATTAGATTAGATCATAAAATTTATCAATGTCATCATTATTACAGTCTTTCACAATTCATACCACCATTGCTAAAAATAACAGAACACCTCTAAGGAATGCCACAAAACACGGTCCCGAGCCATCTGGAGCCATCTGCATTCATCGACTTTTTGCGTTTTTGTGTTTATATATTTTACCAGATCTTTACTCCATTTAGAGGAGGGACACGTAGTTTAAGTGTTAGTAAATTAAGGGAAGTACAATAGATTACTATTAGAAACAGAGACAGAATGGAAACAGAGTGCTATCATATGTGGAAACGTATATGGTTTTAAAAGTTTTATTCACATTATGTATGTCGTATTGCATTATATTCGGTCTTAACCTATGATATTACCGTTTTTTATGAAATAAGTTAAAATAATTTTTTACTATATTTTTTTATTTATATCAATAAAAATAATCATCCATGTAATCGATGCATCTTTGCCAATACCGTGGCAGTTTAGTGATGCCCTTTTTGAAAAAATTAGCTGGACGCGAGGCATTTTGTGCCTCATGTATATTGAATTGTTTTCCACCAAAAGTTATCCAAATTCTGGAAGAGTCTGTAGGCGCAAGTTCTGGTAAAAATAGTGGATGGCAGAGTGCTTCCAACCCCAGCTTTTGTAACTTGGTGACTGTCTATTGAGCAGTATGAGGTCGCGTGTTGTCGTGCAGAAGCGGCGGGGACGAGCGATTGCCCAAAGATTTTTGCAGACGTGCGCGCTTCTCCATCATTGTGTTCAGTTCATCACAGTACACATCTGCAGAAATACTCATCCCGTTTGGCATGAATCTGAATCACCCCGGTGCTAGACAACCAAACAGTGACCACTACTTTTCTAGGGGTAAATTTTTTGTTTAGGTGCTGAACAGGAATCCAACCAACTTGCTGAGCGCTAGCAATTGTCAAAAAGAATCCATTTTTCAAAACAAGTACAAGTAAAAAAAAGTAGCGCATCTGTCATAATACAAACGTCATATCATAACACTACGTAACCAGGGTCAGATTTCGTAGTATAATTACGCTAACTGTACCATTATTTTATAGTTTGTAGTATATAGTATCGTAATACTACTAAGCGCAAATACCATCATTTTACCTAAAGATCGACTTGTATTATTATTGGGTCCTTTTATTTTTTTATATTAACCCTACGATGTCGAGAATTTCTGTATTGTACATGAGTACGCGTTTTTTAAATAAAATTAGAATCAGCTCCCTTTCTGGTCAATCGGTGTTCGATTGATGCATTTATGTTGGATCCTTGATACAACTATAATGAGGGGCTACCACGATAAAAACTCTATGCTCCAGAAGCAATCGGTTTGAAAACAGAATTTCAAAATATTTTATGAATCAGATTTTTAGATTCAATTAAGCAGATATGGTTTCTTTTATACTCTTTTCGTTTTACCCATATTGAATATAAAATATATTAGGTATCAATATTCAAAATAAACTTATTCTAAGTTTTTTAGACAAAAATAAAACAGAAATAAAAGTAAAACCGTCAAAAACGAAACGGATAGATAAACTAGACGCGTGACGCCAAAATCCCACCATGGAAAAAAAGAAACATGAAACGTCAAACGTGATATAATTTTTTAAAAATAGTATAATTTTATTTTTCATGTACAATATTTTTGAGGGTCTGACTCCAACCCTGGCCTAATATTGGTAACGTAACTAAACTAACTGTAAAATAAAACTTTAAAAATGCGTTTTATAATAATTTTATTGTAACAAAATTAGTACATGGTTATTAACCGATGATGCGATATCCCATGTTCCTTTTAATCTTCGTATCGTAATTTTTGCATTCTTTTAGCAAGCAGCTTGACATATTTATGGCAGACAAATCTGTCCTGCGCGCGCTACTGTCGACCGATTCGCGTTGGCTCTAAACTGTAATTTTAGGGCCGGCACACTGGTCCGTTTTAGTTGTTCGGTTGGCCCGGTCCTTACGATAGTAATAAAGTCAATGGGTTCGATATTCCTTCGTTTGTGTAAATGTTAAGCAGTGCAAGGCACGTCTCGACGCGTACTTTCACGCTGGCAATCGCGGAGTTCGTGGGGCACCCATTTGTCAAGCTTTTTTATCTTGCCAATTTGACCCACCAATATTATTTTGATGCTAACGTTAAAAGCTGCTGGTAATCCAGCTCCAGATTGAGTATTATGAGCTTCCACTATCGCTTATTGTTGACCAAAATTTTCGGACAACCACGGGGCTCATTTTTCGGGTCGAAATTTTCAGGACGGAAGCGGGCAAACCAATAACAGGTTTCTTAGGTTAGAGTAACAAACGAGCACACAGCCTACCTGATGGTAAGTGGGTGCTGTGTCCCATAGACATCTACATCTATTCTCGAGTCCGAATGAAAATGCAGATGAGTTATAACCCCTGAGGACTTAGATGTAAGAACTCGTTTCCAGTAAAAAAGGGCTCCGGATCTCTACACTCACCATACGAAACACAACAGTATTAAGTTAGTGCAATAATATTACTTTTACGGATTTTATCGCATTTAATATAATTTATTTTTAACTCCTAACGCTTAGTGTGCTTTTGGTATGCTTGGGTATGTAGAACACTACTAAAATTAAAACTAAAACCAATTATCCAAATCGGTTTAAACGTAACACAGTAGTGTAATTACTGCTATTTTACGTAGCAGTAATTAACGCTACTGCGTTTTGAGAGCGTGATCCTTCCCCGGTCGAACCGACCCATTCGTGCTACAACCATAATATAGTTGTTGCATGGCTCTATCACGTAAGTGGTAGTGGGTCCGTTTGTAGTATTCGCTCCGTAAACGTCGTTGATGTTTGCTGCCATGACGGTACTTATATCCATAATTACTCAAATTCTCTATTTATCCATGATGACGAAAAATATTTAAATGCGATGAAAACATAACGCTAATCAATAAAAAATGGCTGACTTTGTAAAAAGAATTGCATGTTTTCAAAATGAAATTAATTATTATTCATTTATAATATAATCTAGAGCCGTGGTAGCTCAGATGGTTATCGCTCGCTGTAAAGGGGGATGCCCACTGTTCATAGACACTTCGGCCATGGGTGCCCACATATAAAAGCATATGAAAATGATAATATGCAATTAAAATAATGAAATGGTTAAGGAATTGGTTTAAAAAAAGTCGGGATTTTTATGATATAAAGCTTTTTATTTTCACAAATACAGCTTTTTAACGACTACTTTTACCAATTTTATTGCTTTTAATTTCTTTAACTTTTAATTCCCGACGCGTGATTTTTTCTTTTGGAGGCCTATGCCAAAAGGCACACCGAACAGAGGGACTTACTTTAACTAGTATTACAATAGGAACTCAAACACAAATATTATGTAACCCCAAAGTTCGGAAATAAATGGCTATATTATTATTATACTATTATTATTAATTCCTGACGTTTCAGGTGCTTTATAGCACCCATGGTCACGGGGTACTGAGGTGACTGCCATCCCAATGTCAGTATTGGGACATGGAGTACCTTCAGCTTTTTATTATTATTTTTATAGTTCAATCTACGCAGATTGAACTTACTCTATCTTTAAGTCTTGCAGTGGTATGCTTGGGGTTTGTTTTAATTTTAATAATTATAGTGTCCCAAGCAGGTGGCAGTACCCAACCGCCTTCTCTACTGAAATTAGGATGTTTTTTAATTTCAGTAGCCTCACATATCATCCTTGGTAGGAATTAATGTTCTTTAACGAGGATTTGTGGTCTATCAAATCTGATGTATGTCTATCTGGTTGGGGTGACACCCTTGACATACGGTAGTACAGCAGGCACACGCTCAACTGCGGTCGGCTTCACTCGGTCACTGTGACGAAGACGTGGGACCCGGAGCTTGATTTTGTGCAGAACCTGCTTGACGTGCTGAAGCTCCGCGGCCAGGTGCTTGTTCTCACAGATCCCATATGCTCTCTGTAACAAAGATTTGCTCATGGTAACTAACTGTGAAGGATTATGGTGAGATTCACCGCTTAAATATCAGTTTGTATGGGTCTTTTTTCTATACACAGTGTGACCTATGATGTTGTTAGGATTTTGGATAACAAAAACATCTAGGAAAGCTAAGAAATTATTTGCCTCAGATATAATATCATAATTACCGAATAGAATTTGGCACAGAGAGTGGTAACGATGGATAAAATTCATAGGACCAACATCCTGATTTAATATTTCTTGGGCCATATTCATGAGCCGCTCTAATTTGTTTCTTGGTACTTACAATAATGCCTATATGCATTCATCACTATCTCCTGTTCTTACTTTTATCAAATATACAGCAAGTGCAAAGCATCCACTATGTTTACTTGACATTTTGGGCACTTCAGACAGAATTTATTGGCATTGTGCCTTTGATAAGCGTAGATAATAATGTACAGTATATTCGGGCATATTGTAAATATTTTCAAAGTCTATATGATGGTAAATATTATCTTACAATAATGTAGAAAAATCTATAATTTGTGCTACACTAAATGTTTTAATATGGTTATATATTAATTCTAAAAGTAAATACTAAGAGTTACTATTTAAATGGTAGTTACTGATTCTACATTCTGGAGGTACATAGTAATTGTATTCACAAAAATACATACCCGCAATGCTGATGGAACAGTGAGTTGATTGGAATTGTTACAACCAGGAAAAAACATTGATTTTGTGTGAGTGGTGCTCTTACAAAATTAGGCAGCAGTATATTGTATGATGTATGATCTAAGCTTTGTTGTTCTAGGTTCAATACATTACTCACTTTAGATTGCTACAAGGATGGACTAGATGATTCAGATGGTTCCCGTTCTAAAGTTTAACGTGTTGCTGCTTTATCAATCCTTCGCAATCATGACACTCACGCGATGACGATGGCAACTGAAATAATATTAAATAAAAAAAATAAGACAAAGTGAACAAAATGAAATAGATTTGTTTACTTTAAACTCAAATATAGGTAAATGTTACTTAAAACTTAATGCCCTATATTATTTAATAATTAAGGACTGACTGCCTACCAGTAGTCCAAAAACAATTAAAAATCGACTGTCTTATTTCTTGGTATTTGATAAAAATTGTCCATTTCGTAACTATCTGGTGTTAGCTAGCTAATCTTATCGCCGTGTTACAAATAAGCTATTTTGTTTGTCAGGTATAGCTTGTGCATATGTTAAAAAATAAAACAACTTCATCATTTCATACATTCATCACTATCAAATAACAGCACTAGAATTAATAAATTAAAAACTGTTGAACACTTACTTTTAACTGTTGTCACACTACAATGTGATCGACAATCTCACTCCATATGAGTTCTTGAGAATTTATTTGAAAAATAACAAACAAAATAACACAATGGCAACTATTTAGTTGTGAATTCACTAGTACCTTTTTACTTGTTGAATTGTGATTTCATTTCGCATGACATATTTCCTATAGCTGTCAGATTTGATGTTGCCACATAACTAACATAAATACAACGAAACGATATCGATTTGTATTCGATTAGTAATTTAATGAAAAAATAATAATATTTGAGTTTCGCTTTCAGTTCTACACGCTTTTTAAAATATATTTTCTTTTATTTTTTTAAATTATGTTTTAAACGTATTTTTAAGAACAGTTAAAATGTGGAGTAGCGTATTGTTATGCTCTAAACAGTTCATGATAAATCAGCTAAAAATTCACTTGTTTAATTATCATAATATGATTCCATTTTAAATGTATTGTTAAAACAGATAACAATAACAGTTAAATTGTGCAGTAGCATTTTATTGTACTCTAAAGAATTCATAGTAAATCAGCTAGTAATTCGCTTGTTTAATTATCATAACATCATAATATCCATAGCGATTCGATTATTATTCGATTAATAATTTCATAAAAAGAGAATAATCTTGGAGTTGTTTTAACTTCTGCTCTCTTTATAAAA
Organism: Parnassius apollo; assembly: GCA_907164705.1. NCBI lineage: Eukaryota > Metazoa > Arthropoda > Insecta > Lepidoptera > Papilionidae > Parnassius > Parnassius apollo. The sequence continues at coordinate 1,169,614 of CAJQZP010001435.1, forward strand.
TGTATCTTCCTTTTTTATTAAAATTCTATTTTAAGTGTATTTTTAAGAACAGTTAATTGTGCAGTAGTGTTTTATGAAGCTCTAAAAAATTCATGGTATATCAGCTAGAAATTCACTTGTTTAATTTTCTTTTGTTCTTAACAATACATTTAAAATGATTTCATTTTAAATGTATTGTTAAGAAAAGATAAGAATAACAGTTATATTGTGAAGTAGCGTTATGTTATACTGCATAGAATTCATTGTAAATCAGCTATTAAATCGCTTATTTAATTATCATAACTACAGATGTGAAGGCGGTTGTTAACGTTTTCAACCAAGCCGATAACAACGGTTGTTTTTGTCTTGAAATTGATAAAAATTGTGCAGTTGCGTTTTGTTAAGCTTTAACCTTTTGAGCGCCACGCCAAAAACGCATTACCGTGTCCTGTACGCCAAAGCGCCAAAACAAAATAGTGTTGCCAAGAGTTGATATATCGATAACGTGAAATAACTTGTTTTTGTTGGTTTTTTATGCTATAAATGACTCTTAATAAACTGTATGTTTTATTTAATCTTGTGCCGTCTTCCACTCTTTTTATATATGTACTTTGTACATATAAACATAAATAAAAAACAAACAATAACAATAAAATAGTAGTAAACATTAGCACTACTCTCCATCCTAATAACGACACTGTCGCGACTGGACGACAACGGCGTAGCTGACCTTCCCTTTTGAAACATTCTTAGGATGTTGTGTATCGATTTCAAAATCGATCTAACCGAAATATACAGACATCGATTCATAATATTTTATGTGTCGGGGAAGGCGTAGGCCAAGTGACGCACAGAAGAAAAGTCTTACACTCTTATGACAATGGGGATTTGATATGATGCTGATGCTGCTAGATGATTTTGAGACTGAGAAAGAAAATGGCACAACACAAAATGAAAAATTGCTCTTCACACCCTAAGTAAAAAAAAATAAATTGAAATTTTGTATTATTATTAAAAAAAGGTACATAATTATTCATTAATCAACAATTGTATATAATTATTCGCACTAGGTAAATCAGCCTTATAATACTAAAATCTTGGTCATGGAATAAATAAACATATTTGTTCACCAATCAATCAAAAATTCAATTCATCAATCAAAAATCAAAATTCATCATCATTGACGCTTTCCAAAATCCGAATGAGTTCTGAGGAATTGTTCATGTTGCATTGCTCTACTTTTCTCGGTAATCACTTATGACGTCATCAGGGTGTCGTCTATCCTTGATCACGGTGCCCAGTGAACTGATTTTCGATGACGCGCTAAAGATGCGCGAGAGTTGAGATATTAGATTTATTATGCGAAGATAATCTGATAACATTTTTTTATTCATGTAGCTAATTATAGTTTTATGTTTATAACCTTTAATTTTATTCAAATATCAATAATAATAGAAAAAAAAACACCATTGAGCTGAATTTTGGATAGTTTTCGAGAAATCTATGCCTCCCGCGTTTGACACTAGCGGTCAACCATAGACGACTTTGGCGTGCTGGACATAGTATTTGCTTAGATAAAAATCCATTTTTATTAGTTCAATGTTTCTTAGTACTTGTGGCTCTAGAAGACTTGTTTTTTATACTCACATGTTGCTGGGTTATTCCTATTTTGAGGAGTGTAGAATTAAAATACCTGTAATAATTTTCCAATATCTATATTTCATATTTTTCGGAGCCGGGTTTTTTGTCAACTATAGACGTCGTTGGCGCTCAGGGCCCGCAGGTGTTGGTCAAGTATAGGCGACTTTGCCGCTCAAAAGGTTAAAGGATTCATGGTAAATCAGCTGGAAACTAACTTGTTTCGTTATCATAACATGAATCTATTTTAAATGTGTTGTTATAAACAGATAAGAATAACTTAACCGATCTTCTTTAAAAACAGATAAGAATAACAGTTCTTATCTGTTTTCAAAGAAGATCGGTTAAGATTAACAGTTAAATTGTGCCGTAGCATTTGTTACTCTCTAAAGAATTCATTAGAAATCAGCTAGTAATTCGCTTGTTTAATTATCGTAACATCATAATTATTTAAAAATTATATTAGCACTGTAATGATGACACCGTAAATAATCGATCGAAAAAAGAGAATCGATTTTTTAAATGTGTTTTGTGATTGGCAACACTTTTTTTTATTCACAAACTAATGACATAATGATTTACCTAATTTTTATTATTATGTTTCCGGTACTTTTAATTTGTGCAAAAATATTCCCATTGTTTGAGGATAAATGAATACCGCGATTAATAACCATAAATAAAGATATAATTTTTTAACAAATTCACATTGTTGGGCGTTCCATGGCCGAAAATGGGCGTCCCCCTTTCACAGTACGTACCAATGATATTGTTAATTGCAATTTTAATTGGTGACTTACAAAGTGCTCGACGGTGAAGGAAAACATCATGAGGAAATTCGCATGTCGAGAAGTAAAAAAAATTTTTTCGGAGAATTGTGTAGTTCGCCAAAACGCGTTAGGGTCCCAGTGCCCAGCAGTGGGAGTTATATAGGCTGTAACTATTATAATATTATCTATCGGAAGTATTCGTAACTTTTTGTGTCCTCCAAAAGATGTCGATAACCACACCACACATTTTTAACATACTTTGATAACCTTCTACTTTCTCTCTTCTTTATACATCCATAATACAACATTGGTGTACATTATAATCAGTAAACAGAATAGCCTATTCCTTTGTGTAAAGGTAGTAAGCCGTCAATTTCAACTTATGTATTAATGGTAGAATAAAACGCGTGTTCCACTCTATAATTTCATTTTGAAAATGAATAAACTAGTGCGTTATATAACACGGAGCAAAGAGAGCGTTAAATTTTCAGTAGTTCCACGGATCGTTAAAGATAAAATTATGTTAGTGTTATATAATTCATAAGTAATATGCAAAAATACAGTCAGAGTAATATGATAAAATGGAGTAAATAATTCCTTGCACTTTAATTAAAAATGGAAGCAGAATTTAATCTATTTTGAACGATTTTAACTAAAGTAAACTTTAATATATGTGTATAGTTACTTACCAATTAGTAAAATTGAATAGTCTATGAATGTTTTATTCACTGAACGGAAAGCGAAATTATTTAAATATGATAATGCGATATATCGAACAATAGAAATATTTTCTGTTACATGCTAAGGCGATCTTATTTGCGAATGTTACTAGGTAACAGTGTTAAAAGTACCACCTACGCAATTCATTGACCTTAAAACAATGATCGTTATCATCTTAACTGCTTTGCAAATCGTTGCTTATACTCGTTGTTTAAACTATATAAGCTATTTATCATCACCGCATTTTGTATCAATGCAGTGTCTTGACTCCATACTGCTACTGAGAATTTCTTGACAATAAAAACCTAAAAACAGATTTTGACTCCGGGATTCGATCTCAAGATCTCATGAACAGCAACCGCGTTTACAACTACTAGACCACAGAGGCAGTTGCAGTAAGTAAAATTTTAAGCAGACACGATTCCACAACGACGCGGGTAAAAGCTGGTTGAAAATAGAATATTATTATAAATTGCCGACAAAATCATTTAAATATCACCAAAATACACAAGTAAAAACCACCAAGCTACACAAACAGTGTCAAATGTAACACAAGGCAGCCTCTTCTCTTCTTGACTTTTTTTATAGAATAAGGGTGACAAACGAGCACTCAGTCCATCTGATGGTAAGTGGATGCTGTGGCCCATAGACATCTACATTTATCCTCGATTAAGAATCAAAACGCAGATTCGTTGTCACCTCTGAGGACAAAGATGAAATTCCTCGTTTCCGATAAAAAAGGGTCTCCGAATATCTACACTCACCATACGAAACACAGCAGCATTAAGCTGCTATTTTACGTTGGTATTCTGTGAGAGAGTGGTCCTTCCCTGGTTGTGCCGACCCATTCGTCCTACAACCATATAGCTGTAACGTGGCTCTATCACATATAAAACTTGTATTTAAATAACTACGACAACAGACAGAAACAAAAACTCACGATCCTGATTCAAGCGCTCGTAGAATGACCTAAGTTTATTTTATGTGATGTCTGTGCTCTTAGCTAGTTTACGGTGTTCACAAAAATCAGTATGCAGATGAGTTGTCTAACCAATATCCGAGTAGGGATGTGTGAAGCCTGGTCCTAACGCTATAGTGTTAGGACCAGGCTTCACACATCCCTACTCGACAGAAGCCGCCACGAGTTATAACTCATGGCGGCCTCTGTCAGATTAGTTTTTTTATTAGTGGAAATGGATCTGCTGTTGGGCTTGTAGAACCAACAATCGATGATGATAACAGTGATGTATTTGAAACCCATGTGATATAATTGTAAAAAATTCCACGAGGACGAAGTCGCGGGCAAAAGTTAGTCAAAAATAAAAGTATATTAAACTTTATATGAACTTTTAAAGGAATTTACGATTTAATTTTTTTATATTTAAATGTGCGGCATTTTGGAACATGTGGTTTTATTAGCAAGTACTATAAATCCTTGGTCGGTGCACAACGAGATTATAACGACCTACATATAAAGTTGCTAAGTGAACAACCGGCGTGCGCTTCCTCTCCGCCGGCAGATATCTCTCATTAGTAGCGCATAGAGTAGGTATATACTTAAAATATTGTTATTCGATATTTTAACTTTATTAGATTCTTTATTTCTAATAGATAATCATAGACAATTTGAGAATACATATGTACCAAGAATCTACAAAAAATCATGTTAGATGAATGAACTTGACCTTTTGTGTTTAAGTTTTGAATTTATGAATGATATCCATAACCGATTTTTGATTGGTGATGCAGTTTACTACTTTGGCTGCCAAGCATCAGTGCATGCATTGCTGGCTTGCTGTCTGAAGGATTTAGAGAGCTCGTTCAATAATAATAATAATAATAATAATAAATGATTTATTTTCTCACCACAATATTACAGAATTATTGTACATAATATTAGAATATTATACCTTAATGTTATACTGTGGGAGACTGGTGCCTAAGCTAGGCTTTACGCCTGTATTTCAGGCCACCAGGTCTCCGCCCTATGGTTCTAATTACAATACTTTTACCATGTACATGTACCATATTTGTAATTTACATAATGTACCTTCTTTTACTTAACTAGTATTTAATATATATTTAAATCTGGTGCTAGTATTAGTCTGTGTGTGTGTGTGTGTGTGTGTGTGTGTGTGTGTGTGTGAGTGCGTGCGTGCGCGTTGTGTGTGTGTGTGCGTGCTTTTGTTTGTTAGTAGTGTAGTAGTAACTGGGATAGAAATTAAATTTAGGATTGGGTTAGTATTTAACTTTAGTACGGATAGTAATTAGTTAGGATTAGTGAGTAGCTTTTCAGTGTTATCATAATTTAATTCTTGTAGCCAGATAGTTATTTTACTTTTGCATGTAGTCTTATTGACGTTAAATATAGAGATAATTTTATTGATTTTATTGTATAGAAAACCTCCGAGGTGACAAAAGAAACGTTTAGATAGTTTGGTGGATAGAGTTATATGAGTGCGGTCCACGGGGTTAAAACGCCTTTTCCCTCGGGAGAGTGAGGGATTGTATTTTAATAGAGCATGTTGTTTCAGTAAGGTTCGTTGTATAAAAAGTTGCCGTACAGTTAATATTTTCAACTCTTTATATAGGAGCTCTGTAGGATAGTGATACGGCAGCGAAAACGAGACCTTTAAGATGGCTCTCTGCGTTCTCTCCAATTGGAGCATTATTGATTTTGGAGCACCGCCCCAGGACGTAATACCATATGTTAATAGAGATTGGGCCAAGGCAAAATATACGGATTTCTTTAGTTTATCATCTGCCGCGTCTCTCAGAGTTTTAAATACATATATTAATTTACGCAACCTGCTATTAAGTGTATTAATGTGTTCATGAAAACGTAGAGTGCTATCGATAATAACTCCTAGATATTTTACTCTGTCAGCTTGACGTAGTTGTGTGCAGGTGTCTGCATTATTGAGTGGATTGCAACACGAGTGACTTACGATGGTATGTGATAGAGATGATGTGGTTAATGTTTTGTTTTTTAATCTAAACGGGACATAACATGTTTTATCTATGTTCAGTGTCAGAACGTTATTTCGAAGCCAATTTGAGACAGTGTTGTAGCCCAACTGGGCGTACGCATAGACTTCTTGCCATGTACTTGCACTAAAAAGGAGGACAGTATCATCTGCAAAACTTATGATTCGCCCTTTAGGAAGTGTGAGCATACCCAGTTCGTTAATATATATTAGAAATAAGGTTGGAGAAAGTACGCTGCCCTGGGGCGTTCCATAGGTAGTTGTGCATTCGGCACTGACGAACTTATCCACCTGAACGCGCTGAGTACGTCCACTCAAGTAGTCTTCAAAAAGTCGCAGTTGAGTACCTCTAATTCCCATACTCTCCATCCTACGTAAAAGTATGGGTACAGAAACCGTGTCGAAAGCTTTGGAAAGATCTAGAAAAATGCCGAGAACTTTCTGCCCATTGTCCAAGTTTGTAACAATATAATTTGTGAGGTCATGAATCGCATCGGACGTAGATTTGCCTGACCTAAAACCATATTGTGAGGGCGATAGTAAGTTATATTTTTCCAAATAGTTTACGAGCCTGTTGTTCATTATGCGTTCAAGTATTTTGGACAAGGCAGAGAGCACGGCTATAGGTCTATAGTTATCGGCACGATCTCTGTCCCCACCCTTATAAATCGGGTGTATAATCGACTTTTTAAAAGCTTTGGGGAATTTTCCGGTTGTGAGAGCAAGATTGCAGATATATGTCAGGGGTGGGACAACTACATTAATATGCATTTTAAGGAGATGAGAGGATATTCCATCCCAACCCACAGCACAGTCGTTACGGAGAGATATTATTAACCTTGCAACCTCGTCCTCATCCGTTGCTAACAATACCATGGACTGCGAGTTGTTGTTAAAAGCTTTTTTTGTTGTCTCTGTCAGTCCACCCAATATCTTTTCCGCAAGATTTTTACCTACGTTAGCGAAAAAATCATTAACTAAATTAACAGATAGCTCCGGAGAAGATGATAGAGTTAATAAGTGATGGGATGAATTCTCTTTCTTTTTCGCTCTGTTTGTTATGTTGTTTATTGCTCCCCAGAGTTGCTTAGGATTATTATTAGCTTTTTTTAATTCATTTTTTTCATATTCCAGTTTAATTTTTTTTAACAACTTATTACAATAGTTTCTGTACCTAGTAAAAGATATTTTTAAGACTTCGTTATCTGGCGACTTCTTTGATTTTTTGTGTAAGTTATCTCTGTGTCGAATACAGCGTAAAAGGCCAGGAGTTATCCATGGCTTAACGATTTTTTTACGGTTTGCTACTTTCACGACTTTAGTGTTTTTTTCGACCGCCTGTTTGATAAGACTTATCATTAATTCTGCTGCTACATGAGGATCTTGGGTATTATATACTTCACCAAAGTCGATTATTTTCATGTCGTCAGTCAATTGATCATAGTTAATGCGCGTCGTTGTTTTTTTCACCGCTATTTTGGGCATTTTGCTTGCGAGAAATAATAACACGGTATCATGATCAGTTAGTGCTGAATGGGCGACTAATGTGTAAGCAGGTAATAGAGTTTTGAGGACAAAATGATCAAGACATGCATTTTGTCTAGTGGGCAAAGAATGTGCAGGCAGTAGGCCATGTGACGCTAATAAGTTTAGGTAATTAAGCTTGCTTATGTCGTGGCATTCGTCATGGATGTTAATATTTATGTCCCCAGTTATTATTATATTTTTGTAATGTGTGATATTAGTCAAGGTTATGTTAAGCGAATGCAGGAAGTTAGTGACATCTCTATGGCTTGGTGGTCGATATATTGCTAATAAAATGGTATTTTGGTTTATTTTTATTTGTAGACAATTTGCATCTATAAATGGGGGTTCTTCTACAGAAACCTGTAGGTTTTCATGTAAGTATACAACAACACCCTCGTTTTGTGTTAGATTGTTAGCAGTATTAAAGTATTTATAACCTGTTAGGTCAGGGATATTATGTGTATTGGGAAGCCAACATTCAGTTAAGGTGATTATGTCCCAATCAACCTTAGTCCTAGCGAGTGTGGTATAAAAACCAATCATATTTTTTGAGATACTTCTAATATTTTGATTAAGTATTTTGAGTGATTGCTTAGGGTTGAAGTTTAGTGGGATGCAATTGTCTATGTCACAGGTAGATGAGTTCGACACTGAGACAGAATCTATGTTGTATGTGTTATTTAGTATATTATCTACCATTGTGGTGTTTATTTTTCCTAGTTACATTTTTATATGTGACATTTAATAGAGCTAAATTGATAATGACAATTAATTGGTCGCCAGAAGTAGTACAAAAAGAGAGCTTATAGCATTTATATATTCTCGTGTTGCACACAGCACATGTGTTCTTAGTTAATAACATTAGTTGTATGTAGTGTATGTATGTATTTGTTAGTGTAGTATTTGTGTGTTCTGTAGAATGTTGTATGTATATGAAATGATGTTGGTGATTAATATAGTTTTTAAATTTAATTTTATAAACTTGTAACAAGAATAGTATTATAATATATTTGAAGAATATTGCTAGAGATAAAATAACGCAGTCTAGTCACTTTTGTCTTCGTAGTTGTGCTAGATCATCTTCTGTCTTGATAAGTCGGCTGGGCATCCCTTCCTTTTTGCGTATGTACACCTTACCGTTGGCTGTCCAACATTGCTCGTATTCACTACTTTTAATAAACTCTCTTGCAAGATAGTAGAGTCGCTTTGTCATGGCGGTGAGCACTTCAGAGACGTATAAGAAGTGCTTAGGTCCTTTTTCTTGTAAGTGGGTTGTGTTAAGACGGTTTTCCTTGTTCTGTTTATTATAGATTTTAGTTGACTTCAAAAATAGTTGCTTTGCTGCCGCTGACGAGAATTCCACAATAACTGTACCCACTGATTCCTTCTTACTCTTCAAACGAAAAATATTTGCAATATCCTGTTCTAGTACGGGATGATTAATAATATTGCCAAGTTTTTGGATTGTGCTTATTAGGGTTTCACGGGTTTCAGGACACTGTAATGGTACATTTTTTATTTCAAGTGATGCTGCTCTCAAATTTTTTTTCCAAAAAGTCTACCTTATTTTCTAATGTTTTTATAATCTGCTGATTTTTGTTACACTCTGCTTTTAAATTATTAATCTCAAGCACCGCCTCATCATATTTGTCAGACAAAAATGACATGGTTTTTTGGATTTCTTCGTTTTGAGTACGGATTTCTGAGTTTTGAATAGCGATTTTTGCGTTTTGAGTTCGAATTTCTTCGACTGCCATTTGCAGGGTATCTATTTTATTGTTTTGTTGAGTTTGGTTCGATACGAACTCCTCAAACATGGTTTTCATATCCATCATCATTTTTTCCATTCGTCCTAATTCATCCGACTCACGTTTTCTTTTCCTTTGCGTTATGTTTAAGTTTTCATTATTGGGGCACGATGTTAAATTCGGTTCCGATGTGTAGTGGGGTGATGCCGGAGCATTAGGAGGCGAGCGTCGTATCATGGTTTAGTTTAAGCTTTTTTGTTTTATTTTATTTTATTAGGTACTTACAAATGTTTGTTTATTTTAACTAACAAAATTTTTAGAATAATATTTAATTTACTCACAAGGCAATCGCTGATACGACGGTTTTTGGAAGTTTCCGAAATGACGGTGGATTGGTAAAACGGTTGCCGCTCGAAGTTGAATATTATGTATGTAGTGGCAAGGCCGGTCATTCACACGGCCCTGTTAGTTCGTTGACACTATGACTCACACTCACAGTTTATTCAATATTTTATTTATCCTTATAGATTAACACTTGATTTCTTAACTAATTTTGCAGTTGGGTTTTTAAACTATGTAGTCCATGCACTTTACTACGTAACACAACTTTTTTTTTTTTTTAAATCTAAAGATTAACTTTATACTCAATAGCGAATATTAACTACGGAGACCAAACAGGTACGTGTTGTTGCGCGATCACCTGCGGGCGGAATCCTGAATAATAAGCTGAGGCATAATAAGCTGAGGCATTCCAGCTAAATCCTCAGAGTTGAGAACGCATCTGTATCCTTCTTTGCTTGAAGGTTGTTGCGGTTGTGTTGGACTATAGAAACAGAAACAGAAACTTTTTTATTCTATATGTTTTATAAATAATACTTTTTTTCATTTATTTATCATATGAACAAGCATTACACATATTTGTAGTGATATCATTTAAAAAAAAACCACTAAGGTTATACTTAAGCTATCGAGAGATTACAACATTATAAAAAATATAGCGTTATGTTGTATTGTATATACTATAAAAAGGAAAACAAAAAAAAACATGAAATAAATATACAAACAATCAAAAATAATGACAAAATACGTTATAATAATTTGAAAAAGTGACTCTTTAGTTTACACCTAATGTTATTTTTAGTGATATTGTCCACTAATTCTGATGGCAAGTTATTGATAAGCCGAGGTATTAAGTAGCTACATGTTCTCTTACCGTACGCATTGCTAGCACGCGGCTCGTTGAGACGGTTTTTAGAAATTGGTGGAGCCACGTGTTTAAGGCTGCCGAAAATCTAGTTCCCCGGTCAAACCTCAAACCTATTACGCGAGATATTAACTAAAGTGGACTGTATATGCGATTGCTTCTACGCTTACGTAAAAGCGACTACTATAGCATGCGGTACAATGCACTCGCTCTTCCCTAAACTAAACTATTACTTGTCGAATCGATGAAAGGAATCCTGCTTGACTAGGAAAAAAAAACACAGATTGGAGCGGGTTAAACTATTAGCAAGCAGGTATAATTAAGGAATATTGACTCACCGGGGTTTCTTCTTCCTGTCGATCACTATAGCGGCGACTTCCGGAACCTCCTCTGGACAGACACTTCTGGGGCCCCAGTGGTGCGTCAGGAGAGAAGAGTTGGTTCAACGACGACTGCGGCGGGAGAAGAGGCTCGCGCATCGGTCGCGCGTGTCTTATATATCCTCGGCTCGGGTGATTACGCGATGTTCTAGAATCGTCTTCTTTCCCCTCCCACCCCACCACCCCGATGTGTCGATAGGAGGGTACGAATGATATTGTTTGGAAAGGAATAATGATTCTACAAGTTCCTACCGTCAAATAAAAAACGCGAATGGTTTTCCGCGCAACCATCTCCCCCGCCCTTGAAGGATTTCCTTCAAAAAAAAATAACTAAACAACTAGAGCTAAGATCGACTAACAAATAACTAACTAACGCTAAGATTACCTAAATTAAACTACAATTTCAATCTAGAAAGCTAATTTAAATTATGGAAGAGGCAAGGGGCACAAACGGATAACAGGACGTAGGTAAGACCCAACCGTGGTCTTAACGCGAGCTATCCTAATTACTCCGTCGGAACCGGGAAAGACCTCCTCGACGATTCCTAACGGCCAGTGGAGAGGCGGCGTATTCTCCTTAGTGAGCACAACTACGGTTCCTACAGCTAAAGGCTCTGTCGCTGTGTTCCATTTTTGCCGAGACTGCAAAGTATGCAAGTATTCCATCCTCCATCGTTTCCAAAACGATTGCACTAACCGATCTAATAATTTGTGGCGTGTGGAAATGCTAAGTCTGTTCTCATCCATATCCGCGGCGGGCAGATACCTTAGAGGCGTTAAAGTCAAAAAATGTGCTGGAGTTAGAGCCAGCGGTTCCGAGGGGTCACTAGATAACGTCCGACAAAGTGGGCGGCTATTCATTACGCATTCAATTTGAGCGAGCACCGTACTTAGCTCTTCGAAGGACAAAATTTGATCTCCTATTACTCGGTATAAGTGGCTCTTTAGACTTTTAATATTAGTCTCCCAATTGCCCCCAAAATGACTCGCGGCTGGGACGTTCAGAGACCACTCAATGCGGTTCTCGGCTAGAATGTGAGCGAACTCCGAATTATAATACTTGCTAGCTAAGAGCTCGTGTAGTTCCGATAGAATACGTTTTGCACCGACGTAGTTCGTACCGTTATCCGAATATAATTTACTTACAGGGCCTCTGCGCGATAGAAATCTTTTAAATGCACCCATAAAGCCTGCTGTGCTTAGATCACCAACGAGTTCTATATGCACTGCTCGAGTAGTTAGACATACGAAAATGCAGACGTAAGCCTTTGTGGATCTTATACCACGCCCGCGAGTGAGCGTGACCTTAAACGGACCAGCAAAATCAGACCCGGTGTGCGTGAAGGGCTTTACCGATTGTATCACTCTACAAGATCTAAGTTCCGCCATTTCCGGAAATGACGGCTTGGGGCGTGCCCGAAAGCAAGCTATACATCTGTGCACCCGATTGCGTATTAAACTACGTGCAGAAAGAATCCAATAATTCTGACGCAAGATCGACATCAATAAATCGGGGCCAGCGTGCGAGTTCAATTTATGATGATAATCGACTAATAAGTTCATGATATGGTCTTTACGCGGTAAAACTATAGGGTGCCGTTGGTCGAAACTCAATTGCGAGTTGGACAAGCGTCCACCTACCCTTACAATCCCATCCTGTAAAAATGGCTTAAGGCGTTGAAAGGCGCGACTACAAGCTCTATTCGATTGTAATCTTGTAATTTCTTCAGAGAAGTGCGCACGTTGAAGTTCACGTAATACTAGCGACTCGGCATAGTTGTAATCGGATGCTAAGACATACGGACGTCGCGGTAAAAGCTTCGCGAATCGACAAACGTAAATTACGCTACGCAATAATTTCGACCAAGAGGACAAGCGGTTCGCCAGAGCAATGATTGGAGAAACCTCGCTCGAAACGTTCGCCACTAGAGCGTGCCTCTTCTCTTCCGGCGGTTGTGACACTGACGAAGGTTCGAAATCGGTTATTGGCCATTGTGAGGGATCCAAGTAAACCCAAGAAGGTCCATGGAACTAAAGCGGGTGGTCCATTATTTGCATCGGGGTGAGTCCCCGGGATAGACAATCGGCAGGGTTTTCCTTACCGGACACGTGATAAAAGTTCCGCGTTTCTAACTCGTCTTGGATCTTGGCTACTCGGTTCGCGACAAACGTATCCCAACGGTGGGGGTGAAGAATGAACCCAACATAAGGCGACGGTGGAGTCGGAAAAGGCAAATATTCTTTCTATGTGAACTCTATCCCTACATGCGCCGATAACTGTGGTAATAAGCTTGGTGAGTACTAATATTGCGCAAAGCTCTAAGCGCGCCAGAGAGACAACCTTACGGGGGGAGACTCTCGACTTAGAACTAATGAGGCTAATCGAATTTCTACCATTATTCTGGACATGGAAATATACAACGCCCCCGTAAGCCTTCTCGCTGGCGTCTGCAAATCCAACAACCGTTATGCTGCTATTTCTATCGACATTTATATGACGCGGTATTTTAATTTCTCTTAGTAAAGGAAGTTCCTCTCTAAAGCGCTGCCACAATCGAACAATGCTGTCAGGCGGCGAGTCATCCCAATCGCATTCAAATAACCAAAGTTGTTTAATCAAAAGCTTAGCGTATAATACCACCGGAGCTACGAAACCCATGACGTCCCATAATCTAGCAACGCATGACAGTATTGTGCGCTTTGTGCATTTCTCTACGGGCGGATTTACCTTAAGGCTAAACACGTCGGACTCTGGTGACCAACACAGACCGAGCACCTTGTGTGTATCGGAATCGTCGAATTCCTTTATCGCCGAAAGACGGTGTGATAGTGGGATTGTATCTAAAACCGGACGCGAATTACTAGTCCACTTCACAAGATCGAATTGACCCGATTTCATGAGCCTTATAACCTCGGCGGTGGTTAGGGTGGCCTCCTCCACGCTATCGACCGAATACACAAAATCATCCATATATAATCCGCTCTCAATTGCCCTCTTAGCTTTAGGATAAGAGGGACCTTCATCGTGAGCGAGCTGTCTCACCGTGCGTAACGCATGAAATGGGCTCGACTTTAAACCAAAACAAACGCGGTTAAATTCTAACACCATTAGAGGTTCCTTTGGGTGGAAACGATATAAAATGCGCTGGAATCTACGGTCGCATTCACGGACCCCTATGCAAAGAAACATTTGGCGAATATCGGCGGATAGTGCTATACTAAACAAACGAAAATTGACTATTATATCAAATAAACTGCCCTGTAAATTTTGCCCACTATAGAGGATATCGTTAAGCGACAGGTGAGTGCTAGTTTTAGCACTAGCGTCGAGCACTACACGTAATTTAGATGTAAGTTTGTCCTCTCTAATGACTCCGTGGTGTGGTATAAAATACGACGGTGTGTCTTCGTAGTTATCTAATTTCGAAGCCACAAGTGATATGTAACCTTCTCTTATATATTCGTTAATGACGCCGTCGTAAGCTTCCTTTAACTGGGGCGAAGCGAGCATCCTACGCTCCAAGCTGTAGAAACGTTTTTCCGCCATTTGACGCGAATCGCCGAGAGATAAAACATCTCCCTTAAAGGGTAGCGCTACTCTATATCTACCGTCGCGATCACGAACGGTCGTGCGGACGTAAATTTCCTCGCATATCCTGTCATCTGAACTAGCTATGGGTGGGACGTTCACCTCCTCCATCTCCCAAAATTTGCGGACTAACGACTCGAGCGGTTCGACAGCCATACCACAATAAGAGGCTGCCGAAATACTATCTAGGATGGGGGCGGAGCCAAGGATCACATAGCCCAATACGGTTTCCAGTGCGTAAGGCGCGGTATGCGAGGAGTTGCCCCTGACCTTATTGTTTAACAAAAGATGAGGGAAAAGCGATGCCCCAATGAGCATGTCTATGTTTCCAGGAACGGCGTAAGTGTCGTCTGCTAGAGTCAAATTTTTAAATTCAATCATTGCCGAGGTGTCAACCGAAACGGTTGGCAACCGTTCAGTGACCCTATCTACTACTAGTGCATTTATATCAAAGTTAACGTTACGATCTATCCGAGAATAAAATTTTAAATTTATATATCCCTGTGTCGCTTTACTAGTACCTCCGATGCCTTTAACTACAGGACATGAAAGTGACCTATTTATTACTAAGCCTAAGCGCTGACAACATTGTCGTGTTATAAAGCTATTTTGGGCTCCGCTGTCCAGCAGTGCACGGACGCTTTGTTTGTTTCCACGCGAATCCCTAACCAAAATACGCGCCGTACCCAGTAACACGGTTGAAGGAGGTTGTGCTCCCATATTTGCCAATGAGCACAGAGCGACATCACCAGGTCGACCGCTAGAATCGTTGACCTTAGTAGGGGTGAATTCCTTATTCGCCTTACTTGACGCCGCTATGTTGCTATTTTCAAAATGTAATAGCGTGTGATGTTTCCTGGCGCACTTGCTACATACGGAACTCGAATTGCATTTTGCAACTAAATGCTTATCGCTTAAGCAGTTCAAACATAGGTTGTTTGTTTTTACTAACTTATAACGTTCGCTTGGTGAATATTTACGAAAAGTCGCACAGTTATATAAATTACCGTGTTTATCTTTACATACTATACAAGTATGCTGGAGTGATGTCGGCGTAGCGGTTACGTAATTTAACGACCCTGCTATTTTAGATGGTTGAGTCTGTCTACGGTCGACGCACCTTTTAATCTCCTGTTTAACGTTCGGTGAGCGCTGCATCACCTTTATTTGATCTCGCACGAACGATGCTAATGAATGAAAGGAAGGCATCTCCGAGCTACGATGCTCCATTTCAAACGCACGCACGGTGTCGGAGTCTAATTTCTTTAATGCTATATGGAGAAACACCACGTCCATGAGGTCATTAAACTTCAAATTCTTAAGTGCAGCCACCGATGCCACAAATTTATCGAGAAACTGCTCTAAGCCGTTGATGTTCGCGGATGATATAGGTTTAAGATCGAATATCTGGTTCAAATATTCGGAAGCTAACATTCTCCTATCTTCATATTTAGTTTTAAGCGTTTCAAATATTAATAAGTAATTGTTTGCTGTAGGTGTAAAACCCGAGCATATCGATTGTGCTCTGCCACTAAGTTTACTAATTAAGTAATATAATTTTTCAGCGTCCGATAACGATGGGTTGTTGTGTATATTGTTTTGAAAACTACTGAAGAAGAAGGGCCACGTCTTAATATCACCATTGAATACCGGAATATCTATTGGCGGTAACCTAATTGAGTCACGAGGGCGTACCTGCATTTCAGGCTTCGCTTCACCTTGAGATTGTAGCAATTTTGCGGTTCTCTTCACGCGACACAACATATCTTCGAATGCCAGCAGCGGTTGGTAGTTCACTATGTATTTCGGGTCGGTTTGTAGTTCCGAATGATTAATTTGATCTAATATTCTTTCGTAATCTGTCCGCAAATTATCTATCGTTTCGATTTCATTTAAAAAGGCCTCCCGTACTGCCTCTATATGAATGTTCTTTATATAATCACTTATATTCTGCACACGCGAAAAGAGTATGTCCCTCTTGGCATAAAGCGTTTTAATTTTGATTTCACTTCCACTAACTGCCATTTTAAATTATTATAATAAAGTTATATTAATCACAATTAATCTCACAAGCATAAACGACGTAGGATGAATACTCGGCGTGCCGTATTACGTAATCAGATCGAGCGCCCGATGCAGTCAAGGCTACGCGTCGTTTGCTAAACCTAATAATTTTATAAAATTGTGGGGTAAGCGTATCAAACGGTTGCTATCACGCCGTTTCAATTATTTAATAAGCTTTAAATTTAACCAAATACGAGCGCTATTAAATGAATAATTCTGTTTGCGAGTAACAAATCAAAATTTTAATTTAAACGAACACTATTTAAGTCTATTCTATAAATTAGAGTGCGTTATCTAAACAATTAATTTAATAATTCGACCAGAAAATGGTTGGATAACCACTAAACACCAATCCAGATCCTGCCGAAGTGACCATAAAATGGTGGAGCCACGTGTTTAAGGCTGCCGAAAATCTAGTTCCCCGGTCAAACCTCAAACCTATTACGCGAGATATTAACTAAAGTGGACTGTATATGCGATTGCTTCTACGCTTACGTAAAAGCGACTACTATAGCATGCGGTACAATGCACTCGCTCTTCCCTAAACTAAACTATTACTTGTCGAATCGATGAAAGGAATCCTGCTTGACTAGGAAAAAAAAACACAGATTGGAGCGGGTTAAACTATTAGCAAGCAGGTATAATTAAGGAATATTGACTCACCGGGGTTTCTTCTTCCTGTCGATCACTATAGCGGCGACTTCCGGAACCTCCTCTGGACAGACACTTCTGGGGCCCCAGTGGTGCGTCAGGAGAGAAGAGTTGGTTCAACGACGACTGCGGCGGGAGAAGAGGCTCGCGCATCGGTCGCGCGTGTCTTATATATCCTCGGCTCGGGTGATTACGCGATGTTCTAGAATCGTCTTCTTTCCCCTCCCACCCCACCACCCCGATGTGTCGATAGGAGGGTACGAATGATATTGTTTGGAAAGGAATAATAATTCTACAAGTTCCTACCGTCAAATAAAAAACGCGAATGGTTTTCCGCGCAACCAGAAATTGCTCAAGTGTTTACAGAATACTCAATCGGGATTTTTAGCGATTCATTAAAAAATTGTTCCTTTAATAAAATATTTTGTACTTGTATATGTATTGGTAAAATTTTACAATGTTTAAAGAGACCCCCGAATTTATTTTTTATTTTATTAGGAACTATAGTATTGAGTATTCTTACTTGTAAACTATGGATCTGGTAAAGATATGTTTTGTAAGTTCGGCCGTAGCTACTTAGCCCGTATTGAATGTACGACTCCGCAAGTGCATTATATAACATTATTTTAAAAGGAACGCGATTATTGAGAATAGTGATATTTGCTAAAAACTGTCTTAGTTTAGTACATACACGGTCAATATGCTGGCTCCAATTTAATTTACTGTCAATAATTAGCCCGAGATACGTTTGTGTGTCAACTACCTCAATTTCTGGGCAGCAGCATTCAGCAGCGTGGTTATGATGTAGGCATATGTGGTTGTGTGCAACTATTTTTTTTAATGAAGCGGGTTTTAGGTATGGAGATTTAATTATTAACAACTTAGTTTTACTAGCATTAAGGACAAGCCCAGCATCACGGCACCACTTTGATAGGATATCTAGGTCAGACTGCAAAAGTTCACATGTCTTTTGTGGATTTTTATCACCGATTACAAGACAAGTGTCATCTGCAAACTGGTAGCATGTGCAATTGACGATGTAGCTGCCCATGTCAAATAATGAAATACTTATCCAACATTATAAAAAATATGGAAAATTACTAAAAAAAGCTGTCATTACATCAAAGAAAATAGAATACAGTAATAAAATTATAAGATCAAATAATAAAATCAAAACAATGTGGCATATAATAAAGGAAAGAACAAATAAAAATATTATAAAAGAAAAAGATAACCTTAAACTAAAAATAAACAGTACTTTAACTTCAGACCCGATTTTAATAGCAAATACTTTTAATAGGTTCTATGCTTCGTTAGGCAAAAATTGTAACCCGCCAGCACCTGGTCGAACTGCACAAAAAGTGTCAAATAACTCTATGTATCTCAGCCCAGTGACCCCAAGGGAAGTATATAAAATAATAAAAAATTTAAAAAATAAAATGAGCTTCGGGATAGACGAATTACCACCAGCCTTAATAAAATATTGCGCAGATGCGTTAGCTCTACCACTTTGTGAACTAATCAACCAATCTCTCACGGAAGGCATTTTCCCAGAAATGTTAAAAAAGGCATTAATAATACCCATCCATAAGAAAAATTCAAAAACCAATATCGATAATTATCGCCCCGTAGCTTTACTCCCTACAATCTCAAAAGTTTTAGAAAAAGCAATGTTCGAACGTGTGTATAATTTTTGCGAAAAATATAAAATCTTTAGTGAATTTCAGAACGGTTTCCGTAAAAATCGATCTACCGTACTAGCAGTATATAAATATATTCAAGATATTCTAAAGATATTAAACAATAAAGAATATGCAATAGGAATACTCTTAGATATGACCAAAGCATACGATAAGGTACAATATAATATATTACTTAATAAATTAAATTGTATAGGTGTTCGTGGGATTAGTTTAGAATGGTTCAAATCATACTTACAAGATAGAGAACAATATGTAGAAATAGAATACTTTGATAATAATAAAATAGTAAAAGTGAGATCAAATAAAATAATTGTAAATGCTTCAATACCCCAAGGTAGTGTATTGGGATGTTTATTATTTTTAATATATATTAACAATCTCAGTGAAACTATGGTTAACCCATGTGTTATGTTTGCGGACGATATCTCTATCTTAGCACCTTGTCGTGACGTAAATAACGTAAATGATATATTATATAAAATATTTGAAAATACTGACCAATGGATGAAAGAGCATAACCTGGAAATAAACTACAAAAAAACAAAAATTTTGCCTTTTTACCCCTATCAAAAAGCGCCGATAAAAATTAAGTTTTCTTACAAAAATACAAAAATCGAGACAGTAAATGAGCACACTCTACTCGGCATAGTTTTGGATAGTCACATCAACTGGAAATCTCACGTTCGGAAAATTCGTAACAAATTGTCTAGTTTTGTATATGCCCTAAGTGAAATAAAAAAGACAACTGACCTCCAGACCGCGTTAATTACTTACAATGCCTATGCACAGGCGTGGCTAAGGTACGGTATTATCCTGTGGGGTAACAGTACAGATGCAACCACCATCTTCATCTTACAGAAAAAACTAATTCGCATTATGTGTAACATAGAAAGAACTGAAAGTTGTCGTCCTCATTTTAAAAAACTTAAACTTCTTACCCTAATTTGTATTTATATATTGGAATTATGCAAATTTGTGCGAAAATACCCTAATTTCTACGTAAAAAGAGAAACTAAAATTACGGCTTATAGTTTAAGACACGGAAATAGATTATTGCTACGAACTTCTAAAATGAAGCTCTTTTCCTCAGGCCCTTACATAATGTCAATAACTGTCTATAATAAACTACCAAACTCATTAAAAAACGAAACAAATGATCATATTTTTATAAGAGAATTAAAAGTGTTTCTAATCAATAAATGTTATTATACTTTATATGAATACCTGAATGACAAATGTAATAATGATAATGAAAACTATAAATAAATGAATTGAATAACACGAATAATGATAGTATAATAATAAGGAATAATATAAATATAATGAATAATATAATAATTATAA
The DNA here is from genome assembly GCA_907164705.1 of Parnassius apollo. NCBI lineage: Eukaryota > Metazoa > Arthropoda > Insecta > Lepidoptera > Papilionidae > Parnassius > Parnassius apollo. The sequence goes on from CAJQZP010001435.1 coordinate 1,189,915, forward strand.
TGAATAATAAAACATTTTTGCGTCCTCCTCTGTTCTAATTTGTTATACCCGACAGGGTCCATATTGTGAAAATTTAATATTATTAATTTCTACATTATGGAATGAAAATAAATATATTGTATTGTATTGTATGTCATTGACGAAGGACAAAAAGTGCAAGGGTCCCAGTACCGAACCTTGTGCTGTTCCCTCCGTTATCAACATCGGCTCGCTGTAGTTGTTTTCAATTTTCACAAAAGATTTTCGGTTCTTCAGGTAATTATGGCACCAATTAAGTAAGGGGCCACGTATACCACATTTATCTAATCTGTCCACTAGCTGTTCATGTAACAAAGTATCAAAAGCACGTGAGAAGTCGATAAATAGGGCAAGCACCTGTCTTTTTTCATTTAGATGACTATTCACTTCATCAGTAAATTTTGATAAGAGTCCTGTTGTACTTTTTCCTGATTGAAAACCAAACTAATACGGGCTTATTACAGTGTTATTCCTATAAAATTTGTGTATTTGGTCGCTTATGAATTCTTCAACAATTTTATCAATTGATGAAAGTAATGTAATTGGGCGATAGTTCGAGTAGTCATCACGTTTTTCTTTCTTATGTACAGGTCTGACACAGCCTTCTTTCAATTTATCAGGATACAAACCAATTTTAATGCTACTGTTAATTGGGTCAGAGATAGTTGGGGAAATATATTCCCCTTTCATTTTAATGTCAGTAATCGCAATATTGTCAGCACCTGGTACCTTTCTTGAGTTAAGAATTTTAAAAATTTTATGAATACTACAGGAGTTTGCTTTCCGAAAAAATATAATGGAGTCTAAGATTTTATATGTATTGTTTTGGTTTATTAATTTTATTTTACAATTAGGAACTATACTTTTTACCGCCTTGTCAAAGCTATTTGCGAAGTTATCTGCAATAGTTTTGGAGGTAAGTCCCTGTGCATCGAACGCTTTTAGCATTGAACGCTTTTAACATTTGGTTTACAATATTATAATTTTTTTTAATATTCTTCAAATTACTATTTATTTGCTTAGTATAATATATGTTCTTTTTGGCTTCGAGAACTTTATGGACTTTATTGCGTATTTTATTATATTCTAGTCTAAGCTAAGAGTTATTTGGATTATTTCTCCAATTACGGTATAATTTTTCCCTTTTATTACAAAGACGAGTAATATTGTCGTCAATCCAGGGTAAATTAAACCACTTGGGGATCTTTCCTTCCGTTAGTTCATAGGTTTTAATATTACTTGCGGAATTTTTTGCCGTTTGAAAAGAGCTATATATAAAATTTTGAATCTCGTCTGGGGAATTCATATCCTTAGATTTTGACCAATCCACATTTTTAAGTTCCTTATAAAAAATTTCGTAATCAATTAGTTGTTTTGTTACAGTCTGTGAACGCTCGCGCAATATAGGTGCGTCATCTACGTACGCAAAAATAATACCTCGATGATCGGCTAGTACAACATCGAGCAATGCCGAGAATTGATGTAGGGTGGGAAATCGGGCAAAGATGTGGTCTAAGCAAGATTTAGTAGTTATATTTTGTTTAGTTTCAATTCTTGTGTATTCTGATATTCCACACATCAATCCGTGCTCGCTGAGTGCTTCTACATATGCATTCTTGTATGAGGTTGAAGTTTTCAGATCTATGTTAGTGTCACCGATTAAAAGGAAGTTCTGTTTCAATTCAAACTTAGAAATATAATTGCTTATTTCACTTATAAACAGACTTTTATTTGTGACGAACTAAGTTTTATTATGCCCGAAAGACTTTCAAACGCTTTAGTATTACATTGAATTGTGGTAAATTTTAGGTGGTTTCGTACGTAAATTATAATTCCGCCTCCCTTCTTATTTTCGCGTAGATGTGTATGCAAATTATAGCCGGGTAATATGTATAAATTAACAATATTGTTCGAGATACCAGCCCCGTTATAACTATTACATCTAGTGGATAGGTACAGTTGTGGATTAGCTGTTGTAGTTTATTGAAATTTTTTATAAGTGATCTAATATTAAAGTGTATACATGAGAAGTTCTTTTAGGAGGCAATTGTTGAAAGAATTGATTAGGAATTTTACAATTAGTAATTTCATTTACTAGTGTATCCATTTTATTTAAATTTATTGACTAATGAATAAACATGGGTATAGATGAGAACTTTACAATATTGTGGATGAGGGTGATCCGGGTTGTTTATCTATAACTTAGTTTTATAATTTCATTGATGTCATGCATAGTGCGAATATAATAAATTTTACTATTGTCAGTTTTTCGAGCACATACCTTCCCATTTTTACACCATACATACTTACATGACTTATGCAATAGCTGCGACTTAGCATTAAATAGAAGTGTTTTTTAATATTTTGTTAGGGCTTCTCTTATAAAAATGCGTTCATCAGCCTTCTCCTTTGAAATGTTTTGCACTATCATCCCTGCGGTGAGACACTTGTCCTTGCCAGCATCTATCCATTGTTGCTGCGAGATCTTAGACTTCAGCTCTACAAGAACTGATCCCGGTTTGTCCTTTGACCCTTGTAACCGTTGAGCTGACTGCACATCCTTTTTATCAACGTCCAATTTAGCGGCAACAGTATCAATTATTGTATTTACCTCGCTGGGCATTTCCACCGGTAATCCGGCAATTTTCAGTGAGGTAGAGAGAGTTTTTTGTTCAAAATCTCTTAGTGTTTGTTCTAAAAAAAGATACCCGCAGTTCCAAATTCCTTTTTTGTTCACTAAGTCATAATTCTTATTTTCAAGTTCTTTGATTCTAGTGTCTTGTTTTTTTATTGATTGCTCCATAGTGGAAAGTTGTTCACTTAGAAAATCGAGTGAGCTCTCAAGATCCCGATCTCCTCACATTGTTTTACATAATAATTTGAAATAGAAATATATCCTTAAGTTATTGCAATAAAATTACTTTTACGGATTTTATCGCATTTAATATAACTTATTTTAACTTGTAGTGTTATGCTACTTACATATCATTTTACACTATTTTAAATTTATTTTTCCATTTTGTTTTTGATTTTCTGTATTCACCTCAAAACTGGATATTTTGCATCACCTTTATTTCCATAGGATCCTGTAACGTTTTTAAACCATAAGAACACAATAACAAATCATTTTCACTTCGTATTTTCACGCTATCAGCACATTTTAAATCGTTGTCGTTGGAGCCTACCTTTTTCGATCTTTTATTTAGTTCTCCGTAACTCTCCAATTTCGGGCTTCGTGCGCGCTGTTGCGCTACCTTTTTTTCCTATATCAATAATATCTCATTTTTCACTTAAATCTTGCCGTTTCTCTATTACGAGCCTAAAACCAAAATTTGACATGTTTTGACATCGTTGTTTATCTTGTTTGTCATGGCAATTTTTATTCAAATTCGTTACCGGTCTGATGTTTTTACTTCAAAACTTCCACAAAAATACTCTTTTTTTCTTGGCCATTTACAAAAATTTGCTTTTAATTTAAATAATTTCCCGTTCTTTTCACAAATCCGTCGTCGAGCGCGGAGCTCTCTAAAAAAGTATAAAAGCCGAACAATCGGCCAATAGAGTTTTGCGCCCTCCTTTCTGCCAAGGAGGGTCACGTTCGTATACGGCTTAGAGATCTCTAGTCAGATCGTTAAGCCAATTCCTAAAAGGTTGAGTTTAGTTGGTAAGAGTCACCACATAACCATGCAGCCGGCTGCGTGGTATGCTATGAGCATTCTCAACCTCCCTCCCCCCGCTTTCCGGAGGGTTGCCCATATTTGCTTCGGGCGCAAAACAAATCAATAAAGTCAGTCTCGCTTCAGCTTTAAAACTAGAAGCATCTCCTAAAGGCAGAGGCTTGCAGGATCCCGGGGCAGTGCGGCCCCGGGATCCTGCAAGCCTCTGCCTTCATCTGAAGTCGTCGTCTATCCACGCCTACGCCTCCACCTACTAGTGCCCGCGCTATCTTTAGCCGCTGTGCGTGCTTGCTTCAAGCACTGCGTGTGCCTACTCCGGGCGCTGCGTGTGCCTACTCCGGGCGCTGTGTGTGCCTACTCCGGGCGCTGTGTTTGCCTACTTCAAGCGCTGCGTGTACCTGCTCCAGACGCTGCGTGTACCTACTCCAGACGCTGCGCGTGCCTACTCCGGGCGCGGTGTGTGCCTAGTCCGGGCGCTGTGTGTGCCTACTTCAAGCGCTGCGTGTGCCTACTCCAGACGCTGCGTGTGCCTAGATCAGGCGCTGCGCACCTACCACAGGCATAGCCTGTGCACACTCCGTGAGCGGTGAGCACCACTGCCAAGCGCGGTGTGCCACCTTGGTCTTCGGGCTCCGTTTCAGTACTCATTTATCTTTGTTATTTTTTTTAAATAATTGTAATTCACGTCACCCATCATAAAAATATATTTTTTTTATATAAAAAAACTGTAAATATCTTTTAAAATTTTAAATAAATTATTAGTTTTTTTGTTGTTTCGTTGTTGTTAGGTTGCCTTTTAATAACACGCTTAGTGTGCCTGTGGCATGTTTGAGTATGGAGAACACTATGGTAAGATTAAAACTAAAACCAAGCATCCAAATCCAAGTTATCCCATAGTCTCATTAAAAGTGTAGTATACACGTAAATATAAGATATTATTACATTAATCATTGTGAAATGGATAGAATATTGTTATAAATACATGCTCCGCTTAATATTGTTACGCGCATAAGTTGACGTCTGGCATTAGCGCCATCTAGTGTCGGGTAACAGAAATAAAGTGAATCCGTGTAGTTAATTATTAGTGTTTTATGTTTTAATTAGTGTAAAGTGAATTAAAGTGTTAATTTTGGTAATTCAATCGGCAGTTTTTATTGTCACGAACCCTAAGCTCGTAACAATATTAATCATTTCTAGTGGAGAAAAATAGTAATCGTATTTTGAAGATTTTTACATTAATTATAAATACATTATTATTTTAGATATCGCTTAAAGTTAAAAAAGTTAAAGTTACAGTATATATAAGTCTCACTCCTGGTCACAGACTCCCGCTTATTTCTGAGAGGGTTTTTGCCGCGCTGCCCCTAATGTGTATTGGCGAACTTCACATGTCTTCGAAATATTTTTTCTTATTTCTCAGACATGTAGGCTTCCTCACGATGTTTTCCTTCATCGCCGAGCTCGTGGTAAATCAACACTTAAAATTTCAATTACAATTTCACTGCTGCCGGCAGGGATCTAACCCGGTTTGCTCGCGTTCTGTGAAAATCACAGCAAGCGCTGACCATCTGAGCTACTAATTTGAGCAATTGCATTTATTATGTTATTTTAATCATAATTAAAAAAATACCTAGCCAAATGAAAACCTCACCAAAAATTAAATAAATTATAAATACATTTGAAAGATGGAATGTGTGTATGAAGTGGTTAACACTACTACTATAATGCGATTAAAATCTCGTTCGAATTGCCTTGTCAGAAAAGTAATTAGCAAACTTACGTGGCTAAGAACTAACTTCCAAAAACCAGGTAATTAACTGAATATTTAAAAAGGTTTCATTTTTCGAAAGATGATTAAAAGCTTTTTATATACGATAAGAGTAGCAAACGAGATTTCTTAAATTAATAACCTGACCGTATATTTATAGCGTGCATTTTTGTAAAACCAAATCCATATCTGTTTACAAAATTAAGTGAAACAAGAAAGGGTGACCGTATGAGACCACAATATATATTAAAGTTAACAACTGGTGAGATTGATAAAGTATGTATAGTGTTTTACGTGGTAGAGCCATGCTGCAATTATATTAGTAATATAGTTGTACCACGAATGAGTCGGCTCGACCGGGGAAAGACCACGCTCTCATGGAATACCAGCGTCAAATAGTAGCTTAATGCTGCTGTATTTCGTATGCTGAGTGTAGAGAACCGGAGTCCCTTTTTACTGGAAACGAGGCATTCCACCTAAGTCCTCACATAAACATTCATTTTGATTCGTAATCGAGGATAGATGTAGATGTCTATGGGCCACAGCAACCACTTACCATCAGGTGGACTGTGTGCTCGTTTGTCAGGATAGCCTATAAAAAAAGTGTATACTCTAAGACTGCCAAAATTATTATTTTGGCGGTATTAGAGTATACACTTATTATAAACTTGTTATCTCTATATATAAAAATCAATTGCTAACCGTTAGTCTCGCTAAAACCCAAAAACGGCTCGACCGATTTTTTGTGTGTGGTACAGTACTAATGGCTTTATGTGCCTTCTGAGGCATGGGGTGTAGCACCCCTAACTTCCTAACTCCGGACTGGTACTGAGAATTTTTTGGCTTCTGTCAAAAATTTTGACAAAAAATCCAATAACTTATTATGACCCAATTTGTGATTCAAAACCTAATTAGTAAATGCGTTTGCGAACAATATACCGACGATACATAGTCATACTAATATATATATATATATATATATATATATATATATATATATATATATATATATATATATATATACACGGATTAAGTGTAAACACCGTTGTCACTAAAACCATAGGCTTTAATATAAAAATATTTATCCGAATTAAAAATAAACGCTATTTTCTTTCATAAAATTTATAAAGTTTCTGTCCGACACCGTCAGTAAATTCATGGATACTCCAGTAAAGAAAAATTGAGATTTTATAACAAAAAAATTTGTTGATTTTCATTGAATTTACGTTCTATAAGTGAAGCCAAACCACTGGTTTCAAAGATAACGGTGTTTACACTAACTTTGTGTGGTGATATATATATATATATATATATATATATATATATATATATATATATATATATATATATATATATATATATATATATATATATATGTATATAAGTAATTCTATATAAATAATATATTATAATATCTTTTGTAACCTATGTTTCACAATATGTATTTGATTTGATTTTCTATCCTTCATAAAGAATCTATATGACGATGCGTTGTCACCCCTGAGGACTAAAATGAAATACCACGTTTCCAGTAAAAAGGGTCTCCGGTTTCTCCATACTCACCATACAAAACACAGCAGCATCAAGCTGCTATTTCACGCTGGTATTCTGTTGGAGTTCTTGTCCTTTCACAGTCGAGCCGACACATTCGTGCTTCAACTACATGTTATGCAGCATGGCTCTACCACCTATAAAAAAGCTGGTTTGAAAATATATCTACTTTGATATCCATATAAGCGGACTATATCTTTATATCTAGATCTATAGATGTAGTGACGATGTGGTAAGATATTCAGGAAATCGGTGGACGCATGTGACTCGAGATCATGTTTGCAGATGATCCTTGGGGAATGCCAATTTAAACTTTTTTTTAAAGATATTTGTATACATAATCGATTTTTTTGCAGTATCAAAAAAGTGCATGAAGATTTAGTTTAAAAACCACAGATAGTTGGAAAAGCACAACTAGTTAGATAGAAAGAAGGTTCCAAGAATATTATAACGAAGTGTTGCAAGCATTGGAACATTAAACGAGAGCAAAAGTTTAGCAACTGCAACGTGATAACATTAAATGCACTTGCTGTGTTGTCTACGGCCTTAATTACTGGACGAGTGATTTGGCGATCACGCTCACAGCTACATACGGATAGTCACTATGTTGGACAGAAGAAACTTTATAGTGTTCGTATTCTTGAGCATACGAACACTATAAAGTTTCTGTATCTTATAATTATATTAAAACCATGTTATTAATATTTTTATATTACATTTGATAAGGTTAATAAAACAATACATTATTTACAAACATATATTTACATCACATTTAATATACGATATTAAAAACTATAATAAAAACAATCTTAAATTATAATACCTTACTAAGTCCCGTGGAATCGCGCTAAGAACGTTGGCTGCGTTTGCTCGCTGAATGGCTTCACCGAAAGTGGACCCCACGTAACGATATATTAAAATCTAATCGAAACATATTAATATGATGTCATTTACAATTTGAGTTTTTGTTTAGTTTTTGTAAAAAATCTTTAGACAAACGGGAAAATTTACGTAATTAAAGTAATCTCGAAACAACTTTAGAACGTAATCGGAACGATGTAACGGGAGAAACAATTGATTAATGTTTCAAACTTTTACATTTTAACTTGGAAACTTAATAAGCTATTGTAAACTAGTATTATTTTTATTCAATCTATCCGATACCATTTAGCTATAGGTTAAATGTGCGCATAGGAGAATGCAATACTTTATTTCGTCTAATATATCCAAAGAAAGGGGCAGCGCCAAATTCCGCTTACCATGCATGCGATGAGGCAATTCGTCCTCACAGTGGAAGAGGCCTACTCACTAGTTATGGACTGTTTTGGGGTAAAGAAGATACCGACTAGTATCGATTAAGAGTTTCGTGTCAAATTAGTAAAACTGGTCACTTATTTATATTGATTTGTTTATCCAACTTTAGCTAAGCTTAAATAAAAAATAAACTATAACTATTTAATAAAATCAAACCACGAATTACCGGAAGTAGGTGAAAATCAAAAATAAAAGAAAAGTCCAATATGAGTCTTCATGCCTTATTTTCCAGTCTTAGGACCAGAACCTTTTCTTAAAAATCTAAAGAAACCACCCTGAAGGTAAAGCCTACTTATTAAAAAGAATCTTTGAAATCGGTTTACAATCTGCGAAGTTATCATATCAAATTCCTTAAACTAGAGTCGTTTTCCGCCTATTTTCCACCCATAGAGGTATAATATTTTCTTCAGAATTTATTGGAACTACCCTGGAGGAAAAGCCTTTTTGGTAAAAAAAGAATAATTAAAATATGTTCCCAACCTGCAAAGAAATCATACAACATTCCTTAAAATTAAAGTCCAATATGAAACTTTTCCCCCTATTTCCCACCCTTAAGGGCGGAGTTTTTATTCCTAATTTTTAATTTAATTAAAAAAGGGATCATTTAAATCGGTTCACAATCTGCTAAGATATCGCGTAACATATATACAAAAAAAAAACAACATACACCTGAATTGAGAAGCCTCCTTTATGAAAACGGTTGGATATGATTTTGGGACTTGTTATAATACCTCAACCTTATACCATTCTGGTCCTCTTTATATTGCCTCTATATAATTGTAGTGAGTCGGGGTACGCGTCCAGGTGTATCCAATATAATAAACACAAATATGGGAGTTTTTAAAAAGTGTTCTAATAATTGAAGAACTGTATATAACATACCATCAATAAAGTTTATGAATATATACGAATCTAAATGCAGACGCAATTTCACCCGTGAGGACTATGATAGAATGCCTCGTTTACAGTAAAAAGAGTCTCCGATTCCCTACACTCACCGTACGAAACATAGCAGCGTTAAGCTGCTATTTTACGCTGGTATTCTGTGAGAGCTACCCCAGTCGAGCCGACCCATTTGTGCTATAACTATACTACTAATATAGCTTCAGAATGGCTCTTCCACGTCAAAATTTTTACGACACCCACGGGACGATACGGGGTAGTGAATGTTCTAACACCGCTACAAGTTAATATGCATGTCACCAACATGAAATATCCTATACCTTTAAACGAGCTATATATATATATATATATATATATATATATATATATAATATCAATCTCGGAAACGGCTCCAACGATTTTCATAGGGAGTTTCGGGGGCAATAAATCGATCCAGCTAGGATTTATTTTTAGAAAATGTTTTTTTGTCCGTCTTTTTAGGCAATGAAAAACTGCTACAATATAAGAAGGTAAATTTTGATACTGTGTTAATGATCGTAATAGCTCAAGTGGATATCGAGCGGCGGCAAAATCTTAATGCCTTGGTTCGCGTCCCGTCTTTGGTCCGATTTTCTTTCCTTTTTTTTTAAAGTTCCCTTCTTTTGTGAGAAAATCTATTATTTACGAGCCCTTTTTTTAGTATATTTTAAAAATACGAAAATTTTAATTAAACTAATTGCACTCACGATTTTTTATTCAAATAACCAGTTCAGTTTTTTTATTATGTCAATAAGATCAAAAAATATCATTCATCAGTATGTAATTTGTATCTAAATGTAATTTGAAAATAAAAACCGAGCACAGCTCGATCATCCGGGTATACTGTAGGTATTAAGATAGACAACATTAATTAATTATAATAAAATTTTGCATTATATTTTAAAATACAAATTGGTAGTTCTTTAAATTGATAAATCAATCCTTTGAATACAAAAATAATAATTTTGTAATCGGGAATGCAATATAGAGTAAATAAATAATATATATTTATGTGTGTTAGCTGATCGCGTTAACCGTGTGTAAGTCGTAATAGTTAAGTCAATGCAAGGCTAGTTGCTGCCTCTTACTTCAAATTAAGAGCCAATCTGGAATCACCAAGCCATACATAATTCAAGTATGAATCTGAAAGTTTGAGGAACAATCATAATATACTCGTATCATTATTGTTCATAAAACGTACAACAAATTCATTTTTAATTAATTTAAAATTGAATGGAACTAGATAGTAAGGCATTCATCATTCATTCATACAATCAGGCATCATCATCATCATCATTACAGCCCTTCACAAGTCCACTGCTGAACATAGGCTCCCCCAAGGAATGCCACAAAGCACATTCCTGAGCCACCTGCATCCATCGGCTTCCTGCATGTCTTACCAAGTTGTCACTCCATTTAGTGGGCGGACCGCCCCACACTTTGCCCGCAGTCGAGAACCTTTTTTCCTCATCGGTTGTCGGTTCTTCGAGCTTTATAGCCGGCCTAATGCCACTTCAGCTTACTAATCCGTTGGGCTATCTCGGTCAAACTGGTTCTATTGCATATATCCTCATTTTTAAGTTTATAACGCGGAGAAACCCCGAACATAACCCTCGCCATAGTACGCTGAGCAACCTTGAGCGTCCTCATACGGCCAACAGTTTATTCACTGAATCAGGCGTTACTTTACGGAAATTCCTTATATTAAACTTGGTAAGAATTAATTCGCCCATATCCTCTCATTGCAATGAAATGATGTGTCTTACCTAGTTCGAAGAGCAACTCCCAACATTAAAAAAAAAAAACACCACCGACGATAATACGACGGGTGTTTCGCCTCGTGTAGTGGTGTTTGGAGTAGTGGTGTTGGGATGACGAAGGGCAGAAGGTGCTCTTCAAACTAGGTAAGACACATCATTTTATTTTATTGAGCGGATGTGGACGATTTAGCTCTTACCAACTTTAAGTAAGGTATTCATTATATTATTATCAGTACAGAGAGGAGATTTGTCTCAATCACCACAAGTGGTACGAGAGGTGTCGTATCTCTGACGCATCTGCCTATCGCCGGTTTGTGTTTTATGTCTGGCATAAACAAAATGGCTAAACTGCCATCTTTCGGAAGTCATTCATCTACCCGTGGGTAGAAATGGGATGATGAATTCTCTTGTATGTAATAGATTTTTATTTTTCCTCATCATCATCACCATTATCTTTACAGTCCTTCACAAGTCCACTGCTGAACATAGACCTCTCCCCAAAGAATGCCACAAAGCACGGTCCTGAGTCACCTGCATCCAACGACTTCCACCATGTTCCTGCATGTCCTTACCAGGTCGTCACTTCATCTAGTGAAGGGTCGCCCTACACTACGCCTACCGGTACGAAGCTACCACTCGAGAACATTTTTTTCCTCATCGGTTGCCGGTTCTTCGAGCTATATGGCTGCCCCATTTTCACTACAGCTTACTAATCCGTTAGGCTATGTCGGTCACTCTGGTTCTATTGCGGGTATTATTTCTTTTCCTCATTCCTTAAATTCGGAAGGAATTCTTACAAAGTTGTTGTAATATTTATGAAATAATAATATTATTATATCTTAGCAATAAGGTTATCCACCGTGGAACGCCATTGTGCAACTGATCAGTAAGCTAAAGTATCGATGACCTGGCCATGTAGCTCTAAGAATCGACCACTTATAGGTACCTTTCGTCCCTATCGGTTATCGGTTCCAAGTAGATATAGTGACAACCTTGTAAGGCACGCAGGAAGCCGATGAATGCAGGTGATCCAGGATCGTGCTTTGAGGCATTTCTGGGGAGAGGCCTATGTCAGCAGTGGACTTGTAAATGGCTGTAATAATGATGATGATGATGAAGGAGCATTATTCACTTAAATATGCAGAAAATTGATTGCTGTGTTCTTTATCGTGGCATCAGATCGTAATTGGAATTTAATTATCAAGTCACGTTATTACGTTATTAGCATTACAATTTATGAGAGGATTTTAGATAGTAATTATTAAATGCAGATGGAACCTTGCAATCAAAAATTGATATATAAATAAAGTAAATCTATCAAGCTTCTTCTTAGTTTATTAATTTTAACATTTTTAACAAACTTATTTTTCATTGTTTGTTTTAAAATAAGGAGACGTTTACCACGTCTCCCTCAGGCGTTAAGTGCCCGCTGTAAGTTTCATAGTACGAGAGCAACCAGAATTCTATCTCCGTGGGCACGAATAAAACTTTTAGTTTTAATTTGTGTTGATTGACCACGTATGTTGATCACCGTGATGGTGAAACATCATGAAGAAACCCATTTTACGTGGAAGAGCGACGCTGCAGCTATGTTATGGATGTAGCACGAATAGGCCGGCTCGATCCGGGGTAGAATTTTGCTCTCACAGAATACCAGCGTAAATTAGCAGCTTAATGATGCTGTGTTTCGTGTGGTGAGCGTAGAGAACCGGATATCCTTTTAACTGGAAACGAGGCATTCTATCTGAATCCTTCCGGGGTGATCACGCCTCTGCAATTTGATTCTTAATCGAGGATGCATGCATACTGGACCACTGCATCCAGACCCATCGGGTGGACTTATTCTATAATGAAAACCAGCATGCCTGTAGAATAAAATATTTTCAGAACATGTGAATTACGCCAACAAGCTCTGGTACGACGCATCGGACTAAAACTCTCTATAACTCTCTCACAGATGAGAAGAGACCCAACTTAATATATAACAAGAAGTTAGTAGTGAAGTTTCACAGTTGCGGTGATACTTCGTGTAGAAATTTAAGTGAATTTAACAACAGAACATTGTAAAGTGATGCGCATTGCAGTGTTTTTTCGTTAATGTTTATCACTAGATGGTTGTGTACACAAATAAAATAGGTGTATAAAGGAAACATAATTTAATCTAGTTTTGTCTATTTACATATTAATGAATTATTTGTAAAAAAATTCGTTAATTCATTTAATAGCCGATTACTTATTTTAATTTACACTATTTACATAACATAGCACTGTTTGAAATTTAATAAAAGTTTAATATATATAAATTAGGATTTTTAAACGCAGTGAGTATTATTTATAAATCTAAACAAAAGCGAAAATCATTTGTACATTCAAATGCATTGTTCTTATATTTGTACTAAATTATTACAGAAAATTAAAAAAAATAATTAAAAAAAATAAGTAAAAAAAATCATTTGAGTCATTTGTGATAAAGTAAAAACCTAATTTTAATTTTAAGCGGTTGGAGAAAATAAATAAATATCCTAAAAAGAATTGCTTTAAAGGATGTTTGACTTAGCTAAAATACCATAAACACATGTTTCTCGACATCTTTTAAAATCTATTTATATGCTAATATTTCATCAACAGAAAATATACACTATTAAATCAAATAATTATTTCAAGTTCACCATTGTTTTTTTTTCATTGTTATGATCTTAGGAAAGCAATTACAAATTTAATTTTATTGCTCGAAAAACTAAATGTTTATGCTTGTTTCAGTAGCCGAAGCGACTTAACAAAATTATTATCCGAAGTTCTCGAAGTGGTGTATGAAATATGGCAGACGACGTGTACGGTTGACTTGTTCACACGCTGACATTACGGATTTAGTGAGTGGCCGTGGCCCGCAAGAGAATACGCCGATCTTTGAAACCTGTACAAAATAGATGTTACGCATTATTTGGGATTTTTGTGTCCATGAGACCTTTTAGAAAAAAAAAATACGGCGTTTGTCCACCGCCGCCATCAAGGTACCTCAACGAGAACGAGATTATTTCTGGTCGAGATCGAGATGACGTGACAGCGATCATTTGTCCACCACGATGATCTAGGTGGTTCAGTCAGTTAGTTCTAGTTGTGCGACGTCACGGCACCGGTGTGGATAGACAGGTATAATTGTGTTTTGTATTACCGGTACATCGGCTCCTCACAATCGCGGGCCGAGTTCTAGCGGTCGCGCCGATCTACTCTAAACTTCGGCGGTCAGGATGACAACGTTCGGGCAACGGGCTTGCGGTAGACAGGCGGCTGTAGTAGATCAAAACAGCTACCTTGGCGCCGTCATCTCGTTCTTGTTGACGTCCCGGTGACGGCGGCGGTGGACAATCAATCAATCACAATAATAATTAAGAACACTAAGAACAATATAGGCTAGCATGATAACTGAGGGCAATTAATGATATCAGATTTAGTGACATTTCCAAAAATATCTTCCGTAATCATCGTAATCAGTTCGTAAAGCTCCACTACTCTAGTAATATCTCACTAGGCTCTACCATTTTGCTATAATAGTTTTCGCAAATGCGTTGTCACCCCTGAGGACTAAGATGGAATGCCTCTTTCCAGTAAAAAAGGGTCTGCGGATCTCTACACTCACCGTACGAAACACAGCAGTATTAAGCTGCTATTTTACGTTGGTATTCTATGACAGTATGTTCCTTCCTCGGTCGAGCCGACCCATTCGTGCTACAACCATAATATAGCTGCAGCGTGACTACTTCGTATAAATGACTGTGATGTGATGTGATATAAGACTCTTAATTGATTATATCTATCTATTGAACTGAAAAATATTTTTGCGAAGGTAGAGACAATGTAAGAGACAACTGTGGAAAACACCAGGAAGATCTTATGGCTTCAGATCAATGATAGTATAATCATTTCCTTAACATATCCAGACTAGCGACAAAAGCGTCAAAGGTTCGTACCTTTCGGTTGTTCGTCCAGAGATATCTCGTTCTTGTTGACGTCCCGGTGACGGTGGCGGTGGACAATCAATCAATCACAATAATAATTAAGAACACTAAGAATAATTTAGGCTAGCATGATAACTGAGGGCAATTAATCAGTTCGTAAAGCTCCACTACTCTAGTAATATCTCACTATGCTCTACCATTTTGCTATAATAGTTTTGCCGTACCCCAAGAGGGTTCCCGTAAACTTAATTATGTATGTAGATAGTACAAATAGTTCATTCATCCCAGGAATTAAAGGAACATTGCTTTCAGTGTATATTTGAACTTATACGTATATATATTAAATTATATATACGTATAAGTTCGAATATTATTTATACGGACGGTTGCACGGTAAATAAGTAATATAAGTAAGTTACTGACATAACTGTGTTTCTTCTGGACGAACTTGAGGAATGAGGACATATCAGGCCTGCCGAAGTGATTGACCGCCTTTAATCCAGTGAACATGGAGGTGCGGGATAGACGTTGGAAATGGTTCTCACAGATGTACTGGAACACATTGCACACATAACCATATATCGTATTGAATTGTTTTTGTACAAGTAATTATTTAAAGACATGCATTGCATCTTAATGTTACATACCAGCATGGTAGTTCTCAGATCGAATTTGTGAAAGAATTGTGTGATGAATATATGTATTTCAAGCACGTTGGTAACGTCTTTCCTTTCAACGTCGCGTAACACGTCGATAAACCATTCGAAGTGCTTATGTGATGGGCAAATCCACAAAAAGTAAACCTGTAAGCAACAGTATATAAAAAACTTGTAAGCAACAGCAAGAGTTTATAAGTAATAATTTTTGTTTAATCTCGATGGCAGCGATTCTTAACATTTTTGGCTGGTAACCTAAATATAGCTTGAAACTCATGATGTTGTACTGTCAAATGAAGCAGTCCCAATACTAGTGTGAAATATTACAGGGTACTAGTGATAAAAGAGTACTGTAGTATTGGAAAATTAAAGAGGTTCATTTATTACCAGTTAACTTTCAATTAACTTGGAATCATCTTGTGATTCAGCCTAATATCTATCACGACCTTACATTTTGAAATTGGAGATCGAAAGATTCGAAAACGAGTAAGTAACATGTAAAAAATAAAATAAGTCGCACATTCAAAAATTTATTCACCTATTATCCGATACCAGGAATCACGACTGTACGTAATAGTTAACCACTCAAAATGAAAAAAAATCCTAATTTACAAAGTATTATAAAATATATCATACTGTATAAAATAAATAAATTCTATTACACGATATTAGTATAGAAGCAGGCAGTATTTCGTAATGTTGTGTCCAACTTTCAAATTGGAAAAATATAATTTAAATGTTATTCTGTTATTAATTACTTACTTTTTTACAGGCAACTCCAGAATATCTGTTTGTTGATGTGCCAAAGACCAGGTCATTAAGTATAGACGCGTACGGAGTGACGCCAATACCACCGCCCACCATTACTGCTACTTCGAATTTGTACCAGTCTTGATTTCCACCGCCGAACGGACCTTGAATTCTATTGGTATACAAGACCAGTAGTTAGTTTTAAGAAGCAAATAAAAGAAACTGTTTCGCATTAAATGTGTTGTAATAGCAAATATGCTGTTTAAAACGTCAACTATACGCAATACAGCCTGTTAAATGATGTACGAGACTATAGTGATCGGAATCCAACCAAAAACGCTGAAATATACAGAAAAATGTAGTTACCGCTATATAATAAATACGGTAATTAAAAGTTACGTAGCATTCCATCTTAGTCCTCAGAGTTGACAACGCATTTGCAGCCACCTTTTTCGCCACTTACCATATTTATTTCATTTTTTTTAAATAGACAGCTACAACACGTTTTACATTTGGTGGATGTACACGATGCAATTATATTATGGTTGTAACACGAATGGGTTGGCTCGACCGGGGAAGGATCACACTTTCACAGAATACTAGCGTAAAATAATAGCTAAATGCTGCTGTGTTTCGTATGGTGAGTGTAGAGGACCGGATTTTGATCCTTAATCGAAGATAGATGTCGGGCCACAACATTCACTTACTGTCAGGTGGACTATATGCTCACTCATCACCCTCATTCTATATAAAAAAAGATTGGTAAAAGGGAGCAGCATTATCATTGGAAGCAAAAATATCAGCTTTCCTCTCACTAATCTTTCTGTATATTATGATGAGTATCTGTCAATAGTGTGCTGTTAAACATAGGCCGTCCGAGCCTGGGCGTACGGACCCCACCTTTGGCGGCTTTACTCGATATGGTCGATCTGGACAGTGAGAACCTCCCAGGTACATACACGGGTGTACGGAAAGTACATACAGTGGAAGGAAGGTACCCACCCTTTCGCGGATGCGGCGCTTGTTATCCGTAATCCTTTTGGTGGTTGTCACTAGGTGGAGGTGTAGCGCCAATGTGATGTTTTTTTTAATAGAATAAGAATTACAAACGAGGACACATTCTACCTGATGGTAAATTTTTACTGTGGCCCATATACATCTATATTTATCCTCGATTAAGAATCAAAACGCAAATGCGTTGTCACCCCCTGAGGACTAAGATGGAATGCCTCTTTCCAGTAAAAAAGGGTCTGCGGATCTCTACACTCACCGTACAAACACAGCAGTATTAAGCTGCTATTTTACGTGGGTATTCTATGACAGTGTGTTCCTTCCTCGGTCGAGCCGACCCATTCGTGCTACAACCATAATATAGCTGCAGCGTGACTACTTCGTATAAATGACTGTGATGTGATGTGATATAAGACTCTTAATTGATTATATCTATCCATTGAACTGAAAAATATTTTTTTGTGAAGATAGAGACAATGTAAGAGACAACTGTGGAAAACCACAGGAAGATCTTATGGCTTTACATAAATGATAGTATAATCATTTCCTTAACATATCCAGACTAGCGACAAAAGCGTCAGGTCGCGTCAGGACGAACAACGTTTCGATTGTTCGTCCAGAGGTAGGTACAACTGCAGCGGCTCATGCCAAGCTTTGGAAATTTACAGTCTGATGAAATTAAAGAAAATATCTACACCAGACCAACAACTGGGCTAACATGGAATGAGTCATGTATAAGATCTTAGGACTTACAACTTGTAAACAGCCATAAAGGTCACACGTTTTTTATAAAAAAAAATAATTTAAAATATGAAGAAGAACGATGATGTGGCGTCCTTTCATATGAACCAGTACCTTATTTTTGGCTGCGTCTCTGGATTGTAGTTACAAGGATCGAAGTAATTCCTCAGCTTCCACGTCCAAGGTCCTTGAGCTTTGATGTGACATGATAAGAAGTTCTCGTGAGGCGCTGATGTTAAAGTAAAGGAATGGAACTCTTCTTTTTTGAAAGCTGTGCAAGAGAGTCGTACCCACTGCCCTAAAAACAAAGGACACGACTTTGACGTACGTAGAATTCATTATATATTTGCATTATCGTACCGTGATGTTTTTTCAACGTCATACTGCAGGAAAAAGTTCTACCTTGTCTATAAAGTGGTGAATATATAAATTTCAAAAATGTTAAAAGGTATAAGATATCATACTTATTGTAAGATATTACCTGATAAATATTTAAGGTTAGGCGGCCTGTAGAATTTTATTTTGATGACATCAGAAGGCAGCATTTCAGTTTCTAAGACGTCTAACGCTAAATATTCCGTGCGCAGTGAAACCACCTGCGTTAAATAAATATTTTGAAAATATGTTATAGTTAAGGCGAGGTATATTCCGTGCGTAATGAAACCACCTGCGTTAAATAAATATTTTGAAATAGTTATAGTAAAGGCGAGGTAATATTCCGTGCGTAATGAAACCACCTGCGTTAAATAAATATTTTGAAATTATTATAGTTAAGGCGAGGTATTGTTTATAAAATTTTGTATTTTCTTCTTTATATGCTCCTTATTGTTTACTGTTAGACATGTATCTTTCTTATACTATGAAGAATTTGTCGCTTGGCAGATAAATTGGCGATTCAGTTACCAGACGTTTCGCACCTTTGATCGTGCACTTGCCTTTGGTTTGCCGACCAACAAAAAATTTGCAAATCAACCAGTGAATTTTATATTGGCATAATTTATATATTTTATACACGAAGCCATCCATCGGAGATTATAGAAAGACTTCTGATCTTCTTCCTCTTCCCCATATTTCACAAAGCTGCGTTCTATCGCCAATCCTGCATTTATGCCTATCAATGATTTGTGGTAGCACTGACAATGCTTTATACATTCGCTGATCAAAATCTAAATCTTTTAAAGACACTTCGTTGAAAGCTAAACTGGTTGAACTCTGTCTCCGATTGGGCGAGGTTATATCCAGTGCAGTTTCGTTCTAAGATGACATGGGGTTGTGCGTTTATAAAAAGATATGGGTGATATATTCTCTATCCCGCCGCCGGAAAACGCTTATTTTAGATGGAAAAATCAAAAAAATCAAAATGCATTTAGTCGTACAGCACACTATAAAGCTATAATTGTAGTTAGTTATTACTTATTATAGTTTTCAATTACAAATGGAATCAAATAGCAAAGTGCATAATAACCTTGTCCAACGTATAAATTATGGCAGGTCCAAGGAAAAATATCCAGAAGCGTGGTGCCCCAGTGAGGCGAGCCAGGCCATGCACAAGGCATAGTGCATACAATGCCACGTACAGGGAGTGCGCGCGCCAGAACCATGGGTACGCTCTCTTGCGGATCACGGGGTGCGCGAACACGAATATAATGCACATAATTATGAAAAGTAGTACTCCGGATATACCTGAAATTATAAAAAGGTAGGTGGGGGAATTTTATTCGGCTGTTAAGTAGTTTATTATACAGGTTTGAAAATACAAAAGGGACGTGAAGGGAAAGTACATCAACTTAAATGGGGTTTTTCTTATTTTGAAAAACAAAGAAATGTTTCCTTTTAGTGAAATTTAATACTTTCCATATTTAATGTAAAGTACTTTCATGTCAAGTTCCCGTATATACGTTTTTTCCAACCTGTATATACGAAGATTCCGTAAAATATGACAATTTCAAAGAACATCATTAAAATCCATTTCAATCATTACCTGTAATTGTTTGAAACACCCAGTAAGTAATTCCAGGTCGAAAATCAGAGGTGAAATGAACTTCTTTGGTCAGACATTTTAGATTTTCGATTGGTTGTGTAGAAACATGATAGAAGTTGACCATATGACCCGCAGTATGAAGAAGAGAAAAGAATAGAGCAGTGCATGCCACAATTTTATGGAATTGTATACTGGAGTCGAGCGGAATATACTGTTGTATACTGAATTCCTGAAAATGATAATTTATTTACATTTGAGTTGCATATTTTTTATAATATTTATTGTTTTAAGAGGAATATATTTTTATGCATGTCATGTGTTTCAAAGACTTTTTTACACGTCAAAATAAATTAATTAGGTAAGATCCATGCAAAATTCTTATTATTTAGCTCAATAATTATCACATCTTTAATGAATTTCCGCAAAAGTATTACCCGATTCAAATCTTCTTTTTTAATCTTATATATCAAACATACAACGATCACTTTACGATTAACATTTGTTTCAATAATTTACTAGGTAAAGAATGCATAAATATTGGTCTCTAATAAAAATTGACTTATATATTACTAGCGTAAGGACCGGGCCGACCTAACAACTAAAACGGACCAGTGCGCTGGCCCTCAAATTACAGTTTAGGGCCAACGCGAATTGGTCGACAGTAGTGCGCGCGCAGGACAGATTTGTCTGTCATAAATATGTCTAGTTGCGTGGTAAAAGAATGCAAAAATTACGATGCAAAGATTTAAAAAAAAACATGGGATATCGTATCATCGGTAAATATTAATTTTGTTACAATTAAATTATTATATAAACGCATTTTTATTTTTATTTTACAGTTAGTTTAGTTACGTTGCCAAGATAAGGCCAGGGTTAGATTCAGACCCTCAAAAATATTGTACATGGCAATAAAATTATACTATTTAAAAAAAATTATATCACATTTGACGCTTCATGTTTCTTTTTCGTCCATGGCCGGAATTTTGGCGTCAAGCGTCTAGTTTATCTATAGGTACATTTCGTTTCTTGACGGTTTTATTTTTATTTCTGTTTAATTTTTGTCTAAAGAACGTAGAGTAAGTTAAATTTTGAATATTGGTACCTAATATATTTTATATTCAATAAGGGTGAAACGAAAAGAGTACAAAAGTAATTAATTTAATCTTAAAATCTGATTCATAAAATATTTTGAAATTCTGTTTTCAAACCGATTGCTTCTGAAGTATAGAGTTTTTATCATGGTAGGTCATTATAGTTGTATCAAGGATGCAACATGTATACAACATGATACAACAATGCATCGATCGAGCATCGATTGAACGGAAAGGGAGCTAATTCAAATTTTATTTAAAAAAACGCGGTACTCATGTAAAATACAGAAATACTCGATATCGTAAATTCCCGGTATCGATTAATATGTAAAAGGACCCAATAATAATACAAGTCGACCTTTAGGTAAAATTATGATATTTTCGCTTAGTATTATTACGATGCTATATACCACAAACTATGAAATAATGGTACAGTTAGAATAATTATACTACGAAATCCGACCCTGGTTACGTCGTGTATATAACGTTTGTATTATGACTGATGCGCTACTTTTTTGCGTGAAAAAGTTATGAGTAAAATATTTAGATGGGCCTATCCTTCCTTTTGAAATCATTGCTAATAAAACGACAAAGCATGCTGCCTGTCTCCTGATTTTTTCCTTTTTCCTTTTACAGGTACATAAAGATGAATGTTAAATGATGAATAGTTGGAACAATTTAGCTTTGATGAAAAATTAGCTTTTTGAATTTATATCAGAAATATAGCAACACATTATATGTAGGTGCTCAGCGGTGAGAGAAAAACGTTGTGAAGAAGCTAGCCACAGAAATCTAAATAATAATTAGGTTTCTGTGAAGCTAGCATATTTAAGAAAAAAACTATTTCAAAGACACGTAAAATTTCCCAAATCGCACGTTACGTTTCCTGTCCTAAAAATCCCCGCAGCATGACATAATATGTCATGTCATGACATAATAAAAGCATATGCTTTTTTACTTTTAAACATTGAGCTATTAACATATTACTTCAATGTTTTTAAACTATTTATTTTTTGATTGATTTGTCAAAGTTGACATAATTGACTATAAAATGTAGTTTTACTTAAACTATTCAAAGTATCTATTTATTTTCATGATGATAAATTACAAAAAATATCAAAGTATATAAAAAAAATTACTCACCTTTCATCACCATCATCATCGTCACAGCCCTTCACAAGACTACTGCTTAACAAAGACCTCCCCCAAGGAATGCCACAAAGCACGGTCCTGATTTACCTACATCCATCGACTTCCTGCATGTCTTACCAAGTCGTCACACCATCTAGTAGGAGGTCGCCCTACACTTCGCCTACCGGTACGAGGCTGCCACTCGAGAACCTTTTGTCCCATCAGTTGCCGGTTCTTCGAGCTATATGACCGGCCCATTGCCACTTAAGCTTACTAATCCATTGGGCTATGTCGGTCACTCTGGTACTACTGGTTATCTCGCAGAGAAATACCGAGCATAGACATCTCCATAGCTGAGCTGAGCGACCTTGAGCGTCCTCATACGGCCAGCAGTTGTGCTTACCTTTAGTTTAGTTAAAAGGTTTCTTGACATCGTCAACAGCAGAAGACTATAGCAGAAGGACAACGAAGCAGCTGAGCCTCTCGTTATTGCGATACCGACTCCCATTATATGCCTCAAATCTAAATGCTCAGACATAAACGAATAATGAGCGAACCTCTCCACGAATAGGCCAATTGTAACGACGTAGAATACGAATAAATAAAATATATTTTGTCTGTTCTCCTCAAGGAACGTAGTAAGGTAATCCCATTTTAAAAGCAACCAGTGTCTGTAAGAAAAATAAGTTTTAGTTTTATTACATGTCGTGAATAAATTACATCGTAAGAAAATCAGAAAAAAATGGTCTTAGAATCTTAATAGAGATATCATTTTCTTATATTTCTGCTGCTAGAATTTGTTTAATTTTAAATACAATATGCCCCACGCGAGCGGGTTTGAAAACAATTAAAATTTGACAAATGGGTCATAGACATAGAACATTTAATATGAATCTACAGGTTAGTTCGACCAAGTGTTTCATATGGTTAGGGATGAGAACTAAAAACCATTTTTACGCATTTTTCGAGGCATTATGATTAAGTCTACAGGATTGCAACGCATCTGCATTTTGATTTAAAAATCTCAATAAGATTTTTTTCATAAATTAATGGTGAAGCAACCCCAGGGAGTAATTTAACAATTATTAGTTAAATATGGATGTAGGTGTATGCTCGTTTTCACCCTAAAAGTATAAAATATGTGGTTGATGAAATGGTTTCTTGGTTAATTTGGCATTTAAGTATTTATTTATTATTTTTTATGCCATTATTTTCTATGGTAAAATTTTAAATCTACATAGCTATTAATTATTTTTATTTTTTACCTTGATTGTTCCATAGAAGGCTCAATATGGAAACTTGTCATTCGAGCCACGTTAGTAGAAGTATCCAAAAAGTTCTGCTTAGCTCCCTTGCAGTCCAGGCCAATGGCAACAAACTCTCCTTTGTATTCCTTCATCATTAACTTAAAATCTGAGTAAGTAAGATGGTCCTTATGTTGAAGACCAGCATCCTGGAATTAATTTGAAAACCTTTTATTAAAACACAAATATGAAATTCTCTTTTCTTTGTTTCTTATCATATGCAACCCTTTGCTGGAACCGGGCCTATTAACCATTGTTATGAGAATTCCATAGAATACTGTAATACACAATAGAATGGCTATCAACCCTATTTTGTACGAGGATAGGCGTCGCCGGGAGCACACATACAAGCAATTACATCGTATTATCAGATAATCACTACTACAAACCCGATTCGCTGTGTTGACAGACGGATTTTAATAATTCATTTGTAAATAGCGTGCAACTTGGCATTTTCTAAATAATTTGCATGCGAAATTTGGAAACTATTGTAACGTCAAAACACATCTCGTGTTGACATTTATACGTGTGAATTGACGTGTTAGTGACATTTTAGTGGCTACACGGGCTCCGCCCACTCCCCCGTTCTAATATGTATGTATTATAGCATTCTATGGAGAATTCGCAGTAATGGTCTCAAAATTTTCTTGCGTTGCATAACCGTTATGGGTATTTTATATCTAGCAAACATAACACGGTAAAAGGCCATACATAGTTTTTTGCCGTTTTTCAAAGTTCAGTCTCGTAAATGATACCTATGTGACGAAATGAAATGATGAATTCTTTTACGCTGCTACTACACGGCAATATATGTAGTATTTAATAATGTATGCAATAATATCATTATCATTATCATCATCACCATATCGGGGTTACCAACATAGCCCAACGGATAAATATTGAAGTGGCAATGGGCCTCGGCCGTATTTAGCTCACCGTAAGATCCGTAGGAATTCGATGGATGCAGGTAACTTAGGACTATGTTTTGTGGCATTCCTTGGGGAAAGTCTATGATTAACAGTTAATTTGTGAAGGGTGGTAATGGATGAAAAGAATGGATAATCACTAGCCTACGGTATTAAGCCGCTGGAAATTGGTCTCTTACAAGGCCTTACCACTCCGCTCAATTTTCGGTTTCACGCATCTATTGTCTATTACATGCTGATGACCTCTTTAGCAATTTTACTACGTTGACTTATGAGGTGATCGCTACCGTGCTGTTTCTAAATGTTTTCATAACAATTGTATAAATATTGTAGTGTAAGTTACGCTTTAAAAAAAAGTCCCGCTGTGTTTCTTGCTGGTTCTTTCCAGGAAAGAGTTTTTTTTTCGAACCAGTGGAAATGTAAAAAATTACTTTCAGTAAGAATTACATGTAATCAATATTGAATAAAAATAATTTTATTCTACGCGTTGTCTCAACTTCAGGACAATTCTTCTTCAATAGTTGTCACTTATGCAATAGATATGACCAGCCCGGTGTAATAACGGTGTATTAATGAACTTTGATATACTACATTACTAATTTTATCCCAACGGAGATACTGCAAACGTAAATTTTTCCATTGCTTGCTGAGTGACTTTTGAGCTTAAGCTTGTGGCGTAGTCGTACCGAAAGTGTACATGAAAATGGTGTATTAGTAGCCTTTTGGCTATTGATGCATGACACACACACACAAAAAAAAAAAATATACACATATATATACATACACACACACACACACACACACACACACATATATATATATATATATATATTCTTATAATTGAGAACAACAAATATTTATAAGCAACATCGTCAAGTTCGTAAGAAGAAAATTACTTGTGATCTATACGAAATTGTAATTTATTCTAATCTAATCTATTTACTAATTAAAATATAATTCTATTAGTAAAAATTTACAATATGTTGAATAAGTAACTTACAGAACTTTTATATTCATATTATTTTTTGTTTAATAAAATTACAAAAAATAAGACAATTAATGTAAAAAGAATACTCACGGAAAACATTCCATCTATTAGTTCGGTAACGTGTTCGTCTCGTAGCGATGTTGTCCTGGCAATCTCAACCAAGGAACGCAACATTTCGCTAAGTTCACCTTTGTCGATTACGCCATTACGATCATTATCACACATGTCGAAAATAATGCGTAATTTGTCTTCTGTTGCTCCACGGGAAAATAGCACCACAGTGTCCAGAAATTCCTATAAATTTTAGTAACTATAGTAAAATATTTATGGAATAATCATAATTTTTTTACGCGAGTCAGGCAGGTTCAGGTTTTGCATTAATAGCACTATGAATTTAAGTTCAAGTTCAAGTGAGTAAATAAAAATAATATTGGAATATGTACCTGGAAAGAAATTCGTCCATCGCCATCTTTGTCTACAATGTTAAACATTTTCTTCACAAAGACCGCGTCTGATTTCATTCCGAGTGCGCTTGCAAATTCGCATTTCGATAACGAGGTTCGCATAACTATAGACTACGGCAAAAATAAAAGTAAATTAGTATAATCAAAATATTAACGTGTGACATATGCAATAAATAACAAAGGGCATTTACTTCCGGATCAGCGTCCACTGATCGTCTCCTCTTTTCTCCAGGAGCTAAACCAAAAGTTATTGCGTACGCTTCTCTAAAGAAATGCTCCAATCTACGTTGCCTGCGTTCTCGTGTTTCAGCAGACGCCAATATTTGTTCTCGATGACCCTGCATAAAAGACACAATAAATACTTATTATACCTATATTAAATAATTATGTTGACTCTATTTTCATTAGATATTGATACTGCTAGGAATTTTTTCACGGCAAAAATGAAGCAACATTTTAATTTTAGCATTACTCCTACTTCATCATATCGTGTGGAGCCATCTCTTTTACGTCAATCTGGGAACTTAAAGGATAAAAAACAAAACCATTCTCAATTTCTCGTGTATATAAATAACAATAGAGCCATTGTAATGTTTTCGTTATTTACTCACTTGAGTGAGGTTCATGGCCTTCTTATGTTGAGCAAGAAAAGTGTCCAGTTTGACAAGAAACTTGCGCCGTGATGCGACTGAGTCCATTTCCAACACGAGGTCATGCTCCCGCGGAGCTCTGATGAGAACTAGAGGACGTTTATTGTTTCGCGTCTCCTGAAAGTATAATTATTTCGGATTTACCTTTGTGTGATATACTTGTCTGTGAAGTACTGCTAGTGCCGTATTAAACAGTAAATAAGATTATTTTTCTATTCAATATCCAATACAGTCTAATAAAAGTTCACTGCTGAAAGAAGGCCTCCTCCATAGATTACCTCATAGGGTGGAGATATTTAACTGCTGCGAGCGTTATTATGGACCGATAAATGTGTGATTGATTGAATTGCGTGTGACCACAAGTAGTTTAGAATTCAACATGGTTCTCGTTTAACCGGATGAGATTTTCCTTACACAAACTGTTGAACAGAGTTCATCATCAGTCATAGCTCTGTATATCTTTTTTTTATTTAAGTAGAATTTTTTAAGAAATTTAACAGCTAGAAGTCACAAATATTTTGGCATTTTATTTAGTCTACTTGGTTTTTCAACTTGCGTTTACTGTAGCACACACATCATGATTGTAGCATGAATGGGTCGGCTCAACCAGGGTAGGACCACGCTCTCACGGAATACCAGCGTAAATTAGCAGCTCAATGCTACTGTGTTTTGTATGGTGAGTGTAGAGAAGCAGAGACCCTTTTTACTGGAAGCGAGGCATTCTATCTTAGCCCTTAAGGGTGGTAACGCATCTGTATTTTTATTTGCATATATTATGCGTATAACTGTAGATGTCTATAGGCCACAGCATCCACTTACCATCATTTGGACTGTGTCCTCGTTTGTCACCAAATTCTATGAAAAGAAAAATAAGAAACGAGAAAAATAGCGGACAAAACGAATCTTACTAACCTGACTTTCGAGCACGGTAATTTGATCTGTATTCTCTAGCGGCACTGTACGTAATTTGTCCCCTTTGCGATCAGTGACGGTGATTGATGGTTCGGGTCCAAGTCGTAACTTCACCAATCGCTTGTGTGATGCGTGCACCCATTCGCGACAAACTAATTTGTCTACTGAGCCTGTAAAGAGATTTTTGACAAATTTATAGTTTAAATATATTCAACGACGGTCAAAGAATTTTAATGATGCTTTTTGATGAGAAAACTTCTTTAAAATCGTTATGATTTGTAAGTCGATGAAACGAAAAAGCGACACTAAAAAGAGACAAACATATAAATCTAGATTAGCTCGAGGAAACCAACATCCCTCCTAACACACTCAATGTCAGCTTACCGGTAGTGGTTAAAGGGAATATAAGTGATATTAATAGCATTAGTCTCTTTTTTGTGCGTTGTTTTAAAGATGGCTACTATAAATTGTAACTGTTAAAATAAACAACACAAATAATATTTAAATTTATTAAATAAACAAAATTAACAATATTGAATAAAACCTACAATTTCTTAGCTTCAGGCCATCTTGCGTCTATTTTACCGTACTACATTGAGATTAAATCAACTTTTGTTTGATAAAATGACCTTACCTACAGAATGAAGCAAATGGCGTTATTACAAAGCAATTTTACTTAAAAGAAAATATTACCTTGATTTATTACACTAAAAGGATTGTAACACTTCTACTTTGCAGCACAAATATGTAAGAAAGTACCTTCTTACAGAAGGTAGAAAAGATACTTCTTTTCTAAACTATTAAAACGTATTAGGATACATCCATTTATAGGTACTAGATGGTATTACTATACCCTCTTGTACCTATAAACTAATGTATCCTAATACATTTTAATACAAACGTTACGTTAAGAAAGAAATTGTTATATTTGAATTGAAGTGTTATACTTTCAGTATCAAGTTGCAACATGACTTAATGGTTATCGTATTTAACTCCTGAGTCTTGCCTCCTTAGATCAAGCTTCTATCCAAACCCACAAATTATGGGTTTTTGGGTATATGTATGTTTTACCTATAATTATCTCTTGTACTATTGAAAACTTTAACCTTAATAACTGGAAAATGTGGCCATAGTCAATACTACAATATTGGGGAGGTCATCCTAATCTTCTAGAATTTTCAATGATATTTATTATGTATTGAACACTTTTCACTATGAGGACTATAATACGTGATAGAGTCTATAACTGCTGTAACTATATTATGGTTGCAGCTAAATGGCTTGGCTCGACCAGGGAAGGACAACGCTCTCACAGAATATCTGCGTAAAATAGCACCTTAATGCTGCTTTGTTTCGTATGATGAGTGTAGTGAGCTGGAGGCCCTTTATACTGGAAACGAGGCATTCCATCACAGTCCTCAAGGGTGACAACGCATCTGCATTTTAGTAGTAAAGCTGTATGAGCCACAGCATCCCTTACTATCAGGTTGACTGCTTTCTCGTTGTGTTATCGTAAAAAAACCTTGTCGTTATGACTTTTAACAAAAAATGAGTATTATGCATCTAAAATCCCGCAACAAAGAATGGCAACTATAGAAAATAGGGGGTATCCCTATGAAGCCATCTATGAGTAGGTGAGTGTTTAACAGAGGATTTTGTCAGGTTTTAAGGAAAGGAAGAAAGAGAGTAAGCATAAATAATAAAAACCTTTGTATTGCGCATTCTTCAAGTGCTCTTGTTGTATTTTAAGGCGGCGACGACGACTATTTTGCAACTTAACAACTCCGTACCCTGCGCCGGCGCAAAGAATTGGCACAAATACCAGCGCTAGGCATGTATAGATGTAAGCGAATTCATTGCCCTGTTTAAAGTCAATATATAATCAGTCATCCACCAAAATCAACAGTAAATGAGCAATTTATAAGCAGGTCAGATGGTTTTATACCTTAGAAAGGAAATCTCAATAATGCAAGTGCAATAGCAATAGTAAGTAATACAATATACAAAATCAGAATTCTATGTTACAAGTTTGTAAATGTATTATGAATTATAGCTTAATAAAGTTAAAGAGGTTAATAAAGTTAAAGATAAAGGCTTGGACACGTTACGATACAATTATTTTAATGTTTTTAAATAGTTGGTTTATTATTGTTCGATACCTCTGACTGATGATAATGGTCATAAATTTTGAATCTTTTATTAATTTTAAGCATCATTTATTACGCTTCCGTATTTTTTTTACCAAGATAATCGTTACTGGTTTGTAGAAAGGGCGAATAAGCCATTTTCTTATGATTTTCTTTTTCGTAACAGAACATTTCCCTAAGTCTTTTTGAATCGAGCTGTAGTAATGAACAAAAAAATAGCGAACAGAAAATAAAACAAATGTGTAACGGCGAATATCACCTATTTGTTACGAAGTAACGCCTGATATTTCATATTCGCCCTTATTACATTTTAATAATTTAATCATCACACTGTTTTATTATGCAAAACGGCGAATAATGTATATTCGCCCTTTCTACAAAATAGTGATGATATATAAAAGTAGAGTTACAGCCTATATGCGTCCCACTGCTGGGCACAGGCCTCCCCTCATTTCTTAGAGGGTTATAGGGCAAGGAAGTGTCCGCCGCGCAGCCCCAATGCGTGTTGGCGAACTTCACATGTCTTCGAAATATTTTTTCTTATTTCTCAGACATGCAGGCTTCCTCACGATGTTTTCCTTCACCGCCGAGCACGTGGCAAATCAGCACTTAAAATTGTAATTAACAATTTCATTGGTGCCGGCGGGGATCGAACCCGGGTTACTCGCGTTCTGTTACATTTACAGCGAGAATTAACCATCTGAGCTACCACGGCACGGATGATATATAAGGCTTTTAAAATATATGAAATAAGAAGTCTCGTTCCTGATGAAAAGCAAAAATTATACCAAAGATGGTACGTACGTTAGCTTAGACGATGATTGTTCACTTTGACCATAAATAGATGCTAGGTAAGAAGAACTGATGCTTTATGCACCAAAAATGACAAAGTTAAATGACTTACCTCAAAATAGTCATATCCTTTTAAATACTTGCAAGGTGGTAGTTTAGAAGCATTTAGTTGATAAGGCTGAGGACACGGGTCTCCTTGGTTCCAGTGAAATACGTCACGTTGGATGTCATTAGGGCCAACAGCGGTACTGTTTACTATGATATCCCATAAAGTAATCCGACGGAGTTCTTCTATTTCTTCGCGTGTGAATATCCTAACGAAAGATCCGTTATAATTGAAATTATTGACAATGTTAAAATGTGTCCAAATATAATATTAATACGAGTTTAATGTAGATAGAAAGGTACTGTTTATTTAAAAAAATCTTACCCATTTTTGTCATTTTCAAACCAAAACCTATCCGCGTCTCTTATTCTAGTGAACTGGTCTATTATTATTGCCCTAAATAAGTCGCCTGGATGCCCAGTTGATTCTAACATACCACCTGTAAGAATGAATTACATGAAATAGTTTATATGATACTGAAGTCATAAATAGTTAGATGAGACATGTGATATAAGTAGCAAAACTTGAAGTATTTCTCACCAATATAAACATCTATGTTGTCTAGTTTTCCGTCATATGCCTGCACTAATCGTTGTAGCAACTCTGGATTTTTGTCAAATAAATCTGGATTGATTTCGTTAAATGTTCTTATTTTCGGTAAACCGAAATATGTTCTAGAACAAAAATATGCAATGAAAAAATCATCATTCCCTAAAATTTAACTGAGTATTATAAAATATTATGTGCACAGTGTTTTTTCTTTTTTTCTAATTTGTTGACGAACGAAGTTCTGAGGGCCAACTGTTGTCATAAAATCTATTAAAAGCTGCAACACACTAATCCTAAAGACTAGTAAATGAGAACACCACACACACAGTCGGCTATTGCAGGGATTGGTCTAGTCGGTTGGCGCACATCTCGGATGTGTACACCAACTGGAGTACTCTTGAATAGGCTTATTGCTACTAAGCAGTTTAAAAATAGAGGTTGTAAAGTACGGACAAATAAATGAATCTGTTATTACGAGTAGCTAATTGATTCTTAAATTGTTTGTTGTAAAATTTTTTGTTTCTACAGGAGTTGTGAAGCAATGAGCCGTTTTAGCTCAGTAATTAAGCGCTCAATGTAGATTTTACAGTACGCGTGTAACCAGAGTACGATATCTGCCGTCACCAATTTTAAGTACAGATTTACCATTTGCTGAGCACGTTAAAGAAAAAAATCGTGAGGAAAGTTAACGTGTCGTAACCCTGGAATCGGGCTGATATAGCAGTCGAACATAACAATGAACATATGTGGAACGCTTGCGCTGCGAAAAGTATCATCGTGGAAACAATGCAACTGTCTCGCAGTCTGACACCATCCACGCATAACTTAACTTCTTTTTTATAAATGTACAATTTGTTTGAACTTTGAATTAATTATTTTTGTTACTTTTGTGAAATTAAATAATATATTTTTTAAAAAGTCTTTCGATCGCCGCCATATCGTAACTGGCGCAGTCGGTCTTTCGCGACAATTGGTAGAACCTTCGACCAATTGAACGGTTTCGATCGTATAAATCGCGACTTCGGATCTACGACGGCGGTACGGACGAAGACTACACGTGGAGCTGACTCAGACCCGTGAGGAGATGCAGAAGGCGCTTTGGTGAGTACTCTCGCTATTTCAAGTTCCTTTGCTCTATTTCCTTCCGTATTTAGTTTAAGTAGTATATGTAATTCTGTCTAAAAGCTAAAATCGCTATAGACATTTAGTTAGGAGATTAGATATACATCTTATAGCTCAAATAGATAGCATAGGATAAGTCTAACAGCTAAAATCGCTGTAGACTCTTAGTTGAGGTCCGATAGTGTATTTGTCTTATAGCTAAAATCGCAAATAGGCAGGCACAGAGCCCCAACTTTTAAACTTATAAAGTGTTTAATTATTGATTTAAAAATGTCTTTTCTTAACGACGATGCAGCCAACTTTAAGATGATCGCGGAATTGATGCCAAAGTACGATGGCAATACAAAGAGATTAAATCATTACATCAGAGAAATCGAAAATATCCTTAATCTTTTGGATGATACTGCCAGGGTACATCCGGCAATTATATGTCTCATAAAGAGTAGATTAAGCGGTACCGCGATTGATGCGATAGCACACCAAGAAACACTTAATTCTTGGGAAACAATTAAGGATGCGCTCGTACGTAGATTAAGGGAACCTAGAAATGAAATCCAGGTTATGCAAGAGCTAAGTAGGGTGCGGCGTAATAGAAACGAGGATGCCGAGACACTTGGTAGGCGGCTTCGAGAAATATTAGATACCTTATTTTCTGTAGGCACACATACTAATAAGTCGTATTACGAAAACATGGTAATAGAACAATACACAACTAATTTAGATTTTCAAGTTTCTATAGCGGTTCGAATAGCACAACCCACTACATTAGAATCAGCTATAGTAATAGCGAGACAAGAGGAAGCTAAACTCGCCTTTAATAAGACATTCCACAATAATAACTATAGTGCACCATCAACCTCGGCTCAGGCAAAGTTGAGAGAACCAATACGAGCTGTAAATCAGCCTCAAAATTCCCAACCGCTTAGGTTTAGTAACTTAGGCCCCATACAAAGCCAGACGAGTAATAAAGCTCCAGTTCAACGACAAAATAATCCGACTCCAGAACAAAGGCAGCAGTGGGTGCAATCCATGTTGCCGTGGAAGAACCGCCCATCATCAGGTAACTTTAGGGCATCCTCAGGAAATTTTAGGAATAATATACCCCAGCAACAAGCAAACCCTGCGCAGAAGGCTTCAGACGTCACAATGAGATCCGTCTCTAAGCCCCAAAAACCACAGTATGCAGCTGAGGAGCTATTCTACACAGGCTCACCTGAACAATACGAACAACAATATGCTGAGAACGACGCAGACTACGTGTATCAACAAGGTCAGTACGCATACTGTAGCGACAACTACAACCAACAGGGATACGAACCTCCAATGGAAGACAGTGAGGTTCAACAGGATTTTTCCCAGGGCCCGGTGCCCCCAGACCAAAGTTAGTAAAATTAAACAACCATGACAAAGATCACTTGCCATATATTGTGTTGCCAGAGTTTCAAGGTAATTTTCTCATAGATACCGGAGCCTCGCGCTCTATGATATCACCTAGTGTAATACAAAACACAATTTTTGAACACCTTGTAGAGTACGAACCATTTGAGGTAAAAACAGCACATGCTATTACACGACACGATCAAGTGGCCTACCTACCACTGCCACCCGCGTTTAACAGTGATATAATTCATAAATTCCTTATATTCGACTTTGACCCCAAATATAAAGGCTTAATAGGATTAGACTTATTGAAAAAGCTATCTTGTAACATAGATATAAAAAATAGACTTTTACACACCGCTAACTCGCAGATACCAATTTCGTTTGACTATCCCAGTAAAAAACTCACGATTGAACCAAAATGCGAAAAGGTTATAGTAATAAAAACCAATTATTCTGATGGTCAGTACATTCACGATGAATTCATATGGTCTAACGGCTTAAAATCTCCGGCAGCTATGGTCGAGGTTAAAGAGGGAAAATTTAGGACATCTATTATAAATTTTAATTCAGAAAAACGAATAATTTCTAATAATGAAAAGATATACCTAGAACCATACCGTGAGAATTTTGATAGAGTTAGACACAGCTTAAATTCCATAAAGGTTAACGCAGATATAGAGAAAGAATTACGCAAAAATTTAAATAAAATACGTACAAACCATATGAACGAAGAAGAGAAACGCGAAATTACTAAGATTTGCTATCAGTATAGAGATATCTTCTACACTGAAAATATCCCACTCTCTTTTACGCATGCAGTTAAACATCAATTAAGACTAACCGACCAGACTCCGATATTTGTAAGAAGTTATAGACAAGCCCCACAACAACGCAAAGAAATACAGAATCAGGTAGACAATCTTTTAAAGCAAGGTATTATTCGTGAAAGTATATCCCCATGGTCATGCCCTGTTCATATTGTCCCTAAAAAACCGGACGCACTAGGTAAGGTAAAATGGAGGTTAGTCATAGATTATCGAAGGCTTAACGATAGAATAATAGAAGATAAGTACCCACTTCCCAACATGCACGACATCTTAGACAGACTTGGACGCGCCCAGTACTTTACGACCTTAGATTTGGCGAGCGGATACCATCAGGTGGAGATGCACCCTGATGATGTAGAGAAAACTGCATTCACAACAGAAAGAGGACATTACGAATTCCTTAGAATGCCATTTGGCTTAAAAAATGCACCCAGTACCTTTCAACGGCTCATGGACCACATCCTTAGAGGTATTAATAACGTTTTTACCTATCTCGATGACGTCATAATAATATCAACGTCATTGCAGGAGCATATAGAAACGTTAAGACAAGTTTTTGAACGATTTAAAATACATAATCTGAAAATCCAGTTGAACAAGTCTGAGTTTCTTCAAAAACACGTCACATTTTTAGGCCATGAACTAACCGATCAAGGACTAAAGCCTAATCAGGACAAAATTAAAGCGGTTCTGAACTTCCCACTACCAAAAACACAGAAGGAGATTAAAAGCTTTTTAAGGACTCGTAGGATACTACAGAAAATTCATTAAAGACTTTGCCAAGCTTACGAAACCGATGACCTTATGTCTTAAGAAAAATAGCAAAGTTATACACTCACCGGAATTTTTGGAATCCTTCAATAATTGCAAACAGATTTTAACCAATGCACCCATATTGCAGTACCCAAATTTTGACGAACCATTTGTACTGACAACAGACGCATCGGACGTAGCCCTTGGTGCAGTACTTTCTCAAGGAAAGATAGGCTCAGACAAACCAATAGCATACGCATCGAGGACACTTTCGGATGCGGAAGCGAAGTACTCAACAATAGAAAAGGAGCCTTAGCCATTGTTTGGGCAGTGAAATACTTTCGGCCTTATCTTTATGGACGAAAATTTGCTATATACACCGACCATAGACCCCTGACATGGTTAATGTCACTAAAAGACCCTAACTCAAAATTGACTAGGTGGCGACTTAAACTCGCTGAGTATGACTACACGGTCGTTTACAAAAAAGGACGACAAAATACCAACGCAGATGCTCTCTCTCGAGTTAAAATTTATCATAAGAGCATTGATTCACTAGCAGTCAATCTAGATGACAATGATGATGACGACATCATAAATAGAATTTTCGACAACGCACGACAAGAGGTAGATACGGAGACCGATGCAATACAACAGCCTGAGGATAGTAATGATAACAACAGCGATAGCAATGACAATAACGTGACAGTTAGGCCTAACGTACAATATCCTCTAACAGACACAGAATCCGATAGTATGAGTATCGTTACCCTCGATCCTGATCACTTAGTATCGACAAACCATACGCAACCTGACAACGAAAACAACGGGATACCAATCTTATCGGACGCGATCGACAGACAACTAAAACAATTCCATATTAGGTCAACTCCAGGATCAACATACAGAGTAGAAAATAGGTCTACTAATTCTAGAACAGTAATTAAAGATGTATTTATTCCGGTCAATAACACAGAGAAAGAAATTATCCAATTCTTAAAAGAACACACGATTGCTGATCGCGTATTCTATTGCTACTTCTATAACGAAGAACTATACCTAGCATTCTCTAGAGTTTACACAAATGTATTTAATGACAGAGGCCCTAAGCTTTTTAGATGTACTTCACGCGTTACCCTTGTCGAAAACAAGACAGAACAACAAGAAATAATTAAGAAATATCATGAAGGCAAAACCGTGCATCGTGGTATCCAGGAAACATATAAGCAAATTCATAGAAACTACCACTGGCCTCACATGCTACTCACAATCCAAACATTCATAAATCAATGTAGTATCTGCTTACAAGCTAAATATGAAAGAAACCCGCTTAGACCTTCATTAGCCTTAACGGAAACACCTACAAAACCTATGCAACATATGTTTATGGATCTGTATTCGACAGGCGGTGCCACGTTCCTCACTATTATAGACAATTTCTCAAAGTTCGCCCAAGCAATACCGTTGAACGCCACTAGTAGTGTACTTATAGCTGAAGCTTTATTTCAGGTGTTCTCAGTTTTAGGAATTCCTCATAAAATTACAACGGATTCGGACAGTAAATTCGATAATGAAATTATAAAGGAGATGTGCGCTTTACATGGTATTAACATTCACTTCACGACTCCATACAATCCAAATTCAAACTCACCCATAGAACGTTTTCATTCCACCATAGGAGAGATTATCAGAATCCAACGAATGACAAACAAAGAGGACCCCATACAATTAATCATGAAATTTTCAGTCATTGCTTACAATAACTCAATCCACTCAGCAACAGAATATACTCCACACGAGTTACTATTTGGACATACAGCTTCTAGAAATCCACTAGAGTTACATTATCCTAAGCAGTTTTACCAGGACTATGTTATCAAGCACAAAATGCATGCAGAAGCTGTTCAGGAGTGTGTGTCAGCGCACATGGCCAAAAACAAGGAACAGGTAATAGCGAAGCGAAACCAGGCAGCAGAGGAAATATCATTCAAGGTAGGTGAAACAGTTTATAAGCAGGTGGCCAAAACAGCGAGAAACGACAAAACTAAACCGGTATTTAAAGGACCCTATAAGATTATTCACTTACATCCTAATAATGTAGCAGAGATAGTAGGAAATCATCCTAATTCTAAGTCTATTCGGGTACATTTCAAACTTCTACGAAGACCCCATCTTGTTCCAGGACAACCATCTTCGGAGCCTTCGTGTTCCAGGCAAGATCCGACATAACATTTCAACCCGTAGACAATACGAACGGAGTTCTATTACTTAGACAAGGTCATATTCTGAAACAGACTGATTCCTTCAACCTTGCTTGTGTGTATAATGTTACCCACTTGAATCTAGTATCGATAAAATTAATGGCATTATACGCAAGTGCTAAAGCAATTGAAATTAACACCACATCAGAAGAATTACACAAAACATATAGGGACCAGATAGAACATAAGTTAGATTTAATTAGTAAGAAATTAATTTTTATTGCACCTAGAATTAGATTTAGACGCGGTATTATAAATGGACTAGGTTCCGTAGTGAAATTAATAACTGGTAATTTAGATAACGAAGACGCTATTCGATTTGAAAACGAAATCAACAAAATTCGTAATTCGGTCCACAAAACCCAAAGCTCGCAGAAGCGAACGCTATCTTTGGCTGAAAATACCATAAAGGAATTTTCGAAACAACTAGGCAAGATAGATGATAACCAAAAAAGATTAACATCTATACTGAAAAACATTACAATTAATTCCGATACAGTAAGAAACCAGCTGCACTTTTTAGAGATATACGTTCAAATAAGTTTTAGTTTACAGATTATTTTAGATAAGTTAATGCTGCTCGAAGATGCTATGGCATTCGCGCAATTAGGTATAATGCACCCTAGTATTATAAGCACACGTAATTTAATTTCGGAACTTAGTAATTTGCAGAATAACTTTTCACTATATCCAGTCGAGGAGATTAGTATTGAAAATATTCATAAGATAGAAAAGTCTATTAGCGTGAAAGTCTATAGCACAGAACATTCTTTAACATTTATATTAGAAATCCCATCCATCCAACCTACATTATATGATTATATACATATATATTCCTTGCCAAACAACCTAAACCTAACCATTATACCCAAATCCAAATTCCTCGCACTTGGAAGCGATGAGTACGCCTACCTGGAAGAAGATTGCAAGAAGCTGTCAGAAGACACCTGGCTCTGCAAATCACTGGATACTAGAGCCATAGAGAAATCTGAAGATTGCATCATCTCACTCATCAAGCATAAAGATGGTAACTGCACTCGGGCACGTATGAATCTGAAGCGAGGAAAATTGCAGAAGATTAAAGAAAATAAGTGGTTGGTAGTATCAACGGAACCAGAAATTATAAAAACCCAATGCGGACAGAAAACAGAGTATAGAAAACTATCAGGAACATTCTTCATCAACCTAACACAGGACTGTCAAGTTAACGTCATGAATACAACGATAAGAACACACACTAGCAGCATCTCTATGGACGAAGTCATCCCTCTACCCAACGAGAACCTAATACACCAGGAAGAAGTCCAGTACGAGATACATCTGGAAGACATCTCACTAGATAGTGTCCATGAACTTATGAACAAAGTTGAAGATATTCAAGAAATAGAAACCTGGAACTGGTCATATATGATGGCAATTCCCAGCTGGTCTACAGTGCTCCTCTACATACTAGCAGCATCTTTTGCAATCTGGAAGATATACAATTGGAACAAGCGTCCAAGCAAAGCAAGTCGCGAGGACGCTCCTGGAAGCCGTAAAACCAGCTTCCAACTTAAGGAGGGAAGAGTTAACGTGTCGTAACCCTGGAATCGGGCTGATATAGCAGTTGAACATAACAATGAACATATGTGGAACGCTTGCGCTGCGAAAAGTATCATCGTGGAAACAATGCAACTGTCTCGCAGTCTGACACCATCCACGCATAACTTAACTTCTTTTTTATAAATGTACAATTTGTTTGAACTTTGAATTAATTATTTTTGTTACTTTTGTGAAATTAAATTAATTATATTTTTTAAAAAGTCTTTCGATCGCCGCCATATCGTAACTCGTTAAACTTTTTTTTTTTTTTGATAACAGGGTGTAGTTCACCAAGACAAAGTGGGGCAGCTCGATGGACCCTTTCTTAAAAACCTCTAGGAAACGGGAGTACGAAAGGTCTAAAAGTGGTAACTTTTTTGGGTAGGATGCAAACTCGATGCAGTTCTTTTCATAAATTACACAAGCTATTTGTACGGGCAGAATACAAACTTGATACAGTGAAGGTTAACTTATCTGTACATTTTTTTATTATAATTTTGACTTAAAGTCCGCCTGATTGCAAGTGGTAATGCTGCGGAAGATGGTAAAGAGCACACTTAGCTTAACAAAAGCCAATTTACTCTTGCCTTGAAGACTATAAAAACGGGTGGAAAGACAGATGTTGTTTCAAAGGCTTGGTATGTCGACAACAAAGGGATGGAGATCAGCTGAGCGTCTGGTGTTCCGATGATGGAATGGAGAGAGAGTCAAACGATTACTGCGCACACTTTCGAAAATTAATCAATACTAGTAATTGCAGAAGTCGTCCGTCGCGTCATTTTTCTCATAATATATTAATCATGCAAATATATTTTATTAAACGAGCAATTCTTGTAGATATATATATATATATATATATATATATATATATATATATATATATATATATATATAATCGGGATCTCGGAAACGGCTCCAACGATTTTCATAAAATTTAGTGTCCCGGGAGTTTCGGGGATAATAAATCGATCTAGCTAGGATTTATTTTTAGAAAATGAATTTTTGTCCGTGTTTTTAGGCAATGAAAAACTGCTACAATATCGTTAGAAAAGAAGGTAAATTTTGATAGATTATAAATAGCTTAATTGGTATAATGGACGGTCACAGAATCGTAAAACCCCGGTTCGAGCCCAGACCGACCGACCGACTTTTTTAATTTTTTTCTTTTTTGAGAAAATCTAATTTTTCGAGCCCTTTTTAGGGTTCCGTAGTCAATTAGGAACCCTTATAGTTTCGCCATGTCTGTCTGTCCGTCTGTTCGTCCTCGCTTAATCTCTGTGACCGTTAGCACTAGAA
Source organism: Parnassius apollo (assembly GCA_907164705.1). Classification (NCBI taxonomy): domain Eukaryota; kingdom Metazoa; phylum Arthropoda; class Insecta; order Lepidoptera; family Papilionidae; genus Parnassius; species Parnassius apollo. The sequence goes on from CAJQZP010001435.1 coordinate 1,230,302, forward strand.
AGCTGAAATTTGGTACCAATATGTGTATCAATCACGCCAACAAAGTGCTGAAATAAAAATTGGAAAAAAATGTTTTATTAGGGTAGCCCCCCTATATGTAAAGTGGGAAGTGATTTTTTTTTAATTTCAACCCTAACGTGTGATATATTGTTGGAAAGGTATTTAAAAATGAATAGGGGTTTACTAAAATCATTTTTTGATAATGTCAATAATTTCGGAAATAATCGCTCAAAAAATAAAAAAAAACAATGTGTCACCCCCCCCCCCTCTAACTTTTGAACCATAAGTTTAGAAAATATGAAAAAAAATCTGAAAAGTAGAACTTTATAAGGACTTTCTAGGAAAATCATTTTGAACTTGGATGGAAACAACAGTACCCACTACCGGGAGCAGTTGCAGGAGCGCGGAGCGCTGTTGGAGCGCGAACATAATGGATCCCCACCTTTAAACTCGTAAGTGGGAACTCATATTGTGACGGACGGGAAACTACGGAACCCTACACTGAGCGTGGCCCGACACGCTCTTGGCCGGGTTTTATTTTAGTATTTTTTAAAAACACGAAAATTTAAATTAAAATAATTGCACTCATGATTTTTTTATTCAAATAACCGGTTCCGTTTTTTCTGTTATGTCGCTAAGATCAAAAAATATTATTTATATTTCATCAGTATGTAATTGGTATCTAAATATAATTTCCAAAACACACGAATTAAAAAAAAATCGAGCGAAAAATACCGAGCGAAAAATACTGATATATTAATCATGCATATACAACCATTAGACATTACAAAAACATCAATTACCTTGCAGTATTGAAGTCGGGTACGCCATTATCTCGTCCTCTCATAATGTTTAAGGCCCCGAGGTCACGTCGAGAGAACTCCATAGGACCAAAAAGATTGTCTCTTACATCAGAACATAATAAAGCGTCTTCACGCTCCGATAACTGAGAAGCCATACCCATTAGCACTTCTTCTATAGGCACTTGTGACATTACATCCTAAAACGATTATTTGTTATCTAAGTAGGTTGTAACATAATAACTCTTTCAGACTTTGTTTTAGCGGTAAATCTGTTGAACTACTTTAGTAATTGCAGTTGGGAAAAAACGTTTTAGTTACGATTATGACTACGCTCTTTCATATATATTTATCATTACATATTCAGTATTAAAATAGTAGAATCTAAGTCTATGGATTTCAATATGTAGTAATATCCAGAAATTAGTACTTTTAAACATCTTTATATGTACAATTCTTCTATCTACGTGTACGTGTCTGAGCTACTGAACTACACCAGTGCGAAGCCTGGGCGGATCGCTAGTCCATATTTATATATACATACACACACGACACAAACACACACACACACACACATATATATATATATATACATATATATACATATATATATATACATATATATATATATATATACATATATATAGCCGTGGTAGCTCAGATGTGTAACGCTCGCTGTAAATATTACAGAATGCGAGTAACCCGGGTTCGATCCCCGCCGGTACCAATAAATTGTTAATTGCAATTTAAGATGCTGCTTTACCACGTGCTCGACGGTGAAGGAAAACATCGCGAGGAAACCTGCGTGTCCGAAGAATACGAAAAAAAAATATTTCGAAGACATGTGAAGTTCGCCAACACGCATTGGGGCAGCGCGGCGTACACTTCCTTGCCCTAAAACCCCTGTAACTTTACTTTTTACTTATATATATATATATATATATATATATATATATATATGTATATATACTATAATAAATTTTTTTTTCTAGAATAAATGTTTAAACGAGCACACAGTCCAGCTGATGGTAAGTGGATGCTATAGCCCATAAACATCTACATTTAACCTCGATTAAGAATGAAAATGCAGATTTGTTGTCACCCCTGAGGACTAATATGGAATGCCTACACACACCATACGAAACACAGCAGCATTAAGTTGATGTATTGTTGCAGTACGCTGGTATTTTGTGAGAGCATGGTCCCTCCCCGGTCCAACTGACTCATTCGTGCTAAAACCATACTATAGCTGCTGCGTGGCTCTATCGCGTATAAAGGATTAATATGATTACCTTTCTTTTGAAAATGAAATAATTGCTGTTCTTATAAAGTACTTACGTTTCCATCCCACCAAGTTTGGCACAGTCTGATAGCATCATGTCCACCCGGTGCTCTTCCAAATCTACAGTTTCGATCTCTCAGCAGTATCGCGGGCGGGACTAACGTGTGACCGAAGCGAAATGCGGCCACAGCAAACTCGTGTGTTACTCCCGGAGCTACTTCTGCTCGATAACCCTCGTATGATGGTAGGGCAACGCCGAGAAAAGCCGGTACATATTCGTAGAGGATGATGTTCTGTTAAGATTTTTTAGTCCTCAATAAAGTATTTTGAAGCCTCCAACAAGACAATATACCTATGTATAAAATATTTAGTGCTCCCCTTTGTTTTAAAAGGTTGACGGCCAAATATACTTTAAAATTATAAACTAACTTGTCCGTTAGCGGTTCGTGGCAGCGACCAGTGAAGTGACGCGGTTAAAAATTAAGCGGTTCATTCAAAATGTAAAGGCTGTTTTACTTCTGGTAAGTATGTTTTAGAAACAATTCCTAGTATGCTCTAGGTGCTGCACTCCTGTTATATATCCTGTTATAAATATTAGTTTGTAAAATCGCTTGAAATTGCTTAAAAATTATCTATGTACGTTAAGTTATCTATATACGTGAGCAATATTTTCTTGCTTGTAATTTCAAATTAACATACACATAATTCTGTAACTCGTAGTAACCCGTGATTAGAGGATCACACATCAACTTGTTAGTAAAGTACTTGAAGGCTCCACCTGAAAACTAGCCCTGCGCTTGCAACATAATGCTGAGTTGGAGACCTATTTGATGTCACACTTTATTTGGCATCGATAAACAATCTATCGAATTGATCGACGTCGATGAATGTCGAGCTTTAGCTGATATACGGATACTGGTCGATAAAACGTTGTTCAATCATCGATCGACAATTAATCTGTGTGGTTGTGGACTCATCATCAGTATTTTTCAAAATGCGGTCGGTGGAGCGGGGCGGATTCTCGAATAATCAAGCAGCTCGAACGACGTCGATTAATCCATTCTACCATCGATCGAAGCCATCCTCAGTCGGTGTGGTGGAAATTATCGATCGATGTCGACTAATCCATTTCACCATCGATCGATGCCATCAATCGACGATCGATCGATTGTTGTGGTAACACCCTTAGACTTGCGTTTGTATATTTCTTGAAATGTGTCCATAAAATAAATAGTTCTTATTTTCTTTCTTTTAAAAAGCGGCCAGTCACCGAAGTGGTTAACTGCCCCAACCGCATCGCTAGACTAGTCGCTGACAATAGGTAGATAAGTAATTTATTCTGTATAACATATTGGAACTATATGACATACCTGTAAGCTAGCGATGACAAGTCGCCTCGCTCTTTGGAACAATTGCTCGTCATCCCAGTCGGGATGCTGTCGATGGACGCGTGCCGCTACCACGTTATGCCAACGCATCAACAGGATGCCAAATGTCACCAAAGCGGGGTTTTGATTGGTTCGTGGATCTCCAAGGACTATTGATCGAAAAATAAACAAAATTAAAGGAACAGTTTCTATACGAATCACTACTGTGTACAGGTTCCCTTTTCGTATTTTTTAATTTTATATTCGTTTTTGGCGTCTGTTAGTGATGATTAAAGTTCTGAACGACTTGACCGATTGGAGTCATATTGACAAAAATTTTTTTTTGTCGAGACATTTGTTCATAGCTTTGCAAGAAACTAATAGATGGCGTTGATGTTAAGTTATTAACAAATCCTATATTTATGACCAAAATAACTTATATTTACGATATAAGTTGATGTCAAAAAAGAAAATTACAAATTCTAAGTCTGATAGGACGAGTTATTAATAAATTTTATATTTACACTGTAAAAAGTTAATTCGGTTACTTCGACTCGACTCGACTCGGAACACCGGATAAGTATGTTATCTAGCAGAACAACTTATGCCGGTATTACTAGTTTTTAGAGTAAAAGAGCAGAAAGGTCCTAAACGCTTCTCCAGTATTGTCATTCTTCATATATCCTCGCAACATATTTTGTTTCTTAACAATGTAGGTTTTCTCACGATGTTTTCGTTTACTACTTAAAATTCTCTTAACGTTTTGAGTGGCCGAGTGATCTCGGAATCTTCACGTAAATATTAGGAAAATCACAAATCATACAACAGAGCCTATTAAAAGTCCTCTGTGGAACATAAGCCTCCATCTCCTCCTCCATCAGAACATGAGATCAAAGATTGTATAGGAGAGATTTTGATATAGCCACCACCATTGGCAGGCTGGTTGGCTACCGCAGTTGTTATTATTTCCAGGTATTATGGGGAAAATGCTGCTCCTCATCTCCTGTTTTAATTTCCATCTGTCGCTTGTTATGGCACGAATATGTGATTTTGGACTTTCTTAAGCCGCCACTGCACGGCTACATATAATAACGTAAATGAATATATATATATATATATAATGCCATTTACAAAGGTTTAATTTTGATAATAAGTTATATAAGTACTTTGTTATTTATGAGGGTTTAGAGAGGCCGAACAATCACAGCCTGTGTGGCATTCCCTCATAGTCCTCACAGTAGACTACGCATCTGTAGCGTTCTCAATTTGAAGTCGGGCTGCAGTAATCACTTATTATCAAGCGAACTCTAAGTATGTTGTTCACTTCCAGTTTATAAAAAAGAAAACCACAAATTTCATAAAAAGAATTTGTTTTTTCTTAAATTATTTTCGCCGATGGACTCGCATTTTAAAAACAATTGTTATGTATTTAAACGTAATGATGCAATATACGTCAGTAATACATTATATAATAATATACTATATTCTACAACTTTGAATTATTACAAAATGAATGTTTTGTTGGATATAATACGCTTTATCAAATTAACGGCTACAATTTTTGGTTCTCGGAAGTTCTAAATCAGGAATCAATTAAGTATGTTAATATTTGAATTTATCGTTAAATTTATGTGAAACGGCATTCTGATTGAATGGTTCTAGTGAATTGAGAACTCAATGAACATTACATAAAAAGTAAATTACACTATTTCTTTTTTATACGTAAATTTAGATCGCTTATCCGGAATTATTAAATGTTATTCAATAGATGATGATACTGTCAGTCATTTCTAATTATATAAAATTTTTTTTATTATTATTTATTACTTTATTGGAATATTATGATATTATACTATCTCGTTCTCTTATTTATCACTTATAAATGGTTCACTAATTCGATGTTTTGTAAATGTTCATGTTTCCTTTAGACTGCATTTATAATAGTTTCTTATATACTCCTAAAACAACAACACTGTAAAACATCTAATTTTACAGTTTTATCATGTTTCACTTAATAATTTTTATATACCCGACGATCAAGTACTTTGCAAAACTCACGGTCATGGGGTGGAATGTAATGAGATTAGGATCCTCAGCACCTAATGGCACCTATCTTCTTTGTCGAAATTCCTATAAATGGGTTTTCTTTTGATTAGATATCTTACCTTTCAAATATGATGTAATGATGGGAGCAATCCTGAACCTATTCTTAGACTGTAGATTATAATAATGTCCTCCAGACCGAATTTCGGTCATGGCGGCGAGCCTCAACGGAGACTAGTCATCGGTGCAGGACAGGATTATAGTGCCCAAGTGTATGCGCAAGCACAGGTGCACTCTCTATTCCCTCACTCTCATTATCCGATGGGACGGTAAAGAGACACGACCAGAGAGAGATGAGGCGCAGGACCAACGATTTCAAGTGCTTTTTCCGAGGCACGGGGGTGAGACACCGCCAACTTCCTGACTCCGGGCAGTTACTGAGAATTTTTTGATGGAAAAATCAATAATTTATTTCTTGGCACGACCCGGGACTCAAACCTAGGACCATCATGATCATGATCAGCAGTCGCGTTTACAAGCACTAGACCAACGAGGCAGTCCTGGCTGGACTGGCAGGCTGTAGATTATATACAATATGTTACTTACTACTTCTTCATCATCAGCGTGTAGAAGTCTACTACTGGACACGGGTCTCTTCCGTTGTAGGGAGGATTTGCATTAAACGTCATGCTTAGTAGACGAATTGCCGATAGCAGTACCAGACGTCTTGTACCTTGGAAGAAAAAAATCTTTAACTTACGAAATAGCCGCTCGGGACTCAGCATTCGCATATAATGTGGTACAGGATTATTGAAGAGTGGAACTCGCTTTGTATTTCGTAGGGGCATTCCACCTTCGCTCGCTAAACTTCCGTTCTGTAAGTGTTAAAAGTTAGAGATAAATCTAAAAAAATGTTAATATATAATAGGTACATATAATTAATACTATTGCTCCTCAGTGTATGTATTTCTTTTGACGTATAAAGTTTTTTCTAATAGAGTCTTGAATTAAATATTTTATGCGGTGCAAAGTTAAAGTTGAAGTGTTGATATATATTGTGATAACAATTAGAAACTTAGTACTTAAATACAAATTCATTTTAACAGGCTTGTTTAATGACTTAATATGGCATTAATAACAATGCTTTTACTGGAAGAAAAACAGATTTCAGTACACTTTCAGTACACAATAATTATAATATCTGAATGGTTGTTTGAAATATCACGCTTAGTGATAATAAGTTACGTATGCGCATAGAAATGTACATAAAGAGGCAGGCGTGGCTGCAGGGTGGCACCTGAAATGACCTCATTGCATTCACCCATGCCTCGCTGGTGCTGTAAACGAAGCTCCCGTCGATCCACGATGTTATCTGGTTAATCTGCAACAATATTTACAAGTAAGTAACGGAAATATTATTGATTACGATAAGCAAACTATTTTTATACACAACTGAAGTGATACGAGTAGTTACAGTCCACTTGATGATAAATGGCTACCGCAGTTCATAGAAGACCGAATAGCTACAGATGCGTTATCACCCCTGAGGACCTATATGAAATGCCTCACAGCCTGTAATTATTACACTGGTTCTTTAAACAATTCAGAACAGAGCAGAGCAAACACATCTATTTAACGCCAGAAATAGGTAAGAGGGCTGTACAATACATACCCAGACGTGCACAGAGTAAAGAGTCCTATCATTTAGAAATTAACATACTATACAAAAATTTGTTTAGTATATTTTTTTAGTTACATTTAAAAAAATAAAAAATATAATAAAAATTAATGAAATAATTATTATTAATTAAATAATTAATTTATTTATTAATTAAATATAATATAATTTTATAAATGTTTTTCAAGAAGAGTTTACGTAATATTTATTACATACATAAAACTAATTTTCACGTATTTTATCATCTTTAATTTTACTTGTTTTCAATCCCATACGTTCCTCCCAAAGTACTAACATGACAATGTATGCTGCAAAGCATATGAAATGTCAGGAATAGCCAAATAATAAACTAAACGCGATGAAAACTCTAAAGTAATTTTATTCAAAGCGAGGGAATAAAATCGGGTTTTGCGATATTATGTACTTTAAAAAATTACATTTATAAATTACGTCACACAAATTTTATGGCTTTTTGATTCCCACCCCCGTCCCCGTGTCTCAGGTGATCACTTTAGAAATCCCCTCCCCCCTGGTGTGACGTCACATATTTTTCAATTCTATATTTCAAAAGTAATTAAGTTAAAACAGAAATTTTTCCAATTATTAAATTTTAACATGTGACGTCACATAGCTGTTAACCCCGCCCCTGTTCGTACAAAAATAATAATTGGCACATAATCACAGTCATCCAAAAACTTTGTAGTTCGTGGGAATGGGAAACGTTACCAGCAGTGTGAGGAAATCCGTTCTGTGGATAACAACCTGTTTACGCAACGCGATGAGTATGGGCAAATCTTGGAGGTAATGCTCGCCAACTGGCATATTTTAACAGCCTGTGCACAGCAGTCAATTTAAAAAGCTGATGAGATTTTGAAATGATTTTATTTTTATTTTCACTTTGTATGAAATGAATGCAAATAGGATTGCATTTTGGTATCGCATAAATTTGAATCTATTTTTTTATATTTAAACAAATACTACTCATGAACGCAATTCCTTTTACCGATTTTTCTTGATCTTTATCTCAAACAGACAGAAGTACCATTCGTTCTCTTTTTAAAAGTTTGTAAATGTCATTTAATTAATATCTTCGAGAGTCATTCTAGGTAGGCAAAAACTTTCTTTTGCAAAATTTGTTGTTTATCAAATCCCTTTCAATGATAGAAATATAAAAACAAGGATTATTTGGAATATGTTCACAGGTAACGCAGATTAGATAAAAATTATTAATTGAAATAAATTTTACTCAGCATAAATTACAAGAATAGTTACTGAAAGTTATTTATACTTTTACCACCGGTTTGGAAAAAACCTCTCGTGGGAAGAACAAGCGACAAACCCAGTGGGACTTTTTTATATGTTGTACAATTAAATAAGTTTAGAAACAACATGGCAGCGATCGCTTCATTCCAAGGGGTAAAAACCCTTTATAATGAGATATCATTCAAAGGGTTGTTATCAATCAATGTACTTTTTAGTAGTTAAAGTACTCTTTAGCAGTTAAGTTACCCCCGTTAGGCAATTTTTGCAATTTAAGCTTTTTGATACTTAGTGATAATAGTTATTGTTAGCCAGACTTAATAACATTTGTTAATTTGAAAGCCACAGCTCCCTCCGTGACCATGGATGTGCCAAAGCAACTTCAAACAGTGGGATTTTAAATGCGTTTACGAAAGTGCTTTTGATATTATATCCATTTCCCAGATAATATTAAACGAAGGATAACTGAATTAACGAGCACTATAAAACCTGATTCAGAATTGATTCATTCATTCATGATTAAAAAAACCCGTGAAAAAGACCGTGTAGAAACGGTGTAAGAGTATCCACTACACGGCAATACATAGAAGCAGACCATACATATAGACGAGAGTACAGAGGTGACAAAGAGAAATTGAAACAGGAAATGGGCAGCAGGATCTTCTTGTTATAATGACTGAAAATAATAAAAAACACTGCAGTTGAAACCACGCCTCGGAAGCGCGGCAACTATGACGAATCCGCCCTTTGTGGCAATCTTTTGGGTAGGCCTATGTTCAGCGGGAACTTTTGTTAGGCTGTAATGAAAGAATAAAATAAAGGGATTAATGATTCATTATTTTACGTAGCTTGCAAAAACTAAGTTCCAATCTGGGTTAAATATAATCCTTTTTATTGCCCACATTTTATTCGTTGGCAAACAGAGACAGTAATCAAGTTACCTTTGATGTTAAAGTTTACATTCATTATCTTTAATTGGTAAATAATTATTAGACCACTCAGTAACGTGTAAGATATATGGTATAAAATCTAGGACAAAGTAAGTTAAATTCTAGAGTGTTACCCATCAAAATAATTTAGAACGTTGCACAAACATATTAAGTACGTAATCCTACATCTACATATATCTATAACTGCATTTTTTTATTGCTACAAGTTATATCGATGACAGTACTCCACTTCTATTTATAAGTAGGGTAGATATCACCTGTTACACCATTATATTAGTTGAATAGGAACGCCATTCGGTAACGGTATAAGAGAAACATCACCCCGTTTCATCCTGTAGGTATTCTGTTAAATATTTCCCTTTAAATTTCAAAATTAAAAAATTTAAAATAATCATGTGTCACTGATAATGGGAAAGATGCTGTAGCCTGTAACGAAGTTTATAACTATCATGAGCTACAGAATTTCAATGTTATTTATGTTTCTATAAGTTATGTGAGAAACAATAAATTTAAATATTATTACTAGTAATCCGCCCCAGTTTCGCTTAGGTGATTTCCGGATCTCGACAACAGCGCCTTCTACCGGGTACAAATGTGAATATAAACTATATAATCCATTCAAATATGCACAAAAAAATTATCAAAATCTGTTGGATTGGACATAGGTAGAGACATTTTTTGTGTTTTATATACTCGTAGATAGACGATTTTACGATTATCATATCTGATATCCATTTCACACCTATGTTGCAAACATAATATTGATGACAATAAAATGATAAATCCGAGCAGTTAGAGTACTAGACGTACCTCAAAATTGTAGCAATTTTTTATACACTAAAGTTTTACAAAACTACAATAGATCTCCGATAGTGTACGATTGACTTTACGACTTTGTAGCGTTTGTGGTATTTGTATTAACGTTGATACGATTATTGCTCTTAAAAATGTGACATCTACATATGTATCTTTGAAACTTGCAGCAATTAAAACACAATTTTAATCTTATTACATAGAGCGAAATTCTAATCGTATTACTCATTAGCGCAGTGTAATTGCGCGACCTTGGTTCGAATTCCAACACGATCAAAATTTTTGGGACTTCAAAAAATTTATACGGACAATTCTCGACAATTCTTTTTGTGCCAAATATCAAGAAGCTCTAATGAATAATGCCATCAAACATCTTCTTTATAGTTACTACCAAGTTCTTTTGATCCAATATATCGTACAGAACCCATCGAAATCAATTGGTTGTTATCAGTAAAATCTTCGATCGACCTATGTCCTTCATTTGATTTAAAAAAAAGATGTCACACAAATAGAGAAAATTTCAGCTTACTTGTTCTCGAGGACTGTTTGGACTTTGTCCTGTTTCACGATCATATGCTGCTCTCAGAAAGGGCATGTGCTTAGCGCCTTCACAATCAGGATCGTACATATGATCGCATTTATCTACTGGTATACGATGATGCTCGATGGGGCAACCGGACTCCGATGCCATTACCACCTCACCCGTTACTACTTGACCTGTAGATATAGAGTTATAAATAACTATTCTTACAACATAATAGTGTTATAGCACATTACACATAATATATTGTTACGCGCTCCAGTCAACGATACACTAGCGCCATCTAGTGTCAGGAACGAGAGCGAGGGGAGCATTGAGAAAATGACATCACAAATCGCTCAACTGACAGCGCCTAGTCGAAACTCGAACGCTCGGTACCTTCCGCGTGTTTACTTGAACATTCTGGATATTTCTTTGCTAATTCAAATATATAGGCGCTGCAAGATGCGATGGAGGCAGTGTTGATTTGGGCGAAACAAGCGAAGTTTCGGGCGGAATTAAGTGAATTAGTGTGTTTAATTATTAGTGTTTTAACTTTAATTTGTGTAAAGTAAATTAAAGTGTTAATTTAGGTAATTTTATCGGCAATTTTTATTGTCACGAACCTCAAGCTCGTAACAATTGGTGTCAGAAGTGGGATAAAATCATGCCGATTTTACCTAAGGAGGAAACGGAGGGTGTCCGTACCCGAAATCAACGCCAGCAGGAGACGGACCAAAGAAGATTTGGTGGTGCAACGCCGCTGACGTCGGAGGGCCAGCCGCTGGCTGCAGGCCCGTCAGTAGCTCCTCCATCTGCAGCACCCGATTTAGGTGCTCTGATGGTGATGCTGCAGGAACAGGCTCGCCGACAGGAGGAACAGGCTCGCCGACAGGAGGAACAGGCTCGCCGACAGGAGGAGCAGATGCTCCTCGTGAAGGACATTCACGCTAACTTCGGGAAAGAGATTAGGGAGGTGAAGGATAGGGTTGCTCAACATGACAACCGCCTGTCGGAAGCTGAAACCCAAATCAAGGAAGCTAAAACCCAAATCGACCAAGTAAACAATCGGGTTGATTACGTGATGGCTGACGTGAAGAAAACGCTGGACGACCTCAAACTGGGGGATGGAACTACAGCTCCCGTAGTAGCTATTACACCTTCGCTACGTGGGTTCAAGGTGCCACCATTCGACGGGACTTCTTCCTGGTCAGCCTACAAAATCCAGTTCGAGGCTGTTATGAAGGCGAACGGCTGGAATAAAAGTCAGGCCATGACTGCTCTCACACTAGGCCTGCGCGACCAGGCCTTAACAGTTCTGGAAGCTCTCGGTGAGGAAGTGACTTATGAGCAACTCCTTGAGGCATTGGAGGCGAGATATGGCGACGCTCACCTGGAACACGTCTTTCGTGCGCAGCTTAAAGATCGTGTGCAGCGCATCAACGAAAACCTGCAGCAGTGGGCTCTAGAAGTGGAGAAGCTGGTGCGAAAAGCATACCGGTCTGTACCTGCGCTCATTGAAGGGAACCTGGTGCAGACATTCATCGACGGCATCCGCGACCTGGAAGTCAGAGCTGCTGTGAGGCTCGGGCACCACGAAACGCTTAAGAACGCCTTGGCCCATGCACTGGAAGTGGAAGCCGTGCGGCAGGATCATCGTTCCCATCGCGTCAGGGAGGTTGCGGCAGCTACAGTTCGCGACCGCAACAAAGGATACAGCCCTAGGTGCTATGGCTGTGGGGAAAAAGGCCATCTTCGAATCAGCTGCCCTAAGCGAACCGTGGAAAGGAGAGTTGATCGATCTCGAGAGGGTAGTGCAGCTAACGACACTGCCTGGCGGCGACAGGATCATCGTTCACCTCACGCTAGGGAGGTTACAGCAGTTACGGTTCGCGACCACAATAAAAGATACAGCCCTAGGTGCTATGGCTGTGGGGAAAGGGGCCATCTTCGGTCCAGCTACCCTGAGCACACCCTACGAAGGGAAGGTGAACGGTCTCAGAAAGGAAGTGCGGCTAACAGCACCGCCCAGCAGCAGCAGGAATACGACTTTACTATTAGACACTGCAGCGGGAAATCTCACGGCAACGCAGATGCATTGTCAAGAAGACCTTGTCCTGAAGATTGCAACCATTGTAGTAGGCAAGAGAGTAAGGAGGTGGTATCCGTGAGGATGCTCAGGACAGACCACCTCAGCAACGGGTGGAAGGACAACCTACGACATGCACAGCAGGAAGATCCGGACATCAAGCCGATTCTGGGATGGATGAAGGCCCGTGCTATCAAGCCTAAGTGGAGGGACGTCTCAGCGATGAGTTCAACCACAAAAAGCTATTGGGCCCAATGGGACAGCTTGCTGATTCAGGATGGTGTCCTGTGCCGTAAATGGGACAATGGTCGAAGAGACAGCTGTCGTTTGCAAATGGTTGTCCCTAAAGCTAAAGTGCCGAACGTTCTACAGTTGTGCCATAATGGTCGTTCAAGAGTCCATCTGGGAGTTAAACGAACTCTACTGAAGGTCCGAGAACAGTTTTACTGGGTCCATTATCGTGACGATGTCGAGGATTGGTGTCGTACATGTACAAGTTGTGCGGCCGAGCGGGGACCTCGGACACGTAGTAGAGGAGCACCGAAATTGTACAATGTTGGTGCACAACGGGATAGGACAGCCCTTGACATTGCGGAGCCGTTACAGAAAGGCGCAGGAGGGACTCCTAAGATCGTCCATGTGAATCGCTTGGCGCGTTATTATGGGGCCGATAATGCTCGGGACGAGCATGTCTTAGGAGGGGGCAGTGTTACGCGCTCCAGTCAACGATACACTAGCGCCATCTAGTGTCAGGAACGAGAGCGAGGGGAGCATTGAGAAAATGACATCACAAATCGCTCAACTGACAGCGCCTAGTTGAAACTCGAACGCTCGGTACCTTGCGCGTGTTTACTTGAACATTCTGGATATTTCTTTGCTAATTCAAATATATAGGCGCTGCAAGATGCGATGGAGGCAGTGTTGATTTGGGCGAAACAAGCGAAGTTTCGGGCGGAATTAAGTGAATTAGTGTGTTTAATTATTAGTGTTTTAACTTTAATTTGTGTAAAGTAAATTAAAGTGTTAATTTAGGTAATTTTATCGGCAATTTTTATTGTCACGAACCTCAAGCTCGTAACAATATTATATATCATTAGATAAGCGAGCTTATACTTAGTTAAAAGGTTACTGCAGTCATGGATATTTGCAAAAAAGCTTAAATTGGGACGAAAAGGATACAGCAAAATAAGTGGACAAATTTCTTGACACTACGACGCGAAGGTATATTATTATTTTTTTCTATTTGTAAATATTTAATAGAAAATAATGTCAATGTATAATGTAAAGAAAATTTGGAAGGTGGCGTATAGGCTATATATCCACTTGTCATGTATAATACAAACTCGGTTACTTTGTTTTTAAAACTACTTTACTTACCGAAGAATGCTAGCAGTGCTGTTCTGTTAGATAATGATGGTAACCCATCTTGGCCGCGCATGAACAGTTTCGAAAGGGTCCGAGCTCCCGGTCTGTCTGCACCAGCCATCATGTACACACCATCGGCGTAGGCTGCAGGTGTCTTGCGCGTCAACCTACTGCCTGTGAATGAAACCAAACTTTTTATTTACGATAGCTTAAATTTATTCAGTTAAATTAAAAACATAGTTTTGTAAGTTTCAAAATTAAGAAATAATGAACTAAATACATATATTAATAATAGTAATAATAACATTATTGTAATTATCTTTAATAAACCTTACATATTTATTTTCTGAAACAGGTAGTCAACGTTACGTTTGAAAAAACCTTGTTCTTATTTTATATGATCATCATCGTTATAATTACAAGCTATAAAAAGTCCACTGTTGAACATGGGTATTCATTATAGTTGCCATACTTAACAGGCTTATTGGCAACCTAATGAGGTAACCAACACCTAACTATATTATTATATATTATATCTCTTATTTTATTATTTTGAGTTTTTAATATTTACACATGGCAAAAAATACCCAGACCGGCCACGGGGAGCAGCGTCCAAGGTTCCAGATATCTGGTACTGAGATCATCAATCTGCCTGCCAAACGTTATAATTAAGTCAAATATTCCCAACAATGGGGAGAACCCTATCCAGTAGTGGACTTCTACGGGCTAAATGATGTTGATAGTTGATTTTATATTACCAAACGCTATACATTTATATAAAATTAGAAAAGCTCTTGTCTTTAATTTTATATTCTTCGTTCTGTGTTTTAAAAACATTGTTAGCTGCATTAAAGTCAGATAGTAGAAGAGTCTCCACGTGGTTTAGACATGCTCCAGCTTTATTATGATTGTAGCACGAATGAGTCGGTTCGACCGGGAATCGGCTCTCACAAAATACAGCGTAAATAGCAGTTTAATACTCCTGTGTTTCGTATAGGAGTGTAGAGACCCGGAAAGTAGTCGTCAGAGTCGACAAGGCATCTGCGTTTTGATTCTTTTTCTAGAATAGATATATAATATGCCTATGGGCCACTGAATCCGCAACCCTACATGTTGGTCTGAGTGCTCGTTTGTCACCATTTTTCTATAAAAATGCAAGACGTACACCAGCACTTAAATTTCAATTAGCCATTTATTGGTGTCGGCACAAATCGAACTCGAGTTGTGTTCGTCTCTGGACTTCGTTACGGTTCCGCTCAGGCTTGTAAATCGAAGATAAAGAAAAGGTTTAACGAAATTTAATTAAATGTAAGAGGATTCAAGTATGCGGATATTATACACACTAACCCAGATATATAACTTTCATAAAACCGAAAACGGTAAAACCGTGAAAATATTATTTTTTTGGCAAGAACATTTAAGTAAATTTATTTATAGGTAATGCAAATATTAACGAAATATCAAAAATCTTGTCCTTAGTTTGTGACCGCCAAAACTTCTGCCAATCGTGTTAGCAAATAATGTCAAGCATTTTCTTTTATGAGTTTAAAAAAAACTATTTCATTTACACGTTAGATTGTATGTAATATTTTTTTCCCAAGTGCTGCAGGTGTAACATAAAATTTGTGTAACGTAAAATATCCTACACTTGCTTTATAATCATTTTACTTGACAGCCGAGTCCTATATGCTATATTCAAATCCAAAATGCAATGTACTAGAACTAAAAGTTTTTGTTCTTATTTGGATAAATTAAGTTTTTATTCTTTTTATTTTTTAATTTCGACCCGGTATTGACGACGGCGACAATTCTTGAACGCTGTCGGAAATTTTC
Organism: Parnassius apollo; assembly: GCA_907164705.1. Taxonomy (NCBI): domain Eukaryota; kingdom Metazoa; phylum Arthropoda; class Insecta; order Lepidoptera; family Papilionidae; genus Parnassius; species Parnassius apollo. The sequence goes on from CAJQZP010001435.1 coordinate 1,246,302, forward strand.
TCTGTGCGGGATATTTTAGACGTTTACTTGATATATGACCAATTTACATAAGATTTGATTGATTTTTGTTATAAAATAGTATTTAGTTCAAGTACTGATCCAAAAACACGCACTGGAGCAGCGTGGAGCAACGTGAAGCAACGTGATGACAAACCATTCAGAAATGAGAAGAAGCCTGTGCCCAGCATTGCGAAGTGTATAGGCTGTAACTTTAATAACTTAAGTCTTTTCTTTTGTTTCCATTGCTTTTTCATTTGGCCAAAAAGCGTCTGTGTTTTAGCACAAACGTTGGCTTCGGCTGATATTCGAACACAATACTAAAATTTTACATTTTATTAAATACTTTAATAAGCTGCCTTCATTAAATTCGCAATATTTTTGTTCTACTTGTTTTAAGATCATGTTCTGATTTCATTTTGGGTTAAGTGAACGTTTCAATATAAACTTGGTGACCTGTTCACTTACGCTTAAATAAAGTTCTTCAAATTAACTTGCTAAGTGGTCTGTAAATCCAAGTATTTTATCACTTGTATCTACGTAGTGTAGACTAAAAATCATTTTGTGTTGTGCTCAATAAGGCAAATATATAGCTTTTAGAATATAAGCTCTTTTAAATATAGTTTTTAGTTTTGTGTCCAATCTACGCAGAAGGAGCTTACAGTATATTAATTACTTCAAATAAATACTATTATCAATTATACATCTATTTATAGGTCAATAAAGTTAAGTAAATGCGTGTGAAAACAAACTTCAAATTAGAATGGACTTTAAGAAATGCTATATCTGCATTTTAAATCATAGTATTTAAGAGTGATTTACTCGACTTCTCAACTCAGTTCAACAATCGACTGAGGCATGCACAAATGATATACCTTCAACTTGACTGCACTAGATTGATGTTAGGAGTAGTGGTGCTGGGATTAGTGGTGACGTGGATAGTGCACGCAATTGAGTGAGGGCGGAAGGTGCTCTTCAAACTAGGTAAGACACATTATTTTTTTTAATTACGCGGATATATGCAAATTATTTTTTTAGCAACTTTAATACAATAGATTTCCGCAAAGTAACGCCTGACTCAATTAAAGTTACATTTCATTTCACTGAGATACACAAGATCGCTTAGAGTTTAAAAAATATTTGAAATCCACTATTCTCCTATTTTTGGCTTTAAAAATCATGTACTTAATTTGTGTTAGTCGTGAATAGTCAAGAGATTTTACTGGAACTATATTATATTTAGGGTATTTAAATAGTTGTGTGCTTGCTTCATGAGTGAATGAACGTCCTAACCGTAATGTTTGTATTAACTTTTGCCAACGCAAATTCGACTCATTTAGATGTTTTAGTATTAAGCGCTAAATTATTTCCATGGAATCTATTCAAAACCATTAAAGAGCTTTATTTATTTCACTTACGGTGTAATTTTTTTTGCCTGATCTTTAGATTATCAATAAAGTGTCTTTCGCATACAAAACTATGTCTTATGACCTTATGGAATAAGTATGGCAAATCATTAATGTATGTAAGAAAGAAGGACGGACCAAAACTTGACTTCTGTGGCACACACATTTTTATTTACACTTAAACTTATTAAAATTGTACACAGAAGAGCAACCTTTACCTAATATGAAGATATTGTCACTAAATATAAATATATTTTTGAACTACATTATAAGCTCTTGACGAGTATGTTTGCCTAGGATAAATTGTCCGACTAAGTTTGTCCCTTTCTATCGAATTGTCAGTCAACGAATTCAACTCGCATGAAAAGCGTTCGGGCGATTACGACACATCGGATCACCTTAAAACTTGAAAAAAAAAGTGTACAACCAGTTAAGTGATATGTCTGAAACATAGATATTCACTACTGGCCATATAAGGACGCTCAAGGTCGCTCAGTGAGCTATAAAGAAGGCTATGCATGGAGGATCTCTACGTAATAGAGTTCATGATGAAGGGTGTCCGAAGTAGAACTAGTAACAGACGTGACCTAACGGATCAGTAAGCTAAAGTGGCAATAGGCTCGAATAGTAAGAAGTAATGACGATGATAATGATGGCAGTGAAGTATAAAAAATATGGTACAAAGTTCATAATTGATGATAATAATTAAGAATTACAGTTAACATCTATTTGGCACTTTCTCATTACGTCGTCATGAACTGAATTTATAATAATATGATAGAAGCGAAGAGATATTCGATTGCAGGCAACATATATCGGCTTCGTAAATTATGATAATTGACAACCAACAGATAGACAATAACATATGTTACGTTCTTTATGACTTAATGATATAGGGTGAGGCTATATGTCACGAAATCAATAGAAAACTGTCAGTACTAAAACTCATAAACATCAATACAACACCTACCTACCTTACGCAATGTACGCTTATGTTGCATGGACCTATGTAGTGCTTTATATTGACAACTAACAATATTGCCTCTGTAATATGCAAATAAATTTGTTGGTAAATGATGCGTAAAATAATATAAATGAATAAATGCGATAACGTAGATGACTTGTAAGAGTTGTAAGCTTTAAGTTCAATTGCCAATCTATATTTTTACTATTTAAAATTATTCGATCGTATCGTGTGTTTTACACACAGTTGTTAACCTAGTTATTCTTGTTGTATAAACACTCACATACACTGTATACACACTGTATACACGCTGTATACACACTGAATACACACTGAACACACACTGTATACACACACTTGTTAACCTAATATATAATAAAATTCTGTATACTTATTCTACAAAAAATACTGTAAAAATATTTCGGTCAAAGTTAATAATTTATTTGGTTAAAATTATTCGATCGTATCGTGTGTTTTACACACAGTTGTTAACCTAATAAAGTGTTATTCTTATTGTATAAACACTCACACACACTGTATACACACTGTATACACGCTGTATACACACTGAATGCACACTGAACACACACTGTATACGCACACTTGTTAACCTAATAATCTATAATGAAATTCTGTATACTTATTCTACAAAAAATACTGTAAAAATATATTTCGGTCAAAGTTAATAATTTATTTGGTTAGTGAAAATAAGCCAATTATTTTCTCTTTGAGCTTAGAGGGCTTAAAAAATTACAAAATGATATCGAACTATAAATAAATATAATAAAAAAGATGCTGAAATCTAATAATAACCGAAAATAACTTTTCTTCTAATAAATATTTTTTCTTCGAATGAACCAGTAGATCACTCAAAAGTAAGGCCGTAACACTGCAGTGTAATTTCTATGCCCCAAGGACACTTATCAAATTTCTACTGTCAAATACAGCCCTAAATCTAAACCCTAAACGTATTTAAGCCGTGGCACCTAGGAACAACTCATTCAATTAGCAATGCAACCATTGTTGCTTACATTAGTTGCAGTGCTACTTGATTATGGAAATAGGTAAGAAGGTACTGAACCAGATGGAATCCTAGATATAAAAAGAGTGCCATTGTCTACTCAAAAAATTTCAATAAGCTTCAAAATTTAATTTATTTAATTTTCAAAACGTGAGCGTTTTTCATATATAACAAGTTGTTAACACGAGCACATTAATTAGCTTTTGTCCGCAAGTCACATGCGATTTTTATCCAGCGTTCGTTTAAAGCACATACCAACGCGTCTATTTACCATGATTACCATCTGTTGCACAACTTAACGATGACAAATTAAATCAACCTTTATCTAAGTGTGTTTGTACGTTGGATTCGCGACCAACCGTGACGTAACATTTGACTAATCAACATTACTTTCCAATAGATCAGCAGCAACGAATTGTATTCGTAAGACATCATTGCACGTACATTATCTGGGTCACATATTTTTCTTATGAACCACATTGCGAAATTTCTAGTTCTCAGGGTTCACGCTCTTTTCACCGACTTCAAAAACGAAAGGTGCTATATTATGTTCACCGATTTCTCTGAAATGACTGAACCGATTTTAATAATTTATATTATATTTCGGTCATATTTCTAGGTCCACCCATATAGTTTCAAAGAAAAATTTACTCTTTAGGGTAAAAAATGTTGAATGAATTTTATATTGGAACTATTTAAACGACATTCTAGTCGTTATCTCGATCTTATGATTCTTAATAGTCCACCAGTAAAATAACTAAAATATTAAAGAATAAAACATAGTAGGTTGCTAAGACATAGTGTATCGAAGAATTAAATTCCTGACTTCAGAAGCTATCATGTGGAAATAACATATCCTAGAGCATAACCTTGCCTAATGCAGCTGGGCAGGCTTCAGCTGGCTTAGAGACGTCAAGGTATAATCTCGCGGATGGTAGTTTCGCACCACCGGCTGCACGGCCGAATTTATAAACCAGTTTGCGATTCTTCCCGTACTTAGCAGTATCTATCACTATCTCAACGACGAGCCATCAGTAGTGTAAAACTGACCTATCTCATGGCGGTGTAACTTATTCCAGACAGATTTTAACCCGACCTATTAAAATTTGATGTAATAAGCGTTTACTCAATAAAGGTAAGAACGAATGATTAAATAGGGCCCGTGATGAAACATTTCGTGCTTGACCTTAGTTCCTGTAGATTACATGTACATTAGTAATTTACATGTAATTTTATTATTATTTAAATTAAATTAAATTATACATTAAAATTTACATGTTTAAATTTACATGTACATGAATAAAATATATAAAAAAGTGTGAAGAGCTTTAACTAAAAAGCTCTGAAATAAAACAATTTTACGGTTTTAGACATTACTAATTTTGCAAAAAAAAAGTACTGGTTCGGATAATATAAAATAGCTTAGTGTTAAATACATATTTGTGGTAGAAAGATTTATTTGTTATAAAATTACTTAACAGCACAAACGCAACGTTTTGATATATTCAAAATTGGTTATAGTTAACTATCTTCAAGGTAACGTAGGTACGGAAGGTACGAGTACAATATTTTTTGAGGCTAATAGACATTAGAGGTAACAAATCTGTATTACCTCTTAATTAATGAAAAATACATATTCTATGAAGATTTCTTTACACTAAGTTTCTGTAAATTGTTAACTACCTTATAAATAGCATTATTAACTACCTATTACCCATTATTAACTACCTTATAATTGTTGCGCGCCTAAGTTGACGTCAGGTACCTGGCACTAGCGCCATCTAGTGTCAGGAAAAAGAGCGAGGAGGGCTTCCTAGAAAATGTCAATCTTGACTTTCAACCAACAGCGCCATCTAGTATCCAACAGAAGAATTAAGCTTTCTAGAAGCCCCACACTTGAACTTTCTGCGTCTGGTCGGTCGGCGCTCGTATCTACGGGAAAATTCTGGATGTTTCGGTGTAAAAGGTGTACTTAAGCCGCCGCAACCCGCTATCGGGGCAGTATTGAATTTGGCGAGACAAGCGAAGCTTCGAAACGAAATAAAGTGAATCAGTGTGGTTAATTATTAGTGTCTTTTAAGTTTTAATTGGTGTTCGGTAATAAAAGTGTAAATTTTGGTAATTCAATCGGCAGTTTTTATTGTCACGAACCTCAAGCTCGTAACAATATTTACATAATTCGATTGTTACGTTTTATTCTTTTATATTTAGTACAATAATATCCTTATAATGCCATGTACTGGCGATGTAAGAATATTTACTAAACAACATCAACCTTTAGATGTCGTAAGATGTACCAGAGGGAAAAGAAACAGAAGATGGGCGGCAGAATTTTTCTGATAACAACTCAAAATTACCGGTTAGTAAAATGCCAACCCTTTTGCCAAGCATCGCAATGATAGAAGATGATGAGGAAAGCTATGGGGAAGCCTGTGCTCAGCAGTGGACTTCTGATAGGCTGAACATGCCCATGGTTGAAAATAACGCTACAAAATCCATAAAATAGCATCACTTAATTTGTAAATAGTAAATATATATATATATGTATATATATATATATATATATATATATATATATATATATATATATATATATATATATTAAATACATAGTTACCATTTATTTTATATGTTAAGGAGTCACCTGTACGATTGTTTACGTGATTTGTAAGTGAATGACATTGTAATTAGGTTGTCTACTGTATTGTTGTCTCGTCAATTTGCCACTATAGCGACAGTACTCTTAATTCACGATTTAAAGCAATAAAAAAAACGTACTCAACGGTATCATGTCTGATATATGTTTCAATTATTTATTTAAGTTACGTACTCCGTAATTCTCTATCCCTACTTTATATTATAGAACCATGTGAATAATTATTATATTATTTTTTATATTTTTTGTTATTTCTAGTAAAACCTCTTATTTAATGACTTCTTATTTATAGATAAATCTGATTAGATAATCTCATTAAATAAGAAGTCATAAAATTGAAACATATATACAATATTTTTTATTGCTTTAAATTGAAACAACAATCACTACAAACTCTACACCCAACATATAAAAATATAATATATATATATATATATATATATATATATATATATATATATATATATATATATATATATATATAATATTCACCATGTATCTGTCATTAATTTCCCTCTGATAGTTATGATGAATATTTTATATGGAATTTTTTTACAAGTGTCATCACTTTTCTTATTTCTTCGTGTAGTGTGTTACACGTTATTATTAACTGTTTTCTCAGGTATATGCATAAAAACAAATATTTTAACAAAAAACTTGGTTGAATTTTACTAACAGGTTTAATGAAAACTTTACTAAATACCGCGTTGAAGTCTTTTAGTAGAAAGTTCGAGTATTATATATTGTTACAGCCTTAACGATTTTTATAATTCATAAGATTGAATTACTTTGTACAATTTCTCTTTAATAATAATATAACTGTATTCTTATTTTAATGTTTATCAAAATTAGGCGAACAATTAAAAATTAATATAAATAAAAATAAAATAATAGAATTACAATAACCGCTAATTTTACTCTTCAATGCCAGCAGTAACTTCTGAGAACGCTGACTAATGTTTTCTGAATGTCACCCAGTAGCTTCGTTAACGCACTTGTTTATTTGTATTGGTGAGCAGAATTTAATTTGAGATCACCTATGTTTATTCTTCTTGTTCGTGTTTATAATGCAGCAAGACAATTAAAAGACTTAAAAAAATGAGTTTTGTTTTTATTTACAAATGGTTGTCAAAATAAAGGCTGACGGATAAATATTTTTTATTAATCCAGTAGCAGAAGGAATTCTTTTATTTTATATTTTGTTATTTATATTATTTAATTAAAAATATAACAGACTTAGCCGATTAAAACCAGATACATCGATTGTGGTTGGTTTTAAGCTTAGAGTGTATTAGATACATTTAAAATATATAAAACTATTCGTTCTATCACCGGATCACAGGACACTACAGAGTACAAACGAGTTGTTAACTTTATGATCTAAATAATCTATAGCTATGACTTATCCGTGTTGATTAAAGATTTCATATAGAGAATATTTTGAGATACGACTATAAAAAAATATTACTTTAGCGGTTTTAACCACAACTCATCGTTTGGGTTCTATTAACAAAAGTGCTACAAACAACTATTGAGGGACATACTGGTTTTTATTGAGCAATTAGTTCACTCAATTATTCTAGTTCTCTCGGGTCCGATGTACAAAGAATTCTTTATGATCGAAGACAGGCTAAGAAATTCCTAGCCTGTCCTAGCCTAGGATGTAAAAGTAGACAGAGACCCGAAAACCAACAAAATGAGTATCGTTAGAATTTGAATCCACAATTTACGGCTCAGAAGTAAGGTACTATCACCAAGCTATAAGTTGCACTAAGAATAGGTTAATACCTTCGAAAGTTGATTTCGTGGTAATTTAAAGTTTTGAAGTTGTTTCGGTTAACCTTGAATAAAAATGAATTAAATTACTCATGAACACTCGTGATGAGCATGACTCGAGTTCAATCTCCGCCGGCGCCAATAAAATTGTTAATTGTAATTTTAAGTGCTAATTAACTACAAAAAAGTGTGTGAAAAGAAAATATCATTAGAAAACTTACATGTTACAAAATAAAATTTCTAGAAATTGATGTCACACGATTAAGCATCATAGCAAACTAACTGCTCCCTAAGAACAAATGAGAGGAAGCATGTGCCCAGCTGTGGGACGTGGTAGAGTTGTAACTTTATTTTTTATTTTATATTAAATTGTTTGTTATAATGAATATAGATTACATTTTAATTATTAGGGTTTTTCGCACTCCAGGTAGATCGACACCACCCCAATCTCCCAGGCTCCGGTTCTCAACTTGGCGACTACCACGTTCTCCATGGTGAGATCCGGACTCTGGGAGACGTCAATGGTGTCGTCGAATACAACAATAGCTGTCTTAACCACTTTTTAAATTGGCTGATTTACGCTGTATTGTATGATTTTTATCCCTGGATAGTACCACATCTAACCAATATTACCGATATACGGTTCCTGGACCATAGCAAAGGGGGTCTTGCTTTTTGCCGTGTGCATAAATAGTGCGGTAGTTGCTAATTCGCTTCTTTGAAGATTTGCTTGAACAACGTGATATCTTTGATTGTCGATTTGGTGCTCGGTTGCTCCTGGGACCACTTTAGCAATATGCTATAGATGACCTTGCCAGGGCGTCCCATTTTCTCCTAACCGGACAATCTGTACTAAATGCGTTGTGGTCATTTCTGTCCTGTTTTACTTTTCAAATAAGTTTTCAAATTAATAATCAAAAGTAAACTTACAATAAAATATGTACATGTGTAGCCAATGATGCATTTGAATTATTAAACGTATGGTTTTCTCTATCGGACAATAAAAATTTTCTACTGTTTTCATATTTTGCTTGTTGATATTTCATAATTGCTTTATAATTTATAATTTTGCACTAAGCACAGATTTGTAAACTAAATTCAGTCGTACAAGGCAGCTCAATAACTCTGGTTTTGATCTGCTGGGCCATTAGATGGAGGTCATACAGATAAATCAAAGACTGGGATTAGACCTGAATACCGACAAGACAATGACGGCTGATAAAAAATACCAACATGTCTGAGGTACTTTAATTCATCAATATGTCGCAATCGGGCGTACCGTTCTAGCACAAGTCTATAGTTTTAATAATAAAGATAAGGTGTTTTATGAATAAAATTATGAACAACCGTTTTATCTAAATTATTTTTTGAATGTTATGGTTCGTGTTACATGGATTTCAAATTAGTCAGTCTATAATATAGATTAGTCATTATATTATATATGGTGTATTATTTATATTTTAATACAAAAAATATTTAAATATGAATTAGAAGTTTTATTTAAATACTTACCGATGGATCCCCAATCAGGATAGGCTCGGTTATTGTACCATCCATCGTAGCGTTGTTTCTCGAAATACACTTCTGTAACAAAAGGTAAATATTATTATTTCATTATTTTTAATGTATTTTTATATAACTGGTAACTAATATTATACACTGACTAACTAATTATTTTTATACACTGATACAAATCGATGATGTTCTTCTAAATGATTTTAGAAACAGTGTTATTTTCTAAATACCCATTCATAAGTCCACTGCTAAACATAGGCCTCCCCATAAATTGCTTCGTCAGGGGACTACTTACAATAGTTGTCACGTTTGACTGACAGGTTGGCAACCGTAATTATTTAGTTTCTAGCTGCTTTTTTATTTATATAGATGCGTGTTATTATTATTGAAAGTCATTTTTTACTTTTAATACTGGTTCGGAAAAATACTTCAGTCCTGAAGTAAGAGTAAGAAACGCAGCGGGACTTTTTTAAAAAATAATTTACAATATTATATTTATACAATTAATATGAAGATATTTGAAACAACAGGTAACGATCACCTCATTCTCAGGGGTTATTATCAATCATATACTCTTTAGTAGTGTAATAACCCTTACTAAACAGTGTTTGCTTAATACATTTTTTATACGATAGGGTGACAAACGAGCACACAGTCCACCTGATGGTAAGTGGTTGCTGCGGCCTATAGACATTTATTTACATCTATCTTCGATTACAAATCAAAATGCAGATGCGTTGTCACTCGTGAGGATTAGGATGGAATGCCTCGTTCCAGTTTACATTCGTTTCCAGTAAAAAGGGTCTCCGGTTCTCTACACTCACCATACAAAACACAGCAGCATTAAGCTCCTATTTTACTCTGATAGTCTGTGAGAGCGTGGTCCTTCCCTGGTCGAGCTGACCTATTCGTGCTACAACTCTACTACTAATATAACTGCACCATGGCTCAACCACGTATAAAAATTTATAAACTTTTTGATAGATAAAGCCTGCATATTTTCGGGGACTTTGTTGTAAAAGCGTATACACTGCCTCATCAAGGAATTACTGACACTTTGGAGTCGAGTTACGGGTATAACTAACTTGTGCTTGTTTTTAGTTTTTCAACCGACTTCAAAAAAGAGGAGGTATTCAATTTGACTTTAAATTTTTTTAAGTGCTTTATCTTTGAAATTTTTTCTAGGTGAACAGATTATTATAATTATTCTTTTAAATTGAAAGCTGGTGGTTCTCGTGTGGTCCCATATAAATTTGATCAAGATCTGACCAGTAGTTTTTGAGTTATCCTTAATAATGCGTATTTAATTGAATTCGAATACATTGATGATGTTTTGATTTATGTATTTTGACGTTAGTTGTACAATTTTTTTTAATTTTGCTACTTTTTTATACTTATAACACGACTCATAAGTAAACAGCATAAATGTACATCACTTTTATTAATAACACTTTTTTTATTTACATACATTAAATATTTGTAAATATATTAGTAAGACGCTGCCGCCCCTCCACTGGTTTGTTTCCTTTATAATTCGTTAGTTGTGTTCCTTATGCGTCCCACGGGACGTACTACACGGTCCTAATACCGATGTAAATTATTCTTTTAGCGGTGTTTTAGTGCTAAAACAGAGAACTTTTAGCACCACTATAGTATACTCGTAGGCACATGAATTAGCAGTCTAGTATTTAGTACTTCACACTGCATTCCTCTTAGAATAATATATTATTTACAAGATAAGAAAAAAAACTTATGCCTTTGAAACTTGGTAGAGCCACAATTCATCTATGTTACGATTGTAGCACGAATGGGTCGGCACGACCGGGGTAGGACCACGCTCTCACAGAATACCAACGTAGAAAAGCAGCTTAATGTGTTTTGTGTGGTGAGTGTAGAGAACTGGAGACCTTTTTTTACTGGGAACGAGGCTCTGCATCTTAGTTCTCAGGGATGACAATGCATCTGCAATTCGATTTTTAACCGAGGATAGATGTAGATGTCTATGAGCCACAGCTTCTACTTACCATCAAGTAATGTGTTAGTGTGCTAATTTGTCACCCTTACAGTATAAAAAAATCTCATTATATTAGCATAAAATAGTACACATTGTACTTTAAAATTAGTTCATAGAAATATCCGTACTACCTAAAGCGTTTACATTGACAAATTGTTTTATAATTTATGTGTTACTTAATAGCGGGGTCGAGTATAGTAAAATAAAACGAGCACACGGAGATATTCTACTGATATATAATATCTAAGTGAAGGTGACTGTAATTGCTCATAAAACATACATGATATAGATCCGCAGGTGCAGCTGGCAAACTTATCACAAATACGCCAGGCATTTAATTGTCCATGATAATTTTTTCCCTTGTAAATATGAAATATAATTTTATCTACGAGATTTTTTTTTAATTTCTGTTATGTAATCATGCTCGTGAATAAAATAGAGACCATTTATTTCTTATTAATATCAGCATTTAAAACACTTTTGCAATCAATATCAGCTTCTTGTATATTAAGGAATGCAATAAAGAATAAATAAATAAACAAAAAGATGCTCTCAAACTTGTACAAAAGTGGCACATTCTCGTTTTCGCCCTAATCTAGCTGAGTACTGAGCGCAAACTTGAAGAGACCACGTCCACTTAAGGTAGATTGTCAATCGAATATGTTGCCACACATTTAACTTTGCCATGATATTGGTTATCGGAAATACGCTGCTGCCCATCTCTTGCCCACTTTCTTTCTGTCGCCTTATACGGCACCCACGGGACGATATTGGGTATTGGGTATTTTTACAACGCCACTATACGGTCTTAATTGCTTTTTTATAAGATATTAAAAATTCACTACTAGGCATGAGCTTTTGTCAATATAAGGCAAAGGCTCATGTCTAGTAGTGAATTTTTAAGGAAGAATTTGTTTCAATCACAACGATTACCATGCGTTTTGACGATTCAGCCATCGCCAATCTACTTATCTGCTCGTTAAATATCTCGCACCTTTAACGATGCCATTCTGGCGTGTGGCGTAAAAAAGATGGTTATACCAACATCTTTTTTAATTAAAAGCAATTATATCGTTTTTTTGTATGTTACTTTAAAATTATATTATCATTATATTATTTACTGCGGTAGTGTAACTTACTTTTTATTGGTTTGTTATCGTTCTAAAAACTCTTATTAACTCGTCACAGCAACACAACTACTAAAGATTTTACTATTTAGTATAGTTTGGGGGTAAAATGATCCATTATAAGTCTGAATTTCAGCATAAGAAAATATTACCAAACATACATAATATATATTATAACCTTCTCCTTAACGTAAATAGGGTAAGTGGAGTATTATATATTTAGACTAAAACATTATAAAGATGACCTCGTTATAGCAATTAAAATTACGAAAATATTAGTTACAAGAAATGTTTAATGTTTTACGTGTTCTTTTATTGTCATCTGGTAGCGGAATTTTAGCCCCGAACTAACGCGAATTTCACCATGTTCGTGTTTTCATTTTAATTTTTAATTTTTAATTACTGACATACAGGTTTTATTTAAACAAATTTATTCATGCAAAATTACTATAACGACTTGACATACGATCAAGATATTGATTTATGTATATGATCTACAAAGTAAAGACTGCTAATAATATTATAGGCACAGCTGTCAGTAGTTCATTGCCTGACAGATAGTGGACAGTGACAAGCAGTACGGCCTGCACATCTGACACGCTCTACTTTCGTAACTACTTTACTTATACATCGACAGCTATCGATATTAACGTATCATTAATTTAAATATGAAAAGTCATTTTTTTAATTATGGATAATTTTCAGAATCTTGATGTAACAAATGGCCATTAATACGTTGTCACCTCTAAAAACTAAGGTAGAACGTGGAAAATAGTAAATCTACTGAACAAATCGGTAGATTTACTGTGTTCCACGTAATCACAACCTCCTTACTTCCACTCTTAAAGTTAATATAATAGTAATTACCTCCATGTTTGCTTACAATATGATGATCATGATGATCTCGTCAATTCCGTCTACTATCAAAGCTTCCAAGTGAAATACTTTCAAGATTTGAACGAAACTAATAAAATGACTCTAACATATCGGAATTTCTGTTATGGTGATAAGCGTGTCCTGTGACACGTGGGCTTTTTCCAGGGCCGAATTGCTCCTTGAATATTTTATGTCATCTATCCATCTCCTACCTTATTCTTTTTATTTCAAGTGGTTGCCATTATGTTACAATTTATGTCTATTATTCCCTGCTTTGTCTTGTTGTGTAAAATAAATTGCTGCGTTAAGCTCTTTACGTAGATTATGTAATTTTCTTCCCACAGCAACTAAAGTTACGCTCGCCCAGTCTCTACTTCTGCCTATCCTTGACTATGCTGATATTTGCTATCTTGACATTACCGAGGAGCAGCTTAATAGGCTTGAGCGCATTCAAAATTTATGCATTAGATTTATATTTGGGCTTCGCAAATATGATCATATCTCCGAATTTCGCAAACAGCTCAAATGGCTCCCGATCCGCCTTCGCAGGAATACTCACATTCTCTCCGCGTTGTATAGCGTGCTGTTTAATCCTTCCACTCCTCTTTATTTAAAAAACCGTTTCCAGTATCTTTCTCTTACCCATAATCGGTTTCTTCGATCCTCCGTCAATCTTTCTCTCTCTACACCTTTGCACTCTTCTTCCTTTTTCAAGAAATCCTTCACCGTAACGGCTGTGCGATTGTGGAACTCCTTACCTCTCCATATTCGTCGTGCTAAATCTCTTTACTCTTTCAAAAGTCTTGTTAAATCGTATTATCTAGAACGCTATTAGATACTTTACTTTTCTCGTACTCTTTTCATTTAATCTATTATATGATATTTTTATATATAACTTTCACTTATCTTTATTTGTTTGTATTATTATATTATTTATTATTATTTTGTATGCCCCCCTCTATTTTAACTTTTATTTGCATCATTCCTGTACGCAAAGGTTGTCTGAGAGAAATCACTTTCAGAGTGATAAGACCGCCTATTGTACCTTTAATTTAGTTTTAACTGTACTTGATGTTTCTGTATTGTGGTGTACAAAAAAGAATAAATAAATAATAAATATAAATTTAGCTATGGCTGCTGTTTTATGGTGGTATTCTGAGAAGCTGTGGTCGTTCCACGATCAAGCCAACATATTCATGCTACAATAATAATATATAATAGCTGCAGCGTGGATCTACCACGTATACCACTTAATAACTGATTTATTTTATTTTGTAAAAAGGTTTTAAAACGCTCTTTAATTAATCAATTAATAGTATTCATGCCAATAAAAATAAAGTAATGTAGCGAACATTTATCTAGTACGTGTTATTCTTTATGCATATGCATTGATTAAGATTAAAAGACAATAAACTTAGCTTGCCTACTCTGCGCTTGTAAATGTGAATGCTAGCAGCTTTTATGTAGGTTAAAGTCACACAAGCTTTCAATACAAAATATATAAATCTCAGTGTATAAATTTCATGCTTACTGTGTATGATTTAAATTTATAGGAACAAATATCAAAGTAATAATGAAATTCTCCTCAGAACGTTTTCTTTGATGATAATGACGAATCTTAATCAACCAGATTAAGATTCGTCATCATCATCAAAGTATTCGTCATAAAACAACGAAAATCCGCACTTAAAATTGAAAGCAACATACTTTGAAATTTACGTGAAACGCTTTACTTCTTAGCTACCACAATTAAGGGGGTGAGTGCTCGCTGTACGGGAGAAAAAAGATAAATTATTTATTCCAAGTAAGCTTTGTTTTCTTTTTTCATTTCGTGAAAGCTCACTGTAATAAGTCTTTTCCGTTTTAACGATTGCAGTACCAGCCGTTTTGAACCTTTGACGTCTGGAGTAAAACAGATGATTATGTAGTATTATTCATTGTATTAAAATGTTTGTTAAATGCTTCTGCTTCTATATTGTAGTGTAAGCCATGTTAATTATATATTTAGCGGTTGTGCCGCGCCGAGCTTTAATCAGGACCGACACTTCACTATAATATATTATTACGCGCTCAAATCGACAATACACTAGCGCCATCTAGTGTCAGGAACGAGAGCGAGGGGAGCATTGAGAAAATGACATCACAAATTACTCAACCGACAGCGCCTAGTCGAAACTCGAACGCTCGGTACCTTGCGCGTGTTTACTTGAACATTCTGGATATTTCTTTGCTAATTTAAATATATAGGCGCTGCAAGATGCGATCGAGGTAGTGTTGATTTGGCGAAACAAGCGAAGCTTCGGAGCGGAATAAAGTGAATAAGTGTGTTTAATTATTAGTGTTTTTAACTTTAATTTGTGTAAAGTAAATTAAAGTGTTAATTTAGGTAATTTTATCGGCAATTTTTACTGTCACGAACCCTAAGCTCGTAACAATTGGTGTCAGAAGTAGGATAAAATAATGCCGATTTTACCTAAGGAGGAAACGGAGGGTGTCCGTACCCGAAGTCAACGCCAGCAGGAGACGGACCAACGAAGATTTGGTGGTGCAACGCCGCAGACGTCGGAGGGCCAGCCACCGGCTGCAGGCCCGTCGGTAGCTCCTACATCTGCAGCACCTGACTTAGGTGCTCTGATGGTGATGCTGCAGGAGCAGGCTCGCTGACAGGAGGAACAGGCTCGCCGACAGGAGGAACAGGTCCGTCAGTTGAAAGAGCAGCTGCAGAGCGGACAAGAGGAACAGGCCCACCGACAGGAGGAACAGGCCCGTCGGTTGGAAGATCAGCAGGCGGAACAGGCTCGTCGGTCGGAAGAGCAGATGCTCCTCATGAAGGACCTTCACGCTACCTTTGGGAAAGAGATAAGGGACGTGAAGGATAGGGTTGCTCAACACGACAACCGCCTGTCGGAAGCTGAAACCCGAATCGAAGAACATGAAACCCGAATCAACCATGTGAACAATCGGGTTGACAACGTGATGGCTGACGTGAAGAAAACGCTAAACGACCTCAAACTTGGGGATGGAACTACAGCTCCCGTAGTAGCTGCAGCACCTTCGCTACGTGGATTCAAAGTGCCGCCGTTCGACGGGACCTCTTCCTCGTCGGCCTACAAAATCCAGTTCGAGGCCGTCATGGAGGCGAACGGCTGGAATAAAAGCCAAGCCATGACTGCACTCACCCTAGGCCTGCGCGACCAAGCCTTAACTGTGTTGGAAGCTCTCGGTAAGAAAGTGACCTATGAGCAGCTTCTTGAGGCCTTGGAAGCGAGATATGGCGACGCTCATCTGGAACACGTCTTTCGCGCGCAGCTTAAAGATCGCGTGCAGCGCAGCAACGAGAACCTGCAGCAGTGGGCCCTTGAGGTGGAGAAGATGGTTCGAAAAGCATACCAGTCTGTACCTGCGCTCATTGAAGGGAACCTGGTTCAGACATTCATCGACGGCATCCGTGACCTTGAAGTCAGAGCTGCTGTGAGACTCGGGCACCACGACACGCTTAAGAACGCCTTGGCCCATGCACTGGAGGTGGAAGCCGTGCTGCAGGATCATCGTCCCCATCGCATCAGGGAGGTTGCAGCAACTACAGTTCGCGACCGCAACAGAGGATACAGCCCTAGGTGCTATGGCTGTGGGGAAAAGGGCCATCTTCGATCCAGCTGCCCTAAGCGAACCCTAGAAAGGGAAGGTGAACGATCTCAGGAGGGTAGTGCGGCCAACAGCACCGCCCTGCAGCAACAGGGAAACGAGTAAAAGCCAGAACTGCGGGGCGGGTGCTGGCTGATGTTAAAAGAGCCCCAAGGATCTCGATCTCACAAACCCATGATGGGAACAGTCTAATCATCAAGGGCGAGGTCAACGGAATGCCGTGTAAACTGACCATAGACACTGGAGCCTCTCGTACGGTTGTTAGTTCCCAACTTATAAGTCAGTTCCTTGGGGACTCCGCATACAACCGAGAACGCATTAATTTGGTAACAGCCACCGGTCAGCGTATACCCGTCCGTGGAGAGAAGGAGATGGAGTTGAAGCTAGGCAACGTGATCTACCTGCATAATGTCATCGTGGCTGATATAATGGACGACTGCATCCTAGGCCTAGACTTTATGAGGAATAATTGTTTTGAGATCGACGTTAAGCAAGGTGTTTTGAAATGTGGACAGGAGGAACTTTTTATGGAAGGTGCGTTACCAGGGAACGTGTACAGCTTTAAGAAGATTGTTCTTCCGCCGAGATCGGAAACGATTGTTCCGGTTAGTCTTCCTCGAAACGCTGGGCAAGCTCACCGTTGTGTACTTGTGGAAAGGGTAAACAATGACCTTCCATGGAAAGTAGCTCGAACCTTGGTCAGGACCACTGACATCTCAGGAGTACGTGTGCTGAACCTTTGCGACCGGGAACAGATTATAGAAAAAGGCACACTGGTTGGTACTTGTGAGGAAGTGGATTGGTTACGTCAGTGCCAATATATATCGAGTGGGACCCCCAGCAAGGATTCAGAAACGAGAGTGACCACACTTTTGGAAGACTGTCGCAGTGTTCTGTCCCCGAACGAATTGGTCAAGGCGAAGAAGTTGTTACTCGAGTACGCCGATGTATTCTCATCAAACGATGCTGACATAGGAAAGACTGGCTTAGTTCAACACAAAGTAAACACAGGAGAAGAATTGCCTATCCGTCAGCGGCCAAGAAGATTGCCGGTAGCACGCGAAAAGGAAGTGGAAACCATGATTGAAGGAATGGTGAAGGATGGTGTTATTGAACCTTCCTCTAGTCCATGGTGTTCACCAGTGGTGCTGGTGAAGAAGAAGGATGGCAGCATGCGGTTTTGTGTTGACTACCGCCGTCTGAACGACGTCTGAAGGACAGCTATCCATTGCCAAGAATTGATGACACGCTGGACATGCTTACAGGAGTAAAGTGGTTTAGCACGCTGGATCTAAAAAAGTGGCTACTGGCAAGTTGAAATTGACCCTAAGGACAAGGAGAAAACTGCGTTCTCGACGGGAAAGGGTCTGTGGCAATTTAAAGTAATGCCGTTTGGGTTGTGCAATGCTCCAGCAACGTTTGAAAGGCTGATGGAACTTGTACTTACCGGGCTAATTGGCGATGCCTGTCTGGTCTACTTGGATGATATCATCATCGTAGGCCGTACGTTTAAGGAACACCTTCAAAACCTGGAACGCGTGCTCATGAAGATTCAGAGTGCCAACCTCAAGTTGAGCCCGAAGAAATGTTCACTATTCCAACGGCAAGTTAACTTTTTGGGGTTTTTAGTATCGGAAGAAGGTATCCGCACAGATCCAGAGAAAATCGCCGCTGTCAAGGATTGGCCGGTTCCAAAAGACAAGACGCAGGTTAGAGCATTTTTGGGTTTGTGCTCCTATTACCGACGTTTTGTGAAGAACTTCGCAGATATAGCCAAACCTCTGCATAAGCTAACCGAGGAGAAGCGACATTTCTGCTGGGATGAAAGTTGTAATATCGCATTCCAGGAGCTCAAGGACCGTCTGTGCAAAACACCTATTTTGTGTACAAGTTGTGCCCTAAAGGGCCCTCAGACTCGTAGTAGAGGTGCATTGAAGTTGTACAATGTTGGTGCACCATGGGAGAGAATAGCCATTGACGTGGCGGGGCCGTTTCCGGAGAGTGAAAGCGGTAACAAGTATTTCATGGTTGTGATGGATTACTTCACTAAGTGGCCAGAAGTCTTCGCCATTCCAAGTCAAGAAGCTTCAACAGTTGCTGATAAACTAGTTCATGAAGTCTTCTGTCGTTTTGGTGTACCTTTAGAGATTCACAGCGATCAAGGAAGGAATTTTGAGTCTCAAATATTCCAGGAAACTTGCCGAGTTATGGGTACTCATAAAACAAGAACGACTTCTTATCACCCGCAATCTGATGGAATAGTGGAACGATTTAATCAGATATTGGAGAGGTACCTAGCAAAAGTTGTAGACAATCGGCAACGAGATTGGGACAAGCACATACAACCGTTTTTGTTGTCATATCGAAGTTCTGTTCACGAAAGTACAGTAGTGACACCAGCTTTCGCAAACTTTGGAAGAGAATTACGGCTGCCTGCAGACCTGATCACCGGGACACCACCTGATGCTCCACGCAGTATAACCGATTGTGCAAATGACTTGCGGAAAAAAATGAATGACGTTTATGAGCACGTCAGACAATCGGGCCAGCAAATGTCTGAAAAAATGAAAACCCGGTATGACCGCAAAATGAACAACAAAGGGTTCGACGAAGGTTCACTTGTGTGGTTGCACAATCCAGTCCGCAGCAAAGGGAAATCTCCTAAGCTTCAAGCTAAATGGGACGGCCCTTACCGGATTGTGACCAGGATCAACGATGTAACCTACCGGATACAGAAAGGCGCAAGAGGGACTCCTAAGATCGTCCATGTGGATCGCCTAGCGCGTTATTATGGGGCCGATAATGCTCGGGACGAGCATGTCTTAGGAGGGGGCAGTATTACGCGCTCAAATCGACAATACACTAGCGCCATCTAGTGTCAGGAACGAGAGCGAGGGGAGCATTGAGAAAATGACATCACAAATTACTCAACCGACAGCGCCTAGTCGAAACTCGAACGCTCGGTACCTTGCGCGTGTTTACTTGAACATTCTGGATATTTCTTTGCTAATTTAAATATATAGGCGCTGCAAGATGCGATCGAGGTAGTGTTGATTTGGCGAAACAAGCGAAGCTTCGGAGCGGAATAAAGTGAATAAGTGTGTTTAATTATTAGTGTTTTTAACTTTAATTTGTGTAAAGTAAATTAAAGTGTTAATTTAGGTAATTTTATCGGCAATTTTTATTGTCACGAACCCTAAGCTCGTAACAATATTTAAAATATTGTGATGAACTTGTAGTTATATTTAGACAACTTGCACATTTGAAGCTTCTTTTTGTCACTAGTCTGAGTATTTTGTTATGAAAAGGATAAGGATATACCATCATCTATTGGAAGCTAAGCTGTTTTGTTGCTTTCAAAAGACGTCTCTTAATACACTCACGGAACGAAAAACATATGTCTACTTACTCCTTATTTGTTAACATTTGTATAATTGTTTGCCTATAAATAAACAAAAATAGAATAAGAACTTGAAAGTTGTTTCTTTTATCAAGCACGTTTTCAAAACATACAATGAATTTAAATATGTTTTTAGAATGATATAAAAAGTTCAAGAAATAACGTAAAATTAAATTTTTTACAAGGAAACGTTAAAGGTACAACTTTAATTTGAAAAGCTAAATTCAAAAACTATCGTGAATTTGATTCAAGGCTATGTGTGCTTCACAAAGCTCAAAGGATATTAAGACAAGGTATATGTCATTCAAATAGCTATAATAGCTTGCATGTGGCGCTAATTGTAGTGCTTTGGATCACAAAATGGTAATTAGAGGCTTTAAATGAGAACAATGTGAATTGACGCACGTTTTATCTCGTATATACGCGCATTAAAAAACAGTATCGCATCCTCGTTTAAAAAATAAGTCCGGTATCGTCTGTAAGATACTTCAATTATTACATTGTAGAAGCAACTTTTTGCATTGATAAAACTTTTTATAAACAAAACTGACTGCAAATGAGATCATTCCTTGAAAAAATTAGCAAAAGATTAATTGGATGGGGTCATTTTCATACCTGACGGAGTTTTATGCGAAGTTTAGTGAGCTAGCAGGTCACTTATTTTCTAATTGAGTTAGTGATATATTATTTTTCATAAGTACTTTGATAGATTATAATCTTTTTATATAGAAATCGTATGAATGATTTTTTTAAATAAACAAATTTTATTTATTTTGTCCACGATGATTCGCTCATTATTTCACTCTGGTTTAAATTGAACAAACAGAACACAATGATGAAACGAGTGAATAGCTTAAAATAGCTCTAGCTATTTTATACTAGTAGAGGAAATTAAATTGTTACTTCAGCTTTTGAAAATTTGTTCAGTACTTAACAATATTATATATATGAGACATCTAAATATTATAAATCAAAAGTATCCCAAAATTTTTCTTCAAGTATAGTAAAGTTATTATTATTTTATTTGTTTATTTTTTCGCTTTAATCTTGCCCGGTACATCGCTTTTAATGCAAGTGCACGTATGTCAATTCTTAACGCAACTAGGAAGTAGTCGAAGTAACAAGCACATGGGATTGTGTAGATAGTCGACGATGTTAACTCGTCACGATCTTAAATGTAAATAACATGTTAACGATTATGCACTGCTTACATTAAGCATCTTCTGGCTCACATAGAACATATCAATATTGAGCCAGAATATGTGGTATAAATCTTGTTTCAAGGTAATATAAACATAAGTTTTTCTTTATTATAGATTTTAATATTGTATATATTTCATTAGATGTAGATAACACAAAAACTAAATAAATTACAATTATTTACATCATCATCATCATCATCATTACAGCCCTTCACAAGTCCACTGCTGAACCTCCCCCCTGAGGCCTCCCCCAAGCAATGCCACAAAGCACGGTCCTGAGCCACCTGCATCCATCGACTTCCTGCATGTTTTACCAGGTCGTCACTCCATCTAGAGGGGGGTCGCCCTACACTACGCCTACCGGTACAGGGCTGCCACTCGAGAACCTTTCTTCCCCATCAGTTATCGGTTCTTCGAGCTATATGGCCGGCCCATTGCCACTTCAGCTTACTAATCCGTTGAGCTATAACGGTCACTCTGGTTTTACTGCGGATATTCTCATTTCTGAGTCTATCACGCAGAGAAACTCCGAGCATAGCCCTCTCCATAGCTCGCTGAGCGACCTTGAGCGTCCTCATACGGCCAGCAGTGAAGGACGACGTCTCAGATCCTTAAGTCATCACTGGCAACACGCACTGGGTGTACACTTTAGTTTTCAGAGATTGAGGTATACCTGACGAGAAGATGTGTCGTAATTTCCCGAACGCTGTCCAGCCGAGTTGAATCCGTCGATTGACCTCTCGGTCGAAGTTGGACTTACCTAGTCGGACTATTTGTCCCAGGTAAACGTACTCGTCAACAACTTCGAGCATAGTGCTCCCAACAACTACCGGTATAGGTGTGACATAGACATTAAACATGATCTTTGTTTTGTCCATGTTCATCTTAAGACCTATCCGTTGGGAGACACTATTGAGGTCATTGAGCATAGTGCTAAGGTCCTCCAGCGTATTTACAAACTGTGGCCGGTGAGGAAGGAAAAGGGGAGATCTCCCGCCGGGCAAGGTATTCTGCCCGGGGAGCGGCCAGCACTCCGAGTGATAGTTCGGAGAAGTTCTATATATACTGTCTACGATTCGGAATGTTAATAGCGCGATTTAGGCTTCGGTGTGTTTCGGTGTGTGGCGCGACGACAGCGCCGCTACATCACCCCCTGCTCAGACCGGAGGTCGATAGTGTAGCCTCGTTGCCGACGAATGTGCAAGTGCCAGGAGATTGCCTTGTAGTCTGCGGTGAGTCGAGAATAAGGCAAGTAATCTGCGAGAGTGCCGTGAAGCAGAGGCGAGCAGTAAGGCTCAGAGCCGTGCCGAACACTGTAGTAGCGCAGAGAGTAGCTTGAAGGAACAGGAAGCATTATTATTCTAGTGCTGCGATGAACCTTGTGAAGCTAGCTGGCTTGCAGGATATGAAGACTGCAGACGATATCTGCTCGGGAGCGAATGGGTGGGGTATTCAATGACGATGATGAAGCTTGAAGTTTCCGAAGGTTGTCGGTTGCGTGTTCAGATCACGTCGGGGTCACCACTGTGGCCGGTGAGGAAGGAAAAGGGGAGATCTCCCACCGGGCAAGGTGTTCTGCCCGGGGAGCGGCCAGCACTCCAAGTGATAGTTCGGAGAAGTTCTATATATACTGTCTACGATTCGGAATGTTAATAGCGCGATTTAGGCTTCGGTGTGTTTCGGTGTGTGGCGCGACGACAGCGCCGCTACACAAACCATTCTTAAAATGATTTATTTTAAATAAAAGAAAATTATACTCCGTAACAAACTTTCTTTACATTTACTAAAAGTATTACCCCAACGGGCATGTTTATAACAGTGAGACTCGTAGAATTACCGTCGTCGCTTGTCCGATACATTATACTGCTAGAACGAGTAGGGGATTATAGTTCTACCCTCATTTCTTCGTATTTTCTTTTATTTTTTATCCTCATTCATAACACAGTTACAAGAGATATTATATTATATTCACCTAGAAATATACTTAAGTATTCATAATTTTGATATAAGGAAAATTTATATATTATTGTATATTTCGTCGATATTTACTAGAAAAATAGAGTACTGCGGGTTACTTTTTCACCTAACTAACATCAACGAAACAAATTGAAGTAATTGTACGTGGAAGAGCCACGCTACGCTACAGCTATATTACGGTTGTATCATGAATGGGTCGGCTCGAACGGGGAAGAACCACACTCTCACAGAATACCAGCGTAAAATAGCAGCTTAATGCTGCTGCGTTTCGTATGGTGAGTCTAGAGAACCGGAGACCCGTTTTACTGAAATCCAGGCATTCCATCTTAGTCCTCAAGGGTGATAACGCCTTTGCATTTTGATTCTTAATCGAGGTTAAATGTAGATGTCTATGGGCCTCAGCATCCACTTACCATCAGGTGGACTGTGTGCTCATTTGTCACCCTTATCCTATAAAAATATAATTCTTTTTTTTTCACCTTCATCGGTCCTTTTAAGTATGCAGCTGGCAAGCTGCATACTTAAAAGCTAGCAGCTTTAAGTATGGCTCTTTGTTCGTAAGGAGAAATATAAGTTTATATTTAATAACCATCCGAGAGCATATAAGACTAATATGTTAATATCTGAGTTCCGTACCCCTACCAAAAGTTATTGTATAGCTAATGAAATTTTTCAATACCAATTATTTTGGTCGTCCTTTTTCTTATTTTTTAAAGTAAATGATTTTTTTACAAATTACTCTATACCGTTATTTCAATTTTGATGATAAGTGTGAAATAGCATCTAAATAATCCAGGAACCTACTCAAACACACAAAAAATTTCATCAGAATCGATCGAGTCAGTTGTGAGATTTAGCGAGACTAACGCACAGTAATTTGATTATAATTATTGAAGATAAAATTGATTTTTATATTTAGAAATTATTCTAAAACAATATTTAGAGTTTGATGATAAGTGTGAAATAGCATATTTAAGCGTTTATTTTTATCTAAAGCTAGCGAAGCACACCGGCTTTGCATGGGTTATTTCTGGATCTCAGCAACAACTCCACCGGTTGGTCCAATTGTGAATCCAAACCTTCCAGGGACTCGCTCAAGATTAACGGACAGCAATGGATTGTTATATAATATATACGTATAGAAATAATGAGAACTGTACGTAGTGCTTAGTGTGTGTTCTTTAGTTACATATTATATTATCTATGTATTATATTATATTATACACAAAGGACTCATCTAACACAAATTATAATCCGAATGTACAACAGTCACTAAATTCTCGACAAAAACGAGGACGAGGGAGGAAAAGAATGAGAAAAGTCGAGCAAAATACAGAAAATACATCTTGAATGACTCTTATTTGCATAATAATTTTCATTAAATTACATCATATTATTGAAAAAAGTACCACACAAAACTACAACATAATATTAATTTAAAACACATAATGGAGATATATAAATACCTTTTTTCCTGTGGGTTTCCGAACGGGGTATTAATTAAAACCGACGTAAGTCGTGGAGGTATCTATATTATATTCATGATTTTGCGATCGTCAATCCGATGATTAACGCAAATCCTCTCTAGAGGCCTATGTTCAGCAGTGAGCCTTTAAGAGCTATTGAAGAAAAAAATAGAAGTTTTCCACCACCAAATTTCTGCAACGCTGTGTTCCGGACTGAAGGTTATAGTACTGTTGTTAGATATTTCATCTTAGCCTTCAGAGGTTTTTTTAAATAAAATAAGGGTGACAATCGAGCGCACAGTCCACCCGATGGTAAGTGGATGCTGTGGCCCATAGACATCTACGTTTATCCTCGATTAAGAATCTAAACGCATATAAGTTATCACGCTTGAGGACTAATATCGAAAATGCCTCGTTTCCAGTAAAAAAGGGTCTCCGGATCTCTATACTCACCATACGAAACACAGCAGCATTAAGCTGCAATTTTACGCTGGTGTTATGTGAGAGCGTGGTGCTTCCCCGGTTGAGCCGACCCATTCGTGCTACGACCATAATATAGCCGCTGCGTGGCTCTATCACGTATAGAATTACCAACTTCGTAATATCTTCGTATATTATGTATTATGTTGTATTTTAATAACTGTTAACGTAATAAGAAATCTGTTTGAGGCGGATGTGTATGTCAGATATGTGAACGCTATAGTCGTGTCTTTGAGTTATTGAATGCTTTGGGCAAAAACAAAACCGGTTTTAAATAAAAGTGAAATTTGAAACGTATCTTTACATTGATTAACAGTTACGACTTGTGATTTATAGGCTAAAAATATAAATTTACTTTAATTTTTTATTGAAAATAGTTAATTCTAAATTATTTTAATTTTTATTGCAATATAACTTCACTCCAAGTTGTGTCAAAGTCAAATAAAGTCGGTTATATTAATTCGTATTCAAAACTCACGTTAAAGATTTTTTTATGTAATATGAGTAACCCGTTTACCTACATTAAAGTTAATGTTGACACTAGAAGAATCATCGTCAATATTAAATCTATATGATTCGCGGAGGATCGTTACAAAGGCGACCTTCGTCGGCTTTCACTACCGCAACCGCAGCCGCAGACGCGCGTCGCATCGCGTCCGCAAAATAACTTTACAAATATGGATTTATGCTTGCCGTTGTCAATAGAATAAAAATGTTTAGAGAAATACAGGTTACTTAGTGCTTAATAAAAACGTTTCCATTATACTTAAGCTGTCGAAAGTAGTAAGTACCTCGCTTTTACATAATACGTTGAACGTACCTTTTGGAGATACAACAATTTATACCAAACAACAGGTTTTAGAAATTTTATTCTTAAGTCGAGAAAGTCTATCGCATTATTAAAGCAATAAAGACATTTACTGTATGCATTTTAATTTATTAATTAATTAATCATTAGTTATAAATTCATTACAGCTTACCTAAGTCGACTGCTGAACATAGCCCTCCCCATAGACTACCAATTAATATCCCACCCATAAAGGGGACACGGGCTTGGCAGGCCCGTTAGCAACCGCAGTATTTTAATATCATTGATAATCTAAAACAGTCACGGTACGTTTACAGCAAAACCGATTTTCGAACCGATGGCGGACAGAACTACCCGGACGAGTAACTCGGACGGCCGACAGTGGACGTTGCCGGTATTCTTTTCTATTTTTATATTTTCAATATCTATAGTCGTTTATAGATATTGAATCGAAACAACAGAATAAAGACAAAATGATTAAATTAAACTATAAATACATTCAATTTGCACTGTAGCCGCCGGCAGTCTAGCGAGAAATCCCGAGTTCGGATTTTCTTAGACGGTTGATCGGCCGTTTTCGTGCGTTATCGGACGATGACGGTCGTGTTGGTGTACGCGTTCTCTTTGTTTTATAAGTTATTCGATCTTCCGATATCGGCCGTCATCGCCCGAGCAAACTTCGGCCGGATTAGGTGTATGCGAAGCTTAACTCTCCGGAAATCTGTAGTCTATGATCATGTCTTAAATGATCGCCACTATGATATCAGTTTCATTGACCACAAATTCTCGCGAAAGAACATTGATTTAGAAATTGGTAGACCATGGATAATTCGTGAGGTTAATGGAATTAAAAAACATCTTAATTTCAATAAAGTAGGCGGTTGGCTGTGTGAGATCTTGTTATTAATAGAATTAAATCTAATCCCAAGTGTTATACTGCAAGGCTTCATGAAACAAAAAGACTAATAAATAAAAGCTGAAGGTATGTAATTCGGGTAAAGAATGACGTATCGGGACATCCGGCTAACCGACGAATCGGGAAGACGATCCCGTGAGCGTGGGATTTAATAAACACTCAAAACAGCGGGAGTTAAAAATTAGTAAAATTAAACGTGATAAAATAAATAATAATTTATTACATATTGTCGATTTAATAAATTTAGAGAGTGCCTTATAATGGTGGTGTAAGAGAATCCATAATCCCATATTATTGCCTGGATGCCGTAAAAGGCAAAAAGGGAAGCTAAAACAACAACTTTATTATGAAAAGCAGCAAATACCACCAAATACATCACCACGTATTTTTTTATAGATAAATGGTGACAAACAAGCACACAGTCCACTTGATGATAAGTTGATGCTGCGTCCAATAGACATCTATCCATTTCACACATTTATCCTTGATTAAGAATCAAATTGCAGCAGAGGTTCTGACGGCTAAAGGTGTCTTGGCCGCAGTGATAGAGAGGACTTAGTGTGGTTTTACAGTGACGCTTTCGCCAGCGCGGGTGGTAAGTGCGGCCCGTAAACGCGCGGATGACCCGCTCGAAACTATAAGAGCACGTTCAGACTCGGCGGAAACCGTGCGGACGCAAACCGCGCGGGTCCGATCCGCGAGAATAGTGAAGTGTTCAGACAAGCGCGGTTATTGTGCGGTGCGAGGACTGCGAGGTAGGGTGACAGCCTTTCAGTTCAATCATGGAAGTTGAAGAGGCAATATGTGTGTACTTACTCCTACTCCACAAAAAAAAAGGAAACGGCAGTATTGGGTGCATCCAATTTTACAAGATCGGTTCACTCATGGTCAGTTTGTGTCTTTATATGCAAAGTTAAGGAATTATGATTCCGAATTTTTTAACTATTTAAGAATGTCAATAAAGTCATTTGACGAATTATTGGAAATAATCAGTGAACAAATTACATCTTCTAATACCCATATGAGGTCAAGCGTATCACCAGAAGAAAAACTCGTGATCACTTTAAGGTAAGGTATTTATTTTTATTTAATAATTATCAGAATATATATTTATGTAATATAAGAATATATATTTATATTTATGTTATATTAGAATATATATTGGGTATTTATTTTCACATAATATCAGAATATATATTTTCTACAATAGAAGACTGTGAGTCATCAGTAGTGTATGATGAAGGCGATGGAGATCCCGCTGGTACAATTGTAGAGTATCCAGTAAAATATCCTTGTGGATTTGAATATGGTTGGCTATTTAAATATGCTGTATTATGCATGTTTTGCTGGTTTGTTGTAATGCGAAATGGCAATGGTAATTTCTGTCCCTTCTCTATTACTTGAAGTAATTCGATTTTAGTAGCCAAACGCTTGTTTTCTGGAACTTTTTTTAATTCTTTGTACAAAGATAAACAAAAAAAGCTTATCATCATCTTGGTTAGAAATATTTTCTTGTAATTCTCTTTGTAATTTATCTCGTGACTGAATGCTCTCCTCTAATATGTTAGCCAATCGATCTTCTGGTGCACTTTTACTTTTTTTTCTTTTTTTGGGGGGAGGGGAGCGTATTTCACGTGCATTCACAAAATTATTTTGGTCTTTGTCACTGTCTTCATTATGCTCATTTTTCGCTTCTTCTATGTTACTAGTTGTTTCTTTATTTTCTACCGTCTTCTGAAGAAAGGAAAGCCGGTCAAAATACATGTATTTTGAACCTTTACATGCACCTGAACCAGAAGGAGCTGACTTGCCTTTTTTGAATTCCTTGTTGTAGGCATCACATATGTTCTTCCATTTTTTTTGCAATGTTACACCTGAATAAGAAATTTATCGTTAAGAAAAATGTTAAGGTTTTCATAATATGTGCTAGTATTTTTTTTTTGTTTCAGATATCTGGCTATTGGTTGTTCCTTTGGAGAACTTCGTTACAACTTTCGTCTTGGCAAATCTACAACCACAGGAATTGTCCGTGAAGTATGTAAAGCTTTGTGGAAAATACTCGCAAAAAAAGTCATGCCCGAACCGAGTGAAGATGTGTGGGAGAGAATAGCTATAGATTTTGAAAGATATGCAAATTTCCCCAATTGCATAGGCGCCATAGATGGCAAACATATAAGGGTTATAATGCCTGATGATTCTGGATCTTTATATTATAATTATAAAAACTATTTTTCTATAGTACTTTTGGCACTTTGTGACGCTAATTACTGTTTTACTTTTGTTGACATTGGATCATATGGAAAAAGTAGTGATTCTGCAATATTTAAAAATTCAATATTTTATAAAAGATTAATAGAAAAATCATTACACATACCAAAACCTAAACCAATATCTAACGCAGATCCTTTACCATTACCATACGTTATAGTTGGCGATGAAGCGTTTGGTTTATCGGAAAACTTAATGCGACCCTATGCGGGTAAAGGCTTATCATACGAAAAAAGGATTTTTAACTATAGGTTATCTAGGGCCCGACGTAATATTGAATGCAGCTTTGGTATTTTAGCAAACAAGTGGCGTATTTTTCATAGGCCTATAAACGTTAACATAGACTTTGCCGAAGACATAATAAAGGCATGTTGCGTGTTACACAATTTTGTTAGGACAAGAGATGGTGTACGGTATAAAGACACTTTGTACACTGCGCCAATGAGTAGTCTTAATAAATTACATGCAGGAAGAGGTACACCTTCATCTTTGAACATTAGAGATAGATATGCTAATTACTTTGTGAATGAGGGTCGTGTAGAATGGCAAGATACTAAAATATAAACTTATAAATATGTATATTACATTGGTAGGTATCTATATTATGTAAACACAATCACAAACAATGTAAAGTAACTACTAGGAGAAATGTTTAAATAAAGTACCTACTAACCAAAAAGTTTTTTCTTTTCCAATGAATCCTCGTTTATACCAAAAATCTCTACCAGGTCCTGCCAAGCCTTATTTTTGGCAATTTTATTAGAATAATCTTCACACTGGATGTCCCATATTGCTGGTCTTTTTTCAACTTCGTCAATGAATAGTTCGGTGTCAAAGCGCTCCATTGTCATACGTGCGATACGCGCGGATTCCACGGAGCAACTGAACACGCCCAGGGATTGTCATAGAATTACGTCCGCGCGGCGAACGCGCGAATTCATTTTCTTGCGGTCGAGTTGCGGCTACCGCGCGGTTGCATGGTCCGCGCGGTGTAGTATGAACGTTCTAGTACTATGCCATTATAATAAGATCCGCGCGGTTGACCCGCGCGGTTTGCGTCCGCGCGGTATCCGCCGTGTCTGAACTAATGGTTACCCTTAAACGAGCTTAGAGTCGCGCGGTTTTGTATACTGTTGAATTACGCGGCTGAATGCCGCCAGCGCGGGCCATCCGCGCGTGTTGTTTACACTATGTAACGATTGACGATCGACGAACGATCCAAGAGACGCAACGCTCGTGGCCCGCGACACTTATCAACCGTGCTGGCGAAAGCGTCACTGTAAAACCACACTTACGAGTACCAGGAATGTCGGCGGTAGTGACGAAGACGTCGTTCAGCATTGAAAGAGGACTTTAATGGGGGCTTTTGGTGAGCTGTAAAGAAAATAAATGAATTTAGACTAATCTAGTAGCGACAGTTCTTATCCGTGCGACAGCATCGGCACTAGTCTTATCTAAAAACTTTTAAGGAATGCCTTTATTTGCTGCTGATCGAAAATACCTAAATACAGCAGTGAAGTTATAGAGGCTAGTAAAAAAGATAAAGATGCTTACCATTGGGTTATATTGTTTAAGTATAGTGACTCTATTGTATCTAGTACCAACATTTAAATATTTTTTATAGAATAGGGGTGCTAAACGAGCACAAATTTAAACGTGGTAGAGCCACACTGCATCTATATTATAGTACTAGCATGAATGAGTCGGCTCGATCGAGGAAGGACCATGCTTTCAGAGAACACCAGTATAAAATTTGTACGGTGTGTGTGTGTTGTGTTTTGTACGGTGTGTGTAGAGAATCGGAGACCTTTTTTATTAGAAACGAGGCATTCCATCTAATTCCTCAGGGGTCACAACGCGATGAATCACGGTATCCATTTACCATAATGTAGACTGTTTGCTCATTTGCCCCATTACTTTAAAAAAACATAATCCATCTGGTAGATGGTGAATGTGCGTAGCCCAGTAGGATCTATCCTCGATTAAAAATCAAAATGAAGATGCATTGTCACCCTTGAGGATTAAGATGTGTACCTATGCCTTGTTTCCAGTAAAAAGGATTTCCGGTAAAAATATAAAAATAACATAACTCATACTAAAGGGCAATTCTAAATTACGAAACGTGATTTTAAACAAGGAAATGGTAGGTTATTATCTCATCAAATCTAGGTTATAATCTCAGGAAGTTAGGCGTGAGTGTTTTAAGTATGAGTAACAAATGACATTTAAATGTCAAAAAATGTGCCGGATACATCACGACTGTGGACAATAATGACATTTAAAAAATTATACGTTGCCTCTAGTTCTCTATAATTCATTTTATCGATGAATGAACAAGATATGTTTTCAAGTCATAATGAAAACATTTTATTCTAGGTTTAATTTCATGAACGTCAAAATCTACACCGGTTTGCATAACAATGCCTCAGAGAATAACCGGATATTTAACTAGGTAGTAGAACTCCTTCCGGGCTAAGCCTGTTTAATTACAAACTGGAGGTATAACAGGCTATATAAGACCTCAAAGGAGACAACATATCTTTAGCCCCCTTTATTTGAAGTTGCAAGTGTCCCGGGAGCAGATAGGCTGCATTGACCACTAACCATCAAATGGGAAAGTAATGAAAACATTTGGAAGAAGCAATTCTAAGTAATCAGAAAAATATTACACTAGTAATTTACTAAAATTTGAAGCCCGCCGATACGAATAAAGATATCCTAAAAAATCTCTGTAATTAGAGGACTGTGCCTAACCTGTGGGATGTTTGTAGGCCTCCAGCCTGATACTTTAATTATTAATGTTTTATGCGAGTGACAGTAAACATGATTTATTATAATAATTTATTACTGTTAGACAAAAATATTATGTCAATACCAAGTGTTTTTTGTAATTCCCACCGTACGACGCCTCCGAAACTTTAATTATTACGTACCAAATTTTATTGAATCTATTTGAGCATTTGTTGAAATATAGCACTGAGCTTTAAGAGGCTTTATTTGATATCCTGATCCTGCCCTAAATAAATATTTAGCGTGACGATTTACACGGTGACGATTAGTACGGTATGTAGGTATGAAAGCGTTACCTCCCTCCCCCGCAATTGTTGAGAGAATTAATACTATAGCAGGAAGAATTTTAGGACAAACAACGTACGCCTAACCTCTAGTATGTCTCGGTGGGCACTGGCCACTTGTAGTGTTTGATTTTATTTTTTTATAAATAATAAAATTTTAAACGAATTAAAAGAATGTGATTGTAATATGACCTAAAATGATAAGCCTTTTACAATATAATTTGTACACGATTTCATTATGGAATCCCGGCAATGTACATGTTTTAATAGAGATTTTTTATTGAGCGTATTACTATTTATTTATTTATTTAATTGTAACAGGAAAACTTACAGCTTTTAATTAATACTATAAGGTATATAATATAATTTACAAAGTATGCCTATTAAAAGTTTTCACAGATGAGTAATCGGTTTGAGTAAATACATGCAACATATATAAGTAGATATAATTTATACATTGGTGTTGATTAGGTTTAAGAGTTCAAGAGTATATTGCTACTGAATTCAGATGTTATCAATTTGCAGATAGTAGTACCACTAGTAGAAAAGAGGTCAGCCTTATCACAGTCCTTAGAAAATTTATTAAATGAGTTACATGCTCTTAAAAAGAATGAGTTTCGCCTGTAATTTGATCTACATAAAGAAACATGTAAGGGATTGTAATAGCGCAGTGAACGAGAGGGAACTGAGATATGTAATCTTTTTTAATAAGTCCGGGCAGTCTAAACGATCTTGAGCAATTTTACTTAGTAAGACCAGGTCAGCTTTATAGCGCCTAGTTTGCAGCGGGAGGAGATGAACATGAGAACACTGCAATTTGTAGCCTCCTTTGAATATATGAAATTTAGAACCTACATATCGAATGAATTTTTTTTGAATCGCCTCGATTTTGTTGATATATATTTTATATTGAGAATTTCATACTTGACATGCATATTAGAAATGACTACGAATAAGAGAACAAAACAATATTTTCCTTGATTGATTGATTGATTTCATGAATTGATTATGATTCGTGTTTCTGTCTTATTACATCACTTTTCCGTATTTACAATTTTCATAACATAATTTTTTTTTTGCTCAAAAACTATATTATGTCTGTAGACAGAAGTTGATTAAATTTTAAAAGAACTGCAAAGTAACTTTTTACGCTAGGACATATCGCAAAAAATCAATTACTTCCATTTTATTTATCGATTGCTGAAACTTAGGTAGCTAAATTAAAACACGCATACAGGTTAAAACATTTCTTAGCTAGCAACAGATGGTGGTTTGTATAATTTTCAATACATAAGAACTAAAATATGTGAAGTATAATCATGTCTAACTTGAAACGTGTCCGATATAACCAAGTATATCGATAACGTTAAATATCTTTCCAGTTTAATTCACTGTATTCGTGAAGCCACAATGCAGTTGTAGTATGACTTTACCACGAAAGGGTCTGCTCGACCTGGAAGAACCAGGCGCATATGATATTTCATATGGGGAATTATGAAAACCAAAATATAAAACAATCAACAATGACAAACCACCAGCGATGCATCTTGCATTTTGATTCTTAATTGAGGAAATTTTGCATCAGAATAATATTTTCATCTTAAAGATTGTATATTACAGTGTGTTTTACAAAAACTTAGTATTAAATTTTATTTAAAACAAAATTTAAATAAGTTTGACCTTGACCCAACGAAAACGGAAATAGCATGAAGGCTGCGGGGAAATGTTCCCCATTAAATTTCGTGACTCCGTTACGCTGCGCACGCGTCTAAAATGTCAAGATCTTGACGTCACATCACCGAGTTCAAGTGTTAATGTACGAAAAAGTGATATGACAGACATAAAATTTGTCGCGATAGATGCTATCGTTTACATCGTTTATAATTAATTTTGTATTTAAGTTTTTTTATTACTATATCCACTCTTACATAATTATATTATCTATACTAACTTTTCGCACCGCCAACTTCCAAAATAGTACGGATGCCAGAAAATATATACGAGTGCATATTAACTGCAATAAGTAAGTCCTTTGCTAGATAAAGGCATTTTCATTTCTGATATCATCACCAATCCACTAGCCCAGCGTGGGGCTATTTGTAGCAATGGATTCAATAGACTATTCATTGATAAATAGATGCTGGATTGATTTCTATACAGAATGCTCAAAATCCACGATAACATAAATAACATCACATAATACAATTTAAAGATTATTAACACACTAAGCGTTATCAATTTGCGGTAATGTTATGTTATTTATTAAATTAATTATTAAATAAAATCCTATTATAGAAAAAAGCAAATAATAGTGTATTTAATGAGCCTAATATTTAAGCTATTATTAGGTCTCTTTTTTCCCAAGAGATAATTTGGGTTACATACCCCACATATTGTCATTTTCTACCGCTAATCGTCAGTGTACCACAGGAAATATTTAAATGCATAAGTGTTTGTGCTCACGCAATGGCACTTTCTCGTCCGTACTTTTTGAACCCAAATAGAACGGAGATCCGCTACAATTGAAAGAGAACTGGATCTAGTGTCTAGCCGGTGGTAACTTTACGGCACATGGCATTGGGTCTTCCACAATACCTTTCTGCCTCGCCAGCTCCACCAACATCATATGCTTATAAGCTTTGTTGTGCCTTTGCCACTTCTATGCACTGAACGGGAACAAAAAACTGGACTATAAATACGAGTCCTCACTCAAGCAGGTTTAGCCCACAAACCAACGTGGTTTACCGGGATGTGGTCGCTGCGTGCCTAACAGATACTTGGAGCCACTGATGAAAGAAGAAAGCAAGTTGCAACCGGTGAAATTCTGTGTTAAAAGACCGGCAGGCAGAAAAATTATCATTACAACCTACTACATCCCAGTAGCGGCGTACTTAAATGGCAGGTCAAGGAGACTCTGAGTTTGTTTATCACTCTTATTTTATAAAAATTGGTCAAGTTTGTATTCAGAAAACGCGTACAGTAGTGTCCGGTTGTGAGATTATCTCTAATATTCCGTTAGTATCCACAATACAGCTTTCATAATATTTTAAGTTAAAAGTATACTCTAATAAGTGTTTCTTAAAAAAATTAGAAAAGATATTATTAATATTTATAGATAGATTACATTTTGGATTTTAGTTGTCTCATTTTAGATAATTTTCGTAATTTAAACTTGATACTAAGAAAACTAAGTAACTAACTAAAATAAACAAAATTTGTTCATGGAACTTTCTTGTATCATTACAACACTTCTAATGATAGGGTCAGAAAGCCATAAAGAATAATAGCGCTTATCCTTGGAAATAAAACCACTCAAATAAGAGTCTTCGCGAGTAACATGCCATCTTGATGACGACTACTGTTAGATATGCCACTAGCAAGCCCAGAAGAAATTGTAAATAAAACCAAAGTAGTTTTTTTTTAAGTTTATAGTAAGTGTCGTGTAATAAGTAATATATACTGTTGTAATATAACTAATAACAGAACAAAGGTAAAAAGTATTAATTTAAGACTTGTATATTATAATGTTACGTAAAACAGATATTATGAATACCTTAGTCAAGTTCTTCGCTTATGGATGACACTAATGTAGATCCGGTTGGTTTTGTTCGAATTGTTATACGTTCAATGATGCTACATGAATTATAGTTATTCGTTATTCTGCCGACAGCTTCTAGGAATCTTAACAACAAGTCAACTGATACAACCTTGTGTTATTTTATAGTTCATAGTTGTATAAACAATATATTTAGCTTTGAAAGAATCTAAAGCTTTTGGAATAAATACAAATCTTTTAAAACTTCAAGAATAATAATTATATTCAATCGTCTTCAGAGGCAAATTATTTTATAATTTAAAAAGTTATATATTATTAAGTTACTAAGTTACGGGTTCATCATTACGGCCCTTCACAAATCCACTGCTGAACATAGACCTCCCCAAGGAAGCCACAAAGCACGGTCCATCGACTTCCTGCATGTCTTAACAAGTTATCACTCCATCTAGTGGGGTGATCGCCCCACACTTCGCCTACAGGTACGAGGCTACCACCTGAGAAACTTTTTTCCCAATCGGTTTTCGGTTCATCGAGCTATATGGCCGACTAATGACCACTTCAGCTTACTAATCCATTGGGCTATGTCGGTCTCTCTGTTTCTACTGCGGATATTCTCATTTTACAGTTTATTATGCAGGGGAAGAGAGGGGAAGAGGGGAAGAGGGAAAGGTACAAGAGTCATGGTAGCTCAGATGGTTAACGCTCGCTGTAAATATAACAGAACGCGAGTAACCCGGATACGATCCCGACGGCACCAATTAAATTGTTAATTGCAAGTTTAAGTGCTGATTTACTACGTGCTCGGCGGTGAAGGAAAACATCGTGAGGAAACCTGCATGTCTGAGGCATAAGAAAAAAAAATATTTCGAAGACATGTGAAGTTCGCCAACACACATTCGGGCAGCGCGGCGAACACTTCCCCTTGCCCTAAAACCCTCTCAGAAATGAGGGGAGGCTTGTGCCCAGCAGTAGGACGTATATAGGAGGTATCTTTTATGCAAGGGAACCCCGAGCATAGCCCTCTGTATAGCTCGCTGAGTAACCTTGAGCATCCTCATACGGCCAGAAGTGAAGACCATATCTCAGATCGGTAAGTCATCACTGGAAACACGCACTGGTTGTACAATCTCGTTTTCAGGTTTTGAGGTATATCTGAAGAGAAGATGTATCGTAATCTCCCGAACGCTGCCCAGCCGAATTGTATTCGTCAATTAACTCTTGGTCGAAGTTAGACTTACTTAGTCGGACTGTTTGTCCCAGTTAAACACACTCATCAACAACTTCGAGCTTAGTGCTCCCAATAACTACCGGCATAGGTGTGACATGGACGTTACACATGATCTTTGTTTTGTCCATGTTCATCTTAAGAGTCCGTTGGGAGACACTATTGAGGTCGATGTGCATAGTACTCCAGCGATTTTGCCATAATGACTCCAATCGCCAATTTGGTCGATGAAGTGATATTAAGATATGACTGGGCACTGCATATATGCTAAACTAAAAGCGTTTATTATGGTACAAGTAGTTATAAAAGTTAGGATAACATATTATATAGTCAAGTCTGTCAACTTTACCAATGCAATGGAAACTAATTATGCTATCAGGGATGTACAGGTACAAAATTATAATTAACGCTGAAAACGTAACGTTTTTCGGGATTTACCATTTCTTGGATAAAAATTTAATAACTAATTGACAGCACTGTTATCAATATGGCAACATGAGAGTAATTTTTTTTATTATTTTTAACGCGGAATTGTGCCGGCGATGTACCGCACGTAACCTCTTTGTTCAGTACTCCAGAACTCTTGTTGCTTTTGTTTGAAATACTGAATGTAGGTATCTATATCTTTGTAGAAAGGTAATATTAATGGTTAGGAAAGGTAATATTTAGATTTTAACATGGTGGTATTTTCATTTATACATAAAACTAACTTGGCAAAGTTACCATACTAGTGATGTGAAGACGTGAAGGTTAATTTGCCATGTTTTGCTACAACCAAGGGTTGTTACTTTCAACCTATATATTAACCGATTACGGCAACTCAAAGAAAGGATTTTATTCTGAACATTCTATTTATGTATGTTTGTTTAGATTTATCATTGTATACCTGAACCTGCAATCTTTTAGACCGATTTTACGTAGTAAGATTTAAATCAATTTATCTTTATTGAAATTGAATAAAAAATAGAGAAATCTATATTAATATTACAGCGTTGTCGGATATTAATAATGCAATTACTACTCAGTATTTTTCATTTTTAACATAGTGTATAATATTAATTAACACCCAAAAAGCAGTGTAATTTTTAAAGATTATGAATGTTTTGTTATTAACACTTTTGTTATAAAAACAATATTTTGGTTAATTACAATTATTTTTAAACCTGATCGTAATAAAATGATACTAGATAAATGTTTGTGACAAGCTTTATGTTTGATCTATATTATAATTAAATCAAGCTTATTAATGTACCAATTAGATTTTAAATATTAGACTAGAGTATTTGTTTTGTTATGTTTTAGATTTTTGCTAAAGAAGTTATTGTGACAAGATGTAAATAAAAAATTTAGGTAAAGTACGTGATCAAGGATTTTTGACAACCCTGACTCACTTGACACATTTTCAACTTTTACGAAAAATTTAATAATGAATGAGCAACTTTGCCACTAGCGTAAACTTTGTTGCTTTAAACACAATTAAAGTTAATATGGTAAAATTACCATCAATTTTGAAGTCAAATCCTGTTTTTGTTATTAAAAACTCTGATGTAGAAGTTGCCACAAAGTGAGGTTAATTTTGCCATTTTCTATTTTACGATATTTTGTCTTATTTAATGTTATTATTTTTAAATCACTAATATATATCAAATCTATGAAGACTATAATGTCACATTTAACATTGAGGCCCACTCTAAGAGTGAGTACCTTTTATGTTGAATAATTGGTCCTAGACTTTGACATTTTTGGAAAGACTTAAAAGTTACCAGGTTTCGCGGTAATGATAATATTGTTTATAAATTGATTTAACCATATTTTTTTTGTACACTGAATTTATAATTTTGCCTCAATTATCCATTAATTAACAAAATCATAATTAATAGATTACCTCATGGGAGAGGCGAAGGTGGGCTTAATATTATTATTAGGTATTATTAAGTTGCTCCTGTTTCGGTGTCCTAATGTGGCCTCATACGACCACCATAGGATAGTATTGGGTTATTAACGAATAATAAAACATTCTTCACGAAACGTACCTGGATCACAAGAGAACAAATTAACAGCAAGGAGTATTGTAATTAACTGCATCTTCAACCAAGGTCGCCATTTTCGTGTGGTGGCCATTTCCATTATTCATTAAATCTGAAACCCAACAAAAACATTTTTTTTAATTTCACAATAACATTTAAGAGCATTTCTGCATATTTTAATTAATTGATTACTAGTAATGATAATTTCCAAAAATTATACATAGATAAGCGGGTCGTGTTGTAACAATTTATGAAAATATGTAATTTCCTAATAATTTCTATAATATATCTTTTTCGTTTGCTAAAAGAACTAGTTATTAATTATACTACAAACAAAAATAGTATATACATAATTAATTTTCGACTAAAGGTAGACGTTTATTTAAAATTTTATAAAAAGTTTAGTTTGTTCTAAATAAAAAAATGATTTGTGTCTGAAAGTTTTGATTTAACTCATATTTCCTCATGTCAAGCGGAATATAGAAATAATGTTGTGGAGGTAAAAGCAAA
This sequence comes from Parnassius apollo, assembly GCA_907164705.1. Lineage (NCBI taxonomy): Eukaryota > Metazoa > Arthropoda > Insecta > Lepidoptera > Papilionidae > Parnassius > Parnassius apollo. Next base: position 1,286,208 of record CAJQZP010001435.1, read on the forward strand.
GTTGCATTTATTACTTTATAGATCGCGACAACATTGAGCTTAAGTCATATATATATATTTATTTATTTTTTATTTATTTATTTATTTATTTAACATATTATACACGATAAAAGGCTAAGGCTAATAGCTTAAGTCATATATATATGACTTAAGCTATTAGCTTAAGCATTGTTGCGCGCCATAATTAATGCCTGCTACATGGCGAGTTACCATTAGCACCATCTAGTATCGAGTAGCAAAACTAGGAGACTCAAGATCTTTCTAGAAAATTCCATACTACCACTTTCTACACCTAGTCAGTCTGGACCAGTACGTACTCGAATATTCTAGATATTTCAGTAAAAGAGGCCCTATATACGGCCGGTAAGGACCATGACCAAGTCAGTATTGAATTGACGATTCAAGCGAATACTTCGAAGCGATATAACTGCGAACTAAAGTGATCAGTAGGACAATTGTGTTTAATTATTAGTGTGTTTTAAGTTGTAATTGGTATTCGGTATTTAAGATGTCAATTTTGGTAATCAATTGACAGTTCTTATTGTCACGAACCTCAAACTCGTAACAATATGTAAAGTCCGCTCACGCGTTAAAACAACGCTATTTGCTAAGAACTCTCTCATGAGAGAGAGAAAGCAAGACACCACAGGGATATTTGTAGGTTCTAGTAATATAAATTTCTTTGCTACTTTTATTTATAAAATAATTACAAATATTTCGTTATAATCAAATTTCACCTTAGGAGGTAATATCTTTCGAAAACATAGCTTTAGCCCATGTAGTCACTGGTAAATATATCCACTACCTCATATCATCCCGTGCGTGTCGTAAGAGGCGACAGAGGGAAAATGAGGCAGAAAATGGGCAGCACAAGAAAGGACTATAGACCGATTTCGCTTCTAGGTCGCATCTACGTGCTATTTTCAAGAATCATTACGAATAGTCTATCCCACAGACTCGACGACATTCAGCCTTCCGAATAAGCCGGTTTCCGTAAAGGCTTTAGCACCATAGACTACAAACATACCCTTCGGCAAATTGTACAGAAAACCAAAGAGTACAATCTGCCACTTTGGCTTGCTTATGTGGATTATGAGAAAGCCTTTGATTTCATTGGAATTTGGCTGTTGCTTAAGTCCTATCAGCGGTGCCAACTTGACTGTCGGTATATCGAAGTACTGAAGTGCTTGTACAGTGGGGCTACGATGGCTATCCGAGTACAGAACCGGAGTACGAAACTTATCTAACTGCAGACAGATGTAAGTCAGGGTGACGTTATATTCTCGAAACTTTTCACCGCTGCATTGTAAGATGTTTTCAAGCTATTGAACTAGAAAGGATACGATTTTAACATCAATGGCGAGTACATTTGCACCTTCGATTTGCCGACGATATATATTTCATATGGCAGAATCGCTCGAGGACCTAAGCACTATGTTAATAGTGACTTCTAACGGTTAGATCTTTAGATGAAGATGGACAACACAAATATGATGTTGTGCTACTTCCATGTCACACCTGTACCGGTAGTTGTTGGGAGCCCTAAGCTCGAAGTTGTTGACGAATATGTTTATCTGGGACAAATAGTCCGACTAGGTAAGACTAGGCAGACTAGGTAAGAGGGATTCAACTTGGCTGGCCAGCGTTAGGGAAATTACGACACATCTCGTCAAGTATACCTCAAAACCTGAAAACGAGATTGTACAACCAGTGTATTATACCAGTAATGACTAATGGATTTGAGAAGGCTGCTACTGCTGGCCGTATGAGGAAGCTTAATGTCGCTCAGCAAGCTCTGGAAAGGGCTTTGCTCAGAATCTCTCTACGTGATAAACTTAAAAATGAGGATATCCGCAGTAGAACTAGAGTGACCGACATAGCCTAACAGATTAATAAGCTGAAGTGGCAATGGGCCGGCCATATAGCTCGAAGAACTGACAACTGGTGGGAAAATGTGGGAGTGATAGCCTTGTATCGGTAGGCAAAGTGTATGGCGCTCCCTCACTAGATGACTTGACGACCTGATAAGACATGCAGGAAGTTGATGGATGCAGGTGGCTCAGGATCGTAATTTGCGGCATTCTTTGGGGGAGGCCTATGTTCAGCGGTGGAATTGTGAAGGGCTGTAGTGATAATGATGATGATAGCTTTAGTAGTTCATGAATAAAACGCCTAATAATTATTAACACATTTCTTCTCTTTCCAATCATGTATTAGAGACTATATAAGTCTATTGTTGAACCAAGGCTATAGGCTTTTTCCAAATATTGCCTCTTTTGGTTTTGCCATAGTTGCCAAGTTTGGCAACCAGATCTTTTATAATCTGAGTTGGTGCAAGAGGATGCTGTTGGTCATCCCCTGTTTCAGTTTACCTCTGTCACCTCTTACGACTTCTACAGTACAAGATGGGGTAGTGGATACTCTTACAACGCCACTACATGGTTAATCTTTTTAGGGTTTGTGCATAGAATACTACAATACATACATAATAGAACGGCGGAGTGGGCGGAGCCCGTGTAGCCACTAACATGATACTAACATGTCAATTCACACCTATAAATGACAACACAATCAATGGTTTCCGATTTTCGTGTCAAGCGTCGCTGCATGCAAATTATTTAAAAAATGGCAAATTGTGCAATAATTACGTGTCGAAAGAACAGCGGGAAATGGAATTTAAATAAAGGAGACATATAATATATAGACATATAAATATACCTGAATCTCTGAAAACTAAAGTGTACAACCAGTGCGTGTTGCCAGTGATGACTTACGTATCAGAGACGTGGTCCTTCACTGCTGGCCGTATGAGGACGCTCAAGGTCGCTCAGCGAGCTATGGAGAGAGCTATGCTCGGAGTTTCTCTGCGTGATAGACTCAGAAATGAGGATATCCGCAGTAAAACCAGAGTGACAGACATAGCCCAACGGATTAGTAAGCTGAAGTGGCAATGGGCCGGCCATATAGCTCGAAGAACCGATAACCGATGGGGAAGAAAGGTTCTCGAGTGGCAGCCTCGTACCGGTAGGCGTAGTGTAGGGCAACCCCCCACTAGATGGAGTGACGACCTGGTAAGATATGCAGGAAGTCGATGGATGCAGGTGGCTCAGGACCGTGCTTTGTGGCATTACTTGGGGGAGGCCTATGTTCAGCAGTGGACTTGTGAAGGGCTGTGATGATGATGATGAGATAGCGACGACCATCCGCGCGTCTACGGGTGCCTCTATAGGTCCCATAGCGTAATGCCGAAACAGACCGACTCTTCGACCACGTCCAAATGGCTACAGATTCATTGCTACAGCAGATCCCCTCCGCAGAGATCGTGATCCTCGGCGACTTTAACGCCCATCACGCCGAATGGCTTGGTTCACGTTTAACCGATCATGCGGGGAGATCTGTTCATGATTTTGCCTTAGCATATGGTCTGACACAACTGGTTACTTCGCCTACGCGGATTCCAGATGTGGAGGATCATGCACCTTCCCTGTTGGACCTTCTGCTGACCTCTCACCCGGACGGATATCAGATTTCCGTCGAAGCCCCTTTAGGCTCCTCGAACCATTGTCTTGTCCGGAGTGTGGTGCCACTCACTCTGAAATCGCAGTTCCATTCTGCAGGCTGCCGCCGTGTTTGGCACTATAGGTCAGCCGATTGGGATGGGATGCGGTCTTTCTTTGCATCCTACCCTTGGGGGCGGGTTTGCTTCTCGCCGGACGATCCCAACGTTGTTGCGGATTCTGTCGCTGATGTGGTACTTCAGGGTATGGAACTTTTTAATCCTTCTTCTGTGTTGCCCATTGGAGGTAAATCTCAGCCATGTTTTGGTCGCTCCTGTAAAATAGCATCATGCTATAAGCAGGAGTGCTACCGAGCCTGGGCTGACGCATCAGCGTCCCGGGATGTAAACACCAGCGCTATAAAAAATAAGTATAATTCCGCTTCTTGGTCCTTCAAAAGAGTCATTGCCAAGGCAAAGTCAGAGCACATAGGCAGAATTGGCGAGAAACTAGTTCACCTTCCTTCTGGAACCCGTGCATTCTGGTCTCTCGCCAAGGCTGTTCAGGAGAATTTCTGTCAGCCATCTCTTCCATCTCTGCACGGGAGGACGACTCACTGGCCCATACCGCAAAGGAGAAAGCCGATCTTATAGGCTCTTTCTTTGCGTCCAACTCGATTCTCGATGACGGGGGAGTACGCCGCCGACCATCCCGCGGTGTGAGTTCTCCATGCCGGAAGTGCAGTTCACACAGCGCTCGGTTCGCAAAGCACTCCTCTCCCTGGACATCCACAAGTCGAGTGGGCCTGACGGAATTCCCCCAATTGTGCTGAGGACGTGTGCTCCAGAGTTGGCACCGGTTTTAACGCGTCTCTTCCGGTACTCCTACTCCCTAGGCGTAGTTCCAAAATCATGGAAAACGGCTTTCGTCCACCGGATCCCTAAAAAAGGCGACCGCTCAGACCCGTCCAACTACCGGCCTATCGCCATCACCTCCTTGTTCTCCAAAACAATAGAGTCCATTGTAAACTGCCAGCTCATGAGGTACCTTGAGGATCATCAGCTGATTAGTGACCGCCAATACGGTTTTCGCCGTGGTCGGTCAGCTGGTGATCTTCTGGTCTACCTAACTCACAGATGGGCGGAGGCAGTAGAGTCCAAGGGCATTGGCCGTTAGTTTGGACATTGCGAAGGCCTTCGATCGGGTTTGGCACAAAGCGCTTCTTTCGAAGCTCCCTTCCTATGGGCTTCCCGAGAAATTGTGCGATTGGATCACCAGCTTTCTTGCAGATCGGAGCATCAAGATCGTTGTAGACGGTGCAAGCTCCGATTGCAAGCCTATTAATGCTGGTGTTCCACAAGGCTGCGTGCTATCGCCAACGCTGTTTCTTCTGCATATCAATGATATGTTGCAAACCCGTAACATTCATTGCTATGCAGATGACAGCACTGGTGATGCTCTTTACACCGGCCAAGCCAATATTTCTCGGGAAAACGTCTCCGAGTACCGGGACAAACTTGTGTCTGAAGTCGAGTCTTTGCTGAACAGAGTCTCGGTTTGGGGGCGACTAAATCTAGTCCAGTTTAACCCCCAGAAGACACAAGTTTGCGCGTTAACCGCTAAAAAGAACCCCTTTGTCGTATCTCCTCAGTTTCAAGGCACTCCCTTGTTGCCTCAGCCAGTATCGGAATCCTCGGCGTTGACATATCGAGTGACGTGCAGTTTCGTGGTCACTTGGAAGAGAAGGCCAAATTGGCCTCCAAAAAGCTTGGCGTGCTCAGCAGAGCGGGACAGTATTTCATGCCGGCACACCGCCTGCAACTTTACAAGGCGCAGGTTCGGTCGCCCATGGAGTACTGTTCCCATCTCTGGGCTGGGGTTCACCAGTACCAGCTCCTTCCACTTGACCGCATCCAGCGCAGAGCGGCTCGAATCGTCGACGACCGAGTGCTTTTCGATCGGCTCGATTCACTGGCACTGCGAAGAGATGTTGCATCTCTTTGCATTTTTTTTCGCATATACCATGGAGAGTGCTCTGAGGAATTGTTCGGATTAATCCCAGCCACCAAATTTCGTGAGCGCACTACTCGGCAAACGTCCCGATACCATCCACACCATCTGGATGCTTTGCGGTCCACCACAGTACGTTTCAAATGGAGTTTTCTTACGCGTACAACCTCTCTGTGGAACAGTTTACCACCGGCGATTTTTCCGGACCGATACGACCTGGGGACCTTCAAGAAAAGAGCTTACTCCTTTCTAAGGGGCCGGCAACGCACCTGCAATTCCCCTGGTGTTGCGGTTGATCATGGGCGGCGGTAGTCACTTAACATCAGGTGAGCCGCATGCTCGTTTGCCCCCTCTTCTATATATACAATAATTATTGACTTCTATTGCAAATTGATAGCTAAATTTCATTTCATGAACATCTTTGCGGATATTTCTGGGATCTGTACAGCTGGTGATACACCAGCTTCCTGTTTACGGATACTACTGCAAATTTGTTGACAGAAAACCCAATAACTGATTTTGCCCCGACACGGGATTCGAACCCAACACCTCATGATCAGCAACCGCGTTTACGATCACGAGACTAACGAGACAGTCATATGGTTATTTAAAGTTACTACTAGTACTATAACAAACGAATGTACCTATCATTTGAAAAAAAGCGACAGTAGCCTAATGGCAGGACGCGGACCACGAACTCAATAAGGTCGTGGGTTCGAATCCGCCATTCGACTACTGGCATGAACCACTCGTAACACAAACAATTTAAGCTTACCACGAGTGGTTAAGGGGAATATTAGTAATGTTTATAGCATATGGTTGCGACAAGTGCGACAAGTGAACAGTCATATGGTTATTTAAAGTTATAAAGAAACATGTGTATCATTTGACAAAAAAAGCGACAGTAGCCTAATGGCAGGACGCGGACCGCGAACTCAAAAAGGTCGTGGGTTCGAATCCGCCATTCGACTACTGGCGTGAACCACTCGTAACACAAGCAATTTAAGCTTACCACGAGTGGTTAAGGGGAATATTAGTAATGTTTATAGCATATGGTTGCGACAAGTGGACAGTCATATGGTTATTTAAAGTTATAAACAAACATATGTATCATTTGACAAAAAAGCGACAGTAGCCTAATGGCAGGACGCGGACCGCGATCTCAAAAAGGTCGTGGGTTCGAATCCGCCATTCGACTACGGGCGTGAACCACTTGTAACACAAGCAATTTAAGCTTACCACGAGTGGTTAAGAGGAATATTAATAATATTTATAGCATTGTTAATATTCTTTTTTTTTAATTTAACAACTGCATGGCCTAGAAGTCAGAGTGCGTTGCTTGTCTTGAGTCCAACTTTAGTGGAACCGGACCACGGAAACCAAATGGAAATATTATTTATGTAAAATCTTAATTTTTTGCTTTATTTATTCAAATATAGGAACTGTATCAATGACCTTCAAATTGCTTAAATGTGCGGCAAGTGGAAGGTAAAATATGCACTTATAACTGTACTGGTCGCGATTATTCAAGCACCATACTTTACAAGGCCATTCAACTCATTTAAGTGTCGCGGTCGATAGAGAGAAATTTTAACACAATAAACATATTTTTGGTATCTTTACCAGAAAAAGTTATATTCGACGTATGCCTAACCGCTGAGTCGTGAGTTTTAATTTCAATTTCTAATTTTTAATTTTTAGTTTTAATTTCTCATCCTAATTCTTATCAATGTCCTACATCAATTGCATGTGGGACTATTTTTGAGCTCTTATATTTACTATTACTAGTATATTTATAAAAAAAAACACGATAAAGAAAAACCAAGTTTTTTCGTTATTTGCTATCTATTTAAAGGAGTTTTGTTTATTAAATTCTTGTATTGTTGATACAAGAAACATACATACATGTAGTATGTACATAAACTCCAAAGACACTAAAGTGACGAAAATGCTCTCGTTGGGCATCTTAGTAGATAACGACATCTTGTTAGTATAGACCCACATTGCGTTTGTCAGGATCCATGAGCTATGAAGCCACATTGTTGTTTATTTTAACTATTCTTTAGACTAGGCAATGGCTATGTTGATAACACAAATTTGACCGAAGCTATTACGTTGCGGATGCTCTAATACAAAGAAACCCTGGTCATTTTTATATTCGGAAACTCTTCCACGGCGCTCCGGGCGCTACGCGACTGAGTTCAATAGCAAAAGATCGCGTTTTGTTTTACAATTGTAAACCGAATAAAATTTTGAGAATCGTAAGGGTAATATCGGAAATACATCGGACGGTTAATTGTTAAAAATAATAAGTGTAAGAGCGGATCGTCACCTTGCTCTCTTGCTTACGCAATCAATCATTATCAACAATAACAGATTGTACTGCACTACACACTCTGTATAGAGCAAGTACCGTTCGACCATAATATGTACGTAATATGTCCCTGTTACAATCACATAGCAGTGTAACATGAGGAACGCAATTACATGATAACACCAAAGTATGAAAACAAACAGCAACATCATCTCACTATAATATATGGCAAGCCTCTCACCAACAAAATCTTCCTCGCGTGTACTTGAAAAACCACTACAACGGACAAAACCACAATACTGTCACGAGTCTTAGCAATCGTAGAATGACTTATATGCGGAATCTCCCGTACATTGCGCCTGCAGTGAGTTTTATATAATACACAAATGACTGTTCGTTTCTCAATATACCCTCAATTTTACCACGCTATCATCGCTATGACACTATGCTAAAGTGATACAACCTCTCGCTTAATTTTATACACGCGCCGATATATTTAAAAAGACTGAACGTGTCTAAATAGTTGATTTAGCCCCACTTGGGGCTAAATAAACTATTTAATTTTTTTTATTAAAAAAGAAAGAATAACATTATTCACATTCGCATACATAGGGAAATAAAAGTGATGAGTACTTCATATTAGATGAACAATATCTGTATTATTATTTATATTTGTATAGCATATTGATAAACAATATTCATTACAATGTATTACGTAGTACTATTATTTATTCTGTGATAATATGTTACTTGTGCTTGTGCTTCAGTCGCTCCAGCGGTGCGAAGTTGACTGTCGGTATATCAAAGTGCTGAAGTGTTTGTACAGTAGGGCTACGATGGCTATCCGATATATATAACCAGTCTACGATACCTATCCAACTGCAGAGAGGTGTAAGACTGCGTGACGTTATATTCCCGAAACTGTTCACCGCTGCATTGCAATACGTTTTCAAGATATGGTATTAACATATATGGCGAGTACATTTGCAACTTCGATTTGCCGACGATATAGTCCTAATGGCAGAATTGCTGGAGGACTTAAGCACTATGCTCAATGATCTCAATAGTATCTCCCAACGAATAGGTCTTAAGATGAACATGGACAAAACAAAAGTCATGTGTAATGTCCAAGTCACACCGATGACGGTGGTTGTTGGGTGCACTATGCTCGAAGCGGGTGACGGGTGGAGGGCCAAAATAGTCCGATTAGGTAAGTCCAACTTCGACCGAGAGGCCAATCGTCGAATTCAACTCGGCTGGGTAGCTTTTGGGAGATTACGACACATCTTCGCGTCAGGCATAACTCAAAACATCCAAACTAGATTGTACAACCGGTGCGTGTTGCCAATAATAATCTACGGATCTGTGACGTGGTTCTTCACCGCTGTCCGTATAAGGAAGCTCAAAGTCGCTCAGTGAGCTGTGGAAAGGGCTGTGCTCGGGGTTTTTCTGTGTGATAAACTTAGGAATGAGGATATCCTCAGTAGAACCAGAGTGACCAATATAGCCCAACAGATTAGTAAGCTGAAGTTGCAATGGGCCGGTCGTATAACTCAAAGAACTGGCAACCGATGAAAAGAAAGGTACTCGAGTGGCAACCTCGTACGGGCAGACGAAGTATACGGTGTCGTATATGTAGACAATCACTAAGAAATCAATTTTGAAAATTCAAACACTAATAAAAAATAATTTATTTTTCTACATAGTCTTCTATTAAGTCAATGCATTTAATCCATCTCTTTCCTAAACCCAGATTACCCTTAGGCAAGAAATCTTTATCTTGACCCTCCAAAAAAGCCTCAACAGCGTCCATCACTTTGCTATCGTCTGCAAACGTCTTGCTTGCAAGGTGTTCCTTGAGTTGAGGAAATAGATAGAAGTCACTGGAAACTAGATCTAGCGAATAGGGCGGGTATTCGAAAAATTGAAATACCATTTCTTGAATGGCTTTTTGAGCCGGAGCGTTATCGTGGTGAAATAGCACTCCAGCACGAAGTTTGCCACGTTTTTTTTTCTTTAATAGCCGCATAACCATAAATGCCTGGTATATGCCATTTTTTCAAAACAACCCCTTACGCGAAGGTCAAAGGGCGTTCAAATTAATGCTCATTTTTAATTTACAAGTTGGTTGAAAAATCTAAAACAAAAAAAACTTATTTTTAACTTTTTCGAAAATCTTTTAAGACGAAAATCAAATAGTTGTATTATTTAAACAATTAAAAGCTAACATCATCATACAGCTCGGTTCCTAGTAGTGAAGTGTCTAGAACGCTGGATGTTATCAAGTAATACGAATGCAATATCAGAGATGTGTATGTATCACATAAAAACATAATATATTTCTCGATTAAAAAAGTATTAAATTCCTCATTTTAAGCTACGTCACGCCTTGAAGCAGCGTGGAATAGTGCACTGTTTTATCCTCTTAGACATGTGACAAGTCCTGTGTCCCGTATTGGGACTTATGTAATGTGATACTCCACTTTTTACCTTTGATAAATTGTATTTATTGTAAGTATTATATTGTATTGTAAGACTTGGATCCAATGCTCAAGTTAAGTAATCAGATGTGTTCCCTGCCGATACCTATTTATTCTCTTGGTATTTTATATACCTGCTGTAGCTATAACGTAATCAAGTTACTACCATGCCAGCCATGATTGATTGATTAATGATTTAACCTCTCATCCTATTTCATGTAGTAATGTGGCATTCGCCAAGAAAATAAAACAAAACGAATAACATAAACACAAATTGCTTTAAAGGTTAAGTCTAGTTAGTTATTCTCTATTGCAAAACGTCAGAATGCGTCAAAAAAGGCACGTATGGCAATTCACAATGCTATGTTAGTCCCTACTTTAACGTATGGTAGTGAAAGTTGGGTGTGGCAGAAGAAGCACGAGAGTAGAATAAACGCAGTAGAAATGAGATCATTAAGAGGGTAGACGGGCTGCATTTTTTCCATACAAATGTATTCCCCTATTTTATTCCTGGATAATGTCTCTAGAGTAATCGTTTTTGTTTATAAAAATCTAGATATATTGAAGGCATTTGAAGGACCCTGTCATTTACTTTTTTTCAAAAATTTATTACAAAAATAAATATGACTTTCTAAAAACCTAAAAAAAAAGCTACGTTTTTATACGTTTCCGTAATAAGACGACTACCAAAGAAATTTGAAAAGTTTTTAAGATAAAAGCAAATAATAGGAGCATAAATCTATTCTTCCTTTAAATTTTGATAGGTACCAAAATTATTTAATTAGCTTAGTTTTCGAGGAGAAAACAGGGGAATACGAAACGACGATCGGTCATGGTTTTTGTGGGTAAAATCGTTTTGAGCTGCAGTTGTCCCTATCGCACTCTTCGGGTGGAGACCAGAGGTGAGGGACGGCAATAGTTTCTTCAAATACCTATTTTTCATTTCCCGCGCAGACCGTCTACCCTCTTAAGGAGTATGTTAGGGTTGATTCTGAATGACAGGGTGAAAAATTGTGTGATAAGAGAATAGTGTGGTTTACAAGATGATGTTGTGACCAGAATTAAAAAAGAAATGCTTCGGTGATTCATATGGAAAGAATGAATGAGGAAAGAGTGACAAACCAAGAAGTAAACGACATAGTAGTAAAGGGACGTCCTAGGCAAAAATTTATCGACCAAATTGGCGATATATTAAAAACGGGCCAAATTAGGAGTACCCTTAACCGAAGAGCATCTATGTGCAAATATATGGATGTGGAGGAGGCGAGAGAGGTGTGTCAGGATCGTGCCAAATGTAAGTCTGTAGTTTCTGCCTACCCCTCTGGGTGACAGGCGTGAGTGTTTAAGTATGTAGTGTTTATGTACCTAGTTAGTTATACAAACAGCGTGTTTGCCACAAATACACATACGCGTGCACGCGCGCGTACACACACACACACACACACACACACACACACACACACACACACACACACACACCCGCCGTGCGCGCACGCTCGTACGCACTAACACACGCGCGCTCTCTCTTTCTCTCTTTATTTCACACACACACACACACACACACACACACACACACACACACACACGCACACACACACACACACACACACACACACACACACACTTATATACGCGTGCACACACTCTTATGCCCCGGCTACACGCTCCGTCTTGCCTGCGCAGTCCAGGCCTGTGCAGTCATGTCTGTACAATGGCTCGTGCAGGTAAGTTTGTGTAAACCTGGACTGTGCAAACCTCAAAGTGTTTTGAGAGCTAGTCACGTCACAATGTGGCCAGAAGAGGTTTTTTTTAAACGGAGCCTTATATTATTGTTTACTTGTAAAAAAGCAACAAATAAGAAAGTTAGTTTTCAATTAATAAATGATAAGCTTCATTTATTTTTTGTTCCTGTCGAAGTATTCCTTACTTTTAATTTTCCACAACGCCGGCAACGATTTGTACAATTCTACGAATTCAGTTAAAAATCCCTGGAATAATTGCGTACATTTCTCATTTTTAAGATTTTATAACATAACATGTTTCATCAACAAGAATTTAGACGGACTGAAGCGCGGCTTGAATAACCGGCCACACGCTCAAGTAAGCTCGCAGGCAAAACCGTGCAAACCAAGCCCGCGCAGTCCAATCTTCAGCACCTCAACGATTACGCAAGTCGCCTGCGCGAGCCACCGTCTTACCGTCCACACGCACGCGCTTACCTGTGCAAACCGTTTTGTGCAGGCATGCTCACAGGCAAGACGGAGCGTGTAGCCGGGGCACAGACCTTTTCTCATTGCTGAGAGGATTTTAAGATAAGGAAGTGGCAACCGCGCTGCCTAAAACCCCAAAGATCGTCGATATCACATGTTTACCAAAAAAAAAGGATCATTATCATGTATTTATTATTTAACATATATGTACAGTGAATGTAAATTATACAATACCTACAATTATCAAAACAAATGCTAAGTAAATCTTATTTATAACTACACTTAACCTTAAAAGTCTTGCATTTAGAACGACGTATCAATAACGACATGTTCAAACGACGGTCATTTTTTGTGCCATATTCGTCGAATCGGCGAGCCTTACTCGAATTATGTCAACTTGTAAATATTTAGACCTTCGTACCTATCAGCCAAGTGTTTGAAGTTACTCGCATTTATTTTACAATCAGCGCACTTCGATTGCTGCTACAATGTTTCGCTAGGCCATGACTCTTGGTAAATACCGTTTATTTAGCAAATCTGCTTGTAAGCCTTTGGTTCGATTTAATTAACATTTGCTTTGAAATTCAATATTTTTTGTTTAAGATAAAATATTTTTGTCAAGTAAGTGCTTTATCATTTATTTTTGTGACTTATCAAATAGTAAGTAGATTTGATTATACTTTGAAAATTACGAACTGGAGTAGAGTATATTCTACCCATTTGACATCGAAGAATTTGATAGAGATAGTAGTGTAAGTGACTAATGTTATACCAAGAAGTACCACATTGAATAAACCTGTAGAACAAATTCAAAAGAAACATGAATAAAATATATCGTGCTGTAGACGACTCATCAGCCTTTACCTTATTAAGTCAGTGTAAAAAGATTCTCACTTTTACGTATTTTCCTATTTGATTTTTAACTCCTTTTCTTCTTTTTCTTTATTTGCTTTTTTAATCGCACATATTCACTCACTGAGCACAGCCTTTTTCAAGATACTACACTCGTGAAAGTTTTGCCGACGCTAGGCCTGCAGATCGATGTAGCATAATGCTGCTGTATTTTGTAAGGTGAATGAAGAGAACTGGGTGGTGGCTAAGCATCTTTGTCCTCAGGGGTGACAACGCATCTGGATATTAATTCTATCGAGGATAAATGTAGGTGTCTTTGGGTCACATATTTCTATAAAAACAAAAAATAATAGGTTCTTATATATGAAATTGGCGTTTTGTACGGGAGGAATAAAAAGTCATTTTTTTATAAAATATATTTAATTAATCAAAGTATACACCGTTGTTATCTATGCACTTTTGTCACCTCATTGGTAGTTCATTGATCTCTTTATTAAAAAAAAAAACAGGGGGGCGAGAATCAATAAACTCTTTGAAGTAGGTTTGGACTGCCGCATCGGAGTTGAATTTTTTACTTATAAGAAGTTGTCCAAATTCCGGAAATAATGGTAATCTGTTGGAGAAAGGTCCGGGGAGTACGGTGGATGTCGCAGACATTCCAATTGCAGCTCATCTAACTTAGTGGTTGTTTGTTGTGCAGTGTGTGGTCTTGCGTTGTCGTGAAGCAGCAGTGGCCTAGAGCGATTGACTAATCTCGGTTGTTTAGAAGCTAGTTCTTCCTTCATGGTTTGCAGTTGCTGACAATAGATATCTGCGGTAATCGTTTGACTAGATTTTAGAAAGCTGTAGTGAACGAAACCGGCAATAATCCACCAAACACTCACAAGTAACATTTTCTGAGTCAATTTTCGTTTAGGGCAGGATTTTGCTGGGTCTCCAGGGTTCAGCCATTGCGACGAGCGCTTTCGATTATCGTACAGTATCCACTTTTCATCACAAGCTATAATTTGATTTAAAATCCCTTCATTTTTGTGTCGGTTGAGCATATTAACACAGCAGTCGACGCGTGTTTGCAAGTTCGATTCACTCAATTTATGAGGTACCCCATCGTTCAAGTTTTTTTTTCCTTTTCGATTTGCTTCAAGTGGATTAATACAGTTTTATCACTTACCCCGAAGCCTGCAGCTATCTCTGAAGTGCTTTGTGATGGATCCGCTTCCACAATAGCCTTTAATTCTTCATTTTTCACTTTGGTCTCCGGCCGTCCACGGGGTTAGTTCTGAAGGTCGAAATTTCCAGAACGAAAACGTTGAAACCAAAAACATACCGTGCTTTCTTTTGCGACACCAGCGCCGTTCACATCATTAATCCTTCGAGCTGTTTCTGCAGCACAGGTGCCATGGTAGAACTCGTACTCGTAAATATACCGATATTTCATGTCTTCCATTGCGCGGTAATAAACGACGCCAAAGAAAAAAATAATGAGGAAAAAACAAATGAATGACTGTTTTCAAAACTCAAATTTACCAGCTAAATGAATTTATAAATTTGAATTTGGAATTCTTAACCAAAGAAGATATATTTCAGATTAAAGCACGACTAAACGCTTATTTCATTTGTAAGGACCCAATATAAGTCTATAAAACCTGATCTTAATAGCGCAAAATAGAATCCTATGCGTGTTTATGTTCAAGTTCATAATGTAGTATATCACAACTTATGTGCAATATTGTTAACATAACCAGTTTAAAGAGAAGGATTTAAATACTATTTTAAATATAATTTTACATAAAACTGAATACACACAAGACATAGTGACAGTTTACTGTGTAGCGGCACCGTAAGCGAATCCTCTACATCCACACCATATCATCTCGGGGATGTCGCAAGAGACTACAAAAAGAAATGAAACGGGAGATGGATAACAGCATATTTGTGATTACAACTCAGAATAACAAAAACTTGCGATTGCAAACACCGTACCAAACATTTGTACAGTAATAATAATGTCCTCCACACCGAATTTCGGCCACAGCGGCCAGCCTCAATGAAGCTAGCCATCAGCGCAGGACAGGATTATAGCGCCCAAGTGTAAGCACAAGCACAGGTGCACTCTCTATTCCCTCACTCTCATAATCCGATGGGACGGTAAACACGATCGGAGAGAGATCAGGCGCAGGACCAACGGCTTTACGTGCTTTCCGAGGCACGGGGATGAGACACCGCCAACTTCCTGACTCCAGGCAACTACTGTTCTTACGAAAAATTCAATAATAATTTTTTGGCCCGACCCGAGCTTCGAACCCAGGACATCATGATCAGCAGTCGCACTACTACAACCACTAGACCAACGAGGCAGTCGTTAAAAAGTCAACGTCAAACGTCATTAGTGTAAAATAGCAGCGTAATACTGCTGTGTTGCGTACTCATGCGTGTGTGTGCGTGGGTGTGCGTCTGCGGGTGCGTTCGTGCGTAAGTGCGTATGTGCGTGCACGCGTGCTTGCGTGTATGCGCACGTGCGTGCGTACGTGAGTGTTTGCGTTAATGCGCGCGTGCGTGCATGTGCGTGCGTGTGTGCGTGTGCGCGTGCGTGTACGCGTACGTGCGTGCTTGTGCATATGCGTGTGCTTGTGCGTGCGTATGCGTGTGTGTGCGTGCGTGCAGGCGCCTTTACGTATACGTGCGCGTGTGCGCGTGCGCGTGCATATGCGTGTGCGTGTGTAAAAATGACTTTCAATAAAAACTACATGTAATCTATATTGAATAAAAATGCTTCTATTCTATTTTAGTCGATTGATGAAGTATTTGAAATCACACAGAATTAGCATTGTATAACATTGGCAGTATGAAGGTAAAGGGTCAATATTTTATTTTTCTATTATATGGTATTTGTAACAATAGGTATATATACATTTTAGCTTTTTGCACCTTTCACTATATAAACTTTAATTTTGCCAAACTTCACATTCCACCGGACGCGGAATATACTATAAAATGAGTACAAAGTTTTTTGCAGGTTTCCTTACAATGTTTTCCTTTACCGCCGACACGAACCTGGTTTGCTCACGTACTGTGAAATTTACATATCATATTTCAATAGCATGTCTTATACGCTGCACCTATAGTATAATTTTAGCATAAATGGTTCGGCTCGACCGAGGAAGGATAATACTCTGACAAAATGACTAGCGTAGAATAGCGGCTTAATGCTGCTGTGTTTCGTATGGTGAGTGTCGAGAACCGGAGACGCTTTATATTGGAAACAAAACTTTCCATCTTAGTTCTCAAGGGTTACAACGTCTCTGTTTTTCAGACTCTAATTCAATGATAAATGTAGGTTGTTGGAAACATCACCCACTTATCAAAAAATTGTCTGTGTACTCGTTTGTTATTATTCTTTAAAATAAAATAAAATAAATTTAGGTACTTCCTTGCTAAAACGAACCGTGTAACGGCGGTAAAAGAAAATCTACAACCTCATATGATGGTCCCGTGAATGTCGTAAGATGCTATAGAGGGTAGGTAATAAACTAGTAGATGAACAACAGTATCTTCCTAATAATAATAAAAAAATCAATGATTTCACAAGGAAGGATCAAAATGAGTCAAAATATGCCTTTTAATAAAGTGTAATAATAAATAAATAAACTAGAGGAAACAAATACACCATAACTTTTTCATACAAGAAAAAGTAGCGCATCTGTCATAATACAAACGTCATATCAAAACACGACGTAACTAGGGTCGGATTTCGTAGTATAATTATCCTAATTGTATATTTATCTACCTATTGTATAATTATCCTAATTGTTATTTCATAGTTTGTAGTACATAGTATCGTAATAATACTAAGCGAAAATACAATAATTTTACCTAAAGGTTGACTTGTAATATTATTGGGGCCCTTTTACATTTTAATATTAACCCTACGATATCGAGAATTTCTGTATTGTACCTGATTGCCGCGTTTTTTAATAAAATTAGTATTAGCTCCCTTTCTGGTCAATCGAAGCTCGATCGATGCATTTATGCGTCACCCTTGATACAACTATAATGAGGGGCTACCACAGTAAAAACTCTATGCACCAGAAGCAATCGGTTTGAAAACAGAATTTCAAAATATTTTATGAATCAGATTTTCAGATTCAATTAAGCAGATATGGTTCTTTTGTACTCTTTTCGTTTTAACCTTATTGAGTATAAAATATATTAGGTACCAATATTCAAAATTTAACTTACACTAAGTTCTTTAGACAAAAATTAAACGGAAATAAAAATAAAACCGTCAAAAAACGAAACGTATAGATAAACTATACGCGTGACGCCAAAATCCTGCCACTTGGAAAAAAAGAAACATGAAACGTGAAACGTGATATATTTTTTTAAATAATATAATTTTATTTTCCATGTACAATATGTTTGAGGGTCTGAATCCAGCCCTGGCCTAATCTTGGTAACGTAACTAAACTAACTGTAAAATAAAACTTTAAAAATGCGTTTATATAATAATTTAATTGTAACAAAATTAATATAAGGTTATTTACCGATGATACGATATCCCATGTTTTTTTTTTAAATCTTTGTATTGTAATTTTTGCATTCTTTTACCACGCAACTAGACATAATATTATTTGTGACAGGCATTGACGTATTATGTACTACGTACTAGAGGCGACACTCCATTCAGCTATTCTGTTCCACGCAACTGCGGTGCATACACCGCACTTTAATCAGTCACTCGCTAGGCGCTTAATAGAGTTGTCACGTGTTGTGTTGATTTAAGATTATCTCTTGATAAAAATATGACGTCGTGTGTACTTAGATATTGCACAAATAATTCAAGAAACAAGAAATTACTTTGCATCGGTTAATAAGATAGTTAATCAATAAAAACGTATTATGTATTAATAATAAAACAAATTATTCCTAAGACGCCATCTTGTGTCATGGAATATAGATTATGAAATTAATATGTTCAGATGCGACATTTCTGTGGGTACTTAAGTATAGGACGAATATATTATTATACACATTTTTTTGTAGTAACATAATATGTAAGTTATTATAAATTGGCAAAATTTTTCATAATTAATAGAATCAGGCGTTACTTTGCGGAAATTCAAAAGAAAAAAAAAAAAAAAGGGTTCATATTTAAATCTGCTTATTATTCTTTTATTTTATTTTTAGGTTTCCACATCAAACTCAAAGTGGTATAAATTCGTCCATTTTTAACTTTCGCGTGCCCAGCATTTATGAACGACTTTTATTCTAATTTAAATAAATATATTTGTAATTTGAATGTTATGTTAATAAGTTTTGTTAAGGGGATAGAGTAAGTCAGCTCAAATTCTAATTTCGTCCCCACTTGCCCGCGCGTCGTATGCTATGTACCGACATGTTTGTAATCACTAATACTGTAAGTAGAAAGGTAGTTAGACACTTATTTCATTAGGATTATCATATTTATGCCTGTTTCTTAACGCCAAGCCAGTCGCTTCTTATTTTTATTACGGTTATTTCCCATTTTAATTTTACATCGTCCTGTTGCGTAATGTATATTCTGATCGTAAGCGACACAACCTCCCCGTTTAAAGGCCGAAACGAAGTGACCGTGCGGCAGGAATCACGCTTCAAGAGGCCGATAGTTTAGGTAATTTCTTTTTACAGTGAAAATAATGGTATTTAAAAAAAAAGTAAATAACATAAGCACTGCTTTATAGTTAGTTCAGTTAGTATGCAAAGTTTCATAATCTTATTTAAAGTATTTTATGAATAACAGCGGTTTATTGTTTATTTTGGAGGTAAATTTGGATTTTTTTTCTGTCGAGAAAATTTTACGAAATCGTGTTTTCGTCTAACATATTCCTTAACATTAATCCTCAACTTTACCATATATTTCTTTCAAAATTAATGCTGCAATATTTTCGGCATAACGGAGGATCTTCTTAAGCCATTTGAGATTATATTTTCCCTTAAACATACATTTACTGTTTTTTATATTTGACTCAGATACCTTTTAAAATATTCAGATAAAAATATCATTAAAATGTAATTATGATAAAATATTATGTATATATTAAATAAGCAAATTTTACAATACTATATATTATAATATTTAACAATACAATCTACTATTACCTATGGGTCATTCTACCTATGTTTATTCTATAATAAAAAAAACAATCGCACGAACACAGAGTAGCGCACACTTTTTGTTTGAGATAGCTGTTCTAGTACGTAAGTACATATTACTTCAATGGTGACAGGCAAATCTGTCCTGCGCGCGCACCACCGTCGACCGATTCGCGTTGGCCCTAAACTGTAATTTTAAGGCCAGCGTACTGGTCCGTTTTAGTAGTTCGATCGGCCCGGTCCTTACGCTAGTAATATATAAGTCAATGGAAAATAAGAAAATAAATCTATTGGGGAGGCCTATGTTTAGGCCTATGTTTATAAATGATGTATGAATGAAATGTGCAAATTACAATAGCAATTTAACTATAAAATCAATGTAATTATGTCTGTAGCCAATACAAGGACGCTAATCTGACGGAAAGATGCTCTATCGAAACGCTGGCCCACATATGCAGCATTGTGCAATACGATACTCGCAGACACCCAACTTGCACGCAATCATTGCTGTACGTGCTAGGATGCCTTATAAGACGCAGACACAAACACGAATGTTTTATAAACAATATAAATGAGACATTTACGACCACTGATGTCTTTATTAGTTGCTTTAAATGTTGGATATTTTTATTATGTTGTGCCAAGCACATTTTACATTTTGTGATAAGAAATAGAAGTAGGAGTGTAATAGGAAATATGCTGATGTTTAATATTAGTTGCTTAAAAAGTTGGATGATTTCTTTTGGTAAGATTTCAATAATATTTATTAAAATTTTATGATTTTGCCTAGTTCAGAAAAATACCTGTGTTTTGGGAAGAACCAGCAAGAAATCCAATGGAACTCTCTTTTTATAAACATTAGTTTTACATTATAGATATGCTGTACAATTAAATATGAAGTCTTTTAGAAACGGCTTAGTAGTGATCACTTTATTTCCAGCACTTTATTAGTGTAATAAATCTTATTATTAAATTTCTGTATTTTTTAAAATTTTAAACCTTTTGATAGAAAATTTCTGCATATTTTCTGGAATTTTATTGTAAAAGATCATTTACTAACTCTTTGGAGTCAAATTGTAGTTGTTTCTAGTATTTACAGAATGTACATCATGTAATGTTTGTGTGTACGTAAACGCAACGTAAAATGTTCCTAAATATGCCTAGAATCTACATTTAATATACATATTTATCAAATTTTTCACTAAGATACTCCTTCGAACATAGTTATGGTCCTCTTCTGCAAAATAAAAAAAGTTAGTTCGCGTCGTAATATCCCATAGCAAGATTCCACACCACATTATGCTATGGACATAACTAAAATAAACTAAAGCTGTTTTAACACATGTAAGGCTTTTAATCTATAAGTATTTACTGCAGAACTATGTACCGAGCACAAGTTATATCGGGGCCTCACTGAAGCTTCGCGCAAATGTAATTCCGAGAAAAACATAGGGTATTTCTGTTTGACATTTGATGTTGGTGAATGTAATACATTTCGTTTTAAGTATTACCTTTCAAAAGAAAAATTTTGACGTTAAACCAGTGTACTATACTATTATTATAATTTAACAATTGAAGTATCATAAGCAAATAATCAGAGCGACCGATATAGTTCAACGGATTAGTAAGCTGAAGTGGCAATGGACCGGCGATATAGCTTGAAGAACCGACAACCGTTAGTGAAAAAGGTTCTCGAGTGGCAGCCTCGTACCAGTAGGCGAAGGGACCCTTTAGATGGAGCGACGACCTGGTAAGATATGCAGGAAGTCGATGGATGCAGATGGCTCAGGACCGTGCTTTGTGGCATTCCTTGAGGGAGGCCTATGTTCAGCAGTGGACTTGTGAAGGGCTGTAATGCTGATGATAATAATGAGCAAATAAAACTATATCATGGTTATTCAAGATTTTATATAATTTTATTGTTCATCTGGTGTTAAAAATAATGATATATAAAAATAATTGAAGTATCAGCCTGTAGTTTCGAAATAACTGGTTTCTGTCTATTAAGACATGAAAAACCATTTTTACTTCTACTTTCTGCCTGCTTGTCTGTCAGTCCAGGCTAAGCTTATTGTGATGAAACTTTACGAAAGAATAGAAAACAGTGCCTGAAGTGATCTATGTATAAATAATATAACCTATATTTTATCCGAAAAATATACAGGATGTTTTTGTGAAAACCGAGCTTTATGAAAAGTTTTCTAACAAAACTTAAGCTTCGTGATTTTACACTAAAAGGTCTTTACGTATTTCACGACAATATTATCTGTATCAAAGTTTAAAGTAATAAGCACCTTTTTTATGGGAAATTAATAAACCTTAAAATTTTTACTTTAAGCAATTGTCAATATCCCACATAGTTTTCACAACAGTTGTTTTTCGATAATTTAACTATTTGATCTTCTTTTTCTTCTTGTGCCTCTCCGACTAGCGAAGGTTCGTAGTCAGCTTAGTGAACTCGCTCTATTCTTCACGATGTGAAGCAGGTCGGCAGCACTCGCGAATCCCGTCCATTCTTATAGGATGTTACATAATCATTACTTTCTTCTGGCAACTTTTCCTATCATAAAGAGTTTTAGAAGTTCTCATGTCTGAGCACGTGCCCCAAATATACGACTTTTCTCATTTTGATGGTTTTTATAAGTTCGCGCTTTCGGTCGACTCGTCTCAGAACTTCCACATTCGTGACTTTATGAGTCCAGTTAATGGCCAACATACGTTTGTATTGCTACATATTAAAAGCTTATACTCCACGTCCACGTCTCACATATGTATAAAATTATTGATCAGATGTAGCAGCGTTGTAGTCAAATATGCAAAGAGTTCTTAAAGCTGCGGTTGTAGTTCATTTTGCCAAAGTTACTTTTACTTCGGGTCTTGATTTCCTAGACAATGCTCCTCGTCCTGTTTAATCACGTACCTAAATATTTATATTTTAGCTCTCTTTCTAATTTTTTGGCCTGCTACTGTGATGTCAAACTCGTCAAAACTATTCTGATGTATGCCATGAACACTGTCTTCGAAATATTCGTTTTAAGACCAGCTCTTCAGGTATGTCTACGCTAGACGAGCCGAGCACGAGCGGAGCATGAGCCGAGCACAAATTAGTGTAGCGTGGACCGACTTACAAGCCCCAAACGAGCGCGCTTCAAGCATTTGATTCGTGCTCGACTGTGCTCCGCTTATTGTTGGTTTTTTGACGAACACAAAGGGATTTGCAACGCATGCATCGATTTGCATGTTCGTTCGTTGTACATCCACACTTGATACCGCGAGTAGATCGGATCAGTTTGTTCTTAGCTCGTGTTCGGCTCCTCTAGCGTAGACCCACCTTTCCACTGCACTCATTTACTAACTTTCAACTACTTGTCCAAAGACCTCTATTACAGATCTGCAGTTTTTTTTTAAGTTCAACGTGAACGAAATCGCAAAATGTACATTCTTCAGTTTATAAATAAATTCTTACTAAAGATTGAAATATTCGCTAAACATCGAAAAAACGATAAAACCTACATATTGTAGCTTAATATAATAAGTTTGTAAAGAAGTGGTTTAATTACGTGTCTGCTTTACTTTTTAGTTTCAACCCCAAATAAGGTCTGAATAAAACACGAACCAGGTCGTGTGCGATTGTTAGTCATGAGAATTAAGGCATTGAGTTGAATATAAGTAGATAAATACATAAGTATCGCAAACAGTGTGTGGCGAAAACATCCATTTACTTTATAGTAGGTATTATCTTACTCAAACAATACGAGGTGATCGCTATATAGGCGAAGGTAGGCCATAATGCTATACCAATTATTGACCAAAATTTTAAAATAGGTTTTAAATTTTATTAGGTTAAAAATTGAATTTCAGCATCTTAGCCAATAGTTTTAAAAATATCTTCCATTCTTCTATTCTTTCATTTTTCGCTCATACAATTTTTTAAATGATTTGACTGTATGCTCTTGTTGCAATAAAGAAGCATTTTTATATACCATATTATAGTATGTAATAGAGATCTAGGATATCTCCCCCACAGCAATCATCCAGAGAATTTTCATGAGCCGTTTCCATACCTAAGTATTATATACAATTATCATTTATATATTATAGGTTCATATCTAATAAATACGTCTGATAATTTTATTTGAATTTATTTTAAATATTTTCCTATATCCTGGCGTTATTAATGGTGTTTTGCGATCAACATAGAACAATTTGGCATTTGTTCGTGGCGCAGGGCCATAGTCTTGAATCCCACACAGAATAATTGCTTGTAAGGCTTATAAATATGTGTGTTGTACCGGGTCTGTACTTGTGCCCTATTGTAATTCACGTATGTAAACCACCTCAACGTTAGAGGAGAAAAGTCTATTGTAGGGGTAACGTTTTATTTAAAAAAAAATAGACAGTAGGATAACTCACATCACCTAAAGATTTTTATAAATAAATGTAGCTCCCTGTGCAGTGGCTGGTTTCACAGGCAACATCAAAAACAGCGCTAGCTTTTATCGCGCAACTCGACAATTAATTTGTTGGAAAATAATTATGTCTTAGTTTAATATAAATTTAAGTTATAATTTATAACATTGACTGCCTCGCTGATCTGGTGGCCGTAAAACTGATCATGAGCTTACGGATCCGAATCAGCAGCCCAGATTCAGGAAGTTTGCGGTGCAGAGTTTAACCAACGTGCCTCTGAAAGTACATTGGTCTTGGTCCGAATCTCTCTCGGTTCATGTCATATTGCATTCTCACTGGGGACTATGATAATGAGGGAAAAGTGAGAGCATCTGTACTTTCGAATGTATACGTGCACTGTTTCTTTTTTTATAGGATAGGGTGACAAACGAGCACACAGTCCACCTAATGGTAAATGGTTGCTGTGGCCCATAGACATCTACATCTATTCTTGATTACGAATCAAAATGTATATGCGTTGTCATCTGTGAGGACTAAGATGGAATTCCTTGTTTCTAGTAAAAAAGGGCTCCGGTTCTCTTCATTCACCGTACGAAACACAGCAACATTAAGCTACTAATACTCTGTGATAGCGTAGTCCTGCCTCGGTCGAGCCGACCCATTCGTGATACAACTATACTAGTAATATCTTCAATGAGATTGATTGAGACTGAGATGAGAATTATTTTTGTTTATTCTAACATCGCACTGTTTGCTTGAAATGATATCGATTTAATATTTTGTTAGGCAGAGACTGACAGAGAAGACGAACAGTAATAAATTAATTCCACGTGAAAGAATCTCCAAACGTTAAATGAATCCTTTACGAGTAGAGTCAATGCTGTTACAAACGATTCTCAAAACTTCTCATGATGTAGCCGATAAGCGTCGAAAATAAAATAATGACCGGTCATATATAATTGAGCTTAGGCAAGCGGTGCGTGAATCTGACCCATAAAACCAGCGGACAAGGCCATCTTACCTAAGCAGTGTCTTCGGCACAACGCACCGTAATAGATTATTATCTACTGTATCACTGACGGGGTCTAGAGGATGAGTATATATGCCTAAAAATATCCATTAGCCTTAAAATTGATTGTATTGTATTGTAGGTACTCCTGTTAGCCTTCTTATAAGTATTACAAATATACAAAGCTTTAATGACTCCATATGTTTACTGATTGCCTTTGCGTACGTAAAGTAAATAATTTGTATTAAAAAAAATTACTTCCTTATATTATGTCATTCTGATTAGGATCGTGTCTACTTTTCAATCTATTTTCCTAAAATTCAATCAGCGTTGGTAATAGGTATCGCGACCGGTAGCCTTATGATGAAGGCAGCATAATCCTAGTTAATCTAAAATATCGTCATTCGACAACAACTATGACCCTGAGAGTAAATAAGAGTATATGCAATGGCATAAAAAGGGATCAGACAGACGTTCAAAGTCACTCAATCGGCCATAAGATCATGGCAACAGTGTTTTGGGATTCCTAAGTAATAATATTGATCGAGAACACAAAAAAAAGGTGAAATAAACACTCAGCCACTAAACGCAGTTTGAGAGAAGCAATTAAAGAAAAGAAGAGAAAATTTTACCAACGGAGTGCTGCTTCTTTTTGAAAACGGACCGGTACAAAGTGCGGCTCTCCAAATGCTGTACGAGACTGCGGGTTTCAGGAAATTAATCACCCGCTACAGAGCCCAGATATAGCCCCTAGTGACTACTCTTTATTAAAAAAAGACCTTCGGGAAAAGCGATTTGCTATCTTAAAAAAAACCTTCGGGGAAGCGATTTTTTGACGATGATGAGCTCAGTCCGCTGTAAAAGAGAATTTTTCAGACCAAGACGAAGAACATTTTTTCAAAGAAATGGCAGGGCTTCTTTCACGAACAAGTAAATGTATTGATGTCAAGGCAGACTATTAAAAATTACCTATGCCGAGAACACTTGACAAACATTGAACGCCCCTCGTATGTTCAGTAAAATTACTTTCTTTTGGCGGAAATAACGTTCAGTAAGTTGAAGCAATTTCCACATTTATGAGGCAAGCCAGGCATCGACTGACTATAGTGTAACGTGAGTGTAATATATGTTATATACACATGGAAAAATTAGTTAACGTGTAGTAGAACCTGACATAGCCCAAGGATTAGTAAGCTGAAGTGGCAAGATCCTTTAAGATAGCAGTGAAAAGTGATGAAAACCAATGAAAATTTCACGGTAATTCTAAATAAAAAATCGCTAATTATGTGCTAAAATTTGCTAATTAGTTATTAAAAAAAGAATGGACACTGGTAGCGTCGATTCTTATCCCATTCCTCCAACACTTATTCCAAGTTCAATTCTTATTCTAGTGGTAGCAGCCGGTCCAGCTGATTCTTGTTTCTATTTTGTTAGTAGCTTTCTAAGAAATTACATCTAGGTGAGATGTAATTTCTAACCAGGAACAAAATCTATGGCTGCATCTCGTTTATAAAAACCGAGTGTTACGTTTGAAAGAAGTTTGTTGACGTCACTGCTAGCTCCATAGAGCTAAAATGGTAATGGGTCGAGCCATAAATATAGTATAAATCTGACAACCGATGGGGAAGAAAGGTTCTCGGGAGAAAATCTCGTATTGGTAGATGGAGCGAAACAGGTGGCTTAGAACTGAGTATTATGGCGTTCCTTGGAGAAGGTCTTGATGACTTGCGATTTTGAGACTTGTGATAGTCTATAATGATGATAATCATGGGGAAGAAAGGTTCCCGGGAGACTATCTCGTATTGGTAGATGGAGCGAAACAGGTGGCTTAGGACAGAGTATTATGGCGTTCCTTGGAGAAGGTCTTGATGACTTGTGATTTTAAGACTTGTAGATAGTCTATAATGATGATAATGATGATGAGTACACCCTTAATAGAATTTTCAGACATTGTACATCTATATTTTTCTATTATAATAAGCAAAATTTTGTCATATTCTACCTATATTTTTACAAAGAATATGAATATAGCATATGATGTACAATGTCTGAAAATTGTATTCATCATAAGCGTCATCATCATTACGGCCTATCACGTCTCACAGTCTGAAGTTATATGCCTATTGTTATTAATTTATATTAATTATAATTTTATTAATAAATATTTTATAAATAATAAATAAAATTCTTAATTGTTAAAAAATAAATACAAGAATAAATACATAGCAAATCTTTTACTTTAACCTTACGTGAAGGTTGTATTTTGTAACTTGAATTTTTGTTAGTTTATGAAGCAACATTTCATTAGTTACGTTCCTGAAAAACGATAAATCGACATTCGAGTAAATAATTTAATGGGTATAATATTATTTAAAAAAAACGTATATGCAACAACTATAAAAAATACTGATTCTGATAGCATACTTAACAGGAACCACAGAGTTTTTGTTACATATTGTATAATAAATTGTGATGTACGAATTGTCCACGAACATATTTTGAATATCTCTATATGTTTTTCGCCATGAATTCACTTCATCCAAAAATAACACTATCCATTTATCGAGTTTACTGATCGGATAAATGGAAAACACGTAATTCAGCTTATAGTGTAGACATACATAATAAATGTTCTTAAAAATGAAACAAAAGTTAAAAAGTAATAATTTCATCTTTAGTGTTCCATGGTAAATTTCGCCTAAATGGAATAACTATGGAATCGCCTCGGTGTCTAATCTAAGAAATAATGTTGTTTCAAGATCATTAACATTATCGTATAAACGAAATCTCTTAGAAGTATGAAGGAAAGAGATCGTAAAAGCATGCACTTACGGATGTGACGGAACTATAAAAAGTATGATAATAATATATAAGATACCTCTATTATTAGGCATTTTGGAGTCATATAAAAGTTAAATAAACTAAATATTTTATTAGGCTCAGAGGCTGCGTAACGACTGGGCATCCGCTATCAAGCATAAAGTGGGCTTGGCCTTCGTCACGTGTTATGTTCACTGCAATTCGTGCCTACCTTTGTTTGTTCAAACAACGCTTAAGCTGGCGTGCGAAATTGATGTCTGATATAAAGTTATTTTAAATAAGTACATTATAAGTTACTTTACATGCTTACAATAAATTTAAACACATTTAACATTGATCATAAATATTTTTTTCATGGGGGGTATATTGCCATAGTTGCCACGCTTGGCGAGCGGGTTGGCAACCGCAGTTTTTTTTTATCGTACAGTTGCTGTTATCAGGAAGATGCTGCTGCCCATCTCCTGCCTGTCTCCCTCTGTCGCCTTTTACGACACCCACGGGAAGATATGGGGTAGTGGATATTCTTAACCGCCACTACACGGTGGCAATATACCCCCCATGAAAAATTACACAAATAGACGGCCCCCAGTCCCCGGCAGCTCCGCTATTCCTGGCTACGGTGGCGACCATGGTAACGGCGGGGCAGGGGGTGCTAAGAATCTCCGGTGGAGGTTCGGTTGCCACCTACGACGACTCGACCTGGCAACATTTAACGCACGCACACTGAGGACTGACGAGAAGATCCTGGAGCTGGAAGAAGAGATAGACAAGTTGCGCTGGAGTATTATAGGATTATCCGAGGTCCGAAGAGAGGGGGAGGACACGGTGATTCTCGAATCCGGCAACTTGTTCTATCACCGGGAGGGCGACCATCTGTCCCAAGGAGGTGTCGGATTTATCGTCCACAAGTCTCTCGTCAACAACGTTGTAAAGATTGGGAGTGTGTCGACGAGGGTCGCGTACCTGATACTCAGAATCACCAAACGGTATTCGCTGAAGGTCATACAGGTTTACGCACCAACCTCGGCACATTCCGATGAGGAGGTGGAGGAAATGTATGAGGATATTTCCAAAGCCGTGCATTCCTCCAAAACCCACTACACGGTGTTGATGGGAGACTTCAACGCAAAACTAGGCACAAGAGAAAACGGTGAGCTGAAGTTAGGGAAATTTGGAATAGGGCAACGGAACCGAAGGGGCCAGCAGCTGGCCGACTTTATGGAGAAAGAGGGACTCTTTATGATGAACTCTTTCTTCCAGAAGCGGCCCCACAGGAAGTGGACCTGGTCGAGCCCCGACGGTTCGACAAAAAATGAGATTGACTTCATTATGATGACCAGACGCCAACTGTTCAGTGATGTCTCAGTGATCGCAAGGGTGAAAACTGGCAGCGATCACCGAATGGTTAGAGGCACACTGAACCTAAACGTTAAGTTGGAGAGGTCTCGTCTAATGAAGTCAACGCTCCGTCCCCCTCGTGCTCTAATCCAGAATCCCGAAAACTTTCAGCTCGAGTTACACAACCGCTTTCAGTGCCTACAAGATTGCAATGCAGTGGACGATATGAATGACAAGCTCGTGGAAACTGTCCATGCGGTCGGAGCTAAGTTCTGCAAGACCCGCCGCAGAAGAACACAAAAACTCTCCGATCACACTCTTAATCTCATGGCTGTTAGATGGGAGATGAGGCTGCAATCGTCAACAGATTTGACAGCATACAGGCAACTGAACAGGCAGATCTCCAAATGCATGCGGCGAGACTTACGCAACTTTAATACTTCTCGTATTAAAGAAGCGATCGAGCGGAACCAGGGCTCCAAAGTCTTTGCCAGAGATCTGTCTGCCAGAAAGAGCCAACTGTCAAAGCTGAAGACTGAGTGTGGCAACATCGTTTCCGGGACACCTGAGATTCTGAGTGAGATTGAGAGGTTCTATGGGCAGCTGTACACATCATCGTTGGAGCCACACTCAAGTGTGAGTAACGATCCAAGAGCAAGTCTTATCCGACACTATTCCGATGATATTCCGGACGTCAGTCTGAGCGAGATTAGAATGGCTCTCCAACACCTTAAAAACGGCAAGGCCCCGGGTGAGGATGGAATTAAAGCGGAGCTTCTGAAAGCGGGTGGAACACCGGTACTTGAAGTCCTTCAGAAGCTCTTCAATTCCGTCCTCCATGGTGGCACTACTCCAGAGGCGTGGAGCAGAAGTGCGGTGGTCTTGTTCTTTAAGAAAGGCGACAACGCTCTCTTGAAGAACTACAGACCGATTTCCCTTCTGAGCCGCGTCTACGTGCTGTTTTCGAGAGTCATTACGAATCGTCTCGCAAGCAGACTCGACGACTTCCAGCCTCCCGAACAAGCCGGTTTCCGAAAAGGCTTCAGTACCATAGACCACATACATACCCTGCGGCAGATTGTACAGAAGACTGAAGAGTACAATTTGCCACTTTGCCTGGCGTATGTGGACTATGAGAAAGCCTTTGATTCCGTCGAAATTTGGGCGGTGCTGCAGTCCCTTCAGCGGTGCCAAGTTGACTGTCGGTATATCGAAGTGCTGAAGTGTTTGTACAGTAGGGCTACGATGGCTATCCGAGTACAGAACCAGAGCTCGAAACCTATCCAACTGCAGAGAGGTGTAAGACAGGGTGACGTTATATCCCCGAAACTCTTCACCGCTGCTTTGGAAGACGTTTTCAAGCTACTGGACTGGAAAGGATACGGTATTAACATCAATGGCGAGTACATCACTCACCTTCGATTTGCCGACGATATAGTCCTTATGGCAGAATCGCTGGAGGACCTTAGCACTATGCTCAATGACCTCAATGGTGTCTCCCAACGGATAGGTCTTAAGATGAACATGGACAAAACAAAGATTATGTTCAATGTCCATTTCACACCTATGCCGGTAGTTGTGGGGGAGCACTATGCTCGAAGTTGTTGACGAGTACGTTTACCTGGGACAAATAGTCCGACTAGGTAAGTCCAACTTCGACCGAGAGGTCAATCGACGGATTCAACTCGGCTGGGCAGCGTTCGGGAAATTACGACACATCTTCTCGTCAGGTATACCTCAATCTCTGAAAACTAAAGTGTACAACCAGTGCGTGTTGCCAGTGATGACTTACGGATCAGAGACGTGGTTCTTCACTGCTGGCCGTATGAGGACGCTCAAGGTCGCTCAGCGAGCTATGGAGAGGGCTATGCTCGGAGTTTCTCTGCGTGATAGACTCAGAAATGAGGATATCCGCAGTAGAACCAGAGTGACCGACATAGCCCAACGGATTAGTAAGCTGAAGTGGCAATGGGCCGGCCATATAGCTCAAAGAACCGATAACCGATGGGGAAGAAAGGTTCTCGAGTGGCAGCCTCGTACCGGTAGGCGTAGTGTAGGGCGACCCCCACTAGATGGAGTGACGACCTGGTAAGATATGCAGGAAGTCGATGGATGCAGGTGGCTCAGGACCGTGCTTTGTGGTATTACTTGGGGGAGGCCTATGTTCAGCAGTGGACTTGTGAAGGGCTGTAATGATGATGATGATGATAAATATTTTTTTTAATATGTAAATAGGTAAAATTTTCAGTAGATTATGCAGCAGCATCTGAAGTTTTCTTTTCAACCGTTTTAAAAAAAGGAGGAAGAGCTTAATTGATCGGAATATTTAAGCTTGGTTTTTCATGTGTGATGAACATCATCGATAATTCTTTACCACTGTGTCCTACTTTAATGATTATATTATGTGTAGTTCTTTGAAGTCAGATTTTACTTTTTTTAATTTGTTATGATATTTAGGTACATGCATTAACCAAGATGTCGCTCTTGAGCCATGGTGACTACTTATTAGAACGGACTAATTAGAACCTTGATGTTGTGGTATATAACTTTGGTTAAGATCTAATGATGTGATCCATGAGAAAATCATAAAGGTCTTTATTTAGCAAAGGCATATGAACGAGATATGGGCGAATTTTTTTCCACGTCAACTGATTTTAATAATTATAACCTTTTAAATTCTATGAAGTTAGATTTTAGTTTCTGTATTTTATTATATTATTTAGGTACATGCTTTAACCCAAATGGAAATTTAAGAGTGAGGGATGGTGACTAAAGAACCGACTGCGACTACACAGGCACTTACTCATTTTAAGACTACCTACCCGTGCTCGAGATACTAGTCCACAACCTTCCCCTTAGATAGAGGGGATATATACCATAGTTGCCACTTTTGGCGATTGGGTTGGCAGCCGCAGTTTTCGTTATTGAGCTGTTATCAGGAAGATGCTGCTGACTCGATTCTGAGTTTTTTCTGGACCCACTCAGTGCATGTTTTCATAACCATTGATTGTTGATCCTTCGAGCTATACCGTCGCCTACTACTGTTAAGTCTACTGATACTTAGGGCTATGTTAGTTATCTTCGTTCTTAGACAGATGTGATTTTTATGGTTTCTGTTTCGCTAAGAAAACCACGAATATAATCCTCTGCTTATTTAATAAGTGACTTTGAGCTTTCTAATAAGGCTAGCAATGAAGGACCACAACCTGCTTCTGTAATTTGTCACTTATATAAATACTAGTTGTGCAAATATTTTTTATATTTCTTTTTTATAATAAGGGTGATAAATGAGCGCACAGTACAACTGATCTTAAGTGGATGCCATCGCCTATGGACATCTACATCTATCCTTAAGAATCAAAACGCAGATGATGCGTTGCCAGTCCTGAGTACTATGATGGAATACTTCGTTTCAAGTCAAAAGGGTCTCCAACTACCTACCGTGCTCGAGATACATCAAGATACGGCATCAAAGACACTGGTATATCCGCAACGTAACGGCCCGAAAACCAAAATACATGAAGTAGGGTATTTTTAATTCATAACATAACATAAACACTCACGCCTGTCACCCAGAGGAATAGGCAGACTACAGACTTCAATTAGCACGATCTTGACATACCTCTCTCGCCTCCTCCACATCCATATACCTACGCATACAAGCTCGTCTGTTAAAGGTATTCTTAATTTAGGCTATTTTCAATATACGAGTATCGCCAATTTGGTCGATAAACTTTCGCCTAGGACGTCCCTTTCCGACTCTTCCGTTCAATTCTACAACATAAAGCTTTGTCCACCGAAGCATTCCTTTCTTAATCCTGATCACATTTATATAGATTATTACAAGTAAGTGATACATATTGAATACTTTTACCACTCACTAAACTTGTATAGCCCATTACTAGTCCACAGCTGAACATACACCTTCTCTTTAGATAGAGGGGATATATAAAATAGTTGCCACTCCTGGCGAGTTGGTTGGCAGCCGCAGGTTTCGTTATTAAGCTGTTATTAGGAAGATGCTGCTGACTAATTCAAGGTTTAATTTCCCATTGTAGCCTCTTACGACACCTGCGAAATTATATGGGGTAGGGGGTAGTAGATATTCTTAACCACTCTAGAGTTCATATGTTATATGTTTATTTATACTGACATTTTGTTATTTATACCGACAGTACTGAGTCCAAAAGACAGGAGCATAAATAATAAAGTGCCATCATTTTAATTTTAGTAATTTGTTATACATTTAATGAGCATATTAATTACCTTAAATAGAACGAATAATGATTTCTTATATTTACCCGAACACTACACATTGATTGAAACTACTTTTACGGATTTTATCTCGTTTAATTTACTTAATTTTTAATTCCCGAAATTTTTAATTATTGAAGAAAAGTTGTAAGAAAGTGAAAGTAAATTAAACGTGATTTTCTGTAATTACTCGTAATATAGGGTCCTTACATATGAAAATAGCGTTTTGTCGTACTGACTACTTTGATTTAAAATATCTCCCCTTTGGTTAAGAATTCAAAATTGAAATTTGTAAATTCATTTAGCTGGTACATTTGAATTTTTAAAACAGTCATTAATTTGTTTTTTTTCCCCATTATTTTTTTCTTTGGCGTCGCTTATTACCGCACAATGAAAAACATGAAATATCGGTATATTTACGAGTACGAACTCTACCGTGGCACCAGTGCTGCAGAAACAGCTCGAAGGATTAATGATGTGTACGGCGCTGGTATCGCAAAAGAAAGCACGGAACGTTTTTGATTTCAACGTTTTCGTTCTGGAATATTCGACCTTCAGAACCAATCCCGCGGACAGCCGGACACCAAAGTGGATAATGAAGAATTAAAGGCTATTGTAGAAGCGGATCCATCACGAAGCACTTCAGAGATAGCTGCAGGCTTCGGGGTAAGTGATAAAACTGTATCTTGAAGCAAGTCCGGAAAGTAAATAATTCGAACGATGGGTACCTCATTAAATGAGTGAATCGAACTTGCAAACATGCGTCGACTGCTGTGTTACTTTGCTCAACCGACATAAAAATGAAGTTATTTTAAATCGAATCATTACTTGTGATGAAAAGTGGATACTGTACAATAATCGGTAAGTAAAATCCTGCCCTAAACGAAAATTGACTCAGAAAAAGTTACTTGTGAGTGTTTGTGGACTAGCGCCAGTTTCCTTCACTACAGCTTTCTAAAATCTGGCCAAACGATTACGGCAGATATCTATTATCAGCAACTGCAACCATGAAGGAAGGACTAGACGCTAAACAACCGAGATTGGTCAATCGCTCTAGGCCACTGCTGCTTCACGACAACGCAAGACCACACACTGCACGACAAACAACCACTAACTTAGATGAGCTACAATTGGAATGTCTGCGACATCCACCGTACTCCCCAGACCTTGCTCCAACAGATATGGTAATCTGTTTTTCCGGAATTTAGACAACTTCTTACAAGGAAAAAAATTCAACTCCGATGCGGCAGTCCAAACCGCCTTCAAAGAGTTTGTTGATTCTCGCCCCCACGATTTTTTTTAGTAAAGGGACCAATGAACTACCTATGAGATGGCAAAAGTACATAGATAACAACGGTGCATACTTTGATTAATTAAATATATTTTACAAAAAAAATTGACTTTATATTCCTCCCGTACAAAACGCCAATTTCATATGTAATGTGTTATAATTAGTAAAAAAAATGTATTATAATTAGTGGAACACTCCGTTATCTAAATTTAATAAAAATAATTGTTATAATTACAGCTAAACCTTTTGAGAAATTTGAGTAGGAAATACGTTAAGTACTAGAATTTTAATAATTGTCTCAAACAAGTTTATGCTATATGACTTCTAAAACTTGTTTTGAGAAAAATACAAAAAATAGAAATGCATTCCAATGCTAACCGTTTGCATTCGTTTTTAATTAAAAAAATAACAATATAAACTAACGCCCTATAATAAATATCTATAGTCATAATTACCATCCTGGTACAAATATACAGTATCAATCACCCAATCGAATCGCGTGATGTTTATATGGTCTTAGAAGTGTAGCGTCTTCTGTGGTGTCTATCCGATCGGTTGCACTAGCTATTTCCCATCAGGTGAACTGCGTGCTTATTGTAGCATTTAACTGTTTTAAAAATACAATGGTAGTAATGACGAGTACCCAATAGCGCAATATAGACGAAATCTTGCCTTATAGGGCTGTTTTGCTAAATAAAAAGTAGCACGCATAGGTACCTACATTCCACACAAGGGCTCTTTACCTAACATAAGACATACATGATGAATTTTATGCAAACCCTGAGAGAGATATTGTATTATGTTACTCCCGTGGTCACCGGTGAGGTTTTACCTTTCTTACAAACGAGATAAT
The DNA here is from genome assembly GCA_907164705.1 of Parnassius apollo. Lineage (NCBI taxonomy): Eukaryota > Metazoa > Arthropoda > Insecta > Lepidoptera > Papilionidae > Parnassius > Parnassius apollo. The sequence goes on from CAJQZP010001435.1 coordinate 1,321,678, forward strand.
TCAAATGGAAACTATTTAAGGCCACGAGTTTCAGATATTCAGATAGTTTAATAAAGCGACACCTACAGGATGCGAGAAAGATGCAGAGATGGTAAGAAATGCAGGTAATTGATGGATGCAGTTGGCTGAGGACCGAGCTTTGTTAAAGTATATTTATAACAGCACAATTTTATTAAGTGAAACGCCTGTTAATTGGTATGTTACTCTTGCACATCCCATTATATGAATTGAGATATTTAATAAAAATTATATTAGAAACAGTAGCTCGAAAATCTGTTAATGCCGCAAGAAGACTCTTGTATGACGTCAGTAAAAATATCTCACTGTAAAAAATTCAGTATGATATAACGGTATTACGAGTAATGTGTCGTGTTGGATGGCCAGACTTACAGTGCAAAGGCATTGTAATAGGTCGTTGGCAGGACGTCAACGGAGATCCTCAATGAATCATGCGTTTTCCCATCGATTATGCGAGTGTGACTTATTAGTACCTCGTCTAAAATGTTTTGCCACACCAACCGGTATGGGGGAAATATGTTGGTAAAAACGATTATGTCATTTGTTCTCAAATAAAATAATACTCTAACGGGAAGCAAACGCATTTTTACATGTTTTCAATTAGCTTGACCTGTACGTATGTATGATGTATGTATGTATGTGTAAACTTAAATGAAATTATGTAATTCAATTGTCACTCACATTTGGATGTCTAAATAATAATTTGACAGCCCGATGACTATTCAATAATTTCTTGAACCTAGTATATTCACTACATTCATCACAGCTCATAAATAAAGCTTTTTGTTTGAGTGTTTTGGAAGTCTAATATTATTACGGTTGCAGTTTATTTATTTATAATATCTTAGATAATGTTTGGGCGAACGATAAAGTATTATTTTAAATATTATATTTTATTAATTATAACTTGTAGTTAATTTAAAAGCTAAGTCAAGACTGAATACAATTATAACAAACAATAAAATAATAACAGCAATCATAAAGCTCAGGGGCTAAACGCTCGCTATAATGCTTAAAGTACGCTAGCAACGTAAATTCGAACCCCGACGACCGTGAGTAAACCTGCATGTCTTATAAATTAAAAACGCATAGGGGCATCGCGTCAGACTTTTCCTAGCTCTAAAACCTCATCAGAAATGAGACGAGGCTTGTGTCAAGGAGTGGGACGTAGTAGGCTGTAACTTTGATAAAATAACAAGCCCCCGACTCTAAATGTTACGGAAAGCTTTCGGAAGCCCCGTAAAGTTTTAATTTAAGCGCCTGTTCCGCTAGATTCCGACGACCTAAATGTCGCCAGTCAGTCACTGACACTACATACTCACCTAGTGCAACAAACACAAATAGTACATCGGATGGGACGCGCCGAGTCCAAAGACGGTCGCACCGCTCATCCCTCCACATCGTGTACACACCGTACATCCGCTTCACTGGGCGGCTCTGACCGCCCAGAACATCGCACGATAAGAATTAGCACACAAAGTCGGGGAACCACCACCCCCTGTTCGGAGAGCCGTTAGATAACTCATTTACGTACACTTTCAACTAACGTAGGTCAACTTCGTTACGCAAGTAACGATGCAGAATGATTAACACAGACAAAATATATATATATTGAAAGTCATGTCACAAAACGAGTGTTGAATATGAATGTGGAGGGACACACGGGCAGAGGAAGGCCGAATAAAAGATGGATCGATTGTGTGAAGAGTGATATGAGAATGAAAGGAGTAAGTATGGAAATGACGGCTGATAGAGAGGAATGGAACAAGAAGATTTACTGCGCCGACCCCAGATAATGGGAAATGGTTTAGAGAATGATGAGAATGATGATATATATATATAAATTTACCCTTTCTATCTTAAGTTTGCAGCCTTTCAGGCCGCGAGCCCCGGGACTGATGAAGCTGTAAAAGCCAGCCTGTTAGCCTAACAGCACAAACATCACATAAACTACATTGTACCCTAACGCGCTGTTCTTATCCCACGGGAACTGCTTTAATAGTTTTTTTTAATTTTTTTTAATAGAAAACGGTTCAAAACTACATACAAACAGAATCATTAATACTGTTATAGTCTTTTAAAATAAATAAAGAAAGAAAATATTTATGTTGCCAAAAAAATACAACGCCATTTCCATACATATAAATAAAATTGTACGACTGCGATATTGAAATAACAGAGCTATTTGCATGTTATTAAGTATAAACACATAAATAACCATTTTTAAAATGTTTGTCTGTCTATCTGTCCGGACTATTCTCTAGAATGGATGAACTGATAGTAATGAAACCTTACGAACAGATAGAGAGCAAAGCTAGGAGTGATCTAGACTAAATTTTTTCCGAAAAACTTAAAGATTTATTTTTGAAAATTACGACAATTTGATAAATAACGCCACATAAATATACCCTATCCAGGCGAAACGGTTGCGGGTCGCAAATTTTACATATTTCCCATAAACTTCTCGTAAATAGACGTTGGCGAATTTGACGAAACCTTTATTCACACTCAATTAGACATGGAATGAGAAGTGATTCGCCGAGTACTCGGCCGAATACTCAGCTTTAAAAAAACGCGGTAGTGGCCGGCGCGCGGTTATTTCCCTTACACAGAGTTAGGGATGAAACGATACCAGTAAATACAAGTACTTACTTGATACTTTCCTTTCGATACCAAGTACTTTGGTATCGATATTTTAAAACTGAGTACCAAGTAGCATCGAAAAAAAAGTACTTGTATCGGTACTCGATCAGTCACACATCCACGGATATTGTTGATGAGTAATTACTGACTACTTGTCAAATAACTTATGTTTGAGAGATTGTTTTCGTTATCTGGCGCGAAAATGACTGCTTATAAAAATCGTTTAATCAGAAAAAATCTCGAAAAATTATTGAACTTAGGAAACACATAAAAAATTCATTCAAAACATGCTTCTAAAGAAGAAAGAAGCTGCTGATTCATCAACCAGTTGCCAACCTAATGATCCTAAGAATTCCGCTGCAGCAGAGTTAGATCATTACTTAAGCGTACCAAGGGCCGCAAGAGATGCAAATCCATATTAATGGTGGGTTCAAATAAATGCTATTACCCCATCTTGGGAAGAGTTGCGGCTCAATACTTATCAACATCTGCCAGTTAAGTTTACAGTGAACGGCTTTTTCTAGAAGCGGGCTTAGTATATGAAGAAAAAAGGAGCAAACTAGACCCAAATAAGACCGAAAAACTAATGTTTTTAAATGGTAGAATATTTTACCGCTTCTTATAAATGCTGGCATTAACATATCGCTCAGACCACACATATACTTGGAACAGTAACGAGCAGCAGTGTCAAAGATGCGAGTGCGAGACACTTGGCACTAAAATCATCCGCCTGCTAAGCGTGCCGATTAAGGGAAACCATTCCTAAACGGGTAAACATGTGTCCCATGAACAGAAGTGGATCTTTTTTAGCTGATGATGATGAAGAAGAGTTTATTTATCTGAACATACATTTCTATCTACAGTTATGCATTAATATACAAATCAATTATTCTCGACGAATCTTTAATTAAATGTTTCAAAAATAGAACAAGCTGTATATGAGTTTAGCATGTTTTTACAGACACGGGTAAATGTCAATTAATGAACATAACGATGTATATGCTACGTAGGTACCCGTTATTCAAATACGAAATTTAAGCTTACGGGAATGTATAATGTTTATTTTAGATTTTATTCACAGCTTAAGTTTTTGAAGGGCTTAATATTGGTAATAATTTAAAATAATTACTAACATCTATAATTTTTATAATAAATATTACGATGCTCGAGACAGGTATTTGAAAGAATCACTGTTAAATTTATATGCAAAAATTTTCCAATAAGATAAACAATAATATAATCAAAAGAATTTAGAAATGTTAAAATCAAATAGCGGGGCCACAACTGCTCGTCCGATAGACCGGTGGGATTGCTCGTCCTTGCGTTCACCAGAGCACTTCGCCCACCTTATCATCGAATGTCATCGTCTAACAGGTCAGACAGTAGAAAGGCGATCTGACTTACCTCTAATTATTGATCGGGCATCATTCACGCACTGCCTATAAAATATTTTAATCACATACACAAGAATCTATTTTGTTTGAGGATGTTGAATCAAAATTGTTTGGAAACACGAAATGTCCGCATGTGAAAATGTTTACGGAGCGAAAGCGGTGCAGATTCGAACGCGGAAGTATTACAATATTGGATTTCGATGACGTTTTAAATACGATCGACTCGCGCGCGGTTGCGTTCGCGACTCGTCGATCGTTTCTCTAGTGTGTAGGAGAAAGTCTCGACCGTGGAACGCCCGCACACGGGTTGGTCACAATCCTATGGAGGGGACGTGACGTCGCATGCAAAACCAACAGATGTCTAAGCATCTTCGCGATTGTTAAGTATCAACCACTAACAAAATATATCTGTGTCTAGAAAATCTTTGGATATTTTATGATTTGCCTTTGTGACCTACACTTATTGATTTTATTGATCAGGTTCATTTTAAATAGCCTAAAATGAAAACAAGGTTATCAGCTGTTAAGGTTATCAATACTATTGTAATGAAAAACCATTTTATAAAAAGCTACCATTAAAAGACGAAAAGAACGACAACATTGACATCACACATTGTATTTAAATTCTGCGAATAAATTAAGTACATGTTGAGCACATAGGAAATACCGAAATGATAAAAAATTCATTGAAATATGAATGAAATATGAATATAATCATAGATATTATGGAGGATTACCCAAGTAAGATTTCCTGCAAGTCTACAAAATAAGACTAAGCAAATGTGTTATAGATCGCCAACACTCATTTCAAACACGCACTTCTAAAACACACTTGCTCTTCTTGGTTTCTGCTTTCAATATCAATAATATTACGTAAAAGCTGCAGAAGCTGTTTATAGGATGTCACTTACGCTTACGTATATTTTAAATGTCTACTCTGAAACAATGTGGTGACGATGTAAAAGAATTCATCGCCACAAGTCGTCACGTTGATCTTGTATAACGATTTCGATTTTGGCGAAGATCAGAAGTCGTCGCCTCCGACAGATTGTGATAACCATCTTATGTACACCACATATCAAATATCCATAACGGCGTGGGGGAAGTACCGTTATAGGTGCGTGACGTCTGGTAATGCGACAACCATGGCAATAAAGGTGAAGAAGTGAGTATGTCGTGGTGGTATGTACTTGCTATGATGAGTGCTTTTAGGCTTATAGATTAAAAACTTGTTTAAAGTCATCAACCATATCAGCCTCAAATACCCAATGGTTTTGCCATTGTGTATTTGAGCACAAAACTTTCGAAGAATAATACTAAAAGAGTAAAATAATCTGCTCGTGTCGGACTATCAACCTGATTACAACGTAGGTGTATTCAAGGCAAGTTTTTTTTAAATATAATAAGAGTTATGAACGATCACACAGTTTAACTGGTGGTAAGTGGATGCTGTGGCCCATAGACATCTATATCTGTCCTTGATTAAAACACTTGACCATTCACTATACGAAACACAGTAGTATTATGCTGGTATTCTGTGAGAGTATGGTACTTCCCCGGTCGAACCGACCCATTCATGTTAAAACCACGATATAGTTGTAGCATGGCTCTACTACGTACGGTGTGAATACTAATCTAGGGTAATTTACCACATCTCTAGTTAACGTCAGGTGGGTCATCTCAATCAATCAAGCATTGTTGAGGTAAAAAAGCAAATTCCGTCATTTTAAGAGAACCTCATGAGCAGTAGTAGACTAATTTGCGTGTTAGTAACGGATACTTATTAAATTATATCACAACTAGAGGTTCGATGCGAGCCTAAATTATTTGACATTGGAAATATTTATTTTAGTAAAAGTATTATATTAAATTATTATAAGCTTATTTAAAGTGTTAAATTTTATTTTAGAGATCATGTCCCAAAAACTTTACGTGCGTACTTACATGTAAGTTTATTGAGTTGATATACTTAATGAAATTCAACACTCGAGTGGCATCTGACTATTTTCCAATTTTTATTGCTATAAATAACACATGTAAATCAAGAAAATTATCACCAATAAGCAGGATGTCTATTTTTAGCAGAGAGAAAAATTATGTATGCATCTTCCGGCGAGACTTATGTAAAGTTAATTAAAAATGAATGTCTTTATATTTTTAAGAATGTTCTTAAATTTCGTATTCATTAAAACTATGTACAGATTTCGACCGATTAACACAGGTACTTTCAGTTTTTTATATTATAGGGTGGCAAATGAGCACGCAGTCCACTTGATGGTAAGTGGTTGCTCAGTTGCTGGGGCCCATAGACAGACATTACAAATCAGAATGCAGATGCGTTGACCCGTGAGAACTAAGATGGAATGCCTCGTTTCCAGTAAAAAGGGTCTCCGGTTCTCTAGACTCACCATACGAAACACAGCAGCATTAAACTACTATTTTACGCTGGTATTCTGTGTGGTCCTTCCCCGGTCAAGCTGACAATGTATAAGTACCCACATGCATTCAATATTACCGTTACAGCCTAATAAAGTCCATTGCTGTACATAAGTTGACTTATACGGGGGATATTTGCCATAGTTGCCACGCTTGGTAAGTGGGTTGGCAACTGCAGATTTTTTTATTTTAGTCGTTATTAGAAAGACGATGCTGGCCATCTCCTGATTTGTTTGCCCCCGTTGCTTATTACAACACTCATGGGATAGATAAATGCAGCACGGACAAATAAACTATGTACGACCGATTAATATACTTCCAGTAACAGTGACAAATACAGCACAAACAAATTATTAATGTCTCCGACCCCATAATATTTTTTTCGTGCGAAACCTCATTAAAACTATAAACGATTACAAATGTCTTCACTTGGGAAGTGCCGGTCTTATATTTTAACCAATCAAACTGTTTCCCACGGGGTATATCCCCCCAAAGGCGAACGGCAATTAACTTTTAACTAGAGAGTAATATATACATATTACTCGTAGTTATGTTATAATTCGTTATTGAATTTATGGTCACAAAACGATCGTTGTTTTAATTTCTTAGTAATTTCCATCGTGCTTCCATTTTACCCGACTACGGCAAAGTCACAGAGGCATACTAATCTACGGCTTTTTATATTTTTTAACTTCCCAGTGGGAAGTTATTGTAATAGGTCCGATTTTGAAAATTGGAAATTTAACATATCTCCACGTTTCAATAGTATGGTTTTTAAGAGGATGTCCGTGTGTGCAAATGTACGTATGTATGTATGTATATATGTATGTATGTATGTATGTTCGGATTCAATTTTCGCCTCGCGTATTTCGAGAACAAAAAGTGATATTGACATGGAACAAGTTTCATTTAACGTATAGTTATGTAAATTAGACCTCATTAAATTTTGAGCAAAATCGAAAATTGTAGAAAATATAATTAACATCATAATATTTTTAACAATGTTAAATTTTTAATAGGTACCTAGTAGTGGTAGTTTTCCCGTCACGGTTCTTTAAACGAAGTCATCCGAAGGGCTCTTGTCTCCATAAATATCCCCTCGGTTTTAGAGCCTTAAGCCGAACCAGCCGAATTTAGTAAATGGCGCAAATATGAGTCTTTGAGAAATGACTACATATTTGTGCTATTTGCTGTAGAGACTATGCTGCTGGTGATAAGAGGGCTGGTTCTTTCCTCGCTCAAAGGCTTAGTAGATATAGCTATTCAGCGAGAAAACGCAGCCAGCGTTATTGGCACTATATCACGGGGAGCAGGACTTTTTAACAATTTAAATTTTTAGTGTTAGTTTTTCAATATTATAGTTTCTTTTTTTTATATTGTGTATAATTAGTATTAATTGGAAATATTATAATTTTAATTATTATTTTTATTTAATGTTACGTATATAATAATTGCTGTAATTTACTTTAATAAATTAATCCACAAAAAATATTAAAACATATGATATTTATTTATTCTTTCCAGTGGGAAGTTAGTCGTGTGGACCTTTTGAGGCGCATCTAGATCGCTTTTTCATTTATTTGTTTTATTTTTATATTATAGTAATTTCTTGGTTGCAAATCATAATAAAAAATCAATATCGTAGACTTGTCTTTTTTTAGTAGGTGATTTTTATCGTAGATGGGTTTTTTTTTAATGCAAACATGCTTGAATCCTTGGTTGGGACCAAAACCAAATCAGTTATTTGTTGTTTTTTTTGCCATGTGATTCTCAATAGCAATCCGGAGACAATACATTAGTATCGTTTTAACCCCGTGCTTAGGAAAGCACGTATAAATAGTCCCATCGGATTTGGAAGGTGAGAGTATGGAGATTGCACCTATGTTTTCGCTATGTGCGTGCACTATGATCCTGTCCAGGTCAGATATTGCCTTTGAGACCTGCCACCGTGGCCGATAGTCAGTCTGGAGGAAATTAAGTAATATATTATATTAACAATATTAGTTCTAACAGCGCGGCGATTCTTTCTTACGTCCGTTCATATCACAGATTTAGCATTACATTGGGTCTGGAAAGGTTAGAACCAGTAAATGTTCGTAAACACTTTCACGTGTACAGTTTAAGATATTTATTTCTAAAAAAGTACTTTCGGCACTATTTGGAACTTGAACAAGTTTATAATTGCTCGATGTTCAATTTCAATCGCCAGTAAGACATGATAATCATCATATTAATTTAAATGAGTATATAAATCTTCCTCTAATAACTGTTGAATTTTTTATAGAAATAATGCACATAAGTCGTAACCAGACGCATATTATCCGCGCCTAAAAATTCCTTTCAAGCAGTGCCTAGTTGTTGAAAAGATGTATTTATTTATTCTGCTCTAGAAATTTGTGACTCAAGTCGTTGACAAGTCGTTAAGGACATTAAAAATATTTATTGTCGTAGTTAGCTTAAACTAACAGATACGGAGTACGGGGGAGCAATCCGCGTTTTACATTCTTGATGACAGCTCAGCCATTCGCCATACCAGGGACGAATTCGGGTGGAATGGAATTATTTGATGGTGCATCGAATCTTTAGTGCCGATTTGTCCTGAGCTCGCTATCGAAGGAAAACATCGTTAATATTTTATTCAGTTTAGGCTTAATTGTTTTAGCAACGATAAAATCTACTACCGGTTACAAAAGTGAAACCCAAGATGTGTTGTGAAGAAGTGTTGCTTACCTTGCCTACAATTCCCAGGTTGGATGACCTATCTACATGCTTTACTAAGTTTATACGAAACCATCAAGTCGCGAGTCCTATTCGCACCTTTTGGGTTTCCTTATCTGATATTTACAACTCTTTTATATTTTATATTGGATATATTAAGAAATATATACATATAATATGTGAAAATCTCTAACACATACTAAACAGGATGGCGACATTGCAAAATCTTGGGCTGTTACTTGGTTTCTCTGTTCAATAAAAGATCCTGGTTGTTTTTATTTTTATTTAAAGATATTGAAAGTCATACGTAACGTTTCATCGGTTAAAAACAGAATGTAAGGCCTTTAAGGCAAACTGTATCTAAATTATTATTTTTTTTTCTGTGACATTTTTTTAAGATGTGAAATCTTGCTTCTAAATGCGTACCAGGATGAGCCGGAGCGGGAGCCATCTGTTTATACAATTATCGGTTAAGAGCCGGGTCTGTGGCGCGCGCTGTTCTTCCTAAATGACTCCTTCATGAGCGATATCCATCGGGACACTTATTAGTGGACCAACAACACGCACTTGGATTAGTACGCGTCTTACATCCACGCTGACAGTGTTGCTTTTGCTCTTTGGATAAATTAAAATACATGAACAATTTTTTAAGCATTAAAGTTTTAAATGGATAATTTCTTGAATTGTCATTATGGTGACGATAGCTGGGAAAGGAACATAATTAATTCCATTTCATTACCTACTAACGTTGAAGCAGCGCCGACAGCAAAGCAGAGGTGTCAAGCAAATGCACGTGAAAGGGACAGAACTCAAAAGTTAGTAGTGTTTTAATATAATTTATTTATCTATTAGTAGGTAGACTTATGTTAATCAATGCGATCAAATAATCTTGTCAAAACTTTTTTAGTACTATAGAAAGTAGTAAGATATTTACTTCAAGCTTTGCTTTCTTATTGAATCCTTTGAATTGTATAAGAGGATAAAATATAATCGAAGACCTTAAACAACTGGGTGAAATTTTTACCGTCCGGAAAAAATAGTGCGTAACACGTGACCGGAATAGAAGTCTATGGTACTGATATTTTACAATTTTTTATATTAACATATTATTAAATTGATCTATCAATAAATACTACTAATCGGGTGCGTATTATTTTGATTTTGATAGTTTTTAATTGATTTATTTATTTAGTTCAAAATGTTTGTTTTACTTTTTTTATTACCGAAAGTTTATTTCAAATTAGTGGTATTTATTAATAGTTCAAATTCCTAATATGTTAATGTAAAAGCAAAAAAATGTAAAATATCAATACCATAGGCGTCTATTCCGTTCACATGTTACACCCTTTTTTTCAGACGGTAAAAAATCACCTGTATATATACTAAAATATTATTTTTTTTACCTTAGCATTTTAATATAATATTATATTATATACAATCTATTTTCATATTTACATAGAGTATTTTAGCCATCCATCCATCTAATATTACAGCCTATTAAAATCCAATACTGAACATAGCCCCCACCCCCCATAGTTTGCGTCATAAGGTTTTGGCAGATGGGATTGCAATCGCAGTTTTTTTATTATTGGAAGATGCTGCTGCCTATCTCCTGTTTCAGTTTCCCCCTCTTCCGACACCCACGGGCCGATATGATGTAGTGAATATTCTTACACCACCACTACTAAAGTGCCGTACTTAATACGTACCGCTTAAAAAGGTTTTCTTTTTTCTAATTAATCCTCTAGTTAAGTTTTCGTCAAGTCGTTAATCCTTATTAACCTCGATTGTCTTTTTAGTTGAAAAATTCTTTTTGATAGTTTCCTAAACGACCATAGCAGAATGATTATGCAGAACTCTTCATCAATTATAAATGTCCTTTCCTGCTAGTCCTGCTATTTTGGAAAATTAGCTATGCTTACCGCCCTAATGTCCTCCAGACAGAATTTCGGTCACTGCGGCCAGCCTCGACGGTGACTAGCCATCGGCGCGGGACAGGATTATAGTGCCCAAGTGTATGCGCAAGCACATGTGCACTCTCTATTCCATCACTCTCGTAATCTAATGCGACGGTAAACCGACGCGACCGGAGAGAGATCATGCGCAGGATTAACGGCTTTACGTGCTTTCCGAGGCACGGGAGTGAGACACCGCTAAATACCTGACTCCCGGCAGCTACTGAGAATTTCTTGACGGAAAAACTCAATAATAAATTTTTGGCCCGACCCGGGAATTGAACCCAGGACCTCATGATCAGCAGTCGCACTACTACAACTACTAAACCAACGAGGACGTCACCGCCATAGCCAAACATCGACAGCGTCAACAAATCTTCGCAATGGTGTAACTGCTCCCTACTTTTAACCTAATGGTTAAAATGGTATATAAAATGGTAATGGTTTAATATAATGGTAATCCATCTACACCAACTTTCACATAATATATATGTAATTTTAAATTAAAATAAAAAAGCGTGTATATAATAATATTATCAAAATATCGTTACGGCTTCTTAAGCAGCGTCAATATGGCATTCAACGCACTGAGGCTGCTAATCCCTACGGAGCCGCCGGACCGGAAGCTGAGCAAGATCGAAATCCTGCGCTTGGCTGGCAGCTACATAACACATCTCGACAACCAACTCTATACTGGTAATGTAAATTTGAAACGAAATTTGTTAGGAGCTGAATTAAAACATTGAATATCTTCAGTTGTTATAACAACGCAGATAGCTTTACGAGTGGGTACATATAAAAAGTAAAAAGTAAAGTTACAGCCTATATACGTCCCACTGCTGGGCACAGACCTCACCTCATTTCTGAGAGGGTTTTAGGGCAAGGAAGTGTCCGCCACGCTGCTCTAATGCGTGTTGGCGAACTTCACATGTATTCGAAATATTTTTTTTTCCTTATTCCTCAGACATGCAGGTTTCCTCACAATGTTTTCCTTCACCGCGGAGCACGTAGTAAATCAGCACTTAAAATTGCAATTAACAATTTCATTGGTGCCGGCGGGGATCGAACCCGGGTTACCCGCGTTCTGTTATATTTACAGCGAGCGTTAACCATCAGAGCTACCACGGCTCAGTACATATGTACACTGTGTAATGACAATTTAAAAAAAATACTACTTCATAATATCACTGTAGGTGTTGTAAGAAGCGATAGAGGTTACTGAAAGAGTATATGGGCTGCAGAATCTTCATAATCACAAGTCAAAATAATCAAAGACTGCGGTTACTAACTCGCCTCGCCTGCTCCTAACATGCATAACTGTGGCGAAATTCTCCTATGAGGCAACGCTTATGTTCAGTAGTGGATTTTTTATAGCCCTAATAAAACCTAATTCTAAAAATTGACTGAAACTAAACATCTAAAATTAAAAAGTCGCAGTAAAATACGTAAAATTTGTTTTATTCAATATTTAATTCTTTGAAGTCGACTTTTGCTTATAAAAAGATATTAATGATAGTAGAAAAAAGCTTATAACAAAGTTCCATTTGAAATTAGAATGCCTTGCCACGATTTTATGGGCCGTCTTTTTTTTTTATCACCATGTTCACCAACATATAACTCTGCTTGACATATATTATATACTAACTTACCAGACAGACGTTGTTCTGCCCTTTTCGACGACCCTTTGTCATGTTTTATTAAAAACCCTTAAACTCGCAAAAAAAATTGTGGGTCACTCATGGACAAAAAAACTATCCTATCTCTCAAGTTGGACCAAACTGCACATGGTATGCAAATTTGATTAAAATTGGTTTAGTAGTTTAGGAGTCCATCGCGGACAAACTACGTGACACGTAATTTGTATATATTAAGATTATCTAATATATAAAAAATAATGTCTGTTTGTTCGTATTTTATACGCAAGCATACCTACCGTTCATCAGATTGCGGTAAAACTTTGTCAACTTATTGTTTGCACTGGCGCAAATATCAATTACACGTGATAGAGCCATGCTGCAGCTATATTAATTGTATATTTGTAGCACGAATGGGTCGGCTCGACCGGGGAAGGACCACGCTCTCACAGAATACCAGCGTCAAATAGCAGCTTAATGCTGCTGTGTTTCGTATGGTGAGTGTAGAGAACCGGAGACCCTTTTTACTGGAAAAGGGGCATTTCATCTTTGTCATCAAGGCTGACAACGCATCTGCATTATGATTCGTAAACGAGGATAGATGTAGATGTCTATGGGCCACAGCAACCGCTTACCATCAGGTGGACTGTATGCTCACTTGTCACCCTTTCATATAAAAAAAATGTTATAGGGATAGTACAGTTAACTGACAGCAGGTGGCACGCGTATCATACTGACAAATTTATTTAAAAGTCCATATACCATTCAATTTCAATGAATATATTATCATTCCTAGTTGAACAATATAACTCTCTCAAATTTAAAACGATTTTTTCACAATTACTTCGTCTGCTATAGCAACGTACCGGGTACCAGCTAGTAATATTTGCTCATCTTACCGTCTTCGGTAAACGAGATATAAGCGCAACACCATTTTCCTCGCGTTAGTGATGCTGCACGTATGTGAAATTCTCATTAATGAACATGTGTTGATTAATGAGATGGCATTTTTATCATACTGTAAAACTTGGTGTCAGTGGTTTTGGGTGAATTTCTGTTGGTTTATATACAAGTAAGATTGGCATACGACCACACAATCCACGGTACCACGGTACCGCGGCTACCAGACATCTACAGCAAACCTCTACAAAGAATTGAATCACAGATTACCCCTGGAGACCTAAATGTCTAATTAGCAGCACAAAAGGTTTCCGGTATTCTTCACTCACCACACGAAACACAGCAGTAAGCTGTAAAGTTAGTTCTATGCAATCGTGTTTTGAGCGGATTTTGAGTGGACTGATTCGTGATCCATAATAACCTGCAGCCTGGGTCTGGATATTTAGTCAGTTTATCAAAGCCGTTGGCCAATTAGTATGGTACACTTCGGCAAGTGAAATTGGTATTTGTAGAAAGAGTCGGTATATTTATTTCTTTAATGTTAATTGTAATATATTATTCACATTATATTATTTATAACCTAAAACTAAGGCTTACAATGGGTAAACTTAGTGCCTTCTGGCATTTTCTACCAGACCCTTCGTCTTTTTCGTTAATTCAGTATCATCGTCGCATAATATAATTTTTTTCTTGGCTTAGGCTTATTTTCATTTATTTTTTTGACGTTTGTCGTTAAATGAAAACGGGTGCGATCCGAGAGGTTCACTACAAACTTTACAGTAGGAAGTGACAAAAATAGCACACCTAGAAAATGAAATAGGAAAGTAGGAATAAAATAAAATTTTTACCAAAAAAAGTTTACCTTAAGTTTAAGTACTTGTATGAGTAAAAAGACAGATCAATCATGAAATTCAACTAGTTTGCCATTTCTATAGTTAATTTAATCCTAACAAAACACTGTTGGACCAATTTTGATAAGACGTCAGGTAAATTACTTAATTGTGGATCGAATTAAACCAGTCCAATCAAATGAATAATTTAAAAAAAAACTAGTATCCGACTCTGAAGACCTTGAAATCTGGTGATAATGATTGATATATATATAAGTTAATGATTGAACTTTGGAAAATCTGACTTACTATAAAAATTTCTTACTGAGGGGTCAAGAAATACAATAATGACTAAAATAAGTCTTTTAAGTATACCATCTTTGGTTTTTCGGCGCTTTCTAACTCTGAGGAGATGGCATGAGTTAGACGTAGTTTCTTTCCACTTTCTCCTAGTCCTCGGTCATTTGGTCTCCTTTGTCGAGAACTTCCGTCTGATATTGGGTTTTATTTATTTATGTACTGTGACATTCTATAAAAAAATCCACTGCTGTACATAGGTCTCCTTCAGAAGAGATTTTGCCACAGTTGCCACGCTTGGCAGGTGGGTGGCAAACGCAGTTTTTGATTATTTTCAGTTGTTATCAGGAAGATGCTGCCGCCCATCTCCTGTTTCGATTTTCCTTTATAGGATCTAACGTCACCCACGCGACGATATAGGGTAATGGATATCCTTACACCGCGCGATGGTTGATTTATCTATATAAATAAAGTTTTGTAAATTACATTAAGTTTATACTTTATTATATCATAATTATGTTAACGGATATAGTATATTTTTATATAATTTCAAAAGTGTTTTTGCATCCAAAACATACGAGAACACAAGCAATATAGTATCAGATAACAATCTTAAAAGTTAAGCTATGTTACATACTTTATCTGTTTTTGGTTTATGTAAATCACAAATTAAGAACATGTGTTGATTAATGAGATGGCATTTTTATCCTTCACAGGTGAAATGGAACAACCTTGCCTTCAAAAGAATAACTTAAGTTGTAAAAATACATCGTTATGTACTTTTTGCTGGTCAACGGTAAAAAAAGAAGTAAGTAATTTCTTTGTCGTGGTAGCTCAGGGGTTCTATACCCGCCGGCACCAAAACTAATAATATCACTTTTAAGGGCTGTTTACCTCATGCTTGGCGGTAAAAGAAAACATCGAGAAGCAGCCTGCAAGTGTGAGAAATAAACTTTTTCAAGAACATGGTATTAAAGCTGTAACTTTAAAATTTCCTTTTAAAATTTGAAATTTTAAAATTTCCTGTTTTCTTTAAATTATATTTGACCTATCCACTTTTATTATTATTAATAATAATAAACAATAATTAGCGCTTTCTAACTCCAAGTATTTGCACAGACACAACCTAGTAGCCAGGATACTACACCAGGATCTCGCTCTAAAATACCGTCTCGTAGATCGGAAATTGCCTTAATATAATTACTTGCCGAAAGCCGTGCTCAAAAATTACCGCGCTGGGACCGGGCCATCATCACATAAAGGACTATTCTAGCGAATAAACCTGATATTGACCGGGCAAAGTCAAGGATATTATTGGTCAACATTACTATTCCATATGGCAAGACCCTTGTGAAAGCCGAAACAGAAAATAAAAGAAAACATCTGCATCTGTCTCACGAAGTGACCGACATGTGGGGTGGTCTGTCGACTAAAATCACGCCTGTATTTTATCTGCGAACGGGCTAATACTGGTCAGCCTCGCTGATCTTCATATCCGGACTTAAATGCAGAAGGCAGTGATCCGCGATTCCGATTCGATCCGCATTGACCGCCGGTTTCTCTCCCTATCTAACTAACCCTCGGCTATTTAGTCCCCTAGTTGGCTTTTTTATTATTTATGTATTTTTATTTATTTATTTATTTTATTGATATTTATGTATTTTCATTTATATATTTATACAACCCAACCAGACGAGAAAACTATATTCCTCATAATAATACTAATTATTAATAATAAATGCTAATATTATTAGTTATTAGTAGTGTTTTTATAGAATTCACGAAAGATTAAGTAGACGGTTTGCCCGTGCTTCACGAGCAAACAGTCCACCTGATGGTAAGTGGATGCTGTGGCCCAAAGACATCTACATTTTATTCTCGATTAAGAAGAAAAGTGCAGATGCGTTGTCACCCCTGAGGATTAAGATAGAATGCCCCGTTTCCAGTAAAAAGGGTCATCGGTTCTCTACACTCACCATACGAAACACAGCAGCCTTAAGTTACTATATTGCGCTTGTATTCTGTGAGAGCGTAATCCTACCCCGGTCGAGCCGACCAATTCGTGCTGCAGCGTGGCTCTAACACGTAAAAGATGTTTGTCTTAGATTTTATAGTACTGATATAAGGAGATCGGCTAAATGGTTAAAAAATATTTTAAAACACTGTATGTAATTATAGTTTACTTGGATTGAAATTCAGTTTAGGTCCGTAAACTACTGAACAGGTCTGAAGATGGAAACTGCAATCCTTACTGAACCTTAAGTTTAAACCAGCGTTATTCATAGACAGTGCAGCTGACTAAAAGCTAACAAATACGGTGTATAACAGTACGCTACTAATTCCAGAAATTTAATTTTAGTTTTCGACGTTCAGGTTTCAGGTATCAAGTAAACCATCAATTGTATACATGCAAGGTATAAAATAATCAAGAATAAACCAAGAGTTAGCTGTCTAACAAGGCAACTTTAATTACATCACTAGCTAGCAATCCTACCGTTATAGATTTTAATCCAAATCCCGCACTGATGAATTACTGAATGAATTAATGTTTTTCATATTCGTAAAACGGAAATTTATTTATAAAATAGACAATATTACTAATTCTAGTAGTCACCCACACTCCCTGAGTGTGGGAAGTAAAAATGACTACCTCATGTTTTTGATGTTCCTCGCCCTTAATATGTTCTACGTGTTATCCTTGTTCATGCCCACGCATCCCTCCCATCGCCTACGACTGACATGTAATGGATGGCCGTGAACTTGACATTGGTAAAAATTTTACGATTTAAAACATATTTTCTGAATGCTTCGGTTGTTAGTACATGTAGAAATATTGAATATGGAAATCGTCACACAGCTAATTTACGCTGCAGAATTGAGAGGTAAAGTCGGCAGGGATGCCCTAGATGTAGGTTTATCGAACAAAATGGCGATTTATTAAAGATGAGACAACTTTGAGTACCATTTATATACATGAAAAAGCGAGAATGTGTCAGAATTGCCGCGGTTGAAAGTACGTAGTGCTGCTTCCCCTCAGTAAATGTATACTTATACAATTCAATCTTTCCGTCCGATTATAATCTGAGCGTCTTCAAGGCAAGAGCGAATAGACTTTTGTTACGCTAAGACTGCGATTTACCATCTAAGGCTGAATCACCACTTACCACCGGATGGGGTTGTGTTTCAAGCACGGGCTTATAATTGATATACATTCAAATTCAAATGTATTTTATTTGTAAATACGGGTAATGAGACAGAATGGATCATTTTTTTTAAATATGTTCGCTGCATTCAACCCTTAGGTATACAAATATTACAGTTACAATTAAATATATTTCATTTCTACAATTATTTAATTTTATTATTTATATTATAATTGTATAAGAAAATTCAACAATGATCTAATAATTAATTAGAATAGGATATTTACAATAATATATAGTCATCGAATGTCAAATGAATTATATTTTATGCAATGTCATTATAATATGTCTACTGATGCGTCACTTAAATATTCATCGATTGAGTAGTAGCATTTCTCAATTAGAAATGTTTTAAATTCTTTTTGTAAATTTATGAATATTTTTCCATTTCATGAAACATAGATGGAACCTTATTATAGATTTTAGATAATATACTGAAAACGCTTTTTCTAAGTAAAGCTGTCTTTGATGAAATTGTATGAATTTTATTACAGTTCAGTAACAGTCTAAATACGTTCCTCGGCAGCGGAACGTATTTAGACTGTTGCACATGCCTCATTTTATTTCTCAGGGGGCTATGGCACAACCATTCCGCCGCGCTGCTCCAGTGCGTGGTCCTCAATTACAACCTATAAAATTTCATTGCTTAACATAGCCTGCTCCCATAGACTGCCTCATATAGGGGATTTTACCATAGTTGCCATGCTTGGCAACCACTATTTCATTATTTTGACTTATTATAAGGAAAATGCTGCTGCCCATATTCCGTTTTACTTTCCCTCTGTCGCCTGTTACGACAACCACGGTACGCTCTGGAGCAGTAGATATCCTTACACCGCCACTCCACGATCACACCAGTGCGTGTTAGTGGACTTCATAATATTATGACCTTGAATAATTCATTGATAAGACCAGAGAAGTTTTTCTTCACCGCCAAACATGTTTAATTTGAATTGGCGGGGATCGAACCGAGTACTATTAATTATACGGCGTGCGCATAATCTTCAGTATAATTAGTCATCGTTACTTTTGCAATCGAGTGGTATAATATATTTTATATTTTAACTTTCTTGTGTTGCTTTCAGAAACTGACAACACCGCCTCACAGCAGTTATGAGAAACAATACTAAATATATTTCCGACGGCTACGACAACTAGTCTAAACCAAAGCTTTATTCAATTTTAAGTGTTACGTATATTTATAAGAGAATAGAATAATACAAGTTTTATAATAAAAACAATATGATAGAGTTCGTAATATTATACAATATGTAACAAAAACCCTGTGGTTTCCTTTAAGAGCGTTATCAGAATCAATATCGCATAGAAATAACTTTTTTTTCAGAAAGCTCCTCCATAAAAAAAATTAATTTTGATTAAAAATATTTGATTTACAAAGTATATGTGGTTTTATTACCTCTCTCTCTCTCTCTCTCTCTCTCTCTCTCTCTCTCTCGCTGCATTTGCTCTGCATTGTTCGGAGAGTAAGAGGATTGTCAAAGTGCCCGCTTTATCGATGCTCGTTTCAGATAAAATAGAGAACAGAGTTAATAAAACCACGTACAAATTGTAAATAAAAAAATATTGTAATTAAAATTCCACAGCACGTTAGTATTATCAGTAAGTTGTATATTTTACAATAATACATATTAGGTATATTATCTTATTACGCATTATATTTAAAATTAATAATGAAAGTTAAAATTGTTATTGTAATACAGAATAACATTTTTTTTTAAATTTATTAAGCAAAGCTTTTCCTTCAAAACTATTTTCCTTCAAAAACATTATATATTCTTTAACAAATAAAATAATTAGTCCAGGTTTGTATTTGTTCAACTTCCTAATAAAAAAATTATTTCTCTTGTGTTACTGGAATTTAAAATACTCCTTATTAACCTTTTCCTTAAAAGTTACGTCCCCTTTTCCGTGATGCGCCCCCTTATTAGACCGACGAGACTCTTAATGGCAACTGATGGTGAAAAATCTAACAAAATCAGCCGAACTCAAACCCCACGTTTTGGTGATAGGCTTACTAATGCGAAGGTCTCGATTATATGCTCATAAACTTACCTGTGTGCCTATAAGTGGCTTTATACGTGGTGGAGTCACGCTGCAGCTGATCCTTCCCGATCGATCGGATCGTTTCGATCAGGAAAGATCACGCTCCCACAGAATGCTAGCGTTAAAAAACTTTCTACTAGTAACCAGGCATTCTATCTTAGTCCTCAGGGGTGACAATGCAACTGCATTTTAATTCTTAATCGATGATAGATGTAGTTCACTAATAGGTTAAAGCATTCATTTACAATCGGAAAACCTGTACCTACTCAACTGTCACTATAAATTTTACAAGTCATAACTAAGAATACACGATTAAGGTGCGTGTTTGAGCAAAATGCTGCGTTAGTCGTTATTTGTGAGATTTTTAGGAGCTATCTTCTTGTTATCAAAATTAAATTTATCAAGACAGCAAATTGCTTCTATCGCGGGCCTTGAGCGCGGGGACGAAATCCATAAATTCCGTAACGAAAAAAAACCTCACGCACCCCACTCCGACGGGCACGGAGGTGTGGCGTTGAAAGCCGTGCATCGTCTAACGTCGTTTTAGTGCATCGGCAGACTTCGGCACGGTGTTTGTGTGCGTGTACACTAGCTGCTAACTCAATGATAAAAATTCCTGAATAACCTACATGTATTGTAAGATATTAAAAATATTTTAAACAATATTAACTTCTCATTTATTCAATAAGAGAAAAAAAATTGTTTTCTTATCGGTCACCACGCTCAAAAAGTGTAACTTGATTTAATATCAAAGACTTAACTGCATAAATAAAATAAATAAATAATTATAATTGCATAAGTTGATAAAAAATGCTATGCAATAGCTTTACCGCGGCAGTCACCGAGTGCCACACGTATTTTTTTTTTGTTTATACATATAAAGTGAGCATTATTTTATTTTGTGATTGACACTAATGGATAGGCAATTTATTAATGATTATTTTGATCTATTAAATTTTTTCAAACGACTAAAATTCGATTTTATAAGGACAATATTTTAAAATTTGGGCGTATTTCTTACGTGAGTACCTATTTCTTGCGGCGGGAGCGCGTGGAATGTGTAGGACCGAATGCTCAAGGTCGTTCGCTACGAGTAGCGCCTTAAATAATCCCTGGAAATGAGGTAAGTATAACTGTAATAATGGCGGCTCCACATTATCGCCATGAATTCACGCCGTAAATTCACGGCACAAGTCATGCCCTCCACATTCACGGGATGCTCACACTCACAATCGTTCGTGAAACCCGCCGCGAAACGGACGTAGAAGATGTTGCTGCAATAACTTTATTTATTTATTATATTTTTATTATATATTTTACACATGTTAGAGCCATGCGGCAGTTATATTAGTAGTATAGTTGTAGCACGAATGGGTCGCCTCGACCGGGGAAGGACCACGCTCTCACAGAATACCAGCGTAAAAAATAATAGCTTAATGCTGTTGTGTTTTGTACGGTGAATGTAGATACCGGAGACCCTATTTACTGGAAACGAGGCATTTCATCTTAGTCCTTAGGGGTGACAAAGCGTCTGCATTTTAATTTGTAATCGAGGATAGATGTAGATGTCTACGGGCCGCAGCAATAACTTACCATCAGGTGGACTGTGTGCTAGTTTGTTACCCTGTCCTATAAAAATAAATTGCTGTGGCAACATACTCGTATTAGACGCCCAAAACAAGAAATTTATTAGAAAGCTTTGAGAAAAAAAAGGAAGATGGTGTATGACTAAATTCAATCTTCCGTACGCACAGACTACTAATACCCTTAGGCGTCCGTACGCCTTTGTAGCCCAAAACGAACTGGCACTGGCACAGTGCCGTGAATGTGGACGTGTACGCGTGAACGTCGCGCGAAGGATGCGTGTAAAGATGGTTAATATATCTTTTAACTGTTAAAATAAACATTTATAAAAAATTTACAAATTTATTAAATAAATAAAATTAACCTTATTGAATAAAATTATCCAGTGATAGCCGTTTTTTTGCCATCTAGCGTAATCTTTGCGTACCACCTTTAGTGTGAATCAATTTTCGTTCAATAAAATGACTTCATCTATAGAATGTAGTAGATGGCGCTATTAAAATTTTATATACTGAAGAAATAAAGGAAATATTCTTCAAAAACATCAATACATGTATTCTTTAGATTTAGGACCTACATTAAAATTTAGACTTCACATTAAAAAAGGATTGTAATTATTATTTGCTATAAAATTAAACTTATATCTTATTGTGGTTGAAAATTATCATATTATTAAATAACAAGTCATTTGCCGTTAAGTCATTTGAAGTGATATTTTTATGAAACCGTTCAAACTGATATTTTTAACGCATAAGTGTAACGCTATTGGCTGAATACGCTAATGGTTGATGTTAATTTTATATATTTTGTTGTTACGCTATTGGCTGAAATATTGGTTGGTGTTAATTTAAACTGTTTAAACGAAGCGCGTCAGTTTATTATCATTTTTTATAGAGTTTATTTCTCCGGCTGGAGTTTATTCTGTGGTTTACTTTTTTATCAAAATCGTAAAAATACTAATAATATAATAATACTGTGGAAGTTAATTTAGATATAGTGAAGTTAGTTTTTACTTATATTATTTAGTGTAGTGTACAAAAATATAGGATTTTGGTTAAAGTTTAATTTTCATCTTTTATCATGCCAAGACCTCACACACAGTTGTACCATCTTAAAAAAATTGTCATTTTTTTAAATTTAATAAATACCTAATAATCATTGTAAATAATGTACAATTTATTATAAATTATAATAAAATATAAGTATTGAATTAATAAACCTTTAAATACTACTAGCTTAGTTAGACGTTAATAATAAAGAGACTCCTGTACCTATTAAAATATGAAGAAATGTTTATTGAATTAAAATTTCGTACTTAAAATAGCAATAAAATTAACACAACCGATTAAAAATACAAATTCACTACAAAAGTAAGTAATATTTTTAACTGTTAATTTTATCTGTTAAAAAAAAACAAATAACTTTTAACAAATAAATAAATTTAACTATTAACGCCATGTCTAGATGCGTGAACCCTTTGTCGCGGGACAAAATACCGAATCGCTGCGGTTAGGTATATCTAATACATAAAAAATTATGTTTATTTGTTCGTGTTTTATGCCATGCCATACCATTCATCAGATTGCTGATTTGTAAAACTTTGTTAACTTATTGCTTACACTTGCGCGAAGGCTACAGGCATAGTACAATTAACTTACATTAGATGGCGCGCATATCGCACTGACAAATTTATTTGAAGGCTATATATCATTCAATTTCAATGAATGTGTTATCATTCCTAATTAACAATATAACTATTCCAAAGGAAAATTCTTGTTTTTGGTTCTCAGCTAAATTACTATAACTCAAAGCCGCGGAGGCTTAAAGAAGGTAAGGTAAACGTAAAGGTAAGGTAAGGTAAAGAGTCGTATTTTTTCTTATTTTCCCCCCGAAATAACATTTGACATAACCGTTTCAAGAACTATGTTAAGTATATTGTTTTTTTAACAAATTATAAACAAATTATACTTATACAGTATGCAGTTTTCCATTAAACAAAAATAGAAAAAATACTAGATTAGAGCGAGTGCTATAGTACGCGCTTATGACCCCCCAGAAGTTTTTTGTCTGCCTGGGTGATAGAACCAAAATATAATGTCTGTTATGAAAATGATACATATGTCAAATAATATTATCATTTTATTCAATTACAGCTTTATTCAATTACAGCTTTTGCCGTGTAGTGGTGGTTGAGAATATCCACTACCCCATATCTTGCCGTGGGCTTCGTAAGAGGCGACAGAGGGAGACAGGCAGGAGATGGGCAGCAGCATCTTCCCGATAACAACTGTGATATAATAAAAAACTGCGGTTGCCAACCCGCTGGCCAAGCGTGGCAACTATGGCAAATATCCCCCCATGAATAACGACGCAAACAGACGGCCCCCAGTCCCCGGCGGCCCCGCTATTCCTGGCTACGGTGGCGACCATGGTAACGGCGGGGCAGGGGGTGCTAAGAATTTGCGGTGGAGGTTCGGTTGCCACTTACGACGACTCGACCTGGCTACATATAACGCATGCACCCTGAGGACTGAAGAGAAGATACTGGAGCTGAAAGAAGAGATAGACAAGTTGCGCTGGCATATTATTGGAATTATCCGAGGTCCGAAGAGAGGGGGAGGACACGGCAATCATCGAGTCCGGCAACTTGTTCTATCACCGGGAGGGCGACCATCTGTCCCAAGGAGGTATCAGATTTATCGTCCACAAGTCTCTCGTCAACAACGTTGTAAAGATTGGGAGTGTGTCGACGAGGGTCGCGTACCTGATACTTATAATCACCAAACGGTATTCGCTGAAGGTCATACAGGTTTACGCACCAACCTCGGCACATCCCGATGAGGAGGTGGAGGAAATGTATGAGGATATTTCCAGAGCCATGCATTCCTCCAAAACCCACTACACGGTGTTGATGGGAGACTTCAACGCAAAACTAGGCACAAGAGAAAGCGGTGAGCTGAAGGTAGGGAAATTTGGAGTAGGGCAACGGAACCGAAAAAGGGCCAGCAGCTGGCCGACTTCATGGAGAAAGAGGGACTCTTTATGATGAACTCTTTCTTCCAGAAGCGGCCCCACAGGAAGTGGACCTGGTCGAGCCCCGATGGTTCAACAAAAAATGAGATTGACTTCATTATGACGACCAGACGCCAACTGTTCAGTGATGTCTCAGTGATCGCAGGGGTAAAACTGGCAGCGATCACCTAATGGTTAGAGGCACACTGAACCTAAACGTTAAGTTGGAGAGGTCTCGTCTATTGAAGTCAACGCTCCGTCCCCCCTCGTGCTCTAATCCAGAATCCCGAAACCTTTCAGCTCGAGTTACGTAACCGCTTTCAGTGCCTAGAAGATTGCAATGCAGTGTACGATATGAATGACAAGCTCGTGGAAACTGTCCATGCGGTCGGAGCTAAGTTCTGCAAGACCCGCCGCAGAAGAACACAAAAACTCTCTGATCACACTCTTAATCTCATGAGATTTGACAGCATACAGGCAACTGAACAGACAGATTTCCAAATGCATGCGGCGAGACTTACGCAACTTTAATACTGCTCGTATTAAAGAAGCGATCGAGCGGAACCAGGGCTCCAAGGTCTTTGCCAGAGATCTGTCTGCCAGAAAGAGCCAACTGTCAAAGCTGAAGACTGAGTGTGGCAACATCGTTTCCGAGACACCTGAGAGTCTGAGTGAGATTGAGAGGTTCTATAGACAGCTGTACACATCATCGTTGGAGCCACACGCAAGTGTGAGTAACGATCCAAGAGCAAGTCTTATCCGACACTATTCCGATGATATCCCGGACGTCAGTCTGAGCGAGATTAGAATGGCTCTCCAGCACCTTAAAAACGGCAGGGCCCTACAGAAACCAAACCTCACCGAGAACTACCCCAGGATCCCGGGCCCCGGGCGAGGATGGAATTACAGCGGAGCTTCTGAAAGCGGGTGGAACACCGGTACTTGAAGTCCTTCAGAAGCTCTTCAATTCCGTCCTCCATGGTGGCACTACTCCGGAGGCGTGGAGCAGAAGTGCGGTGGTCTTGTTCTTTAAGAAAGGCGACAAGGCTCTCTTGAAGAACTACAGACCTATTTCCCTTCTGAGCCGCGTCTACATGCTATTTTCGAGAGTCATTACGAATCGTCTCGCACGCAGACTCGACGACTTCCAGCCTCCCGAACCAACCGGTTTCCGAAAAGGCTTTAGTACCATAGACCACATACATACCCTTCGGCAAATTGTACAGAAGTCTGAAGAGTACAATCTGCCACTTTGCCTGGCATATGTGGACTATGAGAAAGGCTTTGATTCCGTCGAAATTTGGGCGGTGCTACAGTCCCTTCAGCGGTGCCAAGTTGACTGTCGGTATATCGAAGTGCTGAAGTGTTTGTACAGTAGGGCTACGATGGCTATCCGAGTACAAAACCAGAGTTCGAAACCTATCCAACTGCAGAGAGGTGTAAGACAGGGTGATGTTATATCCCCGAAACTCTTCACCGCTGCGTTGGAAGACGTTTTCAAGCTACTGGACTGGAAAGGATACAGTATTAACATCAATGGCGAGTACATCACTCACCTTCGATTTGCCGACGATATAGTCCTTATGGCAGAATCGCTGGAGGACCTTAGCACTATACTAAATGACCTCAATGGTGTCTCCCAACGGATGGATCTTAAGATGAACATGGACAAAACAAAGATCATGTTTAATGTCCATTTGATCAATCATTTTAACCCCTGAATGAATCAATTTAACCCCTGAGCGTCTCTAAATCGACCGCCGCCGGTCAAACCCATTTCATGTACCTCAGGCATAGGGAATAAATTGAGCTAACGTGTAGCTAATTGGAATAGTTCTTAAACCACCAGCTACTTGAATATAAATTCTACATTCTAATTCGACTCTTAATAATTTTTTAGTTTTACGCAAATAATGAACATTAAATAGAATTGATTATACGGATTATTTTTATTTAGGAATAAAAAAGAAATTTTATTTTAGAAAATACGGATTGTATATGCAGAAAATACTTTATATCAAAACGTGAAATAATCGTTAAAATAGTCCTATTTTATTCTACTATTATAATAAATTCATGTCTGATAACGCATTCTTGGAAAGGAATTCGTGCTGTGAATTTTGAAAAGGTTAAAGGAAGTACAAGAAAAGCAATTCAGAAGCCAGCCTTGTAAGATAATAATTCGGTTTGAAAATGAAAGTAAAAGACGAAAAGAGAGCTGCTTAAATAATGTCTTAATAACCTAAACGTTTACTTACCCTATCTAAAAGGTTTAAGTAACATTGAACTTATTTTTATTAATTAATTAATGTGTTTAAATTATAAAACGCATTACTTTTAATACCATTATAATATGTTTGATGAGATGGGTAATTTTTTCGTGATAGCAACTAAATAGAAAGAAAAACTAGGATTGCCAAAATGCCATTCGAGCGTGGTAATGACGACACATATGGGGCAATCTATAGGGCAGGCTTTTGTTCTGAAGTGAAATTTTGAAAGGCTTGTAAGTAATGTATGTGTTACCTTGTGTACTAAAGAGCTGAGAAAAGCACAGTCATGGAATGCTGTAGTGAATTTATGTTGAATCATCATCATCATCATCACAGCCCTTCACAAGTCCACTGCTGAACATAGGCTCCACCAAGTAATGCCACAAAGCACGGTCCTGAACCACCTGCATCCATCGACTTCCTGCATATCTTACCAGGTCGTCACTCCATCTAGTGTAGGGCGACGAGGCGACGGTACGAGGCTGCCACTCGAGAACCTTTCTTCCCCATCGGTTATCGGTTCTTCGAGCTATATGGCCGGCCCATTGCCACTTCAGCTTACTAATCCGTTGGGCTATGTCGGTCACTCTGGTTGTACTGCGGATATCCTCATTTCTGAGTCTATCACGCAGAGAAACTCCGAGCATAGCCCTCTCCATAGCTCGCTGAGCGACCTTGAGCATCCTCATACGGCCAGCAGTGAAGGACCACGTCTCAGATCCGTAAGTCATCACTGGCAACACGCACTGGTAATTTCTCGAACGCTGCCCAGCCGAGTTGAATCCGTCGATTGACCTCTCGGTCGAAGTTGGACTTACCTAGTCTGACTATTTGTTCCAGGTAAACGTACTCGTCAACAACTTCGAACATAGTGCTCCCAACAACTACCGACATAGATGTGACATAGACATTAAATATGATCTTTGTTTTGTCCATGTTCATCTTAAGACCTATCCGTTGGGAGGTACTATTGAGGTTATTGAGCATAGTGCTTAAGTCCTCCAGCAATTCTGCCATAAGGACTATATCGTCGGCAAATCGAAGGTGAGTGATGTACTCGCCATTGATGTTAATACCTTATCCTTTCCAGTCCAGTAGCTTGAAAACGTCTTCCAATGCAGCGGTGAAGAGTTTCGGGGAAATAACGTCACCCTGTCTTACACCTCTCTGCAGTTGGATAGGTATCGAACTCTGGTTCTGTACTCGGATAGCCATCGTAGTTCTACTGTATAAACACTTCAGAATTTCGATATACCGACAGTCAACATGGCACCGCTGAAGGGACTGTAGCAC
This sequence comes from Parnassius apollo, assembly GCA_907164705.1. Classification (NCBI taxonomy): domain Eukaryota; kingdom Metazoa; phylum Arthropoda; class Insecta; order Lepidoptera; family Papilionidae; genus Parnassius; species Parnassius apollo. The sequence goes on from CAJQZP010001435.1 coordinate 1,349,932, forward strand.
CGCCCAAATTTCGACGGAATCAAAGGCTTTCACATAGTCCACATACGCCAGGCAAAGTGGCAGATTGTACATTATATTGTTTAATATAAATCCAAAATGATTGGTCTTGTAGAAATAATGAACGGCGAAAGAGTTACAAATCAAATTTATATTACAGATGTGAACGGCGGAGTTGGGAAAGGACGCCTAGACAAAGGTTTATCGGCCGAATTGGCGATATTTTGAAAATGGGCCACATTAGGAGTACCCTTGGAATCGTGCCATATGGAAGTCCGTAGTCTCTGCCTACACCTCTGGGACGAACACCAAAACCTGGAAGAATAATTTGTAGGCCATACAAATACATTCTCCGTGCGGATGGTTATGTTTTTATGCAGATATTCTCGTAAGTAATTTTATCACGCAGAGAAACTCCGTGAACAGCCCTCTCCATTGCTCGTTAAATGATTTTGAGCTTCCTCATAGAGTGAACGACTAAGTATCGGTTCCGTTAGTCATCTCCAGCGAGGTTTGTTCGATAAGAGGATTTGTGTGAATTACTACAATACACGTGTAGAACTGGAAAGGACGTTATAAAATAAAATAAAATAAAACAAAATAAAACACAAAAATTAAATGGCACCTTTTATTATCTTCATAACTGATCGTACATACTAAATACCGCAGTCAAAGAGAGAGATATAGAATGTAAAACAGAACTAGTCACAACCAGCGTAACAGTTAGGTGGTAAAATTTAAATTAAGTACGTACTTTGTGTACTTTTTTCATCCCTATATAGGGATGAACCCGATATTGGCAGTGATATTTATGACGTATAAAAATGGAAGCCATATGTATCTAATATATTGACAAGTCACTGACACAAACAAATTTAGTACAAAATCCTAAATACAGCTACTAGTATATTTACATGCCTTATTGTATTAACTTTATAGTCATTCGGTCTTATTATAAAAAGTATTATATGGTTAGTCTCAGCTATAAAGTAAAATCTGTTTCACGAAAAAGTCCCGCGAAAATATGTTTGTATGGAATTAGGCATCAAATGTCAAATTTTTTACGAAATTTTGGCGCTGCGGCTGTGTCATTTTTTTTTTAGAAGGCCTCTTTTTAAAACATAGTGAAAGCCCGAGACTACCGATAAAAACATACTTCACTACATTTCACAACGCGTCATAGAATATATAAAAAGCTTGTTGGTATTTCCTGTAAATTATAAATATTTTAAGTACGTCTGTAGGTTATTATTTAAGTAGTTTATCATTGATTATGTTCATTAAACTACCTAGGAAATAATAATAATATTATTGATTTGTGACCATACACTCATTATCCTTGGATGCCACTAAGTCTAAATACTATGCGCACTGGATAAGAAGAACTGACAAGTTCAGCCATAAAAGTAAAATTTTATTACATACATGCGATATAAAAAAGATTATTATTAGATTATTATTTTATATGTCAATATGAAATTGATAAAAATTTAAGTAAAAACAAAAATTCATTAAAATTAGATAGCTTTAATGCACTCGAAATTTGACAGTCCTTTTGAAAGTCCACGCATAGTACAACATTATATAACAAATTCTTGTTGACTAGTAAAAAAATTCTAGTCACAATATAGTTGTACGCTTATGCTAAATCATAAATAATTGTTAAGGCAAGTAAGTATTTACAAAAGTATACATCGAATTCATTCGAATTTATAAACAATTTATATTTCTCATAATTCACTAAAGAAATGCATTTGTAATAAAACAATCATATTTTTATTTTAGGGTTCGTGCAAACGTTAACAAAACAATACACCACCTCCTCTTAACATCACATACACGCATTTTTTCCTCTACGAAGACATCACAGTCAAATGATATTTATAAATTAGGTATATAACTTACAAAAACGTCATATATAAATAAAGCTTTCGGTGAAAACGTTCATCACCATGTACACTGTTCGACAAAACAATTGTACTCAAACAAGAATTCCACGTTTGGACTTTAAAGTTCCATTTGCGATAATAGAGTGTTCTAGCTATCGAATATTATTTCTATCCCTTCCTATAAATGGACTGGATTCGTGATTGTTCTTCTCGAGGTTCCCGGATAGGGTAGGGTCTGGTCGACTTCTTTTAAAGAAGCCTAATTTCCATAGTGCAATTATCAACAAAATTAGCACAATAAGTCCCACTATCACTGACACTATTATAACCCATAAAGGCACTTCCGAAGGTTCGCTAATCTTCAGGTCTGGATATGCTACCGTCTCAACCTGTAAAATATACGAGTGAACATTTGTACAATTACTTACAAAGCATAATAAAACATTATTTCCCCTAATAAAAGTCCGTAAATATCCGTATTACAAAATAAACTTGTGTTAAACTATTTGAATTATAGAGTTACATGTTTTGGAAATAAGTGCCTGCGATTTTATTAAACTCTTGTTAAGTATATTCTATGTTCTATTAAACTCTATGTTTTGATGAGAGAAGAGAAGTAAAGAAAAGGAAATTCGCTACAAAACGATACAATGTTTGTCTGATGATATGACTATCCAACCGAATTTTCTGATGATATGGCTATCCAAGCGAATTGTCTGATGATATAAAGTTAAAAGTGATAAACTTAGAAATGAGGATATCCCCCGTAAAACTAGAGTAACAGACATAGCCTTAGTAAACTGAAGTGACAAGAGATTGGCCATATAGATCGAAGAACCGACAATTATGCGGAAGGAAGGTGCTCGAGTGGAAGCTTCGTACCGGTAGACGAAGTGTGGGGTGACCTCTCCCTAGATGGAGTTACGACCTGGTGAGACTTGCGGGAAGTCAATGTATGCGGGATTGCAGGTCGCTCAGGACCGTACTTTGTGGTACTATTATTTATGGAAAGCCTATGTTCTAGGACTAAGAAGAGATGTAATGATGATAATGATGATGATAATAAAAATAAAACTAACTCCAATGCGATTATACCCCTAACATTTACTTACGGAATGTGGAAAATAACCATTTACGTAAGAATTTTTGTTACGGAGTTGTGATATAACAGTTACAAAAATTATATGAACGTGGCACATTTATTTATATTTAGCACTACACAATCTGACGCAGAGTAAGTAATCTTTGATATATTAAATAATAGATAATTTATGCCTCGTGTTCATGTTTAAAATTTTGTTTCTCGTTATAGTTTAAGAGCATAATAAAATTGAGTATTGACATCCACTTCTAGGACAAAAGCCTCAAATTCTTTTATCCATGAGGGTGAAATAAGTGTAATAAATAAAATAATAACTAAGCGAAATATACTATGTAAAGAAGTTTATTTCTTTCAGATTTGGATTCAGATGGATTTTCAGATGGCATACCTCATTTCCAGTGATGAGAGTCTCCGATTCCGACACTCACCATACGAAATACATCAACATTAATCTGCTATTTTACGCTGGTATTTTATCGCAGCGTGATCCTACCCCAGTCGAGTTGACCCATTCATGCTACAACTATAATATAGCTGCTGCGTGGCTTCACCACGTATAGAACTATGATATTCATCGTGATTATAATTCAATCGTAAAAATAAAGGCCATATGTATATAATAATTATCGAAAATTATTGCTTACTGTGGCAATATCATCATGGTGCTTGTTTTGGTGTATATTGTAGTTATCAGGTATGCGAATTGCAGCTGTCGAAGCGATGTTGACGTGATTGACGCGTGGATAGTCCTCCACCAACGTGGCGTTCCAGAGTCGAGCTCGGATCGTAATGCTGCTTGCCTGCATGCGACGCAGTCCGTAGATGATGCAGTGGAATTGGATACATTTGGCTGTTTTCTTTTGACAGCTCTGAAAAATATTTTAAATTATTTGTAGAGAACAGCGTCATCAGGTATAAATAACATACCTAATGACTTTGTTATTCCTACGGGTACCAAATCATAACAGGTATTATTACTCACCATATTAACAACATGCTTTCTTTGTCCATCCTTATCCGTGTACGCTTCTGCTTTCACAACATCGTTCTCTCTCTTTCTTCTCACTTTGTTCTCATATGCAGTTGAATATTCCGTAAGCTTCCTCGTTCTATTAGATGTTTTCTCATCGGATCTAACGCTCAACTTTCCTGTAGTAAGGAATGGATCCATTTCAAGATTTTCCAGCAAAGGCTCTATGGCTCCGGGGCGCATCGTTAGTTTTAATGGGTTTATTTCTCCATCTGACAGAAAACATTCTCCATTATTTTGATCTGGAAAGAGACAAAAAAAAATTATGACACGATTTATAAATTTATTTCTAGATTTTCGTAAGTATGTATAATGTAGTATGTATAGGCTCAGCAATATGGTTCAAACCATTATAGCAATTGCTCCTGTTAATTATTTAAATATAGTATCATGACCAACCAGCTTCTCCATCGACGGTGGGTAAGTCTTCAGGGTACAGCAGCCACTTGCCCTGCTGACTGTCCGAAGCAACTTGATGAGGCCATGAAATTACCACTTGTAGCGAAGACACTCGTAATGGACCTTCGTTAAATATCTGCAACCAAATATATCTAATAAGATAATTGAAACTATTAATTAAGGTTGCAATCATAAAATTTATCCATCCATATTCATTTCCATTCTGAGTGAATAAAATGCTTAAAAATACTCTAAACGATAATACGATCTTGACCAGTTATCACGTTTTATTGAAGATTTTAAGGTCATTAAAGATGATAATAGTAATAATATAATATCCGAAGGATTGTATGGAGCAATTAAAGCTATGTTAGTAAAACAGTTTAGAGATATATTCAATAAAAATATATGTAATACATATCTCGCTATTCTTTTCTTCCTTACACACACATATGTACGTAGTGTTTCAGTATAAGACATTTAGTCCTTGCTATTAAATACACGTAATATATTTTATACAAATATTTGAATAATTCTTATTAATAGCGCAAGTATTATAAATTTGTCACTTTTTTCATCAAGCTACGTCTCATTTTGAAAAACGGTTTCTTATCAAATGAACTACTTCACAATTATAATAACGATGTTTTATGTTGTAATATGAAATTTATCGAAAGTTCATCACAGGTGCACTCACTCGACTACCTTTTCGTTTTCAGTGTAAATAAACATTATCACAAGGAAAACTTGTAAATAAATAAAATATATACACATCGACTTTCAGTTAGGATTCTAACTTAAGACCCGCGAAGTAAGATTCGTAAGCATAGGGTCGTATATAATACTTGATTTGCAATAATATGCAATACTAAATTTTAATTTACCTGATACGTGTGCACAACTCGTGTACCGATATCGTCGAAGTAAGTCATGGCAGATTCTCCCTTCACTTCGCCGCCGTAGAACACCTGCTCCGGCCTTGCTGCACTGAAATTATACACGTTTTGATTGATTACCTTGCTCGATATCATTCAATTATTATATACTGACAGTAAATTGATTTGAAAAAAAAATGTAATTATAAAACTAAATGTCAAGTCTTTGTTTGAATTCGTGATACGTAATTATGTCGCTGAGTGTGGCTTTTGTAAATTTAGCTAAAATATAAATTTCACGTGTTTGTTACCATGTTAAAGAAATGAGGAAAGAAAAGGTTAAACAGTTACTGGTTATTTTATTAATTTGTAGCGTTATCTCTTAGTTTTTTAAATATTTATGATATGATACACCTGTACAGTTACTGCCGTGTTATTGTTTACAGGCCAGTACATAAGGGTACAAAATGCAGATACGTTGTCACCCCTGAAGACTAAGTGTACACTCACCACACGAAACGCAGCAGTCTTAAGCTGCTATTTAAAGTGGTATTCTGTACGTAGCCCTATCCCGGTCGAACCAACCCATTCATGCTTCAACAAAACTTTCATCTTAGTGGTAATATAAGAGCATTAGTAAACTTCGTTGTTTGAAAGCTGTTTTGCTGATTGGGCAGCACTGGTGTTAGCAATAGCCATATATAAGCTGTCTTGGTGGCTAGGCCACTGCAACTTTGAGCTCCTTTGTTACATTAATATAATATTAAAACAATAAGTTATAATTCCTAACGAAATATTTATATATTAATCCTATTGCAACATATTCAAAAATGAGCTATTGAACCTCAGGGCTATTATAGCGTCATCTTAAATCACGCGCGCTATCAAATCAATATTAAATGAAGTTCGTCAACACATAGACTCCCCCCCACTCCCCCGCTATTTGGAGTAACGATAGGACAGATGAAGGAAGTAAATAATAAATATGACAATCATACCCATACGTACTCAAGCATACATGTATAACATTGTGCTGATTGGTGGCAGCTCTAAATATATGTCAAACGCTCTATATTCAGGCCTTAGGTTAAAACAAACACGCAAAAATAAAAAGCAGATTATACATACCCTTTAATTAAAAGTTCAGCGTTTTTAATAATTAGAGCTTGAACTTTAGCAGGTTTCTTTTCAGGGTAGCGTTCTTTGGAAGTTGAGTTGGCCCACACCGTGAAAGTAACGGAGGGCTCGTTATCTTCTAGAACTCTCGCATCAAATCTCATGATGATAGGAGCAGCACCGTCGGGCTGCTTCTTGAAAGGATTCTCGAGTAAGCACGACACTATTGTTTTGTTCACGCTTGAGCATATCATGTGTTTATCCTGATAAATAATAAAAAAGAACGTCGGTATATTTCTCACACAAATTACATACGTACATTTAGAATACAGTTTAATATAATAAAAGATTAATATTATAATTTAATTTATGAGAGATTAGTGTTTATATTGATCACATGCTTATTAGATGTATGAAAAAGAAAATAAACAAAAACCTAAACTTGTGTCATAGCCAAAATAATTAAGATTTTTTCAGCTTACCTTCAACAGATGAGACTTTTCTCAGCAGTGGACTGTATGCAGTTGAATATTTACTAATTATAAATTTTCTGTGACGTCGATAATTACTTACGCTAATATTAGCTGCGATGTAATGTAAGCTAGCGTGATGCTGTACAAATAGTTGTCCTTCATAAGCAGATTCGCCTAAATTATCCAAGGATATAGCAAGTTTAATTTCTTCTTCTTGGCCTAAAGTCAGAGCATATGACTGGCCGTCTTCCGCTAAAAAAACAACATATTAAAATTATTTTTAAAAGATTTTTACCAAAGAGTCTATATAACTGTTTTAATTTACAGGTATATGTGGACATAATATAACATACTACATAATATTCTATTTTTTATAGCATTGGGTGACAAACGAGCACGCAGTTCACCTGATGGTAAGTGAATGCTGTAGCCCATAGACATCCACATTTATCTTCAACTACGGATGAAAATGTTAATGCGTTGTCACCCCTGAGGACTAAGATGGAATGCCTCGATTCCAGTAAAAAGGGTCACCGGTTCTCTACACTCACCATACAAAACACAGCAGCATTACGCAGCTATTTTACACTGGTATTCTGTGAAAGCGTGGTCCTGCCCCGGTCGAGCCAACTCATTCGTTAGTCCAGAACTATATTACACGGTTGTAGCGTGGCTCTACCACGTAAAATTTTTCCCCTGCCATGGAAACGGGCTTTTAAAGAGAGTGTTTGTAATGTAACTTCCCATATACATGGTCAAAGCTACGTTAGATGTAATATATTTAAGTAAAAAAACAGCGGGATTAATTCCTTGATATAATCATCATCAATACAGCTTAGCGAAGACCAACACTGATCATAGGCCTGACAATAGGTTGTTTCATAAAAGGAATATTATATATTATAGTTATCACTCATGACAAACTGATAGGTAACCGCAGGTTTTTATTATTACAAGTATTTATTATATCAGGAAGACCCTGTTATCCATCTCCTGTATCAGATCCCTTTGTCCGTACTTATGAAACTTACTGAAAAATATTTATATGACTTTAATTAAGTCGCCCACGACGCCGCCGCACCATCAAGAATTCTCAAAAAAAATTGAACTGTACCTGTACCGTGCGTTACACCTACTTTTAGTCTAAAAATCGAGACATCGCTGCAATTGTAATTTTTCAAAAATCAAAAGCATTTATTAATTATTTTTATATAATAACAACACCACCGAACACCGATTATCCGAATTAATTGGGACCGGGGTTATCAGTGAACATGATATCGCGACTAGCGATGATAAAGTTATCTTAACAATTAATACAGTTAACAGTTTTACACTTACACTTGGGCAGCAACAGTATGGGGTCAACGCGAAGCTCGCTGACACACACGGCATCCGTACCGCAGTCGTTAAGGAAGTTTGCGCTGAATGCTGTAACGGCTGTCGCATTCAACACTGGATAATCGTCGATGTTTGGTAGCGGTTTTATCGTTGAGTATTCCGGTTCTACGTTAACCAGTTTGTAAGTCACCAGGAACTGGCAAAAGATATTAAGCATAAACCAAAGTTCAAATTACATATATAAATTGGAGACAAGCATTTAATAACAGTTATTAATAATTACTTCTAACTTGTTAGTCTAATGATCGGAAAAGCGACTGCTGACCATGTGGTCCTAGGTTTGAGTCCCGAGCCAAGTGGGTTTTACTGTCAAAAAAAAACCACAATCGTGCACTATGATCCTGTCCTGCGCAGATGGCTAGTCGCAGTTAAGACTGCCAGCCGTGACTGAAATTCAGTCTGGAGGGCGATGCCAGATTAGCCATTATTGCCAGGCAGGTGTAGGTTTAAATTTAGGACGGGGTAACTTGAGGCATTTTGAGTTGTTAACAACTTACTGCCCTGTATTTATACCGATTTTTTTACACTTTAACTTCCACACTCCCTGTTATATAGATGTCTATATTACGTATATATATATATATATATATATATATATATATATATATATATATATATATATATATATATACGAATATATATATATATATATATATATATATATATATATATATATATATATATATATTACGGATAACGCCCGAAAAACTAGAAAGCCCAGGTTTACCCAGTGATTTTTGAGTAAAGCCCATATGTAAATAAAAAAACTACGACTTTTGTTAAATTTATCAGAAGTACGAAAGAATATTTCAAGAAATATCCGCGACAAAATAATTACGACACTAGCGGAACCTTAGTTTACTAATTCATCGTGATTACCCGTAAAATATACACAAAATTTTGCTTATCCTTTGGTAACAAAGGTATGTATGTTTCTAGAAATATCATATTCTTTTATAATAGAAATAAAAGTGCCAAAATAAAAAAGACTAAAGCTATCTTCAAGGAAATAAAATTTAAAATAAATATCTTTATTAAAAGATACGCTGCCGAAATAAAGATAACACCACCTTTATTTTTTATTAGACATTTATTATTTAGATACCTTTTTTTATTTTAATGCACAGATAAATGCATCGTTTTTTATAGAACTTTTAATTGAATAATAATTTTCATGAGATAACGAGTTGATGAAAAAATTTGGGATATGCAAGCGGGATTTAGAAAGGGAATGGGGTGTACAGATCAAGTCTTTTCCATGCGCATGATCGCGGAGAAGTTTTTGAAAAAGTTTTTTTGTGCGTTTATAGACTTGGAAAAGGCTTATGACAGAGTGGACAGGGATGTGTTATGGCAAACGCTGAACGCATTTAGGTTGAGCGATGGTTTGATACAGGCATTAAAGTCTCTGTATAGAGACTCGAGTGCTTGTGTTAGAATCAACGGGGTCTACTCGGACTGGTTTGGTATCCATAAAGGTGTCAGACAGGGCTGTGAAGCTTCCCCGTGGCTGTTCAACCTATTTATGGACAGCTGCTTGGAAAATTTGAAAGTTGAAGAATGCGGGTTAGGAATGGGTGAGTTAACCATCAAATGCCTTTTGTACGCCGATGATCAAGTCATACTTGCGTCGTCGGCGGCCGAGTTGCAAATGATGGTTACATTAATGAACAGGTCATTAAAAAAAGGGGAATTAAAGTGAACGCAGTAAGACGAAAGTGATGGTTTTTGAAAGAGATGAAAGCAAAACGGTATGTGAAATAAGAATAGAAGGAGAGTTAAATGAGCAAGTGAATGAGTTCGTATATTTGGGATGTGTATTCAGCAGGGATGGGAGATATGATAAGGATATTGAACGACGAGTGAATGCAGGAAATAAAGTAAATGGGGCTCTGTACTCTATTGTAAAAAGTCAGAATGTGTCAAAAAAGGCACGTATGGCAATTCACAGTGCTGTATTAGTCCCTACTTTAACGTATGGTAGTGAAAGTTGGGTGTGGCAGAAGAAGCACGAGAGTAGAATAAATGCAGTAGAAATGCGGTCGCTAAGGAGTATGTTAGGGCTGAATCTGAGTGACAGGGTGAGAAACTGTGTGATAAAAGAAGAGTGTGGTTTGCAAGATGATGCCCCCACCCAGGTGCGTTAAGTGCCTCGAACCACATAACACGAAAGAGTGTCCCCGGCCCAAAGACGCCGAATCCCCGCCCGCTTGTGTCCTGTGCAACCAGACAGGACACCCGGCTAATTACAAGGGTTGCCCACGTGCACCTCAACCTCGCCCCAGTAGGCAAGCTCCACCGCCGATGAATGACCGCTCATTCCCGGCCCTCCAACAACAGCCCCGTCAGGGCCTTTCTCAGCCCACCCAGGGCTTCTCTCGACCCTCTCAGGGTCCCCCTAGGCCCCCTCAGGGCATAATTCGGCCCCCTCCGGGCTTCTCCAAGCCAATGCAGCCTCCAGTCTTTCCCTGAGGGCCCAAAAAGGCAAACCCACCGCGGACAACCTCGTACGCTCATGAAGCAGAGCCCACAATCGACGACTACAACACGCTATATTCCGCTATTAGGAATATCGATGTTAGGGAAATAACAGTAGTATCACGCAAACTGCGCGCGGCCAAGTCCCCCCAAGAACGTCTCCTGTTTGCGAAGCACCTTAACCTTCTGTTAGCGTTGTAAGTTAGGTTAACTCAATTAACTTAACTTCAATGACTGAGCGAATTAACCTACCAAGATCTCACGGTCGTATCAAACCTAAGGGTTTATCGCTTGTATCATTTAATATTCGCGGCTTGCGAAATAACCTCCCAGAGCTCAAGCTCTTTCTTCGGAATCGTGAAGTCGATTTCCTCCTCCTACAGGAAATTAATCAAAGCTAAGGACACTAGAGGCCTTTCTATTAAAAACTTCTCTCTTCTTCGTAACGACAGACCCAACCGCCGAGGCGGCGGAACGGCCATCTATTACAAGAAGACACTTCATTGCTCGCCCATTTCTACTCCGCAGCTCACCAACATGGAAGCCACGGTATGCAGGCTAGCTATGAGTGGACATCAGTCCATCCTCATAGCCTCCTGTTACGTCCCTTCAGGAACCTATCCTCTCAAAAAGGATTTTGAGGCCATTTTATCTTTAGGCAATTCAGTCATTATGTTTGGAGATTTTAACTCCAAGCATACTGAATGGACATGCCGCACTACGTCCCCTAGTGGCAAGATACTGCTCGATATCACGCAGTCTCTTGATATTACCGTCCATAGTCCTCTCGGTGTTACTCACTTTCCCGATAACACCGATCACGCCCCCGATGTGTTAGATTTTGCGTTACTCCAAGGAGTTTCTCTCAACCTCAGAGCAATCGAGACACTAGACGATCTAGGATCAGATCACCGACCGGTCTCCCTCATTCTTGGCCATCAGCCACCTCCCCCAACACACACGAAAACCTTCACTAACTGGAAGGGATTCAAGGAGTCCCTAGCTAAAGTTTTGGACTCACAGGACTCTACCATCTCCCTACCGTCGGACTTAGATAGTCCCGAAAAAATCGACACCGCGGTCGATTCACTCTCCACCCTTATTAAATCCTCCCTTAAGGAGAACGAAAGGGTCGTCCCCGTTGCTAACAATAGTGGGCTGCCCCTACATATTAGCAACCTATTAAAAGCCAAAAAAGCTGCTTTCCGGAGAGCAGCAAAATATCCCACCCCCGAATATAGGCGCGCGGCCAATCGTCTTCAACGAGAACTCCGCTTCCGCCTCTCTGAATTTCGAGACCTCGAAATGAGTAAGCTCGTGGAGAATATCTCTCCTTCTCACACAGCGTACTATCAGATGGCTAGAGCCCTCCGCATAGACGCTATCACCCACACTCTCCCTCTCTCCCGTCCCGACGGCACGGTTGCCTTCGAGGACGAGGAAAAGGCTGAGTGCTTTGCAGATAGCATTGCCGCTCAATACTCTCCTAGTTCTCAACCCGTCGACCCCTCTCACGTCCAGGCAGTGGAGGATGAGGTCCGCCGCCGAAACTCACCCCCTACGGCCTCCGAACCTATCTCTGTGTCCAATGATGAGATTTCGTCCCTCATCAAAGGACTTAAGCCCAAAAAGGCTCCGGGCGCGGATGTCATCTCCAACCAAGCCCTAAAACACTTTCCTGAGCAGGTGCTAACCTTTTTATCTATTATCTTCAACGCCTGCTTCAACCTCAGTTATTTCCCCACTACGTGGAAAGAGGCTACTGTGATTGGAATTCCCAAGCCAGGCAAGCCTCTCAACCTCCCCCTCCAGCCATCGCCCCATTAGCCTCCTCAAGGCAATGCGCAAGCTCTTCGAAAGAGTCATCCAAACGCGCATGAGGCGCTATCTGTTTCCCACAGACGGCGACCCTCTTATCATTCCCCATCAATTCGGTTTCCAAGCCAAACACTCATGTCCCCAACAAGTTCACCGCATTGTGGAATATATCCTCAGCGGTTTCTATCCTCGTCGTCATAAGACCATCGCGGTCTTTTTCGATATAGCTAAAGCTTTCGATAGAGTCTGGCACACAGGCCTCATCTACAAGCTCTATAAAATAGGTCTCCCCGATCGTCTAGTTCGTCTCGTGGCCTCCTATTTAAAACATCGTACCTTTCGTTTTAGACACGAAGGCACGCTTTCTTCACAGCGAACTATCAAGGCTGGTGTCCCTCAGGGCTCAGTACTTGCTCCTCTGCTGTACATCCTGTTCACCAACGACATTCCCATCCCGTCGAAAGGTGTTCAACTCTCCCTCTTCGCAGACGACACTGCCATCTACTGCAAAGGTGTCTCACTACCCTTCATACGGAACAAGATCCAAAAGTCAGTTGATGACCTAGGTGCTTGGTTCAAAAAATGGCGCATCGATGTGAACCCGGAGAAGAGCTCCGCCGTTCACTTCGATTATAAACGACGCCGTCTCAAAAACACTCCACCAGTACGTATGCTAGGGACCCCTGTCCCCTGGCATACGTCCGCCAAATATTTAGGTGTCACTCTAGACACAGGGCTCACTTTCATGCCCCACGTCAAAAGAGTAACCCGTCACGCACGGTTTTATCTGAGTAGGCTCAACAGTATGTTGGGCCGACACAGTAAAATGTCCCTTCGAAACAAGCGTACCCTTTACAAGGTCTGTATACGACCAGTCATGTCCTACGCGGGCCCCGTCTTTGCCCACGCAAACCCTAACATTTTAAATGAACTCCAAATAGTTCAGAACCTCTTCTGTCGTCGAGCTGCGAACGCACCGTGGTACGTCCGTAATGCCGACCTTCATCGGGACTTAGAGCTCCCAACAATTCAACAATTTTTTAAAAAACTCTCTGAGAACTTCTTCAAAGCCTCAGAGTCGCACCCAAACCATTTAATTCGTGAGGCAACTTCTTATGCAGCCCCACCCCCCTCTCGCTATCGTGTCCGCAGACCGAGAAACTCTCTCTCGGACCCGCCTAATAAACTTTCAAACGACCTGAACTGTCTCCTGGCGGCTCAGGCCAACTCTAATTAAATAAAATTATTGTAATAACTAACATTAATTTGCCTTCGTAGGCACTCCCTCAGCGGCACTTAGCCGCCTGCGCCCTCTTTTCCCAAAAGAGGGTCGCTCATGATAAGGCACAATAGAGCTTAATCAGCCGGTTGCCTGTCCCCAAAGGCGGTTTTTAGAGGGTATCACTTAGGGTCCCCGGTAGGACAGTGAGCCCCTCATAACCACGATAGACCGGCTATCGTGGTATGCGTAATGCATTTTTCGCCTCCCTACGTATAGGGTAGCCCTTTAATTGCTTCGGGCGCAAAAAAAAAAAAAGCAAGATGATGCGGTGACCAGGATTAAGAAAGGAATGCTTCGGTGGTTTGGTCATGTAGAAAGAATGAATGCGGAAAGACTGACAAAGCAAATATATGTTGCAGAAGTGAATGGAAGAGTCGGAAAGGGACGTCCTAGGTGGAAGTTTGTCGACCAAATTGGCGATATACTAAAAATGGGCCAAATTAAGAGTACCCTTAACCGACGAGCATGTATGCGTAGGTATATGGATGTGGAAGAGGCGAGAAAGGTATGTCAGGATCGTGCTAAATGGAAGTCTGTAGTCTCTGCCTACCCCTCTGGGTGACAGGCGTGAGTGTTTATGTTTATGTTTATAACGAGTTCGAAAGAAGATACAAAGAAGTAGATATCTGCATACCTTAATCGGTGTTTGAATATCTCTTGTATTATTCTTTAAGTACACAATGTGCTGTCTACAAACTTCAACATCTTTGCCTAGACGCAGCGTTTTATTCACAATGTTTGTCTTCTCCGAATCCAGTAGAACTCTGGAATATTTTCTTCCACCCGCGAAGGTTTCAGCTTCGATGACGTAACTTAGTTCGTGCATATTTGTTTGGGTTGATTTCACGAGAGATTTTATAATGCAGCATGCTTCGAAATGGAAGCAAGTGTAGCTGGAAGTAGGATCTTTTTCACAGCCTTGTTTCGATGGATCGACGTTTATTATTGTATTCGATGGTTTTATTGAAGTCTTGATATCGATTATCGGCCTAGTCCGAAGTAGAGCGACGCTGCTCTGTAAAACAATGAAAAAATTTATTTTAGAAGGATCTTCCTTATGAATCTTCTTAGTTTTAAATCGTAAATAGCAAACTTCTAGACTAGGTTTGTCCTTACAGCCCATCACAAGCCCATTTTTGGCCAACAAATTACCACAAAGTACAATCTCCTATGTCACCTATAGATATCTATCGATGTGTTGCATGTATCATCTCATTTTTCCAATATGATAGTCTGTTAATTTTTTGTAAGTTTTCCACACACACACACACACACACACACACACACACATATATATATATATATATATATATATATATATATATATATATATAATCTATTTTTTCAAGTTCCCTTCTTTTGTGAGAATTTTTTTTAGTATTTTTTAAAAATACGAAAATTATAAATAAACTAATTGCACTCATGAATTTTTATTCAAATAACCAGTTCAGTTTTTTCTATTATGTCAGTAAGATCAAAAAATATTATTCATGTAGTTTGTATATAAATGTGTTGTACTTAAAAAAAAAACCGAGCAAAGCTTGGTCATCCGGGTAATGTAATATATATCCGGGATCTTATTGACATAATAGAAAAAACTGAACTGGTTATTTGAATAAAAATTCATGAGTGCAATTAGTTTATTTATAATTTTCGTATTTTTAAAAAATACTAAAAAAAAATTCTCACAAAAGAAGGGAACTTGAAAAAAAAGATGAAAAAAAGTCGGACCCAAGACGGGACGCGAACCAAGGCATTAAGGACCGCTCGATATCCACTTCGAGATAGATGGAATGGATTCGATAGAGATATCAGATGGATTTATTGCCCCCGAAACTCCCTGGACACTAAATTTTATGAAAATCGTTGGAGCCATTTCCAACATTCCGATTATATATATATATATATGTGTGTGTGTGTGTAGGTGTGTTTATAGACCATACAAATACTAGCTCTGTACGTAGTTCGTACCGGACTAAGCTACTGCGCCCCGACGCCACTGTGCCGTCCTACTAACGATACAGTAAAATTACTTTGTGTTCAGGATATTTAATAATGAGTTGATTTCTAAAAAGAATTTTGCAAATGCACTATTCTCTATGTATTGTACTCCATTTCTGCTTATGAGTTTATCCGGTTTGGTGGGTAAGATCTTCTTTCTGTTTCTACCGCCTAGCAGTAGTGCATTCATTTGACCCGACTAAAGTCACGGGCTTAAACGCATTTCATCTTAGGCCCGAGAAGTGAAGACGCACCCTTAGCCTTTATTTAAATTCGTTGCCGCTATTCCACATCACAGCAGTGAATTTCCATCAGTTAAACTATTACATGCTTTGTTACTTTAAAATAATAAAACAAGTCGCCTGTTGTTCTAGAGCCCAATTTCATCTTTCCTATAATCTTGTCTTTCCTATTAAGGGGATAGAGTAAGTCAGCTCAAATTCTAATTTCGCCCCCACTTCCCCGCGCGTCGTATGCTATGTACCTCAGATCATATAAACAACAGTTATATGATCTGAGCTATGTACCGACATGTTTGTAATCACTAATACTGTAAGTAGATAGGTCGTTAGATACTTATTTCATTAGGTTTATCATATTTATGCCTGTTTCTTAACGCCAACCCAGTCGCTTCTTATTTTTATAACGGTTATTTCCCATTTTAATTTTACGTCGTCCTGTTGCGTAATGTGTATTCTGATCGTAAGCGACACAACTTCTCCCTTCAAAAGCCGGAGCGATACTAATTACTAACGGGGCGACAGGAATCAAGCTTACGCGCCGATAGTTTAGGTAATTTCTTTTGACAGTGAAAATAATGGTATTTAAAAAAATAGTAAATAACATAAGCACTGCTTTATAGTTAGTTCAGTTAGTATGCAAAGTTTCATGATCTTATTTAAAGTATTTTATGAATAACAACAGTTTATTGTTCAGTTGGGAGGTAACTTTGGATTTTTTTCAATTTTAAAATTCTAGAAAATTTTACGGAATCGTGTTTTTGTCTAACATAGTCCTTAAAATTAATCCTCAACTTTACCATATATTTATTTCAAAATTAATGCTGCAATACTTTCGGCATAACGGAGGATCTTGCTAAGCCATTTGAGGTTATATTTCCCCTTAAGTGTACGTTACATATAGAAATAGGACGTTAAATAATATTATCAAAGAGAGGCCGCGTATGATCTTGGTTGTTGTCAGCCAAACGTCCTTAAGTACGCTTTTAAAATAGGTCCAAAATTGATGGAATCGTGCTTTCTAGGATGTGATATTAAATTTTATAGCACCATACAAATTGCCTTTTCGTTAGTTTTGCACATAATAACGGGTTTACTGCCTTTTGTTGGCGTGTCTTTTGACGGATTTAAGAAAAATAGAAACTTACTACTTCAATTAAATCCATATTGTAGTAATCCGACCGGCCGGTAAGAAATCATCGAACGTGCGCTAAAGTTGATCTCCCGACGAAATAAACATTCCATGCGCAACCAATTTCACAACCGGCCGATCACAATAGTTCGATGAGCTGAGCATCCATGCGTTATTAACATAATAATAAATACCTTAATTTTATTACCTAAGTCACCTTAGATAAAATACTAACGTGATGCTGAATAATATTTGATAAAAAAAACTTTAAATAATGATGATTAAATTATAATTTATAATAAATTGCCATTGAATACTTTTAATAAGTAACGATTTATTTATCAAAAAAAATTCAACTAAACCAATGCTTTTAGAGCAAAATATAATTAAAATGTGTCTCTTCCATTGCATAATATTTTGTTTTATTTACGTTATGTCACCTATTAATATATCTTCGGGACTCGACCAGGTCCACTTTCTGAGGGGCCGCTTCTGGAAGAAAGAATCTCTCCTTCTCCATGAAATCGGTAAGCTACTGGCTCCTTGGATTCCGTCTCCCTATCCCAAATTTCCCTACCTTTAGCTCACCGTTCTCTCTCGTGCCTAGTTTTGCGTTAAAGTCTCCGATTAACATCGATAATGGGTTTTGGAGGAATGTATGGCTCTAGAAATAAAAATACGTGTGGCACTCGGTGACTGCCGCGGTAAAGCATAGGATTTTTTATCAACTTATGCAATTATAATTATTTATTTATTTTATTTATGCAGTTAAGTCTTTGATATTAAATCAAGTTACACTTTTTGAGCGTGGTGACCGATAAGAAAACAATTTTTTTTCTTTTATTGAATAAATGAGAAGTTAATATTGTTTAAAATATTTTTAATATCTTACAATACATGTAGGTTATTCAGGAATTTTTATCATTGAGTTGGCAGCTAGTGTACACGCATACGTCTAGTCGCACGCACACAAACACCGTGCCGAAGTCTGCCGAGTGCCGAAGTCTGCCGAACTGAAACGACATTAGACGATGCACGGCTTTCAACGCCACACCTCCGTGCCCGTCGGAGTGGAGAGCGTGAGGTTTTTTTTCGTTACGGAATTTCTGGATTCGGTTCCCGCGCTCAAGGCCCGCGATAAAAGCTATGCAATAGCTTAAAAAAGTATACTAAAGTATAATAAAATAATATATAACACTCACGTTTTCGTAAGCGCCAACAAGTAAATCAGGATAACCATTCGCGTCCAGATCAATGCCACCGGATAGAGAATAGCCGAAAGTCTTCATGATTCTTGGAAGGGATTCAGCTTTTATGACTTGGTCGGCTTTCGTATGTAAACCTTTTTTCCTATCTCCCATAAAAATATAAACGACACCATTTCCCTCATATGGGCTGCCTATAGCAATGTCTTCGCAACCGTCTTTGTTTAAATCACCAGTATTTGCTATCGCAATACCAAACTGAGATTCAGGTTTGCCAGACAATTTGACGTCGTATACCTGACGTAGACTATTTTTAACGTTCAGGTACAAATATACGGCTCCACCTGCGTCCCGAGAAAAGTAAAATGGTGCACCAACTAAAAGATCCGGTAGCCTGCAAGAAAAAGAATAACTTTGTTACTATTTAATTGAGAAATATGTTAATTACCGAAAAATGCATTAAAAGAAATATCCGAAGCCGTGTTGTAGCCGCGTGAATGAATTTATCAAATATTGTGAGCTTTAAAAATCGACTACGAAAGTGCCAGTTAGCTTTCGTGGACCAATGGAGGAAACTTTTTAAAAACTTACTTAGTTTTGGTTTACCAAGGTAAAATCAAATAATAATCATTATTATTTATTTATAGTACATCCTACCTATTAACTTTTCTTCCTTTTATTTCTTTTTTGTAGGTTATGTGGAAGAAATTCCTCTATAGCAATAAGACCACCTTTAGTTTTTTCTTTATTTATTTTTTATAAAATAAGGGTGACAAACGTGGACATAGTCCACTTGATGGTAAGTAGATGCTGTGGCCCATAGACATCTACATTTATCCTCGATTAAGATTCAAAACGCAGATGCGTTGTTACCACTGAGACTAAGATGGAATGCCTCGTTTCCAATAAATAAGTGTCTCTGGTTCTCTAGACTCACCATATAAAACACAGAAGCGTTAAGCTGCTATTTTACGCTGGTATTCTGTGAGATGGTATTATATTTATTTTTATTATATAATTTGTTTTCTTTGTGCCATTAAAAGTACTGTTAATCAGGATCAATATTTATCCGAGCTGTTTGTTTCTCACAAATCCCTGCTAACGATGGCTATTATACCTTCTTTTATAACCTTCCAATTCTAAACACGGATTGGAAGGTTATACAAGCAATGGATTGATGTACTATTAAAGAGGATTGGGTGTTGGTAAATGTTATTTTCTGAAAAAATGTTTTCGACACTTCATGTACCTAATCTGTACTTTATACATATTACAATTAAGTTGAAATTCACATACCCATCACCATTAACATCAGCAGCAGCTACTTCGTAACCGAAACTAGAGCCAAACTGCTCTCCATTCAGCGTTAGATTGTACTCTAGGATATCGATATCTGTTCTGCCCCAGTCCTTGATGACCCGTTTGCTGAAGATCACCACCTGGCCAGTACCCTTTGCTCTGGGCGCCCCCGCCGCATAAGAAGGTACTGAGTTGAAGAAACCAGCGCCTGTTACTGACATGCCTGAAAAAATGTTAAAGAAATTACAATTTAAGCTTTTCCTATTTTGATCTATAGTAGCGGGTTGTTTATCTTTGTAACATTTTTTTAGAGTGAAAAGTGTAATAGAGTAGCATACAATCCACTTGATATTTAGTGGATGCTGTGAACCATATACACTACATCTACCCTCGACTAAGAATTAAAAATGCTGTCTGTTGTCGCGTCTGAGAACTTTTTTTATAGAAGAGGGGGCAAACGAGCAAGCGGCTCACCTGCTGGTAAGTGACTACAGCCGCCCACGATCAACCGATATGCCTCGTTACCAGCAAAGCGGAGTGTCTGGTTCACAATAGCCACCATACGAAACATAATAGCATTAATGCTACTATTATACAATGATATTCTCTAAAAGCGATGTCTTTTTCTGGTCAACCCTAACCACCGTACTACAGTCATTAACAGTTTCAGCGAGGCTCTATCACGTAACGTTTTTTTTCGCGTCACTGCCCCCCAAGAACAGTTATCGTAAAATATTTTCTAATAAATAAGGATACTGTATTGAGTTCATTTAACCTCTCATATCGATGGAAGCTGTAATACTTATCCACGCACGGACATAAATAAATCTTTCCACGTAAGAATCCTGTCACTTCCTGTAACATCTAATTCAACTGATTCCCTTCCTCAACCTGTGTTAAAAAAATTACCTTTATTTAACTTTCACACTAAGTTAAGTACTTTCACACAAATTCACAATTTCACCATCGCACATCGCGACAAAACTCGCGATACCATTCATACCATCTGGATGACTGGCGGTTCACCACTGTGCGATTTAAAAGAAGTTTTCTTCCTCGCACAACTTCCTTGTGGAATCGACTACCACCAGAGATTTTTCCGGACCAATACGACTTAGGAACCTTCAAGAAAAGAGCCTACTCCTTTTTAAAAGGCCGGCAACGCATCTGCATTTGCCCTGCCAGGCTAGCATGGGCAGGAGACAAAATTTTTATCCCCCGATTATATCCACTGACAAGGGATAAAATTGTCTTATCCCTATGCCAAAGCTTTATCCACCCTGCGATCATGGGCCTATGGTGGGTATAATATCGACAGTAGATAAATTTATCCCCGCGCATAGTTAATATGTCATAGTATAAAGCTATAAACTATAAAGAAGGGCACGTTCAAAGAAACGAAGCGGAACGCCACGAAACTGTGACGCTCCCGCAGTTAAAAATTCGAAAAGTAGTAAATAATTAATAATTAGCAGAATTCAGTGTACTTAGTGTCAAAAATTTGTGTATTAACGAGACACATCTAGTAGTGTAGTTTTTTAGCCGCAAAACAATTTTTAGTGATTTTTTAAGTGAAAAACCGTTTTCTCTCATATTAGCAAAACAGTAAATCGCTTGCGGCGATCGATCAGTCGCCACAACCTGCTATTTTTTTAGTGATTTTGTGCGCCACCTAGGGACACATCATCCTCCAAAAATTTGGAATTTTTGGATAAAGGACACCTGAGTTATTAGAGGAAAAACGAAAACCACGTGGTTGGGCGGGCGGGCGGTCGGGCTCGTGCGTTCGTGCGTGCGTGCATGCGTGCGTGCGTGCGTGCGTGCGTGCGAGCGTGCGTGCGTCCGTGCGTGCGTGCGTGCGTGCTTGCGTGCGTGCGTGCATGCATGCGTGCGTGCGTGCGTGCTTGCGTGCGTGCTTGTGTGCTTGCGTGCGTGCTTGCGTGCTTGCGTGCGTGCGTGCGTGCGTGCGTGCGTGCGTGCGTGCGTGCGTGCGTGCGTGCGTGCGTTTGTGTGTGTGTGTGTGTGTGTGTGTGTGTGTGTGTGTGTGTGTGTGTGTGTGTGTGTCTATTATCTAGATGTTAGTGCTGTTAGTCTATGCGACTCTTACAGCTTCATCTTGTCAAGTGTGTGTCTTACGTGTGTGCGCGTACATGAGTGTATGTGTGGTGAGAGTGTGTTTTTACTTAATGATTTCTTATGTTTACGCGAACACTACACAAATTTCAATGTGTTTTTACTATTTTACTGTGAAGATTTTATATTTCGAAAGTATGATTGCCTGCATTATTAATGATTTATATGTATAATAACAAATAATATGAGAACAATAAAAAATTATAATTACATTTACATATTAGATGTTTAATAGACATTCAGTAGCGTCATAGTCATAAGTTTAAAGCCAATTAATAATTTTATTTTTGATTTGATGGTTGTTGTAGCTTTTAGTAATACAAATTTTATTAAATTTATTGTATAGTACCAACGCAAGGTAAGAAAATTGTATTTTGGCAAAAGCACTATGTGTTCTAGGGACTAACTATCTATCTACTTTATTTCTTCTATTATGTTTTATACTGTCAAGTTGATATTGTGCAGAGTACCTATGGAATTGCCTAATACATTAAATAACTTTCTCACACTAAGTACCTGCGTTTGATCATACAACAGTGTTGTGGGATGTCTATATGGAAGAAAAAGTAATACTTTGAGCAAAACACGTTGAACTCTTTCAGCATCTATTAAGTACGTTTTGCCTGCCGCACCCCAGGAACAGATCCCATAAGTGATGACAGATTGACAGAGCGCATTAAAAGTTTGTATCAGTAACTTAGAGTCTGCCAACTTACGCAATGATTTAAAAACATATATGAGTTTCCTTACCCTGTTTGATATGATTTTGATATGTGGTGCCCAATTCAGATTTTCATCGACAGTGATCCCTAAGTATTTCACAGTTTTGGACCTGTTGAGTTTTGGGCAATAGCAAAGGTCTGTGATTGTCTATTGCATTTATTTAAGTGTATTTGTAATCCAAGATCGTTCAAAGGACTTGAAACACTAGTTTTACTAAAACAGAGGTATGTGGTTTTAGAAGTTTTAGAAGAAGACTGTCTTCGAGCCAACTTGCCACTTCACATAACCCCTTTTCAGCTAAACGTTTGGTTTTTTACTATCATGGAATAGAATTACTGTATGGTCCGCATACATTGTAATGTCTGCTCCTTCAAGATCTAGATCGGCTAACTGATTTATATATACTAAGAATAGGGTTGGCCCGAGTGTACTGCCCTGTGGGACACCGTATGAGCAAGAAAGGTCTTGACTGGTACATTTATCAAGTCTGACTCTGAGTTCTACCAATTAAGTAAGTTCTAAACCATGACAGAACTATACCTCGAACACCCACATTTTGTAGTCGAGTCAACAAAATTTGTATTGAGACGGTATCAAAAGCTTTCTGCAGGTCAATAAATACACCTATACATTTATCACCTTCATCTACATTTTGAGTAATGTTTTTTGTGAGTTTAAGAAGAGAATCTTCGGTTGATTTGTTATATCTGAATCCAAATTGATTTTTTGAAATATAGCATTTGTCTCTAAGTAGTTTGTTAATATTTTATTTACTAATTTTTCGATTACTTTGGATAATACACATAAGAGCGAAATGGGTCTATAATTAGATGTTAAAGATTTGTCACCTGATTTGTGAATTGGGATTACTATTGACTTTTTAAGCGTATTTGGGAAAATACCTGTGATAAAACAATACAATACAATACAAATAAAACTAGTATTGCAAAGATATATAATAGGGCAAGGAATTCTCGAAAGTATATTAGTACATTAGTAGATATTCCATCCCACCCAGAAGCACTGCTATTTTTAAGGCTACTAATAATACTTTTGACTTCACCTGTGTCTACTGGACTAAGTGACATCGATTGAAGTAGGGCCAGGTCTAATTTCTTGGTTTTACAAGCTAAGGATGATTCATTCAATTGTTTTTTTTATTTAGAATATTATGAGCTAATTCTCCACTAATGGAGGTAAAGTACTCATTTATTTTGTTTAGAGACGCGTAGGGATTATTTTCTATGTTTAATAATTCCGTAGATACTGATTTATTTTGTTATAAATTACTTATTTCTTTTATTATTTGCCATGTTTTTTTTAGTTACCAACAGACTTAGCCAGCTGTAATTGGTAATAGGCTCGCAACATCTTTTTTGTATTAAAATGGTTTGAAGATAAACTTAAACCCACGTCCACGAAAGAGGATAAAATTGTCCCTTTCAAATGTCAAAAAAGGGATAATTTTTTGTCTTTCCTTTGGCCCCATTCTACGGACGGGGAGATATATGTCTACTCGATATGTTAAACGGGTATATACTATAGGGATAAGATAATTTTTTCTCTTGTCAGTGGATATAATCGGGGGAATATAATATTTGTCTCCTGCCCATGCTCGCAGGGTGGATAAAACTACGCAAGGGATAAAAATTTTATCCCTTCCCCGGGATATATTCTCTCCTGCCCACGCTAGCCCGGCTGGTGTTGCAGTTGTCCATGGGTAATAACTTACGATCAGGTGAGCCGTATGCTCGTTTGCCCCCTCTCCTATAAAAAGATTTAAAAAAAACTTTTTTAAAATAATTACCTAACACTTACCAAGATAACTATATTTCTCCACTGGACTTAAGCCATCTTCAACGGGAGCCATGTAGAAAGACATATCTCTTTCTAGAAGATCGTCGTTAGTATCATGGGTAAAAATCGTTCCTCTCCAGGTATAGGGACCGGGACTACCTAAAAGTAAGGTGTCATCTTCTAGAATGGAACTGCTCGTTCCCACCTGACAAAAGCCGAACTCCTCGTGTTCTCTAGAAATAAAAAACATTATTACAGTGGTCTTTCAAACAATGTTAGTTTGATTGCGGTTAAATGATACTGAATATATATATAAATAGACATAGTTTCACACTTATAATATTAATCACATATATATATATATATATATATATATATATATATATATATATATATATATATATATATATATATATATATATATATATATATATATATATATATATATATATATATATGTGTGTGTGTGTGTGTGTGCGATTAATATTATAAGTGTGAAACTATGTCTATTTAGATGTTTGTCCTTCTAATTTCTCTTAAACTTCTGGACGAATGGCAATGAAAATTGGTACATTAGTGGATTATTACACGTGTGACTTCAAAAACATTAAACACCATTTTATCAATAATTCTTTTTTATTTAAAAAATCACTAAGTTTTTGGAATGAAATATAGCCTAAATCTCTCCTGACATTGTTTTCTATCGGTTTGCGAAGTTTCATTTCCGCAAAAAAGCTCGGACAGATAGACAAACTGGCAAAATATTAAAAATTGTTATTCATGTCTTCATCATCATCACCACTATCATCATTATAAGCCTTCACAAGTCCACTGCTGAACATGGCCTCGCCCAAAGAATGCAAGGGCCTGAGCCACCTGCATTCGTCGTCCTGCATGGCTTATCAGGTAGTAATTAAATTAATTTCATTTATATGTGGGTATGTAGATGTTACACGATACCTTTTTTGTAGGATAAGGGTAACAAATGAGCACACAGTCCATGTGATGGAAACTGGTTGCTGTGGCCCATAGAAATCTACATCTATCCTCGATTACGAATCAAAATGCAGATGCGTCCCGTGAGGCCTAGGATGGAATGCCTCGTTTCCATTAATAAGGGTCTTCGGTTCTCTACACTCATCATACGAAACCCAGCTGCGTTAAGCTGCTATTTTACGCTGGTATTCTGTGAGAGCGTGGTCCACACCCAGTCGAGCCGACCGTACTACAACTATACTACTAATATAGCTGTAGCATGGCTACCACGTAAAAAATCTACATAAATTACGGACTTATTGTGGTAGATGATGTTTTAATGTAAGTATTTAGACGACATTGTGATTATGAAATTCCATATTCCCATAAAAAGAGTGAAAATAAAAATCACTTTTAATAAAAAGTCAAAGCTATAACTTTGAGGAAAGAATAAATAAATAAATAAAATAGTTGCACATTCTAGTCGGGGCTTTAATTGTACTACAGACTATGTCTTAGCAACGAGAGTGTGTTAATTTTACATTTTAATTCTTTGAATTTAGCTTTTATTTTATATTAAAATTATTTAAAAAAAAACAATAATTGATATAACAAAATACAGTAAAATAAAAATTAATACCCATCGAAGCGAGAAGGTAATATTTAGTTTAATATACAGGGTTATATTGCAATAATCGGTCAAATTAGCAGAGAAGGTTCAGAATAAGTAATATAGGTAAATGTTAAAGAAAAGTTAATTTAAAAATGTCAAACATTCTGTCCTTTTTAACTTTTTAATTCAAACTGCGTGGTAATGAATTTTTTAAACTAATTTTACTGCGCACGCACACATTCGTAAGGGTTGATCGGTAGACAAAACAGTTTTTGCCTATAAATCATTTTAATTTGGGATGGTTTCATATAAAAGTAGAAGCCTAATTTACTTTATTTATATTATTTAGATATTTCTAGATTATTTGTATTTTCAAAAACTGCAATAACGTTATATCATTATTTTTAGTCAAATGCCTTTTGTACGCCGATGATCAAGTCATTCTTGCGTCGTCGGCGGCCGAGTTGCAAATGATGGTTACATTAATGAACGGATCATTAAAAGAAAGGGGTATGAAAGTGAACGCAAGTAAGACGAAGGTTATGGTTTTTGAAAGAGAAGAAAGTAAAACGATTTGTGAAATAAGAATAGAAGGGGAGTTGATCGAGCAAGTAGATGAGTTTGTATATTTGGGCTGCGTATTTAGCAGGGATGGGAGATATGATAAGGATATAGAACGACGAGTGAATGCGGGAAATAGAGTAAATGGGGCCTTGCACTCTATTGTGAAGAGTCAAAATGTGTCGAAAAAGGCACGTATGGCAATTCACAATGCTGTTTTGGTCCCTACTTTAACGTATGGTAGTGAAAGTTGGGTGTGGCAGAAGAAGCACGAGAGTAGAATAAACGCAGTAGAAATGCGGTCGTTAAGGAGTATGTTAGGGCTGAATCTGAATGACAGGGTAAAAAATTGTGTAATAAGAGAAGAGTGCGGTTTGCAAGATGATGTGACCAGGATTAAGAAAGGAATGCTTCGGTGGTTTGGTCATGTGGAAAGAATGAATGAGGAAAGAGTGACAAAGAAAATTTATGTTGCAGAAGTGAATGGCAGAGTCGGAAAGGGACGTCTTAGGCGAAAATTTATCGACCAAATTGGCGATTTATTGGAAACGGGCCAAATTAGGAGTACCCTTAACCGACGAGCATGTATGCGTAGGTGTATGGATGTGAAGGAGGCGAGAGAGGTGTGTCAGGATCGTGCCAAATGAAAATCTGTAGTCTCTGCCTACCCCTCTGGGTGACAGGCGTGAGTGTTTATGGATTTTATGGCATTATTTTTACATTTGAATTTAAGTTTGAATTTTTACAACTCTTTGAAAAATTTATGTATATATTTTCACTAAGGGACCTTCTATAAATGCCAACCTCAATTGCAAGCAATGTACGCCAACTAGCAAAAGCAGCTGATAAATTATTACAAACAAATAATTTTAACGCTGAGACCAAATCCCACGGATTTGTGATGAAATAACACATTTAAAATAATTACAGAATTAATAGGTACAGACAGATTAAGTGACTCATATTCACATTAAATATTGCTAGCGAGTGTTTAAAAATCATAAAATCTTGACCAGACAGGTGGCGCTGTGATGGAGTTATTAATACATATTAAATTTGAGCTCTATAAAGACCGTAGTAAATTCGGAGAGAAATTCATCGCGTCACCGTCACTATTAGCGCAGAAAAATGTCTAGCTATAGAAATAGATCTTTAATAGTATAAAGTAGCCAACATTTGTGCATGAATTAGAGTCACTAACACAATCACAACGTTGTGGTTGTGGCAATACTACCACGACGTTATGCTGAGTCTGTTTTATGCTACATCCTAAGATATTTATTGGAATGAAATACCTCGTAAATAAAATAAATTTTACTATAACAAATGCATAGAATTTACTTGTTAACGGAACGTCCCCTGCATGGCTCCCAGGAGTCGAGAAGTTGAAGGTCGTTGCTCAAAGTATAGCAGAGTCCTTGTCCAAACTGTGACTCGCCGGATTTACGAATATATCTGGAAAAAAAGGAAAATATTTTTAACTTTATCTGTGCGCGATACTAGATAAGTATTATACTGGAGGGAGAACGTGACCACTTAAGGTATATTCTATCCGGTTAAAGAATTACCATAATCATATTGGAAACCCACAGTATATAAGAATGCATATTTTGATTAGCTGTGATTGAAATTAAAACTGCTACCGCTGGTCCAGTGCGAGTCAGGGGATTTACCATGTCCTAGAGCCCTAGAGATATTAAGAATTTTTGATGCAAATGTACCAGGTAACCAGGTAAATTGTAAACCAGCGCTTAGAATTGCAAATAAACATTTCGTTTTTATATATACATTATATATTTCTATGAAAGTAAAGACAAATAAACAACTTATATTGAGCTACCAAGCCTTTATTCTATGCATAACGCATATGGTAAGTAAATCTGAAGTTTCAGTAATATATTAATTTTTTTTTTAATTTCAAGGCAGAGTACATTCAAACCTTCTCTCAAAAACTCATAAATATAGAATTATCGGAGTATATCACCGATGTAAATCTCGTCTATGATTATTTTAATAGGATACAGGTGACAAACAAGCACACAGTCCACTCAATGGTAAGTGGATGCTGTGGCCCATAGACATCTACATTTAACCTCGATTAAGAATCAAAATGCAAATGCGTTGTCACCCTTGAGGACTAACATGGAATGCCTCGATTCCAGTAAAACGGGTCTCCGTTTTTCTACACTCACCATATGAAACACAGCAGCATTAAGCTGCTATTTTACGCCGGTATTCTGTGAGAGCGTGGTATTTCGCCGGTCGTGCCGACTCATTCATGCTACAGTCACTATAGGTGCAGCGTTTCTCTACCACGTATAAAAAATAATAAATGATATCAAATAATTGAAAATCGCTCTTGCTTAATGTTTTTTTCTTAACAAAACTCACCTATGTGCACAAACAACAGCTTTTCGTCCTGGACCTTGACTACGAACGGAGACGCCCAGCCATTGTCCATCTTTGATTTCATCCTCATACGGGGCAGTAAGTGTATACGAGTCCAAAGCTAAACATCATAAAGTAATTTTTATTAAAATTTATAATGTCGCGAAATTAACGATACATATCAAAGCAAACTTTACTTTTTACTGCTATATTCTTTATGGCAAATAATGTCAAAAAAATTATATTGTTACATTGAGGAATATTTTCTATTCCTTTTCAAACAGAGTTAAGAATAAACAAAAAAAAAGCTTTTTAGACTCCAAATTAGGCACAATATTTTAAATAAAAACTGGTACATTTAATTACGTTATAAAATACACCCAAAATTATGTAAATTTTCAGAACAAATACAGCAAAAACATTTATAAAATTATACTCAAAATAATTCAAATAAAAGCAATTAAATAGAATGATATGAATACCGATTGTACCCTTAATAAATTAGTTGCGTTTGGTTTTGTAATTTCATACCCAGTTACAACCGATGTGGTGGTACCTCGGCGAATGCAAAGCGCTGCGAAAGGCGTGAATGATGCAAGATAAAAATGATTCCTTGCCATAGCGAAAGTAATAAAATCTTGCAGGATAATCAAAAAATTCAGTTTCACATTACGGAAACACCGTGCGAATGTAGTATAACTACTATTTCTCATAGAAAATACATGCATAACATATTTATATTATTATCATAAACCTACAAATAGGTGAAGATCTAAATCAATAAAGTGGTGATTATATAATCCGCATCCTGAAAACGCTCAATAAACAAACAGTGTACAATGACTTAAGTGTGGTCTCGGGTTAATAGACGTTATCGAAGACTACTTTATGTTAATTTCGAGCTGATACTGATACAAATTAATCAATGGCCGATCCTTTGTTCACCAGACTTACACCAAAATATTATTTTTTAATTTTAAATAATTATAGCATATTATTACCAAATGTGTTAATCGGCCCAGCGCTATTCATCAGTTTCTAAACCGCTAATTGTTAGACAAAAATGGTTACGCAACCAGATATAATTTGGTCTTTTCTCAATTGTTTATTATTGTTTAAAAACAAAAATGTGGCAATCAAGTTAAAAATATTTAATGTTCTACATGTTAAACAGTTATTTGTTAATTTTCCAGTCACCTTAAATGATTTCATTTTAGTGTTTCATCGTTTAACAATATTAATATGAAGTTGGTAAAATTAAGCAATTTTTCGCGTTTTTAAACACTATTTCTATCTACAAACATCTACCTTAAAAAGCTAAAAAAAAAAGAAAATTTTGTTGAAAAGTACTTAAGTGTAATCTCTTTTGATCAATTATATTTATTGCTTACTTGTACAACTGTGTTTTCCTATTATTTATACTTAAAAAATATTTATAGTTTTGTATGCTTAGCTCAAGCTTGTGAGTTTGTGGATTTTTGCAAGCGGTTAGTGTTTCATACCATTAGAATCAGGGTTCATTTTAGTCGCAATAGACTCATTCGAATACGATATATTGCGTGGCAGACTTGTATTGTAAAAAGGACAAGGTTCTTTGTTAAATAATCAACATAATATAATAAAACGAACCCTGAGTATTTTTAGTGATTACGTGATTTTTCTACGCAGTGTGAAATCTAAAAGTTAGTTTACGCATGCGTTGCAATTTACGTAACGAAAGTTCAGCTGGAACTTGGCAGACGAACTTCGGCTATTAGTAAAATAAAAAAATAAAAAACAGCGATTAGTCGTTATTAGTCGAGGAGCAAAATGATTAAATACAAAAGGGCTTGAGACCACAGCTCACTTACTCTTGTCTATCTTGCCGTACTTCGCTGTTTGGGGCACCACCGACAAAAGACAACATTTTAGTTAAAATTTAAACAAACTACTTTATTATATAATCGTACGATAAAAATTTCGTTCCAGCTTCTTATAACTACAATAAAATACGCTATCTATCAAAAAAAATTGCTGACTAAATTTAGAATCAACGTGATCTATGTGTGTACACACAACTTAAACTAAATCACAAGTGTGTTGAAGCTTAAAATTTCTAAATGCTAGGTTCTATGTGTTTCAAATACTACATTAGTACTAAATATGTACGGTAATGTTAAATATATTTATTGCTATTTTAAACTGTTATCTGACAAAATATCTCGCAATACTTTCTTAACATTATTCATAAAGCTATTGAATACTTTATTACATAATTTATGCATAATTGTAAACAACGATTCTGATACAGTTTTTCTTATCACTGGACGTCGAATATTGTGACATATCATACCTAATGAATGGTTCATAATGATATATGTTGTGAATGTTTGTATAAGTTTATCGATTAATCGATATTGACCCTAGCCGTATTAAACCACTAACCTTAATATTCCTCTAATAGAGAATTACTCACTCTTTCCGTCAGTGATGATTTGTTCGCAGTCTCTAACAGCAGGGGTCAAGCGGCATTTCCATAATGCGCCTGACCTAGTTGTGTTCGGCTGAAGGTTTTGACCCAAAGGCGCTCCTACCAGTAACCTGAAAGAAGACATTAAAACTGTGTCAAATTATATTGTCATTTTTTATTTAAATACATAATATATAAAATTTTAGTTTTTTATTTTATTTATTCTACCACACATTTATTATTACTGAAAATATGTTATTAAAACTACGAAGAACTGTAATCGGTAAAAGGATTAAAATAAAGACACACACAGAAATTTTTACAATATTTTACACTACAACACTTTTGTACTATGGTATGGTTATTGGTATGGTTAACAAGAAAAGAATTGACCGACATTAAGTCGGCCCTTTGTAATATTATGGTGGTAAAATTGAATAAATAGTTAAAAATAATGAGGATATTCATAATTCTTGTGGAAATATCATTACATCTATCTCACTTTATTGTTTTTGTGCCTTTCGCCCAACACACTATCCATTACTCGGCACCACTGAAGTGCGTTTTCACAAGTAATACAAGTAAGTAATAGTAAAGTTGCAACATTGATTTGTTTGAAAACTGTTTACAACAAAGTTGTGCTAGAATTATATACAAGTTCTAAAGAATAATTTCGTTACCATTACCGTTATAGTCTACTAATGTCCACTACTGAGTATAGGCCTCCCCCATTGATTGACTCATAGGGGGATAAAGATATTACTATTTAATTCGCAACCATCCGCTTAAATTGCTAATTTAATAGTAATATATTTATTATAATGAATTTCCGCAAAGTAACGCCTGATTCTATCAATTATTTCATAGGGGGATATAAATAATGTGGTGAGAATTAATAATAATACATATAAGTATAGTAACTTAACTTGCTTTAAACTGATATTTTTATAGGTATCATTATCATATATGCCCCCTCACTGGGGCACTGTGGCGCACGAGACAAATATTTGCTGCAGGCCTGACCGTTTCTACAATTTATGTATGTAAATGAAACATTGCTATATAGTAGACAAAATTACTTGTAAACATAAAAAAGAAAAAAATAATTCAGCATAGTTGTAATTCTTAACAACAAAGAGTTTTTAAGTATATTATTTATATAATGTACATTGAATACAAAAAGACATTTGATTCTGTCCCTAATAGCTGGTTAACTTATGTACTAAAACATAACAAAATTCATACCAGTCTGATTTCATTTTTAAATGCAGCCGTGCTTCATTGGAACACGGAACTAAAATTAATTAATAACAGTTCCTTAACTACCGAGCCAATAAAAATACGAAGAGGTTTATTTTAGGGAGACGCTCTTAGTCCGTTATGGTTTTCTTTTTGTTCTAAAGTCATTCAAAAATACAATTTATTCAAGTATTGCATCATTTTCCTTCATTTTCAATCGTATTTAAACATCTTATCCGATAGTACTAATGACGGAGACGAATACCTAATAATTAGTTACAATGTTATCCGTATATTCGAACAAATTGCGTATGCGTATCCGTAATTTGCAGGAATTTTATAGGCTATAATGGATGCTGAACTTCAATGGTTTTATAATCTATACATTTATACATATATGTAATATTTATAGTCAATACATTCCATAATACAATGTAAATGTTACAGTCAAAACTCATAACCGGTCTAAACCACTTTTGACTGCGAAAATCAGCCAAAAATGGATTTTTACAGATGCACTTAGTCAAAAACAGTTTTGACTGTTTTTTGTATTTAAAAGTGATTTTGACGAAACATTTTAGTTCAATAATTTCAATATTTCATTTTAATTTATTAAAAAATAATAATTTACTCGAATTTAGAGGGGCCTGAGGGCCACCCCAGTCGCACCTTAACCTATTATCACTGATATCGCAAGATTGATGTAATATTTTATTAGAGTCAAATAGCCTAATCATACGAGTAAGTACGAGAATATATAAAAAATATATATACCGCCCAAAAGTAGTTTTGACTAACATTCTGGTCAAAATAACTATTACCCAATATTTTTTTAGTTAATGGTGTTTTTGACCAAAGTTCTTAGTCAAAACTGCTTTCGATTGATTTTTGCAGTCAAAAGTGGTTTTTACCAGTCATAAGTTTTACTGTAAGTTATACAGGTAATAAGTTATACATTAAAATGAAAAATTGATAAAATAAATGGCCCGTGATGATTATAATATCAAAACCTAAAAAATGCCACAATAGTATATCAATAAATCTCATCCAGATGAAGATGTATTACATCACACTGCAATATTATATATGATTTTCTATAACGTGTCTAGATTGATATATAACCACGTATCCTTCACTTAGGTATCATTAAACATGAATTCAGAAAATCTCAATAAAATTTCATAACCACCAATATTCTTCGACTGTGGGATAACGATTTAAAAATCTTACTAGGTCTACAATATTTCAAGTTTTAAACAATCATCTGCCTACCTAACGTAAATATAACGTTAAAGCGATGGTAGCCTAATGGCAGGGCGCGTACCGCGAACTCAAAAAGGTCGTGGGTTCGAATCCGCGATTCGACTACTGGCGTGAACCACTCGTAACACTAGCAATTAAAGCTTACCACGAGTGGTTAAGGGAAATATTAGTAATGTTTATAGCATTGTTAATATTCTTGTTACAATTATTAATCAAATAACGTCTTGCTTTAAATATGGCATTAAAGTTAAAAACAATACCTCTTAATTTCAATTTCATAACAACTAAATAATGACGTTTGAAAGTAAACATAGTTATGATAACATGAAACAGCGTAGTTTCAAAAGCTCTTTCACAATGAGCGGTAATGAAGCGGATATCGTTATGTCGAGCCCTTTATTATAGCGTAATGTCCCATGATAATGATAATGTTAGGGTACGCGATACTAATCTTCTCCATCTTTGTACGAAATTCTTGTTATTAACGCAGTCTGTACAACGTCCTTTAGATGTTCTTTTTTATAACATTACAGTGACAAGAGAGCTAACAGACCACCTGATGGGTTTTTTTTTTATAAAACGAGGCTGACAAACGAGCACATAGTCCAATTGACGGTAAGTGGATGCCAGGCCTATAAGCATCATGTAACCTCGATTCAGATTCAAAATGCAGATGCGTTGTCACCCCTGAGGACTAAGATGGAATGAGTCATTTCCCGTAAAAAGGCTCTCCGGTTCTCTCACCATACGAAACACAGCATTAAGCTGCTATTTTACGCTGGTATTCTGTAAGGGCGTGGTCTTACCACGGTAAAGCCGACCCATCGATGCCACAAGCTACAACCATAATATAGCTGCAGCGCGACTCTACCACGTATAATGGCAAATATAACGTAACGTATAAATATGATAAGCGGCTATTGCATTGACGTCTGTAACTTGCATCCTTAGACCACTCATTGAATGATCTAAGGATAGAAGGTGTTAATTATGTTACTTATTAGTACTTAAAGAAATCTAACTTCTGAAGTCTGTGCTACGGCATATACCGAATAAAGTCTAACTTCAGTAGCTATTATGTGAATTTTTTTTTCCGGTTCTTACAATTAAAATATTTTTGGTAGAGTCATGCGGCAGTTATATTAGTAGTATAGTTGCAGCACGAATGGGTCGGCACGACCGGGGAGGAACCACGCTCTCACAGAATACCAGTGAAAAATAATAGCTTAATGCTGCTGTGTTTCGTATGGTGAGTGTAGATAATTGGAGACGCTTTTGATTGGAAACGAGGCATTCCATCTTAGTCCCTACGGGAGACAA
Organism: Parnassius apollo; assembly: GCA_907164705.1. Taxonomy (NCBI): domain Eukaryota; kingdom Metazoa; phylum Arthropoda; class Insecta; order Lepidoptera; family Papilionidae; genus Parnassius; species Parnassius apollo. The sequence goes on from CAJQZP010001435.1 coordinate 1,385,129, forward strand.
CGCATCTGCATTTTGATAGATGTAGATGTCTATGGGCCACAGCAACCACTTACCATTAGGTGGACTGTGTGCTCGTTTGTCACGCCCTATCCTATAAAAAAATTATTAAAAGTTTAATTTTTGTTTACTGTTTTGAATAGACAAATCATTGTGATATACATGCTTTAAGTAACAACTATTGTTATTTAAATAGTTACAATAAAACTTTATTTCCTATTTTTTTCATAGGTGTGGAATTCTTATCTATAAACTGTCTTTTATTGAGCTCAGAGGGTTGTTTATTTGTAATTCAGACGCGAAGAACCATTTTAATGTTCTTTCTTATCTGTCTGTCCGTCCATCTGTCTCAGTCCCGGCGAATCTTCGGGATGGCTGATCCTATTGTGATGAAACTCCAAGAACAGATAGATAAGAATGACACAATTACCAGGAATAATCTAGGCAATATTTTACCTTAAAACTTTTTACATGAAATAGAAATTTTAAAATTATTATCTTAAACATAAATGACGCCATATTAATAAATCCAAGCCAAGCGAAGCCGGGATCAGTCGCGCTAATTTCAAATGTTTATTTAGAAAACCGTCCGCAATTTCTTTAATTTATAAATATAAACCTACTCAATCTACTTTGGCTGTGCGTAGGTGGCCTGTGTGTTCGTTTATCCTTATATCTTAAAAAAAATTAACCGTACCTAAACCGTACATATAATAGAATACTTTGTATTTACGTGAGTGACCTCTTTGCATAAAGGCATTGAGTATACAATATACTGACCTTTTCCTGAGTTTTGTTAGAATACGTTTTCGACGAAAGTTTTTAGAAATGATTGTGTTGTGTAATATATGAATTCAAAACTTTATTTTTAGTTAACTTTATTCATATTCAACACATACATTAGAATCACAAGTAAACTATAGCAAGCTAATTAAACTGATCTGACTATAGAGCAAAAGGAGCTCTAATTTTACAAAAAAATCTAAATATTTTCAGCGATGTAAGTAAGGATCTATTGTGTCATTTATAAGTATTTTATCCTATCTTCATCATCATCGTCATCATTATTACAGCTCCTCATAAATCCACCGCTGAACTGAGGTTTTCTTACAGGATAAGAGTGACAAACGAGCACACAGTCCACATGATGGTAAGTGGATGCTATGGCCCATTGGCATCTACATTTATCCTCGATTAAGAATCAAAACGCAGATGCGTTGTCATCCTTGAGGACTAAGATGGAATTCCTCGTTTCCAGTAAAAAAGGATCCCCGGATTGAGATCCGTATGTATCCGATGTAGATACATTGACCACACGAAACACAGCAGTATTAATCTGCTATTTTACGCTGGTGTTCTGTGAGAGCGTGGTCGTTCCCCGGTCGAGCCGAACCATTTGTGCTACAACCATAATATAGCTGCAGCGTGGCTCTACCACGTAGGTAGTGGTCACCCATAAGGAATGCTACAACACAGTCCTCAGCCACCTTTTACCATCGTCCCTACCTGGTCGTTATTCCATCAGTGTCTTATCTTAATAAAATCTAAAACGATGTAATAACAACATAGTAAGTTTCTTTATACGAGTGTGAGTATCACACATTATAAATACAAGTTTGCGAGTATAATGCACGTTCTGCTAAATTAATTTAATTAATTAATAACAGGTTTGTAATGTTAAGTACTTAATTAACTTAAAACATGTTTTATGTTAATAAGTCGCAGAATTCTACAACGTGGGTATTTCCACCTAAACATGGAGTTAAAGATAATTGTAAAGGGATGTAAAGCCATTTAACGAATTAGATCGATATAATGCAATAATCGTTTTGAAGATATTTGCAGTGAGAAACGTTGTGTGTCTTAGCAATTAGTTGCATCGCATAGATCCGTGGGTTCGTATCCCGCATGGGCAAATTAAGGATCATAATATGTACCTATAAATACTAACTAATTTATAGGTATGGCCTATTAATAATTTTTCCGGGTCTGTGTAGGTACTTGTCCTTGTAAAATTTATGTTTATAAATTGCCCCCACGATAGAGGAGAAAAGCTAGCGTCGAGGTATCGTTTAAAAAATATACGATACTATTACGTGGTGACAGTATTATATATATATATATATATATATATATATATATATATATAAATAAATATATTAAAGTTGACAGATGTATATAGACCTTACCATAGGTAATCTTCTCATAGCCATTTGCCATCCCGTTGCCAACCGAATATTTGTTATTCAGAATCCTGGGTGCAATACATTTTATATTTTATCATAATATATGATTCCGAACTTTATATATTAATCAGTTTTAAGTATCACCCCCCTGTTTGGTTTTGGTTATGTGGAATAATATTATTTTTACAGATTTGATCGCGTTCAATTTTACTTATTAATAATTCACAACGTTTTGGGTGTTTTGCAACAGCCACTGTCACGGGGACGGGGGACTGAGGTGAAGTTAAGTTACGATGTCAAAGTTAACCCGGAGTACCTTCAGCATTTTAATTATACGTTTTGTTTTTATCTACGCAGAATAAGCTTACTGTGTCTTGAAGTTTTGCAGTGGTATGCTTGGATTTTGTTTTATTTTTATTAATTAGAAGATCCCAATCAGGTGGTAGTACCTAGCCTCCTTCTCTATTTAAATAAGGATGTTTTATTTCAATAATTTCATGTATTATTCTTATTAATCATTTTCTTTCGCGAGAATTTGTACTCTATCAAATCTGATGTAACGGTGGGGGCCGTCTAGGATATGACCACTAACTGCAGACTGCTCGGAGCGTTGGTGTTTCATGTCCCACATTTTGTCAATCGTCACGTATAATTTATTTTGGAATAATATATGAAATCTCAATTATTTATTGAATTATACTTACAAGATCATGGCGAACAAACCGGAAAATAGTTGTTATTCCCGAAGCGTTGATGTTTCACTCTCAAATTTTGTCGTCGTCACTGAAATGAATAATATATGAAATCTCAATTATTTATTGAATTATACGATTACAATAGAGATCATTGTGAACAATCTATCACGTGAAAATGAGTTGGTTATTCCCGGAGCGTTGATGTTTCACGTTTCAAATTTTGTCGATCGTCACTGAAATGAATAATATATGAAATCTCAATTATTTATTGAATTATACGGTTACAATAGAGATCATAGTAAACAATCTATCAAGTAAAAATGAGTTGACTACGGCACGTGCTCGATCATTTGATGTTGAATATCCCGCACACGCCGCGCGCCGTCCGCTTTCAATTTGACGGTTACGGAGAGAAAATGATTGCTTCATGACTGTTAAGCTAACCACATGTAAACTAATTAATTAAATTGAATAAATTATGACAACTGTCAGTGATTGTATTGCCCACTCGAGATTCTTCATAAATTTTCTTAAGTAATACACATCAGCAGTGTGTGCTGTCCATCACTTAAATACGTGACGGTAGAAAAGTACCGTAAATATTTAATATTTTGGAGAGTTACTTGCAGGCAAGGATATCATTTTATAGATTTTGTTATAGAAAATAGAACTGCATTTATGGAATTTAAATAAATTACTTGATAGAGTTGGTAATCAAATACACTTCAACGTGAAAAAATAACAACCTTTATTTTATGGTACTATTCAATTACTCCAAATAATTAACAAACACTTTGTAAATTAACAGTAAATTAAGCAAAGACAATGAAATGCACCGTTCCGTCTTATGAAATAAAAAACGTAAAAATTCATAACGCGAAACTGAGAACTTATCTGGACCAAAAATTGAGATAACAAACTGCTATCGTACCATTTTGGTCCAATATTTTTAATATAAGTACTTTTTTTTAAGAAAACTCGTGTGAGAAACAGGGATGATGGATGTTTCATTATCGTTTTGTTTTTCTAAAATTGGTATGAAGCACTTCTTAATTTGGGTCCTAGGTTTATTGTATTAGGTTTAATATTAAAGTAAATTAAGTAATTAAGGTTTAAATTATACAATTTCTTTCTATTCCGTTTATTACCAGTTTTAAATATCCATCTTTATTTAATTTTCACATTTATCTGAAATGATGAGAATTCATCTAGTTTGAACATTCACTGGTTAGCACATAGAACAAACAAAAATATTCTCAAGACGAGAAAAAATACACTGTAAACAGTAGAAAACGTTGGGGTTTAACCATATATGATATACATACAGGCACAGAGTTAATATAGCACATTTATTTTTTACAACACGTAATATATAATTTATTTTAGATGAAATAATTTCATAGCTTTGGTACGATTTAATGCGCCTACACAGAAAAGGTCGGCGAACCTCTGTAACAATAAAGAAAGTATCATGAGATATACGTAGGCGGTCCCATAATGAATTGGCCTAACTATGAACCAATGAAGGAAATGAAACGAAACCAATTTTATTTTTCAATATAATCACCATGAATACTAACACACTTCTGACATCTGTGAATCAACATCTCTAAACCTTTATAAAAATAATCACATTTTTTATCCTCAAAATGACTGAAGACGGCCGCCTGCAACTCTTCATCGCTTGAAAATTTTCTTCCTCTTAAGTCCCGCTTTAAATTTGGAAATAAATAATAGTCGGACGGGGCCATGTCTGGACTGTAAGGTGGATGTTGAACTTCTGTGAACCCGCATTGACGAACTGCATCCTTCGAAACACCAGCGGTATGAACAGGGGCGTTGTCATGGAGCAACAGGACACCTTTAGACAGCTTGCCTCTTCGTTTTTCCTTTATCTTGTCTCGTAATTTATATATTAAAGAAGCATAATATTCGCCGTTCACGACTGTATTACGTTCTTTAAAATCCACCATCAAAATGCCTTGAAAATCCCAAAATATTGTGCACATCAGTTTTTTAGTCGATTGTTGCACCTTTGCCTTTCTAGGGGGCTTTTCACCCTTATAACGCCATTCCATTGACTCGCGCTTGCTTTGTGGATCATAATACAAGATCATAGTTTCATCACCAGTCACTAGCCGCTCGATCACAGTCTTTGGATTTTCGCCACAAAGATCCAAAAACTCCGAAGCGCAGCGCACTCTTTCCTGTCTCTGTACCGCTGAAAGAAGTTTCGGTACCCATCTTGCACTCACTTTTTTCATGTGAAGATGTTCATGGATCGCGCGATGAACGGTACTCTTAGAGAGCCCAAGCCTTGCTGCAATTTCTCTAATCTTCAAACGGCGGTCACTCAGAACCTCCTCTTCGATAAGAGCAATCGTTTCGGGAGTGAGCACTTCCACAGGTCGACCGTCGTGGCCAAAGTCTTCGACGGTTTCTCTCCCGAGGCGAAACTCTTTCACCCAATTTTTCACTGTGCTATAGGAGGGGGCAGACTCCTTATACACGCCATCCAATCGTTCTTTTATTTGGGCAGGGGATAAACCTTCTTTAAACAGAAACTTTATGACACTTCGATACTCAGTTTTCGACATTTTGAAAAAATACGCGACTCTCGTTATTCAAATGCCTGTTAAACTAAGACTAAGCATTTCATGTCGATGCATGTTTCTTATATTAAGTGCACGATAAACGTACTATTTAATGCAACACAACATGTAGCGACATGTCGCGTTGAACTATATCAGGCCAGTTCATTACGGGACCGCCTGGTACAATTAAGACTTCATTGTTTTGCTCGGTGTTGCGACATTTTGTTATCCAAACGTAACATAAACATACGCCTGATGTTATGTCCTTTATCTTACATTTAACCTTAAAAATGTTTTAGAAGTTTAGACCTCAGTGCTATTTGAAAACAAAATTCTTATTGACACCCAATCAAAACTCAGAGTCGAAAGCATATTTTTGAGTAGAATATCGTAAGATTCAACCAATGAAGGTGTCTGAAAGATTTTAAGCTTTCGATAGATACTGGAATTAAGTAATACTAGGGCCGATGCAGTTGCAAAGGTAAAACCTTTTGCTAGCATCATAAACGTAGCGAAGTAAAAGTCTAAATAGTAGTCTAATAGTTATAACTATCTTTATTTCAAAAAAAGATTCTATCAAATGGTGTGACATTGTGCAGATGTAAATAATTAGCGAATTGTTTAGATAGTAAAGGAAAAACAAAAAAATTATGTAAATTGGCCTACGGGCTACGGAGGAGATAGATTTCAAAGAATCGTTTTCTTACGCCATGGGAGCTCCGCTTCAATTATGGCCCGTCTAATTATGGTTCCAATTACGGCATGCCTAATGTCAATTATATCAGATGTTAAATGTAAGAGACATAACCTGTGTACTGCGAACGCCAATTCGCTTGGTAACGGCAAATCCCTCTTACTGTAGGAAGGGCTTATGTCCCTTAATGAACTGTTTACGGAGTGAAATGATTAGGCACAATTTTTTAATGCGTACAGATTACTAGTCGGTAGAACTCCTGTTCTACCCAGGAGTCGCCATATGATAGTGCTCGCACTACTGTGTTCCAGTCTGAAGGGTATAGAGAGACAGTACAGTTACAGGCTTTGGGGCAACTGTAACGTGGTAGAGCCATACTGGAGCTATATTAGTAGTATAGTTGTAGCACGAATGGGTTGGCTCGACCGTTGAAGGACCACGTTCCAACAGAATACCAGCGTAAAATAGCAGTTCAACGCTGTTGTGTTTCGAATGATGGGTGTAGAGAAACGGAAACCCTTTTTACTGGAGGCATTACATCTTAGTCCTCACGGGTGACAACGCATCTGCATTTTGATTCGTAATCGAGGATAGATGTAGATGTCTATGGGCCACAGCATCCACTTGTATGTGCACTGTGTGCTCGCTTGTCTCCCTATCCTATTAAAAAATTCATCATAGTTCTCTGAAGTGACAACGCGTCTGTAGTTTTTTTTTTTTTTTTTTTTATAGAAGAGGGGGCAAACGAGCATGTGGCTCACCTGATGTTAAGTGACTACCGCCGCCCATGATCAACTGCAACACCAGGGGAATTGCAGACGCGTTGCCGGCCCTTTAGAAAGGAGTAAGCTCTTTTCTTGAAGGTCCCCAGGTCGTATCGGTCCGGAAAAATCGCTGGTGGTAAATTATTCCACAGAGAGGTTGTACGCGGAAGAAAACTCCTTTTGAAACGTACAGTGGTGGACCGCCAAGCATCCAGATGGTGTGGATGGTATCGGGACGTTTGCCGCGTAGTGCGTTCACGAAATTTGGCGGCTGGGATTAATCCGAACAATTCCTCAGAGCACTCTCCATGGTATATGCGAAAGAAAATGCAAAGGGATGCAACATCTCTTCGCAGTGCCAGAGAATCGAGCCGATCGGAAAGCACTCGGTCGTCGACGATTAGAGCCGCTCTGCGCTGGATGTGGTCAAGTGGAAGGAGCTGGTACTGGGGAGCCCCAGCCCAGAGATGGGAACAGTATTCCATGTGCGGCCGAACCTGCGCCTTGTAAAGTTGCAGGCGGTGTGCCGGCATGAAATACTGTCCCGCTCTGCTGAGCACGCCAAGCTTTTTAGAGGCCAATTTGGCCTTCCCTTCCAAGTGACCACGAAACTGCACGTCACTCGATATGTCGACGCCGAGGATTCCGATACTGGCTGAGGCAACAAGGGGAGTGCCTTGAAACTGAGGGGATACGACAAAGGGGTTCTTTTTAGCGGTTAACGCGCAAACTTGTGTCTTCTGGGGGTTAAACTGGACTAGATTTAGTCGCCCCCAATCCGAGACTCTGTCCAGCAGAGACTCGACTTCAGACACAAGTTTGTCCCGGCACTCGGAGACGTTTTCCCGAGAAATATTGGCTCGGCCGGTGTAAAGAGCATCACCAGTGCTGTCATCTGCATAGCAATGAATGTTACGGGTCTGCAACATATCATTGATATGCAGAAGAAACAGCGTTGGCGATAGCACGCAGCCCTGTGGAACACCAGCATTAATAGGCTTGCAATCGGAGCTTGCACCGTCTACAACGACCTTGATGCTCCGATCTGCAAGAAAACTGGTGATCCAATCGCACAATTTCTCGGGAAGCCCATAGGAAGGGAGCTTCGAAAGAAGCGCTTTGTGCCAAACCCGATCGAAGGCCTTCGCAATGTCCAAACTAACGGCCAATGCCTCCCCCTTGGACTCTACTGCCTCCGCCCATCTGTGAGTTAGGTAGACCAGAAGATCACCAGCTGACCTACCACGGCGAAAACCGTATTGGTCTTCTTTATTTGAAGTTGGCTGCAGGTCCACGCACTGTAGTAGCTCTTTACCATCAGGTGGGCTGAAAGTTTGTTCGCCTCTTTGGTTTAAAAAAAAAAGTATAATAACTTGTCTACATACACATTTTAATTTTGAATGTTCTTAAAATAATATTTTGTTAAGTAGTAATTCTTTAACAACTCATTTATTCTCACATAGCTATGTGTGTACTAAGTATCATGCCCAAAGTAAAGATTTTACTCATGAGTTGTATTATATGTACTATTATAATCAAGTGATAAAATCAAAACAAATATTTTTAATCAATTTCAATATAAATGAAATGAGAACATCATCAATGTATTCGAAGTCAATTAAGTACGCATTATAGAGGATAACTCAAAAACTACTAATCAGATCTTGATCAAATTTATATGGGACCACACAAAAAGTACCATCTTTCAAATGAAAAAAGTATCATCAAAATAGATACACCTAAAAGAAGTTCTAGACAATACATAAACAATACAGTCGCATTGAGAACCTCCTCCTTTCTTGAAGTAGGTTGAAAAAATTACCTTAAACATTACGTTGGGTATTGATTTTAGTACTTTATAGTTGAAAAGTCTATCTTTTTATTTAAAAATGATGTCTGAGTTTTAGTTGTAGTTTACAAGTTATATGTAAATATCAATCATCAAATATCATCATATGAGGCATATATAAGGGAGGCCTATGTTAAGCAGTGGACTTTTGAAAGCCTGTTACAGCCTTTTAAAAATTACGGTAACAGTAAAAAAATAAGAACGCAAAAATAACACTGTATAATAACAAATAATTTTCAATCTACACATTAATACCACAGATTAAAATTAATAATTACCACAGATAATAATTTTAATAATTTTAACCTGTAGAACCAAGGTTAACTATGACATCTGGATGTTGAACATCTCAGATAGATATCTCATCATAGATAGTGACTATGGGGGCTGTAAAGTGCTCGAAATCTCGGGTATATAAAAAAGTTAATATACGCTATAAAATCCGTAAAGCCAGTATTATTTAAATGTGTACTGTTCGCGTAAATATAAGAAATCATTAAAAATTCAAAAATTTTGCTTAACTACAAATAGTTTTATCACATCGACCTAAAATACCTAATCTGACAACCATATTCGTAGAAATTGTTTAATTTGTATTGACGTTGATGCGTGGGTATAAGCTTAATTTTTAATGCAAAAGGCAAACGGTCAGGCCCTCATGACCAATTTACGTTACAAAGGGATCGTTAAAGTGCAACGGTGTTGCGCCCACATCGTAAGTATCGATCTTGCCCTCATTGGGGTACACGTAGTGCGCCTACGCGTTTGTTTACAATATAACAGAAAGAATATAGCTCCGAAAAAAAAACAAATGTTCTACTGCTATATGAGAATTTTAGTTAATAAAGGTAAAAAATGGTTCCCAACATTGCAAAAGCAAATACTTCAATAACTTTGAAACCCTAACCTCAATTTATTGTTTATAAAATCTTCATTCAAGTTTCATTTTCACCTGTCACAGTCATTATTAAGAGTGTTTTACTATGTATCGAGAACTATACGATTTTTCTGGCATTACAACTTTTTTCTCATGGCAGGATACGAGGTGATTTACGAATTTTAATATGGCACCATTATATAGCTGTCTATAGATAGCCTGTTTTTCTGAATACCATTAATTTTTTATCAAATTATAAAGTTTTGTGCCTGGCGATTTTTGTATTTTTCTAAATTTTATTTTGAAACTATATCATAATATAATAATATTCACACAAGACTAAAACGACCGGCATTGTCAAGATTATTTTTTAAAAGAAATAAATGGAAACTATTATTTAAATATTCATCAAAATATAATTTCAAACTATCAATTTTAATACAAGCTATGTTTATTTCGTATTTCATGCCCCCCCCCCACACACTGACTTCTAGTGATTATATCATATCTTTGCGAAGGGGAACTGGATCCTTCCATTAGGTAAACGACGAAATGCAAACATCTATCTACTATCAAAACGGCGCGCCCAGCGGTACATCCTTGGCCGCGCCCGCTCTTCGGAAAGCGATAAATTTCCATCAATATATCACTCTCCATACTTCACCGATACCGAGACAACATTGCACTACCATTTAGATAGCGTTAACAATAAAAATGCATTTCGTTGAACTTTCCCCGTTGGTTTTGTCCAATGTGTAGCAACTAAGTACGATTTCGGCAGATTCACAGACGTAGTGATTTATTTTATGTGCACATCTTATCAGTGTAGATCCGAAAAATATGTTTTATTGTGACTTAACGTAACTGAATAATCTAACCAGCAACAAACAGCATGTGTTGAAAAAATCTAAAATCGAAATTTTTCCAACGCACTAAAAATACCAGAAAATTAAAAACCGACCTATTTTCAAAATATTTCGATAAGAAGCTTCATTGTTGCAAGGCAGTGAATCGAATGCAGTAAGTGCTCTCAACTTAGGAACAGCCTATGTCTAGGTGTGCATTTTTAGCAAGCTTTTTTATAGAATAAGGGTGATAACCAAGCACACAGCCCACCTGATGGTAAGTGGATGCTGTGGCCCATAGACACCTATCCTCGATTAGGAATCAAAACGCAGATGCCTTGAGGACTAAGATGGAATGCCTCGTATCCAGTAAAATGGTCTCCGGTTTCTCTACACTCAACATATGAAGCACAATAGCATTGAGCTGCTACTCGTATTTTACGCTGGTATTCTGTGAGAGCGTGGATCTTCCGCGGTCGAGCCGACACATTCGTGTTACAACTACGAGTATAATACAACTAAAGCATGATTCCACTACGTAAAGCTAGTAAAGATTGACGCCGTATGGTGACAGTGGAAGTGAATCCATAATTTTGTCCCGTCTGGGTTCGTTAGAGATAACTGAGCGAAATACCAATAAAATATCATAGTTTCCATTAGATAGTAGTAAAGACTTCTCACGTAATTTAAAAATGTTATCCACATTTTGTACACTACATTAAGTATGTTATTTAATTGTTTGATCTGGTTTTTAAAATAATACTCGCGGAGATTTTCCGTCGCTATCTCTTTTGACATTGAGCAACAAAAAATTAAAAATGGTGTGTATAAAAATAAAAATTAAGCAATTTTATTTTAAACAACAATTACTTTTCGTTGATTATTTGATTTATTATTATAATTAGGCATGTAACGATTCCAATATCGATATATTGGATATATCGGTATCGCCGATTATATACAACCGACATCAAGAGTTTGAAAAGCACGCGAAACGAACAATGTGCGCGCGACATTCTTGCTCAGCGCAGTTGCCTCAGAGTGTCTGTTTTCAAATGCAGATCTCTTTCAAAATGATTTGCGTAACAGATTATCCGCTAATAATTTAAACAAACTTTGTTTTCTTTACAAAAAGCTACCAAAAGTTAACTGTGTTTACTGACTTTATCTTTTATATCGGTTCATTTTACCACTTTGTGTAATGAAAATTACTTTCTTGATTAGCGCTTTGATTGCTTGAAAATATTCTTGATTATTTCATATATAAATGTTTTCTTTGAAGTTTGAATTTTTGTAATGAAATTTTGATTTGACATTTTGGTTTTCAAACTTCTCAAGGTTCAGTCTCTGATAAATATAGGTAACTTCTATGCATAATAAAGAATATTATTCATTATATATTTGTTTTTTTTTTCAATTTCTACTCACTGACCGATAAAGGTATCGGTATCGGTATCGGCACATTTTTGTATCGTTACATCCCTATTATAATCTATTATTTTTTCTATTTTATATTTGTTTATTATGTTATCATAAAGTATAGTATCATTAATTAGTTTGAAGTTTTTGTAATAAATCAGGAGTCTATTTTTTGGGCATTAGATTGTTATTGAATTAGCAACATCAAAGAATCAGCCGCACGTGCGAGTCCCGTACGTAGATCGTTGATAGTACTGAATGGGATTCCTTCACGTACGCAGTGTACGTGTGTCTACAGTATGATGGGAAACTTACTACCGAAACGGCGAACTGCACAAATTTTGTCCATAATATTATTTTATTTATGTTAAAAGTCACAGGCAATATACTTCAAAATGCTGGATCCACGTCTCATGTCATTCTGAGAGGGGTTACGAAGTAATTAATCCGCCGCGCTGCGCTAATCAGTGAGCGTGGACGGCCAGACTTACAGCTTTCCGGACTATACTTTTAAACATTTATTTATTATTTACTGTTTTTTTTTTATATAGAATAAGGGCAAACATGCACACAGTTCACCTGATGCTATGTTAATGTTGTGGCCCATAGACATCTACATTTGTCTTCGATTAAGAATCAAAACGCAGATTTGTTGTCACCCCTGAGGACTAAGATGAAATGCCTTGGTTCCAGTTAAAAGGGTCTCTGGATCTCTACCCTCACCATACGAAACACAGCAGCATTAAGCTGCTATTTTATGCCGGTATTCTGTGAGAGCGTGGTCCTTCCCCGGTCGAGCCGACCCATTCGTGCTACAACCATAATATAGCTGTAGCGTGGCTCTGTCACAAACTGATTTCATCCATGGACCTTTAAAAAATATGTCAATGTTTTCATCAAACTAAATTAATTGTCGTGGGGCTCTCACGTCCAAAATAGTCGAATATTTTGTATTTTAAAATAAGTTAAAATTAAATGCCATAAAATGTTCAATATGTAGAACTCGCGTAAATATAAAAAAATCATTACTTCTATATTATACAGTTGGTAAGTCATAAAGTCATTATATTGCAGGTTCTTAAACCATATTTCTGCTAGTTTCTCGATCCCGCGTTGGTATAAAGTTAGTCTTTTCAGGTGAAAAGGTGAATGTTCGCTAGGTGTGACGACAGTTTCATTTCTTCAAGTTCTTGAAGCTAAGCTCGGGTAGTTTTTGATGTTTGTGATCTAGCTTTGTTTGCTTTGACGTACTTGTATATGCTGTAGCTGTGGTCTAGCAAGAAATTTCTAAATTTCTTTTAAACAGAATATAATAGTTTCAATATTTTAGAATAGAAAACAGTGTTTATAGCACAGCTAATTGGTCCAAATTCATAGTGAATTACTTTCTCAAAATTCTAAAAAACGCTGAGCATTACATTAACGTCGTCGTTTTATGACAGGTTCTGGAATCTGACCTGGACTTTACCCCCAATGCTGTAGAATATTTAGATTGCAAAAGTAAATCCACTTCTAATATTTGCGACAATTATTTTAAAGAAACTGAGTTCTTGTGTGCACACGTCCGTTTATCCAATTTTTATCAAATGATTTTGATATTACACAAGGTGTTCAAAAAATTTGAAAGCACTATTACGTCGCCATAAGCAGTTGTGGGCATTTATTTTTAACGTGATTAAGTGCTGATGAAACCTCATAACATAATAAAACACTGACCGCCACAGAACATACTATATGCAGCACAAGCGCTGATATTAGAATCAAGTATAAATTTGCAACTAATCGAAAACTTGCGAAACGTTTGACTCACCCTAATACAAATATTTAGCACTTTACGATATTGCAATAAAAATTAAATCCATCATAATTCTACTAAAAGAAATGTCAAGTAGAATTCCTGTTTCTTATAAATAGAGAAACCCTATTTGAATATTTGAGAGACCCTAAATATAAAAACCGGTGACGAAAAGCAACATATAGTGTACGTTAAATAATCGTTAGATATTTTTGTTCAATCATTCATACCAAAAATTATCACGTTATTATTATTAATTGCCCTTTCAATAGTAAAGATACTGACTATTTAAATCTTATACTAAAAATGTATAACAGACTTGTGTGGAAAGCATAGAGTGCCGGAGAGGGATGTGGTTTATGTGGTTCGATATTTAATACATTGTGGTACGTAAATTCTCAACGGTATAGCCAAGACTTTTAAAGAAGCGATCAATTATCATATTTTATGTTTAAGAATGTTATATCCTCGGATAGGAAGCACTATTTGCGTATTTTTTTTTAATTAAGGTGACAAACGAGCACACAGTCCAGCTGATGGTAAGTGCATGCTGTGGCCCATAGACATTTACATTTAACTTCTATTAAGAATCAAAATGCAGATGCATTATCACCCCTGAGGACTAAGATGGAATGCCTCGATTCCAGTAAAATTAGTCTCCTGTTCACTACACAATACCTATACGAGACATAGCGGCATCAAGCTCCTATTATACTCTGGTATTCTGTGAGAGCGTGAGTCCTTACCCGGTCGAGCCGTCTCTTTTGTGCTACAACAATAATATACCTGCAGCGTGGCTCTACCACGTATAAAATAATAAGCGAAACGTAAAATATACAGGTCACTAGCGCTAAAACTATAGGATTTTGTGGTACTGCAATTCATTACCAATAAGCCTGAGACGAGTGTCTATTACGGAAAATCATGCATACGTTAAAAGGCTTAATAGACAGTTTACGAGGTGGAAAAGGCACCTACAACGAGGAACTAAATTTAGTTATAACCGAAATTGACTATTCAGATTCTGATGATAGTATTTTTTAAATTACAAAAGTAAGAATTATAAAATAAAATATATGATATATAGCTACTGCGTTTGAGAATCTACCGTGACATGTCATTCCGTGTTGTAAGAAGTGACTGAGGGAAATTGAAAAAGGAGATGGGAAGCACCATCTCCCTGATGTAGTTCGTTGAAAGCCCACCTGCCAAAGCGTGACAACTTTGAAAAATTTCTATTTATCTTCAGCAGTGGACTTGGTAGGCTGTAATAAAGATGATTATGGTGATGTACTTCTGACCGTTTTAACCATGGCGATGACTTTCGAAATTATCTACTCAGTAAGACATATTTATTGTGACACAAGACGTGCAAATATGAAAACACCCGTGTCCCATGCTATACATGTCTCATAAGACCAATGACATACAATATGAGACCTGAAAACAACAATTTATGTTTTTGTACAAAATCAAGTTCAGCTTGAATACGAGTTAGTTATTTAGGTGAGTCGTTTTTAAATACATTACATTGCATTGAAAATAGAATGTCTTTATTTATTTTACTACGTAAATTAGTAGTAACCTAAATAAATAACTTTATTTTTCCTTTTATTTTTCTCATTTTCAGAAATACTTTTACTTATACTATAAACAATACAAAAAATTTACATTCAAATTTTACGCCTCCTTCCTCTATCTGTGCTGTCACCATAAACATAAACATTACGGTGTAAAAAAATTACGAGTGGAAAAGAAAACCGTGGGCTCGCAGCCGGTGGTCCACCGCAAACAGTCCCTCGTTCATTGTCCAAACATTATTGTACATATACCTATAAACCCGCTCTATTTAAAGCTAAAGAGAAAAATATATAAAACATGAAATAAAGGCATAATTGAATTTATTGGACATAATATAATTTAAAAAAAATGCAAAGTAAAGTAAACACAGGCCTTTCAACGTATGTAGTAACTTATATTTGACGAGTCCTCCATGCCAACCAGGCCAGGCAGACAGGATACTAAGCGCAGAGTGATGTTTTCGCACTGGTAGTTAAGCTCCGCAACACTAGTCTTTGGAATTTAAATTCGGCAAAGACTTTTTGCCATTATTCGGTCGTCAGATCCTCTCAATTTTATAGAATTTAAAGTTATGTCGAAGGTGTAAGTAATGTTAATATAAGAACAGTATTCCTAAATGAGCAGGCGCTCGTTTTAAACTTCATGATAATAAGGGAGAATTTCAAATTGTATCTTTAATTTCTGCGCCAGTAAAAGTGTTATAATTTTAAAAACTGTTTAGTTAACACGATCTCAGCGGTAAAGAAAAATCAAACCAGTGCGAGTTTAGCAATGAAAACGATTCCGTAAGCTTCTCAAAAATAAAAGAAATGTTATGTCCCGCAGTGGAACTATTAAAAGCTGTTGGATGTCAAAACAATCAATTCATCTATAATCCCTTGTAAATTACTTATGTAAGCCTAATCTAAATGCAAAACAAAAGTGTTTCTATTCTTCATCCTTCTTATTCGACGGTAAACATTCTTCTACTGAACACCGGCTCAGAATAGGGAGTAATTGCTGTAATCACCACGCTTTGTGATCTTTAGTGCGTTTGATGCTACCCTCCATCACCGTTCTATGAATTCTTTCAGAGAAACATGAGATGATTATGCCGCCGTCTATAGGAGATTCCACGTGATCTTATTCTTACTCACATCTTACAACTATTTCGAGATGAGTTAGAACGATGTTTTTCTTATGTTGCCCCCACTCGAATAATCTATTCATTATTGTGCAAAATAAAAACTGAAGCTCTCGTTTTGAGACTGTGTTTATGTGCATAATTTATAAATAATGATATAAAATTTAATAATCATACAATAGTAAATCCCTATCCGCTTATATTACCGTTACTAAGCAAACTTCCTAAAATATCTTATGTTTTTATCGTCCGTCGGTTTTGTGAAGATACAATTTAAAAATAATTATAAAACAGTAAACTTTATTTAAACTCGTTATCTTAATATTAAAAGTGCGGTGTTTATGTTCGTTAAATTGTTGAACATCGTAACGAGCATATCTGAATCGAAATTGCAATTTCATAAGAGCTTTTCGCAGAAAGACTACACAGCTTCGTGTGTGGCGCAATATTGTATGGAAATAAGCATTCGCGTCCATGCAAATTTGATTTTCGATGAAAATATTGTTACAGGTTTCCGTAAATAAAGTATTTTATGAAACTACATAGTTTTACTTATCGAATATCCTTCTACCGTGTGACCTCAGGTCTGTATGACAGACTATAACGTTGCTGATCGTGAGTTTGAAAACTAAAACCAAAATTTGTGCAAAAGCACTACTAATTATTGGTTGCAAGCTCTAGTGATATTGTGATCTTTTTACATCCAAGTCTACGTAAAATTTTTTCGTAGTTATCATGAGCACTGGCAGATGAGAAAAATTTTCTATATCGATGATCATACTTTTTTAATATGTTACCACTGTAAGCTTCTGATGTTTTCTCAATTATTATGACATTCGCTATAATTCCGCTAGAAAAAAGAATACATTAAACGTTGCAATACATAATACATATACATAAAGTTTTCCATTTGTCAAAATTCTGAAATACCTCTCTCGCTTCTTTCGGTCCATGTACGAGTCCAGAACGAGTATCTTGCTATATACATGATGTAAACACTATTTTTAATTTGGCCCATCTTCAATATATCACCAATTTGGTTAATAAACTACTATCTAGGGCTGTATGTACCTAAATGTGTTCACATTTATTTCAATATTTTTAAAAGATTTGACGGCAGCATAGTTAACAGTGAGTCGATGACGATAGAATCTCAAGGCGCCATGATGACAAAATAATTTGAGTTATAATACCACCGAAGCACTTGTCATGGTTTCCATTATGTAGTAGTTCAAATGTTGTCCATATATTTCATAGATAAAATCGTAGTACCGTCATCTACCGACGGTGAAGTTCTCGCTTGAACTCCCTTATCATTTGTGTGTTGCACGGTGTAAAACTTGCTAATACAGGTTAAAAGAAATATTTCTTATAATTCAATGTTTTTCGGAAAATTGATACTAATGTAACGCTCTTGAGGAGTAACATATTTCTCACATATTCACGTTTACAACACATTTTAAATTGAAATCTCGTCTATTTATTTAAATAAGTCATTCATTTAATTCCAGCCCTTAAGATTTCATTGCTGAAAATAGGCGTCACCCAAAGGTTGCCTCTTAGTTGCCATAGTTACCACGCTTGGCAACCAACGCTTTTTATTTTGAGTTTTAAGCAGTAAGATGTTGCTGCACATTTTCTGTTACAATTTCCTTCTGAAGCCCCTTACGACACCCACGGGAGTAAATGGGCAGTAGAAAATCTTACTCCGCCCCTACACGGTTTATTAAAAGAAATCATAGTAATTCAATGTATATATATATAAAAAATTGCTTTTGCTTGTGATTTGG
Organism: Parnassius apollo; assembly: GCA_907164705.1. NCBI lineage: Eukaryota > Metazoa > Arthropoda > Insecta > Lepidoptera > Papilionidae > Parnassius > Parnassius apollo. The sequence continues at coordinate 1,403,338 of CAJQZP010001435.1, forward strand.
TAATTATCCCTCCTACCATATAACATTTGATTACTCAGACAACATTACAATACTCACGATTTCAATTACAGCAATCACGATTCAAGTTTTATAAAATACATGAAACTTAAAGAAGTTTATTTTTATTTAATACATGTGATTTTTTACTTTTATACATATGTTATTTGAATGTATTGCCAGCTGAACTTATTATAGTTGCCACATCATAGATTCTCCCCTTCTACTCTAATAAATAAATACTTTCTTAACTTATTCTGTTTACAAATTAATGCTATGAAACCACTCAATTAAAGGCACCGTAATTATTTTACGTGAAGAAATCGTGACCTCGCGCAAGTTCGCCTGTCGCCGGAGGTTTTGTTCCATTACTAGGAGATAATAGAAATTATGTTGATTTCCAGCCGAGCGAAATTGAATCGTAAATGAAGGGCCGTTAATGTACAAAATTACATGATGCCTGGTTGATGCCTTAAGGCAATAGATTCAAAACGCATCATCTTCTGTGACATTTAGAATTTATTACCAGTGTTGGTTTGATGGAGTGGGTGTAGCGACATGAGTCGAAAGAGATGATGAAATGCACAACAACGATGAAATATTTTGTTAACTATTAAACACACTTGAAAATCTTGTAATCTTAAAGCGTGATTATCAACTTTGGGCTCTTCTTTACACGCTCATTTCGCTAGAAGTAAGGTGTAATTTGTTAATTAATTTGTATTTATCGACTGCCTAGCCACAAAAGCAGCTACTTCACTACTTTAAACTTCTGGTATTTGTGCGCTAGAAAACTTTTTACAAGCTGAAGATAAAGATCAACAGTGAATAAACGATGGGCTTCAAAAAATACATTTAATTTTATTAAGCTATTGCATAGCTTCTATCGCGGGCCTTGAGCGCGGGGACCGAATCCAGAAATTCCGTAACGAAAAAAAACCTCACGCTCCCCACTCCGACGGGCACGGAGGTGTGGCGTTGAAAGCCGTGCATCGTCTAACGTCGTTTTAGTTCGGCAGACTTCGGCACTCGGCAGACTTCGGCACGGTGTTTGTGTGCGTGTACACTAAAAATTCCTGAATAACCTACATGTATTGTAAGATATTAAAAATATTTTAAACAATATTAACTTCTCATTTATTCAATAAGAGAAAAAAAATTGTTTTCTTATCGGTCACCACGCTCAAAAAGTGTAACTTGATTTAATATCAAAGACTTAACTGCATAAATAAAATAAATAAATAATTATAATTGCATAAGTTGATAAAAAATGCTATGCAATAGCTTTACCGCGGCAGTCACCGAGTGCCACAAGTATTTTTCTTTCAATTTTGATGTGCCAAATAGTTTTTGATTCATTGTTCTTTACAGCTTATATAAAAGTTTCACTGCGGAACATAACGCTGTCCCATAGATTGCCTCTATGGTTCTCCGTATTCTCTATGGAGAACCTAGGATATTTGTTATTGTTGCCACGCTTGGTTGTGAGTTTGGCAACCGCAGTTTTTTTGCGATTTTGAGTTTTTATCAGGAAGATGCTGCTAACCAATTCCTGTTTTACTTCCTCCTTTCGCCTCTTACGACACCAAGGTAATGATATGAAGAAGTAGATATTCCTACATGCCATTAGATGGTCATAATAAATATACTAGTAACTTTTTATACGTGGTAGTGCCACGCTGCAGCTATATTGTGCTTGCTGAACGAAAATCTCTCACAAAATACCAGCGTAAAATAGCAGCTTAATGCTGCTGTGTTTCGTATGGTTAGTGTAGAGAACCGGAGACCCTTTTTACTGGAAACGAGGCATTCCATCTTAGTCCTCACGGGTGACAACGCATCTGCATTTTGATTCGTAATCGAGGATAGATGTAGATGTCTATGGGCCACAGCAACCACTAACCATCAGGTGGACTGTGTGCTAGTTTGTCACCCTATCCTATAAAAAAAACTAAATATTTAAATTAGAGTTATTTAACATCACCACCATTAACCCTTAAAATTAGATCTGCATTACAAAGAAACAGTAAAGCTCGTATTGGCTTATCGCCTTTCATTAATAGGCCTGTCGCTTAGTTAAAAAAATCTTATTTCTCTGTTTTTTATAACCTACTTTTGAATATCTCAGGATATATCTGGATCTTGTCCTTTAATTTGCCAGTAGCATTCATAACTTTAAATATTTGTTCCTACTCAACACGTTATATTATGCTGGGTTGCTGAGTGCAAAGTCAATACTGGTCTAGAGCCTACACTGGTAATATGTCTTCAACTCTTCAATCATCACGTGGCATTTAGATTTAATATATGGATATGGGTTCAACGTGTACAGGAAATTTGCACTCCCTATAATTAAAAAATTTTTTGTGTTACTATTATAATTATACAACACAAAACAATTAGAACTTAATCGAGGATAAATATTAATGTTTATGGGCCACAGCATCCACTTACCATCAGGTTGACTGTGTGCTCGTTTGTCACCCTTATTATATATATTTTAAAATGAGACTTGACAAAGGAGGAGGTTCTAAATGCGACGGTATGTTCTTTTTTTAACCTTTAATATCTTTAAAATAATGTAAAAGGGTAAGTAACATGGTGCTTACATATATCCCACAGCTGTATATGAAAAATTCGCCCTGTTACCCCAACTCGGGTGTCATATGACCTCTAAAGACCGCCTTCAGTTGCTTGGAGTTGAGATTCTTCAGAACTTCAATTAAGGGCGGTTCATTGAGTCCAGGGCCAAAGCAGCCACAAACTACTAGGAAACTAGGTTAAAAAGGTGCGGCCGTACTTCACATATGGGCTGGTATTGCAAAATACCACCTAGCAGCGTTGAACTCATTGGAGAGATGCGCTAAGAGCCTCATAGGTAACCTTGATTTCGTTGAACTAATCTTATCAGCTTCGAGCACAGGCGCAGATTAGCCAGCATCTCGGTATTCTATAGAATGCAATTCAGAAAGTGTGTGCAGAAATTCCTGTATCCATTGAAAGCATGTAATAACCTGCTTTAATCCCTACCTCTTATTTCCTCCATCGGACAACGAAACTTTAAATCGCATTTAACAATTTTATTTGTACCAATGTGGATCAAAAACGGTTTGCTTGTGTTCTATAAATTTTCAATACGAGGGCATATACACTTAGCTAAAAAGATTTTTTCTTCAAACAAAGAAGGTTGTAAATGCTTTGTTACCTCTTAGGAATGTGATGGAATACATCACTATAAAATGCACAGTAATTATGTTAGCTTTCTATATCTCAGACCGGAATACAGATATTCACACACAGCTTCTTAGCTACAGAAATATAGGTAAGAAGGTGCTATCTATCCAGACGGACTCCCTACCAGAAAATAAGTAGGAGGCAGAGAGCTACAAGGCGGTTAGCTTTTATAATTAAAACCTTAGTATCGACACCAGTTATAATTGCGGCATATTTTGAACAGAATGCCGGTCGCTCGGCAACCCTGAATCATGCATATCGAGCAACGCGATCGCTCATTAGCGGCGTCTCAAGATAGTGGTCAGTTCGTGACTTGCTTATGTACCCCTGCAATGCTACTCGGTCTTTTGTTACAATCATGTTTTACAAACAGTTGCTTCATCGTATGCACAAGGAATAAATACATATATTAAAAGTTATTTTTTTTAGGAATAATTCAGCAACATTACGACATTTTTGTTTGGCTTTATTTAAACACAATTTTCTTTCATAATATTAGATTAAAAAATAAAGCCTTAGTCTAGTAGATGGTACGTAGCTTCTGCAGGCTATGGGCACCCGCTGCTAATTTTAAATATAAAAAGAAGGCGACAAATCATTGTCAACCCTAATTTTAAATTGAAATTCCATACAACCTTAAATTACTCGTATAATGGTCTTCTTTCTCTTACAAACACGAACACAACTCTACTTCTTGGCGGCAGATAAAGGTTAGAGGATGAGACCCTTTCAGAGCGAAGAGAGTATCAAAAAAATTTGCTGTTGTATTTCGTATAGTGTGACAAGAACTAAGAATAGCTAAAAAAAATACTGCAACCATCTGTTACCGTTTAGTCGTTTGTTACTCTTTCTGGTAAAAAAATATCAACACCGGTGACGACGGCGTCCTACATAGAATCTTCTGAGCACCCTTATAATCGATCTTCCCTCTCTTTTATTAGTTTTTTAATAGCGCTGTCACTGTCAGATTAATTTCATTTTATATAAAATTTTTGTACAATTTGCTATTAAAGTAAATGATTAATTAATACTACCGTAGTAAAATCTTTCTCTAAAGTACTAAATAGACAACTGGTTACTGTATACTTAACGATACCAACTTTCGAGAGAGCAAGCGAGCCTCAACTTTCGACTTGACGCAATTGTTTAAACAAAATGACGTTGTTGTCATACTTTTAAAATCTGCTTTTTGTAAGAGGCCTCTCTTGGTCTTTTACAACACATCCTGAGCAATATCACTTTATATTGGACTTAGACATGAAAGCTTTGCAGTTAAAATAGAGGTTATCATTTTCGTACTGTATGTGATTTTTTGTTAAAGTTTTTTTTATAGGAAAAGAGTGACAAGCGAGCACACAGTCCACCTGATGGTAAGTGGTTGCTGTGGCCCATAGACATCTACATCTATCCTCGTTTGCGAATCAATATGAAGATGCGTTGTCAGCCTTAAGGACTAAGATGTAATGCCTCTTTTCCAATAAATAGGGTCTCCGGTTCTCCATATTCACCATACGAAATACAGCAGCATTAAGCTGCTATTTGACGCTGGTAATCTGTGAGATAAAAGAGAACGAGCCACTTACTAATACGTTCAACCTGATAGTGACTTCTGCAGTCCAAGTGCACCTGCTACCAACTTCAATGATTTATGCTAAATAATAATTCAATTATAGTAATGCAAATATAAACTTAAATGACAATGAGCCGGCCATATAGCTCCAGAACCGATGACCGATGGGAAAAAAGTTCTCAAGTGGGAGCATCGTACCGGTAGGCGAATCGTGGGGAAGCCCCGACTAAACAAAGTGAGGACCTGAAAAGACATGCAGGAAGTCGATGGATGCAGGTGGCTCAGAACCGTGAATTGTGGCATTCCTTAGGGGAGGTCTATGTTATCAGTGTACTGGTGAAGAGCTGTAATGATGATGATGAATGCAAATATACTGAGTAATTAACAATTTAGTCTGAGACAGTTCATAGTTTGTTCTTATGCTTGTATATAAAGTAAATTTTCAATGTCAATTATTTCCTCAATTGGAAATAATTTTAAGAAACACAGACACATGCCTAATGAATAACAATATTTTTAACGATTGCATTGGAACTTGTTGGACACTAACGCACACTAACAGCTTACTTACTCCAAAAAAAGAAAAAAATCGCCCAGTAGGTTTTGTATTATTTTAAGACTTTTGTAGATTTTTAAGGCTATAAAGATTTTATATTTGTTCCAGCGCATTTAGTTCAGGAGATAAGCGTGATATAGTTATCCTGTTGTTTTTCGCTATCTATAAAAATGGCTGCAGCACGCATGAGGCAACTCGACCGGGAAAGGACATAAAAGTGCCAGCGTGAACAAGAATCCTAATATTGCTATTTCGTATGATGAATGTGGCAACTGGCTACCCTATTTCCTGGTCCGTAGCATTCCGTCTTAGTCCTTATGGTAACAACCCCTGTGCATTTTAGTTCAGTGATTTTGGGTGTATGGACCACACCACACTACTGGACTACACACTATGTTTACGATTCCATTCATAATTAAATAAATAACTTAAGTCGATCCCCGCCGGCAGTGTAAAATTTTACAATTTTTAAAAGGAGTTTGATTTTCAAAAATGCCGTGAAAAATAATGTCAATAGCCTCTCTTAGCTTTACTAGGCTATGTCTCTAAGGGTCAATTAACTTGTACATAAGCAATAAGGAGGTTGATAGTGTGCGCAGAGCTAATCGCACACATAAGCAAATAGGCTTGTCCTTTACAGTTTACAGTTCAATATATGGATATAAAGATACTGCGCACCAAATCTAGTGATTGTAAGCGCGACTGTTCAAGTTTTCCCGGGTTGGAATGCCCGGTGGTGTAAAATCAGTTATTGTGTATTTCCATCAAAAGCTCTAAGTAGCAGCCCGGTTTATCTCGTACCTGACCTCTCCTTTCGTGTAGGATGGTCGTCCCATTGAACTATGAGAGTAGATAATGCACTAGTGTTTATATACACACTTGAACACTATAATACTCTCTTATACAGATGGCTAGTCTCTGAAGAACATTATTATAAATATGAATATCACGTATTTTACATCATTCGTTATATTTTCAGCATATGTCATCAATGTCTTAAATTATATACTGCTGGACATATGTTTTCCTAATTCACATATTTATCAATAAGTTTAAAGACAATTTTTACTTTTAACCGACTTCAAAAAAGGAGGAGGTACTCAATTCGATTGTGTTTATTTTTGATGTGTGTTACCCCAGATCTTTTTTCTAGGAGAACCGATAACGATGATTCTTTTTTATTTGAAATCAGGTGCTACTCGTGTGGTCCTACATAAATTTTATGAATATCTGACTAGTAGTTTTTGAGTTATCTTTAATAATTCGTATTTAATTGACTTCGACATTGGTGACGTTCTCATTTTATTTACATTGAAGTCAGTTGTTCAATATTTTTAATTTTACCACCTGTTCACATGCTGATTAATATCTAAAAAATCTAATCAAGCTGAATACTAAAACAATTCGCATAGGCTTTCACACACATCCAATTAAAAGTATCCTTCCACTTTTTCTTATTACGTTAATTAACAGAGGAAACAAAAAGGGGAGCTAAGATGGATTTCAGTATCAAGAGGAAAAACCAAACTGGTTATAGCAAGAATATGCTGGTAGCTCTGATTATTTCTTAAACAAAACGAAAACGATAAATATAAGTTAGTCTTAAATTAGTAGCAAATAACAAAGATAACGAGGCATTTCATCGTAGTCCTCGAAAGCGACAAATGATAGATAAAAGTGTGCTATGTTGTGGACAGTGGTGGACTGCCAGTAATTCAGATGGTACGGATGGTATCGCGAGTTTTGTCGCAATGTTTGATAGTGAAACTGTGCGGCTGGAATTAGCCCGAACAATTCCCCAGAGTACTCCCCGTGGTAAAGAAAACATCTCTTCGCAGTGCCAGTAAGTCAAGCCGATCGAAAAGAACTTAGTCGGGAAAAGGGAAGGAGCTGGCACTGGGGAGCCCCGGCCCAGAGATGGGAACAGTATTCGTCGTCTTGTATATAAGTGTGTTTTAAATACAATCAGGAATCAGAACAATCGTCACCTATATCCGAGACCCTATACAACTAGGTTATGTAATAAATAGGTATAATAAATTTTCGATCTGCGCTATACGAACAAATATAAATCAAATGCAGTCTCCGTTAGCAATGCACGCAGCGAGAGACGACGCTCCTTGCAGATTATCGGAAACCTGTTTTGTCGACTGCAAGTAAATAAAAGCTGGTATGCATTAGTCAGATATCGACCCCCAGTGTGTGGGCGACAAAGCCTGACTTGCACTAATAAGTTGGCTCACTACGCCAAGAAATACAATACTAACAGAAAATTTTACTGAGAATTATTCTGAGTAAAATTTGAATTGTAATACCGTAAAAAGTACGCAGAGCTTTTCTTTTTATTACAAATTTTATAGGCGGTAGAAGTTTTCGTTTCAAATATTTGACAATAAAGTTTTATTTGTTAGCTTTTACTATCGTATGTTTTTTTCTAAATCTTAATTGTTTTTCATACGTTCTCTCATTCATTAATATCGCACATTTTTTTTAAATAATCTTCATCTTGGAGGTTTATATGTGCATGTACAATGGCGCAAGTACATCACTTTTCCATTATGTTTTTACTTTTTACTTTTTAAAATTCTTGCTATGGATCAACTACTGTAACAATGCGAATAGTCTATTACAGTAACAGATATCTCACACCGATGTTGTTACTTCTAATTGCTGGTCAGAGTATTTTACATCAGTAATATACGAGTTGGTATACTGTCATTTATTATTCATTTTTTACTTCCCGCTATGAAAATTAATAATTTTCAAAAGTATAAATTTATTGATTTCGGTCCGATTTTTTTTCGAGTTTTCATCAGATCTCCACGTTTTGAGATCCTAGGGAGCTGTTTCGATTATTTCCGGCTGGACATCCAGCCGTATGTGTGTGCGTGTGTGTGAATGTGTGAGTGTGTGTGTATGTATGCACGTATGTATGTATATAAATAAAATTTTGTCGTACGATATCTTTAGAACGAGAATCAACCGATCGAGATGGGCGACACGGCGTTTTTAAGTGTTCAGTGAGACTTCGAGCTAAATAAATTTTAGACTCAATCGAGCCGTTTTAAAGATATTCAAAATATAAAAACCACAAATAAATTATTTTCAAATTTCCTCTAAATAACTTTCAAAATATTTGAATAATCAACTCCAGACTTCAAAGATACTTACTTGTACTTAAAAAACTGCGTCGAGTGCCGTTAAGCAAGTCAAAATCAAACGACGCGTTCAAAAATTATAGCTATTTAAAAATATATTAATACTCGTTGTTTTTGACAAACAATTTTCTGCACTTAAAAAAATGCGTCGAATGACGTTAAGTAAAATAAAATCGAACGAGGCGTTCAAAAGTTATAGCCATTTAAAACTTTCTAAATAATCGTTTGTTTGATATAACTTTTGAATCTTTGAGCTCGAAGATAATAAAAATCAACCAAGTGGAAGATTTTGGAGCATTTCAAGCTCGAAAAACGCGGGTTGGCCTATCGGACATCCGCTTTTCATATTTCTTTTTATAGATTATAGGTGACAAACGAGCACAGAGGTGATAAGTAGATGATGTGGCCCAAAAACATCTACATCTATCCTCGAATAAGAACCAAAATGCAAAACGTACGATAGTTGCTTGCTTGTATGCGGATAGATTTTACAACTATCCGTATACAGTGACTGTCAAAATCCCTCTTTCTCGATTTTATCAGTCTGTTATAGTGAAATGTACATAGACCTTCTTAAGATTGGAATAATTTGTTATAATTACCACGCTTGTCTGATTATATAAACATTATCTATCTATATACATATATTATGTACAATATCTTACACGTTATACCCTGTTTCACATCAGCTACCTAGATATTTAGGTAGATATTTAGGGTCTTTTCTAAAATATCTTCGAAATCAGTTGCCCTCCATTTAAAATTTCTTTAAATAGACCTTACTTCTTTACTACTTACTACCTTACTACTGTTTTTGCAAAATTTGAAGCGACAATGGAGGCAACAGTAAAAGTTAATGCAGTCCACAAAGATCTGCAACAAACACCAAACAAAGAAAGCTACAAGTGCTTCATCTCTGAAGATCAAGATGGAATGCTTCACTGTCTGTTACCATACCGGTCTCCGTACTCTCCAAATCGGAACCTTCAATAAACACTTGTGCTTGAGGGCAAAATTAGGTCAGGGAGTTACCGACACAGCCGGTCTCTTATATTTCATCGACAAAGTAAATCCCGGTGGTCAAACGTTAATTAATTTCAACTACAAGCTTTTTAAAATTAAGTTTCTCTGACAGAAGAAGAATTGACGAAAGCAAGTCGCATCACGAGGCAAGTCAGCTGTTATTTGACAAAAAATTTAGAGAAAATATTGGAGCTCATCAGTGCACAACAAACACGAGCTGATCAGCCCTAAAAGTAGCACCTGTTAACAGTTATAAAGGTGAAACACATATCTTTACTTTAATTTAAGCCCGATCAAAAACCAAGATATTTTCCATTCGAATTTAGGAATTCGTGTAACTGACAGTCATTTACCTGGATGTCCGAAAATTAAACTATTCCATTTAGCAGTAAGTTGCCTAACCAGTATTAGGGCTCTAAATATGCGCTCACTAGGGTCAATATTGACGTAAGGCGAGCCTTTCTCACGCCGCCGCCAGCGGCAACGATCAGTAAATGTCAATATATCCAGCACTATGTGTATTGTAACAATTTAACTTAAGTGATGAATTCCTATTTTATAACTTAAAATTTAGGACAGAGGATGTATGCAAGATTGTACTATAGGGAATAATAATATTAATATTGAATGAAACTAGTTTTATTTTCATTGGATTTCATCGCATTTTCTTAATATTTTATATTCACAACGTTTCGAGTACCTACTTATCAGCATCTGTTTTCGATCTCCAAACGTCATAGTTAGCCACGACTGCCTTAAATTATTAATTTTAAGCTTCATCACTTTAAGGAAATTAATAGGCTACATCAGTCCCAAAGGTTCAGATTAAAAGAGTTTCGGAGCAGGGAAGAGTCTGTCGCGCTGCCCCCATGAGTGATGCCGAACTGCATAGTTCTGGTTTATTTTTAATTTCTCATTCATGCTGCAGGTGTTCTCAAGAAATTCTTCTTAATGCATGAACCCGTGATAAATTAGTATCAAAAAATTCTAATTAAAATTAACTTTTAAATAAGTTTTATAGAAAAATTAAAGTAAAAAAAAAACTTAAGAAAGTAAACTATTTTATTATTTTTTATTGTTTGAAGTTGACTCTTACTTTTTATAAAAAGTTAATTCCTTAACCCTTTTGAGTGGACTAAGGCATATTACAATCCCAATTAATATTTCATCCTCTATTTAGCCGTGGATGTTATTCCAATTATAAATTCAAATTAATGTATTCGTTGAGTTTTTTATGGTTAAATAAAAAATATTTAATTTTAAAACACTTGGTAGTGGAATTTGGCTAGAATGACGCGAGTCCTGAGCTCCTGAGTTATAGCCTCGGCCGCTCTTTTCTGGTCTAGTTGTTATGATCGTCTTATAAACGTTACATCATTGGTACAGCATAAAGTACTCGGTTGTGGCGGTTTCATGCGTAGTAGAGCCATGATGCATTATATTGGTAGTATAGTTGTAGCACGAATGGGTTGGCTCGATCGGTGTAGACCACGCTCTCACAGAATACCAGCGTAAAATAGTAACTTAATGCTGTTTCGTATGGTAAGTGTAGAGAACCGGAGACCCTTTTTACTGGAAACGAGGCATTCCATCTTAGTTCTCACGGGTGACATCGCATCTGCATTTTGATTCGTAATTGAGGATAGATGTAGATCTCTATTTTTCACAGCAACCACTTAACATCAGGTGGACTGTGTGCTCGTTGTCACCCTTATCTTATTTAAAAAATGTGTTACCTGGTTATTATGTTACGAGTTGTGATCCCTGGGTGAAAGCCTCGGCCGCTCTTTTCTGGTCTAGCTATGTTATGATTGTCTTATAAACGTTACATCGTTGGTACAACATTAAGTACTCGGTGGTAGATTTATTTTTTTCCTAGGAGTCTGCCTCGGTCAATGGCACCCTCTTACCTATTTCGGTTCCAGTCTGAAGAATGTGAAGAGTCAGTATAGGTACAGGTTGTGAAGCATTCAACAAAACATCTGTTGCCATTGCCATTAATAGGTGGCTGGTTATGATAAAATTCACTTACCATCAGGTCGACTGTAGTAATTGAAAATTTCCGACATTATTCCGATTCTGATGTTATGGATCCAAATCGACCGGAAGCATATACGAGTATATTATTGCACTAAAACATTAAGTAAGCGTCGCTACAGTATTAGAGTAAATATAATATTTTAAGTCTCCAAATGAATAAATGAATGGCGAAGATAAATGAAGGCATTACATAATTTATTTTCGTTTTATTTATAGCGATAAATTAAGTGCTTTCGTTAACAAAAATAAATATAAATTATTCACAGTGTGAATCGGAACGTTGGGACAAAAATAATACAGATTCAACGACCCTCTGCATCAGGAGTCTATTTTTAACTTCTCTTGGGAATACGCTATCCAGGTCAACAGGCAGTACATATTTCCAGTAACTAACAATACGCGAGCTTGGATTAATTTAATAATATACAAAGATTCATAAAATATTTTAGTATGTCGTTGTTATAATGTATGTATCATATGAAGCTTTCTTTATTTCTTGCTAGATGTTATATTATTGTAATCAACTCCACTGTCATCATTTTTTCTGATTTTTAGACATACACATATTAATTTCATTGGGATATTTGATAATGACAATCGCGTGAGGTCGGAGTACCGTTGTACTAAGGCTTTGGTCTTAAGTTCCAATTTACCCAGAACCCAACATTTGTGCAAATTCACTGAGTCGACACAGCAGCGACCCATCGGCAGCGGCATGAGGAATAACTCAGCAGAACACATGTTTTGACGTCAATGAATCTAACTGGAGTCTGGAGCTTAATAAAAAGCTTGATAAAATTCATTCCAGATCTTGCATGGATCTGTGTTTAGTTTTATTTTATACCGATTGTGGAGCAATTGCTCATTAGATAAAGTCGATCTGGTTAGGCAAAGAAGTCAACGAATTCTTTATACAATATTTTAATTTATACTAGGGTGAAATGTGCCCTAATTGTTAATGGATACTTTGGTCCAACTGTGTTACATCAAATACAGTAGGAACTATTTGACATTGTACAATGATCAACAGAACAGACTTTTCCCAAATCAAGCATATTTAGCTGACCTTGATTAGCCACTTTGTCGCGAGCAGGAAGAGGCAATTGAGTGAATGAGTCGGCGGGCGCGATTGTATACCGTTCAGTGGCCTGCACACGTGTGAATTAGGTCACTGTATCGCGATGACGACCTTTATTCAGTTGTTAATTAAAAAGAACAACTATTTGAGTTTGACACGAAACTTTGTTAGGGCCTTCAAGAAAAGGGCTAGTTATTTTTTAAAGGTCCGGCAACGCACCTACGATTCTCCTGGTGTTGCAGTTTTTCTGGGGCTCGTTTGGCCCTTTTTATAATAAAGGTCACTGATGAACATAGGCCACCCCCATAGATTGCTGCATATTTGCCATAAGCCAAATATCGCCATATTTGCCTCAGTTTCTAACGCTTGGCGGATGGGTATGTAATCGTAGTTTCTTATATTCTCAACAGTCTTCGATACAGAGTTAAAATTGCCATGCAGCTGTGTAAAACCTTTGAAGTATATTGTATGTTTGCAAATTAATACTTCAAGCGAGAAAGAATCGGCTAATCACACCGCCATCGGATAAAATAGAGATAGCATAAATTAATATTGCATGCATAGGATAAGAGATCTACTTATATTAGACATTAAGGCAATTTGTATAAGAATCGTCGATCGACGACGAGTAGCTTGACCTCTAAGCAAATAGTAACGAAACGGTGGAACTTGCAATACATAACACCCGATTGTTTATATTGCCACATCGATGACATAGTGATCGATGTATTGCCCTGATACTTTATTAACGCCGCTGTGATTTCTAAAATTATTTTGAGCTGCTGTTTTATCAAGAATATGCCGATTCCCATCTCCCATATCATTTCCTTTTGTCAAAACTTACGCCACCCCCAGGATGGTACAAGTACTGATATGGATTGAGATTGGGAATACGATAAGTATTTACTACAGTAAATGTAAATAAATCCTTACAAAATTCCGAAATAGTATAAATAGCGCTAAAAATATGCATCCTAGAAAGCCTAAATTTCCCGATCAATTATTGACCTCAAGTTTTAATAAAGCCTACATTTATGGAATTATACCGCCGTTTATAGAAGCTGACTAAAGACTTTACTTCGATTTCGCTGAGTCGACTTTTGCGACTTCGAAAGGTCGACTTTCGAAAAGTCGCTGTTCTCAGCGTAAGTGATGATTTTTTTTATTCAGTAGGATTGAATGTGGGATAATCAACAATACGAATCAATTAACTTTGGATTCATTTTCAAGATGGAAAAGAATTCTAATTAAACTTGCAGAAAATTAATTTAAAGAAATATGTCAGCAAAATGTAAATATGATATCAATGTCTACTCTGAGAAGATTCATAATAGAATAACACTTAATAATAATGGTCTGGGCCTTGCATTACTCCTTATAGGGTGAAATTTAAACTGATTGGAAGCGAAGTCGACGGAACAATACACGCTACGAGAGAACCAGTTGAATACTAACCCTTAAGAATTTTCTTCCACTAATTGCTACCATATATGGATTATCATTAACAAAAGTATGTGGTAAGTACTTTAACGTGGTTTAAATTCTAAAGATGAACAGTGAGACTCTCTTTTAACAAACCACCAAATAGATGAAGTTAAAAAAAAACATTACGCTTAAACTAGCATTTTCTCCTGTATTGAGGAGGGAGTTAATTGACATAAATTACACAAGGATAAACATCCACAATCGGAAAATTTAAGCGGAATAATAAAAAAAATCCATTCTACTCTACGAATACTTGTTCCTTGTGGGATTCGTACCCGAAGCCCTCGGCGCCACAATTCGATGCTTAGTAACTGCGCCACGGAGTCTTCAAACCCAATTATATACAAATAATATAGAAATCTCCAGCCAGTGACCATCTGTGCTAGAAAGCACCCGAAAAGTCGGGAGTTTAAAAATCAAGTAAATTAAACGCGATAAAATCCGTAAAAGTAGTTTTAATTAATTGGTAGTGTTCGTGTAAATATAAGAAATCATTAGATATACAAATAATTACTATATTTACATAAAATATAATATGTATACAAAATTTACAAGAATACGATACTAAAAACTTTGATGAAAAAACACGCAGCAAGCTTTGTCCTCGATGAGTCAAAATCTAATGTACGAGAGTAGATGCGTTGTTTAATGTGCTGCTTATGATTCTAAAAGTTAACTAATAAGTACGATAAATTATTCTATTTCTTTTTTTTTTATAAAAATTTAATTGACAAACGACCTTCAAACTTACAGTTCACCTGACAGTAAGTGGCTGATCTATAGACATCTGCAGACAACTTCATACAAAGAAGACTAAAAATGCGTTGTCACCTCTGAGGACTAAGATGTAACGCCTCACAGCTTAATACCTACTTACTTATACTGGACTCTTCACCCCGTAATATAGTAATTCAAGTATTGCCAGACGGTAAGTAAATAGAAATATGATTAGAGAATAAATAGGAATAGATAAGAGGTACTGAAAGGTATCACTTCGATCAAGTATAGAGAAAATAGTATAAAACAAATACTTTTAAAAGTAAATATAAGGTAATATACGTTCTGAAAACGTACGTATATATCGTATACGAAAACATGCCTCTACTCATTTCTAAAAGAGTTTTATGGCTGGGAAATGCGCGTTGTCCCCATACGTGTTGGCGAACTTCACATGTCTTCGAAATATTTTTTTCACCTTATTTCTCAGACATACGGGTATCCTCACGATGTTTTCCTTCACCGCCGAGCACTTGGTAAATAAAGTTGCAATTAACAATTTCATTGGTGACAAGGATCGAACCCAACCCGGCTTGCGTATTGTGAAATTTACAGCGAGCGCATAGAGCTTGAGCTACCACGGCTCTCCTTTTGACTTAAATTCTTACTTTTTTACTTGAATTATTTCTCAAAAAGTGTTATGTATTTCATATATATATAGTTGCCCTTAAGAGATATAAAAGTCGGCGGTTACCGAATCTTCGGTAAGGCGTGTACATCACGTCTCCTGCTTACCATAACAATGGCAGGTACGATCTGTGTAAGACACGGCCGGAGCCATCCTCTATAATTTATGGAAATGACCGCGAACAAAAACATATGACAAAGGTGTCTACTCGAAATTAAGTAGATGGGTCGAGTCTTGTTCCCCATTGTCTAACCATTGTGGCGTTCGAGTTACCTAATCGTAAATATCATCCCTTGACCTGCCGCTATTGTGGCAAGCACAATACATCTATTATAGAACGCGTACTTAAATAAAACAATCAATAACTATGAAATAAAACCAAAAAAGTAGCTTTTTCATTTAGATCGTATGAACATACTAAAACGAACAACAAAAACAATTATGGACATAATGCAGTTTGTATTTGCCCTGAAAATCAAAAAATCATCATAACCCCATTTTGTCAAACAAAATATTTGAAAACAAATTTGTAGAAATATTGTCATGTTGAAAGATAAGTTTGAATTTCTATTGAAAATTTTACACAGTTTTTGTGAGTGCGAACGCCACCATCAACAAAACATGTTGTGTGATTTATTTTATGCGATTTGTTTCAAAACATTACGTGTTGCATGTTTCTCAGTGCAAACGTACGGTTATGTAAACAATATTGGTGATGTGTGTGTTAATAGAAATGCAATATATGTTGTGTATCTATTCCACAATTAAAAAGCAAGAATATGGTAAATAATCACTTGCTGGTTTTTTACCATAAACATATCCAGCGAGTTGGCGCACACAACTAGTTAGGCAGCATTCGCCAGAAATATAAAGAGTCCAACTTCGCTTTGTCGCCAGATAATGCGACCGCCGCCTGCTAATTGGATACAATTTATTGCTGGGCTTCGAAACTGCCAGTTATTTTATATATTCCATATACTTGTGTTCTTGTGACAGAGGCGGTATTAACTTTAAACTTCTTTACGCGGTAAAGCTATGTTGCAACTGATTACATTTTGTAGCTATCATTTGGAATTGACGAATACAAGAAGCAAAGGACAAACTTCGATTGCGAAGTTTGTCCTTTGCTTCTTGTATATACTCGTATATTGCTTGAAGAAAAAAGAATGTAATGATCATGATATGTATTGACATATCATGATCATTACATTCTTTTTTTTTGCATAAGGCTACGTTTGTGTATATACGATCTTCTTATTTATTTCTGGTGCCAAGTAACAATGCTTAATATAGTGTTTATATTTATCCTTGTTTAAATTTGGCTACTTTTGGCACTTATTGTCGAACCAACTGTATTATATTATAATATTAGAGTCGTGGTAGATGGTTAACACGCGCTGTAAATATTAACAGAACGCGAGTAACCCGGGTTCGATCCCCGCAGGCACCAATGAAATTGTCAATTGCAATTTTAAGTGTTGATTTACCACGTGCTCGGTGGTGAAGGAAAACGTCGTCAGGAAACCTGCATGTCTCAGGAATAAGAAACAATTTTTTTTAAACGTGTGAAGATCGCCAACACGCATTGGGAAAATACCAGGTTACAGTCATGAAATTATTGTATTGCCATCAGTTCTTAATAGATCTGCCAAATTTTAGATTATGCAGACATCTTGAATTGCATTATTTTTATTGCTAATTAGTAACCAATGTCAATCTTAGCGACTTGGATATACATACACATATCCACAATTACTCTAAGAACATATGATTCATTCAATGCAATATACTTCTTAGTTATGTTAACTAAATGTGTTAAGTGTAGTGACATATTACTATGTACTTAGCATTCGTTGCATGCTATACGTACCTTTTAATTGACTTTGTTATGCATATTAATCTTTTAAGCAAATTTCATTTCACTAATAGTTTTTTTTTAATTTTTATAATATAGAATAAGGGTAACAGACGAGTATACAGTCCACTTGATGGTAAGTTGAATAGACGGCACTTTACCTACATATAACCTCGATAATGAATCAAAATGTTTTGCTCGTTTCCAGTAAAAGAGATTCTTCAGTTCTTTATAATCACCATACGAAACACAACAGCATTATGCGGCCACTTAAAGCTGGCTTAGTGAGAGTGTGGCCCTTTCCAGTCAAGCTGATCCATTCGTGATTCGCTATACGCTACAGGGTTGCTCTATCATGAGTAGTATTTTTATGCTTAACTTTGGATCATACTTGAAATATTACTGTTTTAAATATTATACTCTAAAGTGTTGCTACTAGACAATTTATAAATCCGACTTACGTTTCAGCAAGAAACTGTTAGTAACAATGTTATAGCTGGGTTGCAACATACCGAAGCAACATCAAAGCAATCTAATGTAGCCCACGCATTAACTTTGTTTACTTCCTTCCCAATTCTCTTCCTTCACAACGTTCACCTAATTTTATTTTCAATGAGCATTGAGTTTGTAATGTCATCATACTTTATACTATTGTGTAAACTATGTTCTCGAAGTCGATTTGACAGATTGAACCAATGACAATTTTTTTTTTATAGAATAAGGATGACAAACGAGCATACGGTCCTCCTGATGGTAAGTGGATACTGTGGCCCATAGACATCTACATTTATTCTAGATTAAGAATCAAAATGCAGATGTGTTGTTAACCCTGAGGATTGAGATGGAATGCCCCGTTTTCAGTAAAAAGGGAGACCATTTTCGCTACACTCACCATAGGAAACACTGACTCTATAATATATTGCTATTTTATGCTAATATTTTAAGGTAGCGTGATCCTTCTCCAAACGAGCTGACCCGTTCGTGGTGCAACTATGATACTACGAATATAATCTACAAAGTAGAGCCATGCTTTATCTGTATGGCATAAATACTCGCAATAACATAGTGAACTCACTGATACTCATCCAATCTACTCCCGATGTAATGCAAATGGAAATCAATAAGATTATGTAAGAGATAACCAACAATTTATCGTGAGTGGTAGCTCAGGGAATTGGGGCTCGTCTTCAAAATTAAAACTGTGGCTGTGGATTTACGGTTCATCACCACTATTACGTCATTCCCCTTAACCTTGAGAAAATTAATGAATATTAACTTATAAATATTAATTTACTTAGGTCATTTATTTATTAGTCATTCACAAGATCTATTTTAAATTACTTCAAATACGTGAAAAGAGAGGGAAAAGTGTGGGAGCCGTACGAGCTCTATGTGATTTCCCATAATTATTTAGAGGATAGGTATATTAAATTAATATATTATATTTTTATCGATCAAGCAATTTATTGATAAAACTATCCTTCTTCCTTATTGTAATTACTCTGTGTATGTGACCAACACAAATTGGGTTATGTAATTACTAATTACGCGTACTAGTAATTTTAATTAATATATTCTTAGTGGCTTTATATTATATATTGAGGATTTTTATAGGATATTCATATATAAAAGATTGCGTAAACTAGAAAAAATACTAAAAGTGGTTAAGGAATGTAATAGAATTAGGGATTATTTTGCTTTTGCCGTAAAAACAATGGTGTGTCTTTCCTAGTGTTTTTTTTTTTATAGGATAGGGTGACAAACGAGCACACAGTCCACCTGATGGTAAGTGGTTGCTGCGGCCCATAGACATCTACATCTATCTTCCATTACAAATCAAAATGCAGATGCGTTGTCACCCGTGAGGACTGAGATGGAATGCCTCATTTCCAGTAAAAAGGGTCTCCGGTTCTCTACACTCACCATACGAAATACAGCAGCATTAAGCTACTATTTCACGCTGGTATTCTGTGAGTGCTGGTATTCGCATTATTATATTCGCATTAGTGTAGTGGTGTTAGGGTTAATGTCGGCGGGCGTGATACGAGTAGAGTAGATCGAATTTAGAGAAGGTGATAAAAGGGATGGAATGGAAGAAAAGTGATGTTAAAACTGGGTAATACACATCATTTTAATTTTTCACACAAATCTTATCTAACATACGAGTATATAAGGAAATCAATAATTATTTTACTACACTTTTCTAATAGTACTTGATATCAAAACCTGCATTCTCTTGTTTGTATAATACAGAAGAAGTGAATTAAATATGTGTTTATTTATAATATTTTCTAAACAAAATTAAGACCTTTATCGAAAGATCTTCATCAATCTTTTAATTTGTATCGAATCATTCATTCAAATCATAGAAATAATTATGAGTCGAAACATTAAGACAAACGATAATACTTGACATAAGCATGTGAATTATAAAACAAAAGTTTTTTGTAAAAGCGGAATACTCAAAATCAAGCTGCCATCATCGATTACTAATAAAGGCTGCCATCGTGCACTGAAGAGGATTAAATCTTATATAAGTATCGCATTCGATAGATGAAAATATTAGGCACTGATATTATTAAAAACATTTCGTTTCCTCATATATGGAAGCCATCAACGTTGGTGTCCTAATTTTATTTAGCACACAAAACTGCGTTCAAAAATATTAAAATTTTCTATTAATAAATTCGATGCCATTCCAACATTTTACCCATATCTCAGTCATAAACCCACAAATGTTCGAACATGCATATTTATAGCAAAATATCGTCAAAAGATTGCGTTAACCTAGATAAAGGCAGGAAAGCGGGCCCTTCTTAGTTCGTGACTTTCTATTTTTCGATAGCGAAGTCGATTCGATATTCGGACGTGGGCGAACGCGTTTCGTAAGAAATATTGAGTTGGTGTAAAGACAATACTATGGTATTAAACTTATAACTCAAACTAGCAACTATTTTTTTCTTCATCTATTCGCAAAAAGAAAGAAACCAGCTACTCAAAGTTGCGATTATGTAATATACACTCACCATAAGCTGAATAGGTTACAAAAGATAATATTAGCATTATTAAGCCATGTGAAGACTGTATAACGGAATTCACTACTCCTCCACCCACTCTATCGTGTGTATTGCGAAAATCAATAAATTACCATAAAAATCATGCATTTTACATATATTATAAGACACAAGGTCTTGATTGCCTACAGAGGCCGGGTTGTTCCGGCCCAACCTAAAAAATGCGCTTATAATTGATCAATTCCCGGCACACTGTCCATACGCTAAAGAAACCCGTGTTATTGAACTGCGACAGATTTAAGATTTCCCAGGGTGGCTCAGAGGCTAAGTCCTCGCCGTGAATTGTACTCGAGTGAACAGGGTTTGATACCCATCGAAATTTGTGAGAAAACCTGCATATCTGAAGAAAACTTCCGAGCGCTTGTGTAGTAGGAGTTGCCACTGTTAGCAAGCAACCGCATCCGATTGGTAACCGCAGTTTACCATTTTTAATCGTTATTACAGTACGTTTGCACTGAGAAACATCCAACACGTAATGTTTTGAAACAAATCGCAAAAAATTAATCACAAAACATGTTTTGTTAATGGTGTCGTTCGCACTGACAAAAACTGTGTAAAATTTTCAATAGATATTGAAACTTATCTATAAACATGACAATATTCCTACAAATTTGTTTTGAATCATTTTATTTCTGTAGTTATAAAGATTTAATATAGTTAAAATATGTATTGTACAACAAACTGTCAATCATATTTTACTACATGTTCTTTGACTATGCAAACGCTTTTTGATACGTTGATAGAAAACAGTGTTTAAAACATATTTTTTTTGTGAAAATCGAGTCAGTGCAAGCTCACGGTTAGGAAGACGCATTTGTTTCTGAAAGACAAATGCTTCATAACCCTGTCAGAAATGAGAGGGAGCCTGTGTGATGTATATAGGTTGTAATCATTATAATAAATTCAAATAGTTATAATAACTTGTTAAATAATATAAGTATTATTCATTCATGTTATAATGAAACCAAAATTGGTATGCATTAAAATCACATCATGCCACATTGTATGACTATTTGCATACAATTGTGTCACCTTGCTAAGTTAATATTTAGCTTGAAAGGCACGTGTCGGGCTCATCAATGGTTATGATCGCATTGAATGATTCACTTCGCATTTTATCAATCCGATCGCTATAATAAGCATAGATGTATGTATATGTTTCAGTACTCGAATTAGGCAAGAAATAATTTACATCATGTGTTTTTCGAAATAACAGAATAACGCTACAACCGATATAAAACGATTGCCTCATAGGAGATATATTTGCCATAGTTGCCACGCTTGGTGGGTGAACTGGCAACTTTATTTTTATTTTTAGCTGTTCATCTTTTAGTTTGTTCTCTGTATCGCCTCTTACGACATCTACGGGACGATATGTGTAGTGGATGTTCTCCACTACACGGTCACACCGGATATATAGAAATATAAAAAATGCAACAGTGGCATGATATAATTTTTATTAATTTTATACTTAGAACATAAACAATTCTTATGAATACTTATTTTTTTCTTATATTTTTGGAACCAACCGATTCACTATTAATAAACATCAGGCGCAGTCGTAATCAAACACTAATTAAAAGATAAATTCGTGCACGAATTATGAGACCGACAATCAACTAAAAATTACATTTTATACCTAATATGCATTTCCTATATTCGTATATTTTGTCTTATTAATGCAGTAATACTTATTTTTCTAGAGCCGTGGTAGCTCAGTGGTTAACGCTCGCTGTAAATATAACAGAACGCGAGTAACAAGGGTTCGATCCCCACCGGCACCAATGAAATTGTTAATTGCAATTTTAAGTGCTGATTTACCACGTGCTCGGCGGTGAAGGAAAACATCGTGAGGAAACCTGCATGTCTGAGGAATAAGAAAAAAAAACTATTTCGAAGACATGTGAAGTTCGTCAACACGCATTTGGGCAGCGCGGCGGACACTTCCTTGCCCTAAACCCTCACAGAAATGAGGGGAGGCCAGCGCCCAGCAGTCGGACCTATATAGGCTATAACTTTACTTTTTTACTTTTACTTATTTTTAGTGAAATCTTAACCACATTTGGTCTCGCGCCAGAATATTTTATCTAGTCCGGCAGAGAACAGAACACCAATGTGACGGATATAGCTAGAACCAATCGATTTCAACCAAACACAAAATCGAAACCGAGACGAAGAGGTTAAATTTGACAGTTCTTTGGTTAAAACAAACAAACACATAACATAATTAAATCGTACACTATATTAAACAAATTATAGAGTTAGTTATGAAACACATATAGTAGAAAAGAAATAAAAAATTACGTTTTAGACATCCGCATCATTTACATAATAGTCCCTGATTTTTACTTTATACTAATATCATAATATTATTAAGCGAGTCTTCGTTAAATTTACGAAATGAGGGGGGACTTTAACGACTTAATAATTTCGTATGAATTGTTTAACGCGAAACATTCAGTACAGACTTTAACAAATTCAGATTTTTTTCTTAAATTCTGGAAGCACATAATCGTAATATTATATTTACCATATCATATTCACTAACCTATAAGATATATTCGTTGATGCGTCTGATAGTGATCATGTAACTTCTGAAAGAATTGACCAATTGACGTCATATTTACATAATTATAGATAATATTTTTTTGTCGATACGATGCTCTGCAATCAATTTATTAACAAATTATATATTTATGAACCAAAATGAATCATATTCACAACATAAATATGTATATTAATGGTTTAGTGCCAAAAAAATATTACAAAATCTGCACGCTGACGATACTGTGGTCGAGTTCTTAAGAAATTTTATATTTAGGTACACCATAAAAAATTACTTATTGAATTTTTCTGTCATGAAATTCTTAGTAGCAGTCCGGAATCGGAAGTTGGCGATATTTCACCCTGGTGCCTCGAAAAGCACATAAAGCAGTTGGTCCTACGCTTGATCTCTCACAGGTCTAGTCTCCGGAAACTGGCCGCTGTGACTGAAATTCGGCCTGGATGATATTAAAAAGTCCGTAGTGGAACTCATCACTCCACCTACAGGAAAAGGCAAAATAACGTCTGCTTTGCCAGCTTAATATAATTTTTAGTAATTATTTCGAATAAAAAGATATTAAATTTATTTCAATTTCGTTATTATTTCTAAAATCTAAACTATATATCTTTTAAGGAATATTAAAAATAAAAAAGGAAACTGAGGAATGATAAAATAATTTCTCTTAAATTCATAATTTAAGTTAATAGATAGTTTCATGTTGATTGAAAAAACGTTTCAATTATACGGTTGATTAACTTCGTTTAGAGACACTATCAGAAACTTTATCAAATTATAGCCTAATAACATAATCACGTCTACACGCGGAGCTCTCAACAAAATCGATTCAATTTGAATTGTTAAACCGGTAGATAGTGATGTGCCGGTGCTTAGTTACCATCTATTATAAAAGTACGGTAAAATAAATTAACACCTGGTATCGATACATTGTTGTTGTCATTATAACAAATCAATAAATTAAAATAGATCAATTTTGTTATATATTGCTAATATCAATTAATTGTATTGAATGTACTGAACAACAAATTAAAATGAATGATTGATAATTCTATAAGGTAAAAATGATGACTTTTTTTTTATAGAAGAGGGGGCAAACGAGCATGTGGCTCACCTGATGTTAAGTGACTACCGCCGCCCATGATCAACCGCAACACCAGGGGAATTGCAGGTGCGTTGCCGGCCCTTTAGAAAGGAGTAAGCTCTTTTCTTGAAGGTCCCCAGGTCGTATCGGTCCGGAAAAATCACCGGTGGTAAATGATTCCACAGAAACGTACAGTGGTGAACCTCCAAGCATCCAGATGGTGTGGATGGTATCGGGACGTTTGCCGTGTAATCCGAACAATTCCTCAGAGCACTCCCCGTGATAGATGCGATAAAATACGCAAAGAGATGCAACATCTCTTCGCAGCGCCAGTGAATCGAGCCGATCGGAAAGCACTCGGTCGTCGACGATTCAAGCCGCTCTGCTCTGGATGCGGTCAAGTGGAAGGAGCTGGTACTGGGGAGCCCCAGCCCAGAGATGGGAACAGTATTCCATGAGCGGCCGAACCTGCGCCTTGTAAAGTTGCAGGCGGTGTGCCGGCATGAAATACTGTCCCGCTCTGCTGAGCACGCCAAGCTTTTTAGAGGCCAATTTGGCCTTCCCTTCCAAGTGACCACGAAACTGCACGTCACTCGATATGTCGCGCCGAGGATTCCGATACTGGCTGAGGCAACAAGGGGAGTGCCTTGAAACTGAGAGGATACGACAAAGGAGTTCTTTTAGCGGTTAACGCGCAAACTTGTGTCTTCTGGGGGTTAAACTAGACTAGATTTAGTCGCCCCCAATCCAAGACTCTGTCCAGCAGAGACTCGACTTCAGACACAAGTTTGTCCCGGCACTCAGAGACGTTTTCCCGAGAAATATTGGCTCGGCCGGTATAAAGAGCATCACCAGTGCTGTCATCTGCATAGCGATGAATGCTACGGGTTTGCAACATATCATTGATATGCAGAAGAAACAGCGTTGGCGATAGCACGCAGCCCTGTGGCATTAATAAGCTTGCAATCGGAGCTTGCACCGTCTACAACGACCTTGATGCTCCGATCTGCAAGAAAACTGGTGATCCAATCGCACAATTTCTCGGGAAGCCCATAGGAAGGGAGCTTCGAAAGAAGCGCTTTGTGCCAAACCCGATCGAAGGCCTTCGCAATGTCCAAACTAACGGCCAATGCCTCCCCCTTGGACTCTACTGCCTCCGCCCATCTGTGAGTTAGGTAGACCAGAAGATCACCAGCTGACCTACCACGGCGATAACCGTATTGGCGGTCACTAATCAGCTGGTGATCCTCAAGGTACCTCATGAGCTGGCAGTTTACAATGGACTCCATTGTTTTGGAGAACAAGGAGGTGATGGCGATAGGCTGGTAGTTGGACGGGTCTGAGCGGTCGCCTTTTTTTAGGGATCGGGTGGACGAAAGCCGTCTTCCATGATTTTGGGACTACGCCTAGGGAGTAGGAGTACCGGAAAAGACGCGTTAAAACCGGTGCCAACTCTGGAGCACACGTCCTCAGCACAATTGGGGGGATTCCGTCAGGCCCACTCGACTTATGGATGTCCAGGGAGAGGAGTGCTTTGCGAACCGAGCGCTGAGTGAACTGCACTTCCGGCATGGAGCACTCACACCGCGGGATGGTCGGCGGCGTACTCCCCCCGTCATCGAGAGTCGAGTTAGACGCAAAGAAAGAGCCTATAAGATCGGCTTTCTCCTTTGCGGTGTGGGCCAGTGAGTCGTCCTCCCTGTGCAGAGATGGAAGAGATGGCTGACAGTAATTCCCCTGGACAGCCTTGGCGAGAGACCAGAATGCAAGGGTTCTAGAAGGAAGACGAACTAGTCTCTCGCCAATTCTGCCTATGTGCTCTGACTTTGCCTTGGCAATGACTCTTTTGAAGGACCTAGAGGCGGAATTATTCTTCTTTTTTAGAGCGCTGGTGTTTACATTCCTGGACGCTGATGCGTCAGGGATGTAAACACGACGATGACACACTTAATGTTGCTATTTATAAAATATTTTAAAAATTCGCAAACAAATGAAGTTTCTAAAGCATAATTTATAAATATTTCTAATGAATAAGATATTTTTAAGGTTTAAGAAATACACACTGCAGCAAAATTATGGTTGCAACGGAAATGGATGGAACCGGAGAAGGAACATGCTCTTACAGCGTAAAATAGCAACTTAATGCTGCTATGTTTCGTATAGTGAGCGTAGAAAACCAAAGTCCAAGTCAAATATTTTTATTCAAAGCTACATTTTACTAATCACTTTTTTTAAAGAAGAATGTTACATCATCGCTTCAATAAGCCCAACTTCCAATTCCGTCTTGTGAGAAAAAGCGCCAAGACTTTCGACATTTCGTATGGTGAGTGAGAACCGGAGACCCTTTTTACTGGAAACGAGGCATTCCATTTTAGTCCTCACAGGTGACAACGCATCTGCATTTTGATTTGTAATCGAGGATAGATGTAGATCTCTACTGGCCACAGCAACCACTTACCATCAGTTGGACTGTGTGCTCGTTTGTCACGATATCCAATAAAAAAATATAAGTAAAAAAATCTCAGAATAGTCATTTTGTCCACGCATTCTTACCTTTTAAAAAGCTTGCTAAGGGCATCACTAGCGGGTTATAGTTAGAAGTGAGACGGCCGCGGCGTGCGGCTTTCGGCAGCGATGGGCGAAACCTCGACCTACAACACAAACCTACGAGCCTAGTTCACTCGCCACATTACCATATACATGTATATTACAGATATTAATCTCGGGTTTTCGTCTCTTTACGGCCGCATAAACGCCGCCTCGTGTAGAGCTTTGTTATTCTTGGATAAATAGCTTAATACCAAGCGTCGTGTGTGCGAAGGAATAACCGCGTTCAGTTCCGCAATGACACAGACCCTTCCCCTTCAGGTTTACTGGCTCTGCTCTGTAAATATTATGAAGTTTAATGAAGAAAATGTTATTTTATATCTTTGATGTTACTTTTGCCGTTTCAAATAATTTAACAGATAATATAGAAAAAATAATTAGAGAAAATAGAAAAATTTATTTCATAATCATTATCATTACAGGCCTTCACAAGTCTACTGCTGAACAGCCTCACTCAAGATGCCATAAAATGCGGTCCTGAGTTACCTACATTCATCAGTTTTCTGTCTAACCTACCACTACCTTTATTGGGGCATCGCACATCCTTCCCTTGCCAGTAAGAAGCTGCCATTCGGGAATCTTTCTTCCCCATCGGTTGTTAGTTCTTTGAGCCGTACGGCAAATTATTTTTATAGGACAGGGGTGACAAACGAACACAACGGTCACCCGCGAGGACTAAGATGGTATGCTTTGCTTCCAGTAAAAAAGGATTCTCTACACTCACCATACGAAACACAGCAGCGTTAAGCTGGTACTCTTTTTCCCCGGTCGAGCCGACCCATTCGTGCTACATCTATACTAATATAGCTGCAGCACGGCGCTACCACGCAAAAACTTGTTACTTCGGTTTACTGATTCTTTTAACACGTCGTTGTATTACACCGGATATTTCGAATTCTAATTTGTTTATTTGATCCAAAATGGCGACTTTTAATTTTCTATGTATTATTTTATCTTTGAAATTGCCCGTAAGAGGCGACAGAAGTTGTGAATAAAATATAAAAAGTGCAAGCTCACAAACAAGTGTTTAATTTACAACGCAAATTGTAAACGCTCAGCGCAGTGTTTTCGACTGAGTCACTACTGGGTGGAGATGTAAGTGGCCTTGTATTTTACGTGAAGAATCTCTGAATCAATTAATGACGTATTTTACGACGGCGATGTTACGTACTGGGTTGCATTACTTTATGTTTTATTATCTTTCATATCAATATTTCTATATATGATTTTTATTAGTTCGTAAAGGCACTCTTGAAAGCATTTTATTGTACTAAATGGGAATAAAGTAACCAATTTTATTAGCAGTAAAATTTACAAAAGAAATTTAATCTACACACTAGTATTGCTAGTATCATGAAAGTATTGATGTAGATAACTATTGCATTGTACAAACATAAAGGCAGTATGGTGCAGTGATATAGCAATAGTGGTGTATATATAGTTCCTATCAAATCGTTTAAGAAATTCAAAATAATTAATTATATTAATCTTGAAATTATCATTTTATCATCAAATAACAGTATAACCCGAAGAGACTTTAAATGAACAGTCGCTTAAAAGATTCGTACAAAAACACTCGACACGGACATAAGAGTAGCACAGGCTCAGAGTAGACAGCTTTTCGGAATTTAGAATGAATTTCAGAGAGTGCGTGTAGGATACATGTTTTATGTTGAGAGGATACATGTTTTACTTCCTTTTCCAATTTCCACAACGGATAAATAGGCGAAAATGATGATGAAACTTTACGAACAAATTGAAAGCAATACCGGCTATCCAGCGGCTAGGCTATATTTTATCTTTCTTTTAATTTTATTGCAAAAGTGAAGATTTAGAAAATAAATGATCCTTAATTATCTTAAATATAAATAACGCTAATAAATTTAAAAATCCTGTACAGGCGAAGCCAGGGTGGATCGCTATTATCTATCTCTCTAATACCTTTAAACGAGCAATTCTTGTATATATATATATAAAATCGGAATCTCGGAAACGGTTCCAACGATTTTCATAAAATTTAGTGTCCAGGGGTTTCAGGGGCAATAAATCGATCTAGCTAGAATTCATTTTTAGAAAATGTAGTTTATTTATAATATTAGTTTATTGATAATTATTTTTAAAATCTAAGAAATACATTTTGACAACCGTCAGACTTACTGCACCAAGCATGCCAACCAAAAAATGGATCCGATTCTTTAAAATATCAATATCAATTATTTAGAGTTGGTAATCATTTAGTTTGGTTTCAATAATACCAGAATAAATTAAAAACGAATAATTTAAAACGCAAGATTTATCGGTTTCTTCCTATTTTTTGGAACTGATTATTTCCAGAGGCACAGTTATAAAAAATTAAGATTGAAACTAGATTAAAAATAAATTTATTCAATCACTTTCAGTAAAACTAGTAGGGATGTCGTTGTTTATATTAATTATTATTTGATTTTCAATAATGCAGTCAGAATTAATGTCTCTTTCAAAGTCATCCATATTCAATTGTTTTGGTTTTTCTACCACTTTTGCCCAGTCATCCTTTGTGACATGGGCATATGCTTCAACAAATATATTTTTTATAGAATAGGGTGACAAACGAGCACACAGTTCACCTGATGGTAAGTAGGTTATTCTCAATTAAGAATTAAAATGTGAATGTAAAACGCGTTGACAACCCAGAGGATTAAGATGGAATGCCTCGATTCCAGTAAAAAGGGTCTTCGGTTTTCTACACTCACCATACGAAACACAGCAGCATTACGTTGCTATTTTACGCTGGTATTCTGTGAGAGCGTGGTCCTGCTCTGGTTGAGCCGACCCATTCGTGCTTCAGCTATAATATAGATGTAGCGTGGCTCTACCACGTACAAAAATTTATTATAGAAGAAACAGTCCAAAAAGTTAAAGCAGAGTCATAAAATAAGAAGACAAACAAAAAATCACAATATAACGCACAGTAAGCTGTCGAAACAGAAACAGAACCTTTTTTATTCAATATAGATTATGAATAATACTTATTGAAAGTCACTTTTTTCATTTACCACTGGTTCGCAAAAAGAACCTCTGTCCTGGAAGAACCAGCAAGAAACCCAACGGTACTAATTTTTTTTTAAATAAGAGCTTACAATCGAGCGTGTTACAATTAACAACACAAAACAAATTAGAAATAGCTTGGTAGCGATCACTCTTCCCAGCAGTTATTACCATCCATAAATTCCTTAATATTAAAAGAACCCTTTTTATACAAACTTAGTTTAATAAAGTTTTTAAACTTTGTATACTTACATCAAATTTTGTATATTTTCTGGGATTTTGTTGTAAAAGGCGATGTATACGACATTGCCCCAAGAATGAATTACTGACTTTGTGAAGTCGAGTAACTGGTACCGAAATGGCGGTATATTGAAATTATGTAGTGGTTATTTTGCACGGCCTTGTATATGACTTTTTTTGCCTACACAAATTTACTTTGACAAAGTAAAAAAAATAAACTTCTTTTATTCATGATTCATGTAATTTAAGGAATTTTGAAAATAAAAATTAAATTAAACAAATAATACACAAAAAAATTAATGATTCGATTATTTTAATATTTTGCCCATCATTCGCATAACCACAAATTTTAATCATCCAAACACTACGGATTAAAGCGACTTCATTAAACGATGTAAGTAAAAAAAGTTAATTCTGGTTATTTTTTATTACTTTGCTTTGTTTGAAAAATTCGAATTTAAATTAGTGATAAAAAGCTATACACGTTGTAATGAAATATAGATAACTTCATAATTCTTTGGATTTACGTAAAAGGTTATTTTAAATCGTGTGAGTACGCTGGTGCAAAGTTATTGCGGAATGATTAATCTGAAACGTCAAAAGGTATTTCTTAGATTTGGTTGACTACAGTATAGTATTCATATCAAGCTGTTATCTAGCTATAAAAAACTGCGCCTGCTATTGATCAAGAATTGTAACACAGTCAACAGTCGTCGTTTCCCGTCAAACAAAGTATTTCCCCGGATTATCCTCAGAGGGTGATGTTTATCGACCACCCACTTCGGTATCTTGATAGTTTCCGCGTTCGTTTAATGAAATAAACAAATCTATTGTGTGCTATTGTGATTAGAGACTTCTGTTTGTTTTTCACGGTGTTTATTTCCGTGCATATGTTAGAGTTGTGTTATTTTAATAGTGTTGCAATTTTTCAATAAAATTTTTAATAAATTTTATAAACTCTTAACAAAAACGTTTTGTTTTTCCATGAGAAAATTATTTACTACGACATTACCGCTTGCAAACTTTATGGTATTTGTATCCATGTTTAAAACCAACATAGAATTTTCAATTCCCAATAGATGATGCAATAATTTAATGAAACTCTTATTTCCTTCTGAATCTCTTACTAGGTTGTCACTCCATCTAGTGGGGGGTCCTCCTTATACTTTGCTTACCGGTACGAGGCTGCCAGTTCAGAAACTTTCTTTCCCAACGGTTGACGGTTCATCGAGTTGCAAATTGCAGCGGCCGGCACATTGCCACTTCAGCTGAATGGATAGATGCAGGTGAATCAGGACCGTGTCTTTTGGTATTCCTTGGAGTAGGCCTCAGTTCAGCAGTGGATTTGCGACTGGCTATAAAGATGATGATGTTAAATTTATTCATTTATATTATTTGTGTTAGTTAAAAAGTCATAATATATGAATGACGTCGTGTTCCAATACTAGATATCTTTAAAAAAATTAAGTAGCCACCTACCATTAGGTAGATTGTAAGTTCGTTTGTCAAGTGAGTTTTATGAAAAAAATAGTTTTTAATACGTAATACATTTTGCAGTCCCGCTTTATAGTACATGCCATATTATACTATTTTTATCATAAAAAGAACTACTCTTTAGATCGAGGAAGAATTATTATAATTAAGTTAAGATAACTCATCTGCTAAAAGGTCTGAAATAACTAACATTAACATGTGGTAAAAATACAAAGTAGAGACATAAATCAACATTAGCGCATTTCAACGGGCATCACTCACTCTATGTTTGATGCGGTGGCCATTAATGTGGTTGATGCTAACGTCACAAAACTCCTTGAGAATACAAAACTAAGTCGTGTCACTACGAAGTTACCATGCGACTATTATTTTAATAGACAGTCTCTGCTGAATATTTTTCGGATATATTAAAAAAAATTGTGAATCGTGTAGTATTTAGGGGGAAATATAACCTCAAATGGCTTAGCAAGATCCTCCGTTATGCCGAAAGTATTGCAGCATTAATTTTGAAATAAATATATGGTAAAGTTGAGGATTAATTTTAAGGACTATGTTAGACGAAAACACGATTCCGTAAAATTTTCTCGATGGAAAAAAAAATCCAAAAACTGTACACTGACAACTGAACAATAAACTGTTGTTATTCATAAAATGCTTTAAATAAGATCATGAAACTTTGCATACTAACTGAACTAACTATAAAGCAGTGCTTATGTTATTTACTTTTTTTAAATACCATTATTTTCACTGTCAAAAGAAATTACCTAAACTAACGGCGCGTAAGCTTGATTCCTGTCGCCCCCCCGTTAGTATCGCTCCGGCTTTTGAAGGGAGAAGTTGTGTCGCTTACGATCAGAATACACATTACGCAACAGGACGACGTAAAATTAAAATGGGAAATAACCGTTATAAAAATAAGAAGCGACTGGGTTGGCGTTGAACAGGCATAAATATGATAAACCTAATGAAATAAGTATCTAAAGACCTATCTACTTACAGTATTAGTGATTACAAACATGTCGGTACATAGCATACGACGCGCGGGGGAAGTGGGGGCGAAATTAGAATTTGAGCTGACTTACTATATCCCCTTAATGTAAGCACCCGCAAACCCCACTTTTCGTGAAGGGATGATGGGTGAAATAGTTTACTACTACGAGACTCTTGTATATTACTACATGTAGCACGTATTATCCGAATTGATTGGGGGACATAGGTGTTCGGAAAACCGGTTTGTTCGGATAATCGGACTGTATTATTGTATGTACCAATATACTAACAAAAACATATTTATAATATGTAATACAAATATAATCTATTACAGTTGTAATACATTGATACGATTATTTACTTTGCACAAGGTGCAATTATCGCTAATTTACGACGCGTGGCAAGAGTTTTTCGTGGCAAAGCCTTCCAATTGAGTCCAATTTCGTCAGGATTGTAAACTTTTTCTAAAACATAATTTTCTTGTTTTAACTTGTAAGCTCATGAAGGTCACGTATAATTGATTAATAAGTCGCTTCATTTGAGTTTTGAAGAATCAGCTGCTGAAGAACCAGCAGATAACTTTTCTCCTTGCATTTGAAGTTCACGAATGCCTTCACGTACTTGCTTGAAAGTTTGACGGCCCTCCAAGTTTTTCTTTTAATTTTTTGCCTTGTCACATAGAACGGCATCATAGATAGGTTCTCCTTGTGATTTTTTTTGCGTAAATCTCTTGTAAACAGCGTCATCGAGATGGGTGTTCGTGGCGAGCTTCATAGTTTTACGACTTGTCGACCCATCGGTAAAATTATGTTTGGATATAAAATTGGATATGTGGTTTTGGTTTTTATATCCGTAATTGTCGACTTAACCACTTTGTACTTCTTAGATAACTTAGTTGCAGATTCGGCTTTCTCTAATTGTTTGTTAATCTCGTATTTATCTTTTATGGAAGGAACAACACGTTTAGGTTTAGGCATTTTAAATTGCGATCTAATAGTGCAAAATTAACATATAAGCGTATAGCGCTATCGGTACTGAACGTAGGCCAACACGGGACACTGCGTGGAGAAGCGAGAAGGTGGTCGCATCCCAATGAGGTGCCGAGGTAACAGTTCGGTTAAGCGGTCGTTCGGTTAATCGACGTTCGGATAATCGACGTTCTACTCTACCTACTTTCTGTACCGAGGGTTTTGAGTTCAAATTACAGCTGGATCCAACATTTCTGCACTAATCTGATGCTAAAAAGGTAAGGTGATGCACTAAAAAGGTCTGAATTATTGCTAACGATTATGTGGTTGACGAGCTTACTTCAAAACTTATCGTATAAGCGTTGTATCGAACATATTATTATTTGTCTTCACTTTGCAGCTGTTTGAGGAGGTGGGACAGATTTTGTAAGGGTACATAAAGCCTTCGCAGGAGCAAAGAAAGATATCGGCTTAAATCAGATTGTGTTGCGCCTTAACCGCATATCGACAGAGCGACGGAAATACTCATAACATCAATGACCAGTGTCCGGGAAAGCCACCAACGCCAGCGAAGATTTTCTAACTTAATTGAAAGTATCATTTGTGTAGTAGTACAGTTTAATTATTTTAGCTGATTATTTGTGTAAATAGCTGTGCAGATGATGTAATAGCTGTTTATGGTGTCCCGAAATTCTTAAATAAGATCATGAAGCCCTCGTGCATACAATGTGCGGGCGCCATGAGAAGTGACGCTTCCTTTTGTGTGACTCATGCGCTGTAGTAATGAGAGTAATTGCTTCTTTTCTCACATCGTGATTCAGTTATTGATGAAACGAAACGAGGAAAGAGCCGGCATTCCAGTTTATTTGTTTATGCTCTTTTAAATTGATATGAATCAAC
The DNA here is from genome assembly GCA_907164705.1 of Parnassius apollo. Classification (NCBI taxonomy): domain Eukaryota; kingdom Metazoa; phylum Arthropoda; class Insecta; order Lepidoptera; family Papilionidae; genus Parnassius; species Parnassius apollo. The sequence goes on from CAJQZP010001435.1 coordinate 1,437,683, forward strand.
AAAATGATTGTTACATGTCTTCACGTATATATGAATTGTGGCTTGTTTTGAATCAACATAACTTTGTAATTAGAGTTACAAATGAGAAGGCTAAATTCATTTAAGTAGTTCTTTTTTCACTTGTTATAAGCCAGTGTTTGACGATCTCCCCACCTGGAGGAAAGTGGTTATGAAACCCTTGATGGTTAATCGCAATTTTATGTCTTAACAAACGCCTATTCACTCTTAACTTGGCAATTGTCTATATGTGGTGGTAATTAAGAAGAACCAAAATGCAGATGTGATGGGTCCTAAAATGACCTGAGTCCTAAAATGGAGTATGAAAAATTCAAGAAATAGTTATTTAAGTTTTAACAGCATGCAAATAAGCCCCCGAGCACAACAGTAGCAAATTGTTTCAATATTACAAACAAACACTTCAATTTTATTTATACGTGTAGATATCATGATTCACAACCATTTTGTCATCATCATTTTGTCCAATAAAATTCTCTAATTGCTATATATGCAGGATTAACCTGTTTGTTCGGTTGAGTGAAAAACCAAATACCGATCTAGCCTGCTATTAAGTTTGTTTGATATCTTAGTCATCCACGGAACAGCTAAATTTGGTGAATTATCTTTCGTTGCCTTCTCATAGCAAATGTTTAATAAGAACATAAACACTACACTACAGACTTCCATCCATTCACCCATCCATGCCTACTCCTAATTCAGTCCATTTTCAATATATCGCACATTTTGTCGTCGCCTAAGACGTCCTTTCCGACTCTTTCATTCATTTCTGCAACATAGATTTGCTTTGTCACTCTTTCCTCATTCTTTCTTTCTACAAACCAACATGAATAATAAGAGGTATGATTAATATTAATAATTGTTGCGCATTTTACCGCGTTCCTAGGCATACAAACATCCACGACTTATCTTAATATAAGTATATAAAATAAGCCAAAAATGCATTACGAAAACCACAAAAGTTCTTAAGAGGATGCACTCGAACCCTAGTAGCGGGGCTACCACTTTAAAACACCCACTTGAGATAACCGTAACACCTTAAATAGATTTAATCTCCATTGCTTTAAAATTATTTGATCTAACCACTTGAAAGTAGGAATGCCTTCCTTAAAAGTATTCAAACCATTAAACTATTAGCCCGTGGTTATTACTGCACTAAAGGCGTCTGCCTCACTTGAAGTTGATTCGTAAGTACAAATAAAATGAGTAACTATACTTGATATGGTTACTTCTGTGAAACTTAGAAAATTATTGTATAAGAAAAAAATTACCATTATATTCATTCATTATATTGTCAAAAAAATTAACAACCTACAAATGTATTTTTTGTCATCTATATTACGTGAGGGTAATGTGATCATCCGTCACTTTCTTATAACTCAAAAACTAAATGGATCTGTGATACGATAGCTCTTCATCAGTTCATCAAATAATAAAGGGTCAAAAGGGCGCTGCCTTATCGACGCCATTTTGACAGTTGTCATTTCAGTAAATATTTTAGTTGATTTTAGTATGGTGTAGTGTTAAAGTTGGTCACTTTACCCTCATGTGCCTTATTAAAAGTCTATTCTTGAAGTGGTGGTAAATGATGATGTAACCGTATGTAAAGCGCAATGACTAAGTTTGATAACATTCTGTTCACTTCTTTCATTTTAGACTTTCACATTGTAGTCGAATGAAAATACAGACCTTTGATTACATACATGTCGTATATAATCAAAGATACAGACGTTGACAAATTATTTCATTCCTTTGCCGCACGGTTTAACAACTTAATGAAATTTAAATTAAATTTAATTAAATCAATTAAACAAAATATGAAGACCCTAGCGGTTTTTGGTTGTTTGTCTGACACTGAAAGGGAGGAGTAAGTCGTACGCCGCAAATGGCACATGCCCCCCACTTATTTCTAAGAGACATGTTTTTAACAGTACGTACAAGCTTGCCTTGGACGTTAGCCTTTTCGGCAGTAGAGAGAATTTGCCGTAATTGGCACGTTTGGCAGGTGCACTGACGAACTAACATTCTACCTGTAGCTGGCTACTGCAGTCCATGCATACCCGCACCCAACTTCAAGCAAAGAATGTTACAGATGCCTTTTCACTTCTGGGATCCAAGTAGGGTTGCCACCCGTACTATAATATATAGTATCGTACAATATTTCAGTCAATTGTACTATATATTATAGAAAAATAATATAGTACGAAAAGTACTATATTTTGATCCCTAATTCAACAGTCGCGCTTTTTTATATTAACTGTTACTTGTGTCTGGAATAAATAAGTTTTACGGGAAGAATTTTTTCCGTCATTAATGTAAAATTGGAAGGAGAAAGAATAAGAGCATGTATTTATTTAATTAAAAATTAATTGTTCATCTATTTTAATACAAATCAAAGTTGCTCAGACTCCTATAATAATTTAAAGGTAATGTAGAAAAGGTAAGGTGGTTAGATCATTGACGGATAAACCAAAGAGCAATATGAAATATATGGGGAAAAGTACACAGATTAAAAATAAATATGTACTTTTTTTGTTCTTAATTTCTCAAAAGTACTCTATTTTTGCATCTTTTTTGGGAAAAATACAATATTTGTTCAAAAAGGCAACCGTAAATCCAAGATGCAATGCCGTACAGCGTGTAATGATAATAGCTTTCTACATATACCTTTCAGCCCAGAACACAGCAGTGCAAGCACTACTATCTGATAACAGATATAGGTAAGATAGCGGTACCCATCGAAATGATCTTACTTAGGGATATTAGAGTGGAGTGTACAGGGGAACATGACAACTTCTCCAAATATTAATCCTACCTACTTCCCATACATCTTGCATATGTACTATAAAACGAATTATGACTATTAATAATAATAATCCTCTATTTCGCTACCTACATTTTAACAAATAAATTTAACCTCCCTGACTCCTAATGTAGGTACGTAAACCCTGTTATTATATATTATATGGTATATAGCTTTTGTAATTACATATTATATAGCTTTGTTGCAAAATATTGCCAAGTTAGAAACGGAAACGTATCTTAAATTGTTGGAAGCTTCAAATAAATGTGTTACATTTTAAAAAACGGGTTAAAATTAAAATTTCATTAAAGTTAGAAATAAATACCAGATATTATTGCACTTTATTCGAAATCAAAAATATGTTTACCGGCAAAACTAGACTTTCAAATGTTTGTCTGATCGCCCATTTATCAAAACAAACCAACTTTACTGAGGTTAAAAATGTAATGGAAACGATTAATGTAGGAAATAAACCTTGTTGGAATTTTCAAGACATGTCAAACGTGGAAAGCTATGTTATCGACTTGTTTTGTTATTATTAATGAACAAGATTATATAATAAACAATAATTCACACGAAGTTTCCTGGAACGCCTACATATATTTATCCATTCAAGAGATAAATCCGACGCCAGCGTAACATGACGTCGAACTCAGCAGGACTCTCGTCGACCGCGTCTTATTTCTTTTGAACTACGATATCAACCGACTTCTGTACCAGATTCTAACATTAATTATAATTGTATACAAATAACCTTTATTATTGCTTTGATACGACTCTGTAATAAATTAGAATGAAAGTGGAGCACATCTCTTGAAATAGTTTTGTATTAGTTATTGAGTGCATTCGATCGATGAATAATTTCCGTTTCGGTTCTATTAATTAGAGTTATTTATAGCAGAAAGTATTGCTAGTAGTATTCCTATTTAATTTACTATTAATACCGTTACCGTTGCCGTTACATCCTTAGAATACTATAATACATACATAACAGAACGGGGGAGTGGACGGAGCCTGTGTAGCCACTAACATGTCACTAACACGTCAATTCACACGTATAAATGTCAACACAATCAATCGTTTCCAATTTTCCTGTCAAGCGTCGCTGCATGCAAATTACTTAAAAAATGGCAAATTTTTTAATAATTACGTGTCGAAAGAACAGCGGGAAATAGAATTTAAATAAAGGAGGCATATTCAATAACCAGTAAGTCCAAACTATTTAGGTATATTTTGTAAATATTAGAAACAAAAATAAAGAAACATTTGTGTCAAAAACATTAATCAAAAGTCTAAAATGTGTTTGTAGTAGTAACTGATAATACGACGTAAATGCTTGTGTGCTCCCGGCGACGCTAATCCTCCAACAAAGTAAGGTTGACAGCCATTCTATTGTGTATTATAGTATTCTATGGTTACATCCTATCAAAGTCCACGGCTCAAAAACACAGGCCTCTCCCATAGATTACCTCATAGGGGGGATCCGCAATAATTGGCACGCCTGGTAAGTGAGATGGAAACCGCAGCTCTTTTTTAAAATTTCTAGTCGTTATTAGGAAGACGCTGCTGCTCATTTTCTACTTTGTTTCCCTCTGCCGCCTCTAACGATCCCACGGGATGTTATGTGGTACTTCATATACATATATTGTACACTGCCATTACACGGTAAACTATTATTATATATTTACAAATGTACTGTCAAATCTTTATCCCATATATCTAGATAAAAAATAAAATTTTAAAGGGACTTAACTTGTTTTTCCAAACAAATTCGTCTAACATTACCTATCTTAATATTTATAAATTACCTACGTGTCACGTTGACTGTCCGCGATAGACTCCTAAACTACTTAACCGATTTTATAATATAATGATTTCTTAAATTTACGCGAACACTACACATTGAATAAAACTAAATTTACGGATTTTATCGCGTTTATTTCACTAAACGGGAATTAAAAATAAGTAAAAGTAGTGAAATAAACGCGATAAAATCCGTAAATTTAGTTTTATTCAACGATTTTATAATAGTCAAATTAGAGAGAAGAATAGTTTTTTGCCCATGAGTGAGCCATAATTTTATTTTGATTATTTAAGGATTTTTATAGGACATGACAAAGGGTCGTCGAATAGAGCAGAACAATGTCTGCCTGGCAAGCTAATATAATTATAAAGTGTCGAGATCTGCTTTTTAAAATGATTTTAAACATTGGATGTAGTAAGGAGGTACTTCTATAGAATAGTTTACATTAATGAATATCTTAATCATAAGATATAATAAGCAAATTATTATTAATATAACATTTTTTTAAATCTAACAAAATACGAAAAACATTACTTTTGAAAAATATCGTATTTCTGATGATAGATACCGAGGACCAGATACCCTTTTTTTATTAATGGCGATGTATTTCATTTTAAGACTCAGGTCATTTTAGGACCCATCACATCTGCATTTTGGTTTTTCTTACTTACCACCACATATAGACAATTATTGTTTGTCACCTATATAAATGTAAATGTAGAAATAATCGCAAATAATGAAGTCAACGCGGATGGAAATTACGCGCGCTTGAGCAATACGGGTAATGTGACACTTGGTGACGCCGAGTTTAATAATTACATATTCTTTTTGGAATCAGCTGTAATGTCAACACAGGTGATAACGTCGTGTTCGATTTCATTCTTAAAAAAGACAAAAAGCTATGAATTTTTAGTAAGCACAGTATGAATGCGTGAAATTTTAAGTTGATTCATTTCATTATGAACATAATAAAGTAAATGAATTTAATACACTTTTCCAAAGTGAAATTCAAACAAAACACGTTACGACAATTGATTGACTGGCGCTTTTAAATAAAGAACCAGACCTTTAAAATAATAAGCCCTTCTGCTTTAATCTAAAGTGTTTTACCGCTTATCATCCAACCATTAATTATAGTGAATCGAGATGAGACGCCTACGTACGTCTGATAGCTCCACAAACATAATTACTGTAATTGATTTAAATATAATAATTGTAGGCTGTGGCGCGATTCTATCGAAAATAATTCATCGTGTAAACATCGTAACAACGCCGATCTCAGAAAACAAATTGTTTTGAAAACTTTTTGTTGTTGAGCATCTGATATGAATCTATTCCGGCGGCGCTTTGTTGTGATTTCCAGCTTAAACTTACATTTTATGATAGATATTTAAAATAAAATGAATGAAATACTACTTAAAAATAGCGTTATATAAACAAACAAATATCAATTTAGTACATTTTTTATGTGCTAATGTTGATTTTTGGGTAGTCTCATCTTTATTAATACGCCGATTATTCGCATCATTACAGACCATCAGAAGTCAACTACCGAATATACGACACCTCCAAAGAAAAGAGGTTTTCTCATAAGGCATGCAGGTAAATCAGGTTGTCACTGAGTTTACTAGGGGTATCACTATTTTTTCATGGTAAACTTTTCTAACACTTATCCGCCTCACGGCGTTCAAGGATGACTTAGGTCAGGCTAGATCCCACGATGTTCCTTTGTCGCATAATAATAAGGCCATTGGCTTCTTTTCGACGGATGAAATCTCCCCTTCCTCTCTCCAGCAAAGTGGGCTAAATATAAAGTATGCGTTTCTACACGGCCTCTAGTCTGTGACTTAGAGTCGCTCTAAGTCTATACTGTGCCTGTCGTTAAGACGTGGCTATTCTGGAACCTTTCTTCCCCATCAGCCGTAGTCGGTAAAATAGGATTTTCTCAAGTAACATGAAGAAAGTTTACATACACAAATTTCACAAGGAAATACATCCCGACCGGAAACAATAATTAGTACGCCAAACAAATATTTGATCCGTGGAAGATTCGAGCCGGCGGCCCCTTAGCGCTAATTAATGCTAAAAATAAAAATTCAATGCTAAGCCATTACGCTACGGATCTGTCCAAATTATGAGCAGCTATGTAAGATGACGTATAGAACCATGAGGTCCTCCTTTAGCTGAATAAGGAAGCATAAGCTAGATCTACTCTTGAAAATTCTCAGGATAGTAGAGTATGCCCTTAAAATAAGTACACTCAATAGCAACTAAGTACACTCACCATACGATACACCGAAGCTTGAAGCTCGACGCTGCTGTGTTTCGTATGGTGAGTGTAGAGAACCGGAGACTCTTATATACTGGAAACGAGGCATTTCCTCTTAGTACTTACGGGTGACAACGCATCTGCATTTTAATTCGTAATTAGGGATAGACGTGAATGTCTATGGGCTACAGCAACCATTTACAATCAGGTGGACTGTGTGCTCATTTGTCACCCTTATTCCTATAAGATAAAAAAACGAGCAGTAAGGCACTTTTTCTGCCTAGATGTCCATCTGGGACAATATTACCCTGTTATCATTAGAAGAGGAGGTAAACCAGCATACGGCTCACTCGAACATCGGCAGCACCAGAGGCTGTGACGCAGTCAGTCTGTGTCTACAAGAGTGGCAACGCAGCTGCAGTCTTCTTTTCTTGAAACTGATTGCAGGTGTACACAGACTGTAGTAGCTATTCACCTATTAGATCGTTTTCATTCCAATTTTATTTAAAAAAAAACTGGAGTACATTAATTAGTACAACTCTTTACAAATCTACTGCTGGACGAAGACCTACTGAGGTCCTGATCCAATAAAAAATATGTACTATAAAAAGTTTTATTGATTTTTTTATCTTAATATATAATATATATAAATTACGTGTCACGTTGTTTGTCCGATGGATTCCTAAACTACTAAACCGATTTTAATCAAATTTGTACACCGTGTGCAATTTGGGCCAACTTGAGAGATAGGATAGTTTTTTGCCCATGAGTGACCCACAATGTTTTCTTTCACGAATTTAAGGATTTTTAATAGGACATGACATAGGGTCGTCGAGAAGGGCAGAACAACGTCTGCCTGGCAAGCTAGTATATATATATATATATATATATATATATATATATATATATATATATAGATTTAAAACATACAGCATTAATTTGGACCCAAGTAAGTCGAATATATATACATCTCATATTTATAAATGAGATAAAGTTTGCTTCACATACAAAAAATCAAATTTCGAATTCGAATGTGTGTACGCGCACCCCACTGTGCTATTTCACTATATAAAGCGAGCGCTTACAATAACCGAAAAGCGTAAATTTTTACGAGGGATCAAATTATAATCGAAATCCAACCAAAACCCATAACCGGTGTCAAATTTCGGTAGCATCTTCAATAAATGTAACTCAAACGGAACGCTACCCAAATATCCGTTCGGGCTTCTACCTTATAGTCTGTTTATTTTTTATTGCAACACAACACGGTATAATGAGCGTAGTAATAAGCGAGGCAGGATGAAAGATGCTGTTTATAAGGGTCCCAGTGTAGAGTTACAAATGATCATCTATCCAAGTAGGGGAAGGAACTATTTGTTTATATTAAAGGCTATTATAAATATTTAAGAAATCGGTTGATGGATGAGAGCGTGGGAAATACTAGTACAGCGTACTTGTTTTGAACATTTATAAATAAGAGCTTTAAACTAATATAAATGACAGTAATTTTTATCTATTTATTTAATAAAAACTAAATGTCTCATGTTTCAAATTCAATAGACAGAAAAGAATAACAAGACAAATACCTAACAATGGGCTCAGAGAATTTAAATATAAAATATCTAATCCTAAGTTCTACATATATGTTATTATTATTAAATTAAACTTTTGTTATTGATATTAAACATATCAAACTTTTTTAACATAATGCACTTATACATAAAATTATATGATGTAAAATCTAAAGATGTATATTATGTGATAGTGTCGCTACAGTTGTAGACTAAAGTTAAAAAAATATATACTCCCTATCTTACCCTTAATATACAAAAAACCTTTTCATACCGAAGCACATCAGTGAGTAGACAGTTGTAGTAGAAATAGGAACGAGCTTAGTGTAAATCTAGAAGATAGAAGAGAGGCTCTATCTTTCTGTAGTATTCAAATAAAAACTATTTGCTTGTTATTTATTTATTTATGAATCTTGCAAAAATTTATATAGATTTTCATAACTTCATAACCTATCTATTGCTGTAAAGACAAAAGGCTAAGAAATAAGAATAAAAAGATTACGCGGACATAGTTGTGGTTCGTCGTACATAAAAATAAACTTTTCAAAAACAATCAAATCCCAAATCCCAAGATCTATTAAAGAAATTGACTTCATTAGTATTTACATATAAGAAGTAACTTCGGATCAATAATTTATCCAAAGTCAAACATCTTTGAGTAGTTTCAGACGGTGACGTCACGGGGCCAACAACCTCCTCGAATCGCTCGTGAAACTTACGATCGCTTAAATTCGCAGTCAAAACAAACAACGTCCGAATCATAATACGCGGGGAAACAAAATTGGACCACATTTTTCTCTACGTAGAGCCTCAACTTGCATAAAACGAATATCAATTTTTACGTTATTTTGTGGTATTTCACTCTACTTTCTTCTACGTCAGTTTCAAAAACGCTTCGACTTTTTCCTCGTAATGGTAACCTACGCCAAAGGCGCCCAAAAAGTTTGTTAAATAATATATGTATTACTCCAGTCGTCTCTAGTCTTAGAATAAATTCCCGCTTGATTGTTATAATATGTATTTAATTATTTTTTCAAGTTTCAGTTTAAATCAGTTTACCTTTTTTATAGAAGAGGGGGCAAACGGGCATACGGTTCACCTGATGTTAAGGGACTACCGCCGCCCATGAATGATAAATCTTCTACATAATTAAATACGTGATGTTTTTGTAATATATAAGAATTTCTTCTTCTTCTTATAAAAGCATAGCCAATAAAAGTTCAATGCAGGAGACTAGCACGCTTGGCAATGGGCATTTAACATGATTTTCCATAATCTACCGTAAGCCACGAAATCTTTCCAATATTTTGTATAGTCGTCTTTTACGACAGCCACGGGCCTTGGGGCGAAGTGGAGTGATGTATTGATTCTTCTACACCGCCACCCATGGAAATTAGATAGGTAAATAAATTTAATAATTGAAATAACAACACCTCATTCTGCGGATATAAAATGATATACTAACATTATGAGCCTTTTTCACTGATATTTTAAAGAAGATATAAAGAGAGATATAAAGAACGATATTTCATGCACAACGGAGGATTTTAAACCATTCATATCAACATCATAGGCGACGGAATTAAAACAATTTGACAGAATATTTTAGTAGAGCCATGCTGCACCTATAGTGTAGTGTAGTTGTAGTACGAATGGTTCGGCTTGACCGGAGAAGTACCACGCTCTTCCAGAATACCAGCGTAAAATAGCAGCTTAACGCTGCTGTGGTTCGTACGGTGAGTTCAGAGAACCGGAGATTCTTTTTACTGGATATGAGGCATTCCATCTTAGTCGTCACGGGATCACGACAACGCATCTACATTTTGATTCTTATTCGAGGATTGATTATCCTATAAAAAAGTTAAAATACTAAAACCTCAATTTGCAAAAAAGCTTTTACTGGTTTCACTCATTTCCTGCCAAGGAGCCCATCTGGGTAAATATCATTACACATTTCTGTCACAACATAGCCGTGCCTGCACCATGTTCTGGTCTGAAGGATATAGAGAGCCAGTATAGTAACTATACTGGCTCTCTATGTCTGAGAAGAGGCATTGTATCCTCAGAGGTATATGTAACGTTTTATGCTTGACATTGGCTGCAGGGGTCCTTGTACCGTAGTAGCCAGTAAATCAGTAATCTATGATATTTAGAGGGTTGAAAACCTAAGCTAGAATAGGACATTGTGTATGTAAACGGATTAATGTATTTTATTAATTTTAGTTTTTAATAGCAACCTGTAAACGTACTGTCACGCAAAAAATCAATTCAAAATCGTATTCAATCCCTATGTATTTACGATTACATGCAAATATGACCATGCGCAGTAGAAACAGAAAGAATACTAAATCTATTATTGGTATTCAAGGAACATGGTAGTTACAGTTCGTGAGATCGATATCAGATTTATTAGTACCAGTAACTTGGTGGGGGTTTTTAGGTCTTTAAAGCATTAACAATTTCCATGAAACCTAATATACGAGCATTACCATTTGATAATGTTTAACGAGACGTCTGCATCTGCCATCGCCAATATCCTCCCTACAACGGGTAAGAAAGAAGATCACATGATCGGAGTTTTAATAAATAAAAAAATACGTGTGGCACTCGGTGACTGCCGCGGTAAAGCTATTGCATAGCATTTTTAATCAACTTATGCAATTATAATTATTTATTTATTTTATTTATGCAGTTAAGTCTTTGATATTAAATCAAGTTACACTTTTTGAGCGTGGTGACCGATAAGAAAACAATTTTTTACTCTTATTGAATAAATGAGAAGTTAATATTGTTTAAAATATTTTTAATCAGATGAAGTAAAAAAGGTAGATATGGCACCTAGAACAAGAAACTGTAACCAATTTTATAACTTTGTGTGAGTCAGAGAAGTGTTGCCACTTTTTTTAAAAAGTCCCTGAAAATTGAGATACAATGCTACAACTACAAGAGTAATATGCGATACGAAAGCCAAAGTATATCTGTCTGTTTTAATAAATTTCAAAAATTTGACGATTCAAAAAAAGAAGCACATAGGAGGTGTCTGTAGATCATTTAAAAGTCTTCTTGATAGATTGTCCAGTGAGCATGTAAGCATCGATATAATATACAACATATGTAATGTAAAACATGTTTATTATAAAAAATAACTTAATACTAAAAAGAACTAGTTGGAATAAAAAATAAATTTCCATGGAAATAAAAAATATACTTTTCTAAATGAAAAAAGGTATATTTTAGTAAATGCAAAATAGAACAAACTACAGCCGGGGGCACAAAGGAGTGTTCTAATTTGTACCCCAGGTAGAAGAGATATGAAGTATCAGCCGGAAAGGACACCTGAGGCTCGGTTAAAAAGAGCAAGGCCGGCTTCGGCGTCTCTAGGTGGTAGTGGATAGCATTAAGATTAGAATTAGAAGATTTTATACGTGGTAGAGCCATGCTGCAGTTATATTAGTAGTATAGTTGTAGCACGAATGGGTCGGCTCGACCGGGGAAGGACCACGCTCTCGCAGAATACCAGCGTGAAATAGTAGCTTACCTAATGCTGCTGTATTTCGTATGGTGAGTGTAGAGAACCGGAGACCCTTTTTACTGGAAACGAGGCATTCCATCTCAGTCCTCACGGGTGACAACGCATCTGCATTTTGATTAGTAATCGAGTATAGATGTGGATGTCTATGGGCCACAGCAACCACTTACCATCAGGTGAACTGTGTGCTCGTTTATCACCCTATCCTATAAAAAAAAAAAAAAAAGAATGAAGTATTTTGATGTTGCAAAAATTCACTGATAGCGTGACAGGAGTCACCTTATTCTTATTGCTCCGCTTGCCCCTAACAGTTTTAGTCGCGAGCAGAATTCCTTCCCCCCCCCCCCTCCACAGAATACGCGGAGCAGCCTAAGCATCCACGGTCAGAAAGAGTAAAGTAGCTTGGTCGTGGATGCTCAGCGAGGGATTCTCCGTCACCAGGAGTGAGGGTACCCTTTTGGGGTAGTTTTTATTTGATTCCGCTACGATGATAAGGGGGAGGGGGAATTGGGCCTCCAGCCCAAGTGAAACGCAGAGGTAAACCTCTGTTTCACGCAGGTATTCTGTGAGGTCGTGGTACCATATCGGTTCAAGCTGGCCCATCCATGCGACATAAATAGCCGCTGCGTGGCTCTATCACTGTCAAGTCAAGATGATGGCTGCCATTTTGGTTCATTTCAGCTCAGTCTTATAGCAGCTACCCTTCATTTTTTTATAGAATAGGGTGACAAACGAGCATACAGTCTACCTGATGGTAAGTGGTTGCTGTAGCCCATAGACATCCTTGATTACGAATCAAAATGCAGATGCGTTGTCACCCGTGAGGACTAATTTGGAATGCCTCGTTTCCGGTAAAGAGGGTCTCCGGTTCTCTACACTCACCATACGAAACAGCACCATTAAGCTACTATTTTACGCTGGTTTTCTGTGAGAGCGTGGTCCTTCCCCGGTCGAGCCGACACATTCGTGCTATAACCATACTACTAACATTATAACTGCAGCATGGCTCTACCACGTAAAAATAATCATGTCTTATTAAAATATTCGTTGGTAGCCTAAAATCATAAATATTTTTTGATAGTAAAATAGTTTTTAAGTACTCAACAATTAAAACAGAAACATCAGCGACTTAAAAATTAAATATTTACCTTGAATTCAATTTAGAAACATAATCACAACAAATTAGAAAAAAAATGCTGACTACATATATTTTTATAACTTAGCCTAAAATTAATTATCCAAATCTTGAACCATTGGAAATAAGAAATACTGGCAACATTCTCCTGTTACGTAACCTCGAAACATTGGCATTCGTGCTTCGAATAACCTTCAAAATTGTGTTGGAATAACTAATTAAAATATAGTTAAATGAGTGTTTACGAGTGAAACGATATTGTTTTACACCATTTAACTACACAGGACGGCATTTTGTAGGCAAATTTACTGCACGACGCCCCGGGAAGTACTGAGCGAAAATGAGCGTAGTTTGGTGCATGTGTGTGCGTGAACGCGTGTACTTACATAAAGGAGCGGAGTTTTTTGGCTTCACCAATAACAAAGGCCGCGCTGTATCTACCTTTTTTTACTTCATCTGAGATCTTACAATACATGTAGGTTATTCAGGAATTTTTATCATTGAGTTAGCAGCTAGTGTACACGCATACGTCTAGTCGCACGCACACAAACACCGTGCCGAAGTCTGCCGAGTGCCGAGGTCTGCCGAGTGCCGAAGTCTGCCGAACTGAAACGACGTTAGACGATGCACGGCTTTCAACGCCACACCTCCGTGCCCGTCGGAGTGGGGAGCGTGAGGTTTTTTTCGTTACGGAATTTCTGGATTCGGTCCCCGCGCTCAAGGCCCGCGATAGAAGCTATGCAATAGCTTAAAAACGCATTAGTTATAATTTTTAATATCTTTATGCAGCTCATAAAGTTTCAATAAGCTATCCAATTAAGATCTATCGGGAACGTAATTAATTGAACAAACCAAACATGTAGATATGTAAAAAAAGAAAAAAATTATTACGAAGTAAAAAAATCTTACCATAAATACACTTACTAAGACATATTTGATTGAATAGAATAGCCGCATGTTAGTTAACGATCTTTGTCGCGCATGCTTATGTAAGCTTTTTTGAGAGATCTTTTAAACGTGGTAGAGCCATTCTGCAATTATGTTAGTAGTATAGTTGTAGTACGAATGGGTCGGCTCCACCGGGGAAGGAGGACCACGTCCTCACGGTGTGTTTCGTATGGTGAGTGTAGACAACCGGAGACCCTTTTTACTGGTAAAGAGGCATTCCATTTTAGTCCTCACGGGTGACAACGCATCTGCATTTTGATTCGTAATCGAGGATAGATGTAGATGTCTATGAGCCAACGCAACCACTTACCATCAGGTGGACTATGAGCTCGTTTGTCTCCCTATGCTATAAAAAAAATCTAGACAATATGCTCAATAGGATTTTTATAACATTCTATTTAAGATAGCACATCCACCATTTGGCAAGCATAATTTGGAGGAGTTGACCACACTCCACGTTGGGCAGGCTTGCCTTTTTTATTATCAAATAGTTTACTCGATTCTAAACAAACACATCCTGACTTTACAACAAAAAATAAAATATTTGTCTAAATGATAGAAAATTTGATTTTTGTACGGGCTAAAATAAAATTGCCCCGTGGGTTTCGTAGGAGGCGACAGGGAGAACAAACCAGGGCAAATAAGTTTTTTAAAAAATAATAAAATAAAAACTACGATTGCCAACCCGTCTAACCGAGCGTGGCCACTGAACCAAATATTCCTTCTACGAGGCATTGTATGTAGGAGACTTATATTCATCAGCGGACATTTGATAGGCTGCAACGGTTAATTAAAATTGTGCTTTTTGATCCTTTTGCTCCATTTTTAAGTTTGTGATCCATCGGCACTCGTGCGGAACGCGCGTCATCGCATTTCGATATGCGCCAACGCAATCGTATCAAATTTTACGGTTTACTGCTTCCAATAATTACTATTTGCCCATCTACATATTGTGGACCCATCAAATTTAAACACCTTCACTGAAGCTTATTCAAATTACGTGATTACGTGACGATTTTGAGCCGGAAATGATTGCAACTAAGTTATTTTCACAATGGACCTGCAACGCATTCAATTTTAATGTTTTAACCCTTTGTATGTACCGTGTAGCGGCTGTGTAAAAGCATACATAACCTCATACCGTCCCGTGAATGTTGTTAAAGGCAACGGAAGGAAGCAAACTAGATGATTTCTGTTGCCCATAGACACCTACATCTATTCTCAATGAAGAAACTAAATGTATATGCGTTGTCAATCACGAGGACTAGGATAAAATCACTCTACCAGGAAAAATGGTTTTAAGTTCTCTTCACTCACCACAAGAAGCACAGCAGCATTTAGCTGCTATTTCACGCTGGTATTCTATCATAATATTCCATCTTAGTTCTAAGAGATAACAACAAATCTACATTTTGATATTTAATCGAGAATTGATGAAAATGTCTATAGACCACAGTATCCACTTACCATTAGGTGATCGTTTGACATCCTTATTCCATAAAAAAATTACGTGTTTTCTTTCTTTCTTCCAGTTGATCGAATCATTAGTGCTACAGCCATGAGATAACTCCAGCGGGGCAATACCACGTTAGAAGTGTATACCTGACGTCATATGTTAGTTTGAATAAGTTCACAGCAATTCGCTTTAAAAATAATCAGTTCGCATGTTATTTTCAACATGTCATCACTGCATAAGGATTTTTTCATGTGTCTTGGAAGCTCTTTACATTCAAAAACTGCACGTTAACATACACTCAGACCAAAAGAATAATTATTTCTTGGCCAAGCAATAATAGTTCCACTTGAGAATTTTTACCCGCGTCAGGCAACACCGCAGCCAAACGTTTCACCTGCCGCACTATCGAGTCATCAATGAGTAGGAGCTTATCAACAAATATGTAGTTGTGAATGAAAATCGATTGGAAGCTACTGTAACTTACATATTCCTTTTAGACCCTACTTTTAAAAGATGGTTAATGTAGAGGGACGAAAAAAACAGTTGAGTTTTCCTGTTGTAATTATCGTGCATACTGGCCACAAATATAAATGTTATATAAAAAAAATTGGAATGTTTTTTTTTTCGAATTTCAATTATTTTTATGTAATTGTTGCGTAATATTGCCTTTTTTCACATCGTAAAAAAATACTGCGAATTTTGCTAACTTTTAAATTTGAGGTTAAATTTAGGTTTTGTTTAATTTTTGTTATCTTTAAATCTGTTAAAATCTTGTTTATCGTGTTAAGTGTTAACTTTTACAGTAAATAAACTGAGAATGCCAGATCTAAAAACTACTCAACCTGCTAGGGATAATACTTTCATTTAAACTGGGTAAAACATGTGGCCCAAACAATACAAGTATCAAAACCTGTGGTACACCGAGTTGTCAAGAGGTAGGCAGACCGGACCGTATACGAGACTCGTAGGACATGAACATGGTAAACTGCCAGAGATGACCGGTTCACCGTTACCAGCGTGCTTAGAAACCGAATTATAGCTTCGTTTGAGGTAAAAACTTTCCAAATACTTCGAGGGGTTACAGTAAGCATAAAAACTCTAAAAAGACAGAAATCGGTCGGAAAAATTCACATTTTCCTGCCAGAGTAGCTCGAATTAATTTTGCTCGCCGTCACGAAAATTGGAATGACTGAGCTTGGAGTCAAGTTCTATTCACAAAAGAGTCCAGGTTATACCTGAAGCCAGATGATTGAAGGATTAAATTAAGAAGATACTCTAAAGAGAGGTGCGCTCGGTTCAACGTCATTGGAAAAAAAGGCATACGAATACCTTATCATACCGTTTATAGTATGGCAAGGTATCCGTATATAAGTAAGTTTTTGTATGGAGGCACGTACGGAACTTCGCGTCATTGAGAATGGGTGACTAACAGCGGCACGATATGTAATGAGAATTTGGAAGAAATTGTAATACTATTTGTCACATTTATAAGAAAATTACTTGTTTTTATTCACGATTACTTTGAAATAATGCTATGAGGCAGCCAGCATCTTGAACCCCATAGAGCATGTATGGGATAACCTTGGAAAACAAATTAAGAAAAGATCCCGCCTTCGCTAAGTTAAGAGATTTTAAAAACGCATTACAGGATTTTATTGATAACCTTATTAAGGGGTATGCCAAGGAGCCTAGAAGTAGTTCTAAGAGCTGGGGCAACACTAAGTACTGATTATAGCTTACAACCTTTCCTGAGCATTTAAAAAAGTTAAATACAGTAATGTTTCGTTCCTCTAAAAAAATTAGTTTATTTTCATCTTATCGTTTGTTTTTCGACGGTTGGAATTTTATACCGAAATGTTACCGAATAATAAGCAAATCCAAATCAATAAAATTAATTGTCACGTATATGCATGATAGTTAGTTGTATACACACTTTTTTGCGTTCCTCTGGAGTCCGTGAGTGTACTTTTAATTTCCAGTGCGTGACATAATGTTTCTACAACGACAAAATAAAGCTAATATAACAAAAGATAATATTGACGTCATTTTAGACATGAAATACTATTAGACGTCATTTAAGACGTAAAATATTATTTGACGTCATTTTAGACGTGAAATGTTGGGTGCGTTTGGCAGAAAAAAGCGCTAGCAAGCCCACCGGAAAATCGGAAAAAAATTCCAGCGCGGAAACCCCTTTGAAAAGTGGTAATTAAAATTAAGAAAAAAAAATAAAAAAAAAAAAAAGTTGAAAGCCATTTGATGTCATAGAAAAGCATGTCATATGGTTTTCTATCTCAGAGTTCGTTTAAAATGTCACACGTGTCAGAGTTCACCGACTTTATGAAAAATCGGAGTTTATTTAATATGTAACAAAAATAATTATATACACGTCAATATATATACTAAGCAAATACAGTACTTGTATTATTAAAACTGTTTTTTATATACTCTTTTTAGTTTGTATATGGAAAGGAAGCTAATATACACATTTTTGGACTTAGTATCCATATTTCTCTTTTCCACATTAAATTACTCTATTGTCTCGTAGATAATGGTGGGAATATGTTATTTTAGTTATAATAAACTGATGACGTTGTCTAGACAATTTGAACAACTGAATGGACAAAGATTTCTATCTACATAATGTAATGTACATAATGTGATAATATAGATACATTTAATTAAATTATCTGTAAAATCAAAGTTGAACCGCATTATTGTCATTACATTTACAAATGTTTATTTGATCGGCCTACAGATTCTGTAATATGCTGAATCGTTTATTGCAATATTACAAAAGTTTTAAAGTTCAAATGTGCCCTGGGTTTTGTTTGCGATACAATGATAATTAATAATCGATGTTAAAATAATAATTATTATTTATATATGTATTAATAGCCTACACAGTGACCGTATTTCATTGCATGATTATTTATATGCAAATTGCGTTTCAAAATTGTTTACACGCTATCGTCTCAATTACGTATCTAGCCGGCAATTATAATAAAGGTTCATTGTACTCAGTTCCATGATCTACAACATATGCTTGCTTAAACTAAGCATGTAGCGTAGCGTGTGCTAATTCTACGTACATATATATCGTAATAAGAAACGATAATACGGAATTTAACTAAATATGAGTAACGATAAGCAGAGTAAGGCGTTCGCAGTATTTTTAATACGCTGACTACAAATAATTATTTACAACTATTATTTATTTTCTTATGAAGTCAGTGTTTCCTTCCAAATGAAATAATATGTAAGTTTTGATACAAAATTATTATTTTGTATAACCACGGCTTTACGTGATTTATTTGCATGTTGCAATTAGATCTGCAACACCATGAAATAAATTATTACCTGATCAAATATGAAAGTGAAACAACTAAACTATGTATTATATTTATACAACTGTAATTTTAAATTTGTTTATGCTGTATTTTATCTAATAAATAACTTTAATTTAATCATTGCAAAATCGGCATTAATTATAACAGATCATATTTTAGTTGATAGTCATAAAACCTCTCCCGTCCGTAAACTGTTATACAGGGCTATTTTGCAGTAACTGGCCAAATTTTGCAGAGAAGGTTCAGAATTTGTAGTATAGGCAAAATGAAAAAAAAATTAATTTAAAATAAATCTGAAATATTCTGTCCTCTTTATCTTTTAATTTCAGAATGCGTGGTAATGCATTATTTTAACTAATATTACTGGACACGCCTTAGATTTTTTTTATATATAATAAGGGTGACAAACGAGCACACAGTCCACCTGATGGTAAGTGGTTGCTGTGTCCCAGTGACAGCCACATTTATCTTCGATTAAGAATCAAAATGCAGATGCGTTGCCATCTCTAACTACGATGGAGTGCCTGGTTTTCAGTAAAAAGGGCCCTCGGTTCTTTACAGTCACCATACGAAACACAGCACCATTAAGCTGCTATTTTACGCTGGTATTCTGTGAGAGCGTGGTCATTCCCCGGTCGAGTCGACCCATTCGTGCTACAACTATACTACTAATATAACTGCAGCATGGCTCTACCACGTATAATCGGTATAATCGGTTATAAAGGTTTGATCGATATGTGGCAAAATCCCGAGGAATTCTTTGCTCTACTAAATCGAAAACTCTCCATTAATAATAAAACTTACTATCGTTTATTTATAAATAATTGATACTGTGGGTATAATGACATATGAACTAATATTTCAATTCTTATTTACAATCTTTACGTTTCATTAAATCTATAAAAATAATATTAATAATAATAAGTTCTTATTCAAGATGTTATTTTTGCATGTTTAAACTTTTATACAACAATTGAACATCGGAACAAATTACACTTTATAGTGTATATATACGTTTCTCTGAATCGAATATGTGTTCAATTTTTTTTTACTCTGCGTTTTATGAAATGTGCTGGCAATAAAAATTATCGCGTTATAAAATATCATTCTCCATGAAACGGAAACGAGGAACATTTACAAAAACCCATTTATTAAACGAAAACAAAGGACATTCAAGAATTTCTTTGAGAAAAATCTTTATTTAAAAGTTTAATGCAGCAAGTTTGCAGCCAGTAGGTATGTGGCTGCAAAGTATTAAAATGTTTATTTCATTAGTAACAGGTCTCTTGAGTGGACGACAGCTGTATCCTGTTACACTGGAGGTAAACGTTATAAAGTGCATTACGTTAAATAATTAGAACATCCGTGATTTTTTTAAGTACAGAGGTATTTCAGTTTATTTTGTTGATTTGATAAGACATAATCAGCTTTTACGTAAAATATGTCTTTCCAACTGAACTTACAGCTTTTAATTATTAATAATGATTGTTCTGCCCAACTTTGAAAAAGATAAATTGATGAATTAAATGAAAGAGGAAAAGTAAAATCATTCATTCATCCAAATCTATTCGTATCCAAAAAAAGCGCTAATGCATTAATGAAGAACGGTAGTATGAAAATAAAATAAATTATATAACATATAACAGTATGTATTCGTATGTGTATACAAATAAACAAATAATTGTTAATTAGTTTCCACAAAACGTTAAATTGCGTAACTGTACAAGGATGTTTGTCGATATGCAATTTACTTACGTAAAACTCCTCCACGAAATAGGAGAAATAAGTTTGCGTTATAAATGAATGAAATGCTCTTATACTACGATATTATGGCACAAAATGAAGACAGCACCACTTTCTTACGTATTTCTGCAAATGTCAATGCGTTCGTTGCTCTGTTCCATACTAAAGGGTAATAGTATAGAGTACAGACTATAGAGCGTCAGTATAATTGCAAACTCTAAGGCATTTTAGTCCACAGATCGATCGGTGACAACGCATCTGTAGCCTTCTAAGACTCCGAAGGGCTAGAACCCAGAGCCATAAAGCCGGTTAATAAAAAATGTAGCCTTCTATTTTTCAAATTGACTGCAGATATCTCACACTATAAACATGCTAGGAATGTATATGGTAGGAAAAAGCACACCACTACTTCGCCCACTACAACGTATTAGCACCGTATCAAACCTGCATACAAAGCAATTGACGATCGTATCTTTCTTTCTTATCTTTCTTTATCCTATCGGTTACAGCTCAGTTTGTTCAGGGCGCATTAGGAGCTCAGTGCTATTTTTGGATATAATAATATCTGTCACGGCGGTCAGTTTCAGCGGAGACTAGCTGCTATGCTATCTGCGCAGGAAACGATTATAGTGCTCAAGTGCTCAAAGTGCAATAGTGTACGCCTGAGTTTGCGCACACTATTGCCTCACTCTCATCCGATAAGACGGCAATCCGACAGGACAACAGACAGATCCGCATGACCATCAGCTCTACGTGTTCCTCGAGGCACGGGGGTGAAGCACCGCCAACTACCTGAATCCGAACTGCTACTGATATTTCTTGACGGAAAACCGAATAACTGATTTTGGATTCGGACCCGGGATCTCATGATTATTAGTCAAGCTTAAGACCACTTGACCAACGTAGCAATCGAAATATAAATATATTAAGATGAATTAGCTTGTTATAATTTTGGACAACGGTTGGCATACGCAGTTAAACAGAGAATACTATAGTACTTAGGTTATTTTATCTCTTGTACAGAGCGGTTTGATATCACGAGGCGCCGTGCATGGAGCGAGTCAGTGCCTGCCGAAAATATTATGTTCAATAAATCGTTGTCGGTCCTGCCACAGTGCGCTACAGTGTTGGTTAGTGACACAACAGTTCAGTATGCGTTGTTTAAAATAATTTTAGCACATCCGGATGTTGACATCAGGGACGTTCCGGCTTACAATGACATAGTTAGTGTAAACACCGTTATCCTTGAAACCAGTGGTTTGGTTTCAATTATAGAACGTAAATTCAATGAAAAATAACAACATTTTTTTTTAGTAAAATCTCAATTTTTCATTAATTCCTCAATTTTGCCTGTCCTGAGCCAGGATGAAAGTATGAAGGAAAAGTTACATCACAGGTTATGTGTACCTGTTGTGTTTTTATTGGAATGTTATGTAGGTAGCTAGGGCGGGCGGTGATCTTTACAGTGATTACGTCACTCGGGCGCATAGGGTATCTATGAATTTACGGATATATTGCATAAACTGAAAATTGGAAAATGTATTAACTTCAGTAAAATTCAGATTTAAGTTTAAAGGGAAAATGCATGAGAACAGCTTAATCTAATTATAACCATAATCATAGCTTGCCTGTGTATATATGTTCTTAGTTGTAAACCGACTAAAGTAAAATAATATAGATTATATTATAAATATTTCGATAATATTGACTGGAATATACTGGGTAGTTTAAGACAAAATTCAGGAGAAATAAGGAAGTCTCCTTAAAATATTTATAGAAGGTTTATCTTATCGCAGCGGAAGTAAATCGTTTGCGTTTCTATCATGTTAGTTTATTTTATTACCGAATTGGATGTAAAAATGTCAATCGTCTTATTGATT
Source organism: Parnassius apollo (assembly GCA_907164705.1). NCBI lineage: Eukaryota > Metazoa > Arthropoda > Insecta > Lepidoptera > Papilionidae > Parnassius > Parnassius apollo. The sequence continues at coordinate 1,460,186 of CAJQZP010001435.1, forward strand.
TTTGATAATACTATTTTTCGGCAGCGCAATATTTTATTGAAAATGATCAGTAGAAGTACAAAAAAGACATTTTAAAACTAAAAGGTATATACAGAAAACTGAATAGTCATAATTAAAACATCAATAGTCATAATTAAATTAAAAATATAGAAACATAAGTTCCAATACTGGGCACAGTTCTCTTCTCATTTGTTAGAGTGTGAAGGTTTTAATGTTGTTAAGGGTCCTCTGCGCTGCCTTAATGCATGTCCAAATGTGTTAGTAGTGGGTTTCCTCGCGATATTTTTATTTACTTTTGAATACGTGGTAGATCGATTATTTAAATTTCGATTACCAATTGCAGTTCTACTAATAAAATCGTGTTGCCTATGTACTATAAAATTTAAGGCGAGTACACAAATATAAGAATACACTTACTGATATAAGCACTAAAGTAAAACTGTCCTAATACATGCGCACTTGACATATAACTACAAAAAGTCCCATACAAGACTTAGTTACTACCTTCGACATTCCCAACAAAAGGGGAAGAATTTTAAGCTGACGAATGCACAGATTTACCTAGGGGATCATGCGTCTCAAGTATGTAAGGGCTTGCTTGCGGTCTTTTAGGATCTTTTATTTCTATTTTATTTGTGTTTGAACTTACAACGTATTCTGTAAGCAGGGTTCAGGTCACATAACATGGAAAAGTATTTATCTTACTAATATTATAAATGTAAGGTTTTTTATAAATACAAGAAAGGGTCACAAACAAGCCCACTTGATAGTAAGTGAATGATGTGATAATTAAAATGCAGATGCATCTTCATCCGTAAAGACCTTGTTGCTAGTAAATAAAAGCCTTGTTACTAGTAAATAGTTTCTGTTTCTCGTCACTTACTTTTTTTATATAGCATTGGGTGACAAACGAGCACACAGTCCACCTGATGGTAGGTGGATGCTGTGGCCCATAGACATCAACATTTATCCCGAATTAGGGATTAAAATGCAAATGCGTTGTCACCCGTGAGGACTAAGATGGAGTGCCTCGTTTCCAGTAAAAAGGGTCTCCGGTTCTCTACACTCACCATACGAAACACAGCAGCATTGAGCTAAAATTTTACGCTGGCATTCTATGAGAGCATGGTCCTTCCCCGGTCGAGCTGACTCATTCGTGTTACAAGTATGATATAACTGCAGCATGGCTCTACTACATGTAATTGCGGTTGATCATGGGCGGCGGTAGTCACTTAACATCAGGTGAGCCGCATGCTCGTTTGCCCCCTCTTCTATAAAAAAAATAGGGATAAAACCGTATTTTGCTGCTAATTTAAAAATGCCTAGTCCTGCTCTGGTCTAACCGACCTATTTGTGCTGAAGCCATAATATGCTACGCTAGAGCTTGGGTGTTTTGATGTTTGTCATTTTTTCATATCTAAATTTATTTATTTTTAAACTGAACAGATTAAACTGAAACATGGCTATGGGTAAATTATAATAGAAAAAGGATACCTTTTCTTATTTTTCATACCATATTTAGTTGTTTAGATTTTAACATTCATTAACAATCGATAAGAACATTTTACACAATCTGTGAATGTTATTAACAGCACATTTATAATTATGTTTTTTGATTATTCATAAAAGTTTTATTGTTAATAAAAATAATAAAAACAAAGTCCAATAAGAGGGCAATCAGACACCACCCGGAATTCGAATCTGCGACCATATAATGAGCAGTTGCGCTTACAACCAGTACAGTCGATACTATATACCACTAGCAAAAATGCAACAGTCATTAATCAGATCGTAAGTACGAGTACATTGTAGACTTCCACAAGTCGGAAGGTTGCGTGTTGGCGGACAACCAAGCCTTTCAGTCACACCCAAGAGTTGCTTTTAAAAAGGACAATCATCGCGGTAATGGATGCTTACATTAATTGCTCATTACTTTATAATGTAATTATAATAAAAATCATGGTTACGTTGCAAGTTTTAACATATTATCTTGAAAACGCATCTTAATATTTTTAATTGCTCCGAAAATTTTAATTCCTGTTTTAGGCTATTGTGGAATTCTACCTAAATGTAAAATATTGTGTGTTAAGACATATAATTTACAAATAAAGTAATACCTTTAAAATATCAATGAAAACCAGACTTATATATATTTTTAAAATATACGATTATCTATTGGTATGAATCCTTCCATTAACATTTAAATTAATTAATCCATTTGTTTATAAGATAAACGCGTATTGAAATATAAAAAACTAAGGATTCCCAAAAGCATTTTTATTCTTAAGAACTTACAACCATAAATGACTACTCTGTGGCGCAGGGACTTAGCATTGAGTGGCACTGAGAGCCGCGGGTTCGAATACCGCACTGAACAAATACCTTTATGCCGTACTAATAATTGTTCTAGGTCTAGTTAAAATCCTAGTAGTAAATAATCTTTCTTCATATAAATAAATAATAAGAATAATTTACTTATCAGCTATATGTCTTTATACCACCTATTTACGATATTCCCTTTTATGCATACTATCTTAGGACTAACAAAATAAAAGTAGTACTAAGAGTAGCCGAAAAGTGACCTCTATGTCAAGTAGGTAAATTGCAATTAACAATATTAATAGTGCTGACGTGGAAAAGCTTGGGTTGTCTTGGTGCGTCTTCTGGACTACGACTCTTCTTCAAGTATTAATGTGCACGTAAAAAGTAAGTCTAAAAGTTTTAATGCTTGCCAAACGATCTAATAAAACTCGACTATCAATCGTTTATTCCATAACAACGTGTATAAGCGTACGTAAACTAAATTTATTGCAGACTTTAAATTATGACTTCTTGTAACGGAATCCGTGGAACCTGTTCTATGTTACACTTACTATCCGCTTTAGCGAATGACATTAGCGTAGTCCATAATTACCAGCTGACCTAAATAGGGCCGTTCTTAATTTATATGGCTATGGAGCATGGCGTGGGACTGACCGCAAGTGCACACAATATCAAGGATACATTAACGCAAAGTTAAGGTAAGGCTTTTATATAGAATTAACGAAAATTACAAATTCACGGAACGGGGACTGAAAAATTTGCGTGATACAATTACAACTTACTTCTTATTATTATACACATACACATATAGGTATTTTACTAATCATAAATAATAATTAATGAGCATTGACCTCTAAAAACACGCTAAACGAATACATGTTGTTACGAAAATATATCATTTTGAAGGAAAATATCATAAAAGGATATGGGCTGTTCACATGCATACGTGAACATGACATTCACATTGCATTTGTGTGTTTTGTGGCCTTCCTTATGACAGGCCTATGTTCAGCAGTGGACTTCCGAGGAGTGGCAATGATGATGCCTAACTTTTAATTCCTTTTGCTAAGTAAGCTCCAAAGTCCAAAGTCCAAGCTTTTACTTCATCCCTACTGTAGACTTTAACCATACGTCTTAATAATCTGTAATTTTGCAAACGTACTAAGAACCATTAAAATACAATAAATTCATGACTATACCTACCTATTAATGACATTATATCATAGTCTTCTAGGGTTAGTTGAATTACTACGTTTAAATTCATATTTGCATCGCACACAACATAAGTTCGTTTTATTGAAAACTAACGCGTTACGATTATTCAGCCCGGAAGTTCTTGATGCTCCATTCAATAAATCATTCAATAACCAAGTCTTATAAAGTCATACAGATTAGTCAATTAGGCTATCAAACACATGTGGCGCAAATGAGTCATTCTAATGCACATGGTATCCATCTTTTCCGAAAAGAACATACTATTATTGGAGATATTTATATTTAAAAAAACGTTGAGATATAGAAGTGAATTTCTAATTGTTGGTATAATATTATGAAAATTACCACAAGAAAAATTGCTTCCAAAACCAAATCGTGGTTAACGAACAATAAATTTGTTAATTTTAAAAAAAGGAAATGTAAATGAATTAGCACCCCTCACACTTCTGTATAAGGTTATGGAGTAGTTAGTAGTTAGTCCAAAAAGCTGCTCTAGTTCCCCCCATATATCTATTAATTACTATGCTCTTCCGACACAAATTTCTTCACGATGTTCCTTCACCGCCGACTACATCACAAATCAACACTGAAAATTGTCAAAATTGACTCGATCTTGATTTCTTTGAAATTTTAAGCCAATCGCTTTTCTCCCAAGCAAATAAGGTTTATCCTTTAAACTTTAAACCCCTTTAAAGATAAATCTTTAACTCTGTGTTAATAAACTTGTCTTCTTAAAATAAAATAATGAAAAAAATATTTTCATTATATACAACGTATAAAGAACCTCAATATATTTATCTGAATCGTCATCAAAGTATAGGGCTTTTCCAAAACGATTTATATCTCTCTAAGTAAAATCTTTGACTTAACGCATTAAACACAAATGTTAAATATTTTTATGTGTGCTTTTATTTTCAAACTAAAACGGTTCGTTTACGTGACATATTTCTGTTATGTTTTATCTTACATGACGTAATTTATTTACAATTTAGAATTATTTATGTACTATGTGTAATGAGTAACGTGCCATAATACATAAATTATTATAGTAAACGTATGCGCAATAAGTTACAACAATGACTCAGAATGTCATACCAAACGAGATAGCTTTAAAGGTACTAATTACTGCACATATTTGGTTCTTTGGCCGAAAAAGTAGCGGCTAGGCTTAGTACGAGTCACTCGTAAAGCCAAGTATTCACTATCCGGTCACGTTACCACGTTAACGTTCAATATTGGCGACGAATATCGCAAACGTCGATCAGAGCCGTTTGTCGGATGTCGCCGGCGGCGGCGCATATTAATGAGTTTCAGCTGTTTTGGTAATATAACTTTGAGTTGGTGACGAGGAAACATGTCTTCATGTGTTATTTTAAAATGTTACATCAAATAAAAGATGAAAATTTAGTTTAAATATCGAGTTTTGGGATAAGACATAGAATAGAATACTTTTTACTCATTAAAGACTATACTGGTTCGAAAACAACCTCCATTTTCCACAATAACACTATATAATATAAAATACCCCTTACAATTATTATTAAACATAAGTTTATTTTTAAATTACAAGCAATTTTTTCCGTATTTAAAAAAAATTATCTAATTTAGCCCCGGTAACGACAATTCAAATAGCAAATTTTTCTACGTGGTAGAGCCATGCTGCAGTTATATTAGTAGTTGTAACACGGATGGGTCGGCTCGACCGGGGAAGGATCACGCTCTCACAGAATACCAGTGTAAGTGTAAAAGATTAAATAGTAGCTTAACGCTGCTGTGTTTCGTATGGTGAGTGTAGAGAACCGGAGAACCTTTTTGCTGAAAACGAGGCATTCCATCTTAGTCCTCACGGGTGACAACGCATCTGCATTTTGATTTGTAATCGTGGATAGATGTAGATGTCTATGGGCCGCAGCAACCACTTACCATCAGGTGGACTGTGTGCTCGTTCATCACCCTGTCCTAGATAAAAAATTCCCACTAGTTGGTAAAACATGTAGATAGTTGATTGTTACAAGCGGCTCAGGACCATATTTTATAGCATTTCCTGGAGATGTCCTTCAACAGTGGACTTGTGGAAGGCCGTAATAATGATTATGACGACGATGTTTAAACCGAGTATAGGCGTCAGTTTGTAGGGTATATGATAGGTAAGATTGACCTTTATCCTCACCCATCCCATTTCTGCTTTTCCCGCAATGACCCCACCCCCCCCCAAAAAAAAAAAGGGAATAATTATTTAAAAAAAGAAAAAAAAAAAAAAAAAAAAAAAAAAAAAAAAAAATTACCACAAAAAATTATAATAAATATATTAAATAACTTTAAAAATTAAAAAAAATAATAAAAACACTTTTTTTTTATTAATTTTTTTTTTTTTTGAAAGAAAAAATAAAAAACCCCATTAAGACAAAAAGATAATATGTATATTTCAAAGACGTGAAATCAAACATTTATAAATAGTTCTTTACCGTCTTCTCTGTATCCTGTCCTGCGCAGTATACTAGTCTACCTTGAGTCTGGTCGCCGTGAAGGAAATTCTGTCTGTGAAGAATATTACTGTTAACTCGGGGTAACATAAATTTTGTTTAATTTTATCTAAATTTCTTTTAGCCGCTTGACGCTTACGTCACACCACAAAGAATATTTACAAACGTTTTCTTCCAACGTTAGTAGTTACTATAAAAATATTTAGAATAATCGTTTCGGGCACTTCGTTGGCCACTTGCGGGTTTCGTACTCTATACGCGTAAGCGTAAATATGTGTCATTGTGAGCGTGAGTGACGGCGCTTTAGAAGAGGTACTAACGATAATGATTTCTTATAATTACGCGAACACTACAAATTGAATGAAACTAAAATTTGAGGGGACTGAGGTGTTTGATAAATTTAGTATCAAACACATCAGTTCCCCCGTGATAATAGGTGCTCTAAAGCACCCGAAACGTCGAGAATTAAAAAGTTAAAATTAAACGCGATAAATTCCTTAAAATAAGTTTCATTTAAAGACCTAACAATCTTTATTGCTTTTTCATTGTAACTATTTTCCTAATTAAACGTATAATATTAATTATAAATTATATGCCTATAGACCGCAACATCATGGCATCATGGCGTAAACAAGTATATCCAGCCAAATCTTCAACGTCAAAAAATTTACATCTAATGATCTGTCTTAAGTTATTAAGTAATACCGCAACCGTGCACTTACATATTTCCTAGATCCATTTAATAACTGTGTCTCCAATAAACTTAGACATTCCTTGATGAATTTTGGCATTCTATAGATTTTTTAGAAATGTTATACATTTTAATAACATGTTTCGGTTATATATATATATATATATATATATATATATATATATATATATATATATATATATATCATATATATAACAAGTTATAATGTCGTCCAGACCGAATTTCGGGCCACGGTGTCTTGCCTTAACGGAGGCTAGCCATCGGCGCAAGACAGGATTATAGTGCCCAAGTGTATGCGCAGCACAGGTGCACTCTCTATTCCCTCACCTCATAATCATGGACGGTAAACCGACACGACCGGAGAGAGATCAGGCGTAGGACCAACGGCTTTACGTGCTTTCCGAGGCACGGGGGTGAGACACCGCCAACTTCCTGACTCCGGGCACCTACTGAGAATTTCTTAACAGAAAAACTCAATAATTGATTAATGATTTCTTATATTTACGCGAACACTACACATTGAAATAATACTAATTTTTACGGAATTTATCGCGTATATTTAACTTTTTTACCCGACGTTTCGAGAGCTTTACAGCACCCATGGTCACGGGAAGGACTGAGATGTTCAACGTCCAGCTGTCATAGTTAACCGCGGTTACCATAGATTAAAATTTAACTTTTGTTCCGATCTACACAGTATGAACTTATGGTATCATGGAGTCTTGCAGTTGTATGCTTGGGTTGGGATTTAATTTTATTTATTATAGGATCCCAAGCAGATGGTAGCACCCAGCCATCTTCTCTATTGAAATTAGGATGTTTTTTGATTTCAATAGCCTCGCGAATCATCCTTGGAAGGAATCGGTGTTCTTTAGCGAGGATTTGTGGTCTATCAAATCTGATGTAGTGACGGGGGGCGATCCTGTACATGTTCACAGACTGCAGACTTCCCGGAGCGTCGATTCTTCACATCAGCTATATGTTCTTTGACGCGGGTTTTAATTGATCTTTTAGTTTGTCCTATGTAGGAGAGACCACATTCACAATCAAGCTTGTACACTCCTGCATCTTGCAGAGGGACGTTACACTTGACTGATGGTAAAAACTGACCAATCTTCTTCGGCGGCTTGAAGTATGTTTTGATGGAAGCGCGCTTCAAGATGTAGCCAATCTTGTCAGTGACTCCTCTAACATATGGCAGTACAGCAGGTACACGCTCGACTGTGGCCGGCTTCACTCGTTCTCTGTGACGTAGGCGCGGGACCCGAAGCTTGTTGTCATGCAAAACTTGCTTGACATGTTGGAGCTTGGCAGCCAGGTGTTTACTGTCACAGATCCCTCGTGCTCTCTGAAACAAAGATTTACCCACGGTAGCTAACTGTGAAGGATGGTGGTGAGAATCACCGTTTAAATATCTATCTGTATGGGTCTTTTTTCTATACACAGTATGGCTCAAGGTGTTATCAGGATTCCGAATTACTAACACATCTAGAAAAGCTAAGGAATTGTTTGCCTCTAACTCCATTGTGAACTGAATTTTAGTATTTATAGAGTTAAGATGGTCTAAAAATGCAGATACTTTATCTAAAGGTAGAATTGTGAAAGTGTCGTCTACGTACCGCTTGTAGAATCTTGGATTTATGGGAGAAGTAAGCAGGGCTTTCTCCTCAAAGTCTTCCATGAATATGTCGGCGACAATGGGAGATACAGGTGAGCCCATCGCCACACCATCTACTTACTTGTAGAACTCCTCCTTCCACAATAGGTAGCCAGATGTAAGGCAGTGTCTGAGTAATACTGCATATTCTACGGGCATGTTGTTTTCTTCCAGCCTTCTAGTTACAATTGAGATGCAGTTTTCAACAGGTAAGCATGTAAACAATGACTGCACATCAAAACTGACCATAGTTTCATTGTCTGCCAGACGTAGGTCTTTAATCTCGCTGACAAAATGGTAAGAATCCTTTATGTGTGCTCTTGTATGTCCCCTGAGCGGTGAGAGTATTTTCGCTAAGTGTTGAGCCAATCTGTAAGTTGGTGAATCGATTTGGCTCACTATGGGGCGTAATGGAGCATTGGGCTTGTGTATTTTTGGTAACCCATACAACTTTGGTGATTTGGCGCACGTAGGTATTATCCATTTTACGTCCAGATACGTCAGATTATAATTCTAAAATACAAGAACTATTGTCGGATGTAAGTACTTATAAAAAAGGTTAAAAACGACCCAACAAACAGCACACTAAAAACAACTAGTGACCTCATAAAGAAACACTCCGAAAAATTAAATCTGGACGTAAAATGGATAATACCTACGTGCGCCAAATCACCAAAGTTGTATGGGTTACCAAAAATACACAAGCCCAATGCTCCATTACGCCCCATAGTGAGCCAAATCGATTCACCAACTTACAGATTGGCTCAACACTTAGCGAAAATACTCTCACCGCTCAGGGGACATACAAGAGCACACATAAAGGATTCTTACCATTTTGTCAGCGAGATTAAAGACCTACGTCTGGCAGACAATGAAACTATGGTCAGTTTTGATGTGCAGTCATTGTTTACATGCTTACCTGTTGAAGACTGCATCTCAATTGTAACTAGAAGGCTGGAAGAAAACAACATGCCCGTAGAATTGCAGTATTACTCAGACACTGCCTTACATCTGGCTACCTATTGTGGAAGGAGGAGTTCTACAAGCAAGTAGATGGTGTGGCGATGGGCTCACCTGTATCTCCCATTGTCGCCGACATATTCATGGAAGACTTTGAGGAGAAAGCCCTGCTTACTTCTCCCATAAATCCAAGATTCTACAAGCGGTACGTAGACGACACTTTCACAATTCTACCTTTAGATAAAGTATCTGCATTTTTAGACCATCTTAACTCTATAAATACTAAAATTCAGTTCACAATGGAGTTAGAGGCAAACAATTCCTTAGCTTTTCTAGATGTGTTAGTAATTCGGAATCCTGATAACACCTTGAGCCATACTGTGTATAGAAAAAAGACCCATACAGATAGATATTTAAACGGTGATTCTCACCACCATCCTTCACAGTTAGCTACCGTGGGTAAATCTTTGTTTCAGAGAGCACGAGGGATCTGTGACAGTAAACACCTGGCTGCCGAGCTCCAACATGTCAAGCAAGTTTTGCATGACAACAAGCTTCGGGTCCCGCGCCTACGTCACAGAGAACGAGTGAAGCCGGCCACAGTCGAGCGTGTACCTGCTGTACTGCCATATGTTAGAGGAGTCACTGACAAGATTGGCTACATCTTGAAGCGCGCTTCCATCAAAACATACTTCAAGCCACCGAAGAAGATTGGTCAGTTTTTACCATCAGTCAAGTGTAACGTCCCTCTGCAAGATGCAGGAGTATACAAGCTTGATTGTGAATGTGGTCTCTCCTACATAGGACAAACTAAAAGATCAATTAAAACCCGCGTCAAAGAACATATAGCTGATGTGAAGAATCGACGCTCCGGGAAGTCTGCAGTCTGTGAACATGTACAGGATCGCCCCCGTCACTACATCAGATTTGATAGACCACAAATCCTCGCTAAAGAACACCGATTCCTTCCAAGGATGATTCGCGAGGCTATTGAAATCAAAAAACATCCTAATTTCAATAGAGAAGATGGCTGGGTGCTACCATCTGCTTGGGATCCTATAATAAATAAAATTAAATCCCAACCCAAGCATACAACTGCAAGACTCCATGATACCATAAGTTCATACTGTGTAGATCGGAACAAAAGTTAAATTTTAATCTATGGTAACCGCGGTTAACTATGACAGCTGGACGTTGAACATCTCAGTCCTTCCCGTGACCATGGGTGCTGTAAAGCTCTCGAAACGTCGGGTAAAAAAGTTAAATATACGCGATAAATTCCGTAAAAATTAGTATTATTTCAATAATTGATTTTTTGACCCGACCCGGGATTCGAACCCAGTACCTCATGATTAGCAGTTGCATTACTACAACCACTAGACCAACGAGGCAGTTATCATCATCATTACAGCCCTTCACAAGTCCACTGCTGAACATAGGCCTCCCCCAAGTAATGCCACAAAGCACGGTCCTGAGCCACCTGCATCCATCGACTTCCTGCATGTCTTACCAGGTCGTCACTCCATCTAGTGGGGGGTCGCCCTACACTACGCCTACCGGTACGAGGCTGCCACTCGAGAACCTTTCTTCCCCATCGGTTATCGGTTCTTCGAGCTATATGGCCGGCCCATTGCCACTTCAGCTTACTAATCCGTTGGGCTATGTCGGTCACTCTGGTTTTACTGCGGATATCCTCATTTCTGAGTCTATCACGCAGAGAAACTCCGAGCATAGCCCTCTCCATAGCTCGCTGAGCGACCTTAAGCGTCCTCATACGGCCAGCAGTGAAGGACCACGTCTCAGATCCGTAAGTCATCACTGGCAACACGCACTGGTTGTACAATCTAGTTTTTAGAGATTGAGGTATACCTGACGAAAAGATATGCCGTAATTTCCCGAACGCTGCCCAGCCGAGTTGAATCCGTCGATTGACCTCTCGGTCGAAGTTGGACTTACCTAGTCGGACTATTTGTCCCAGGTAAACGTATTCGTCAACAACTTCGAGCATAGTGCTCCCAACAACTACCGGCATAGGTGTGACATGGACATTGAACATGATCTTTGTTTTGTCCATGTTCATCTTAAGACCTATCCGTTGGGAGGCACTATTGAGGTCATTGAGCATAGTGCTTAAGTCCTCCAGCGATTCTGCCATAAGGACTATATCGTCGGCAAATCGAAGGTGAGTGATGTACTCGCCATTGATGTCAATACCGTATCCTTTCCAGTCCAGTAGCTTGAAAACGTCTTCCAATGCAGCGGTGAAGAGTTTCGGGGATATAACGTCACCCTGTCTTACACCTCTCTGCAGTTGGATAGGTTTCGAGCTCTGGTTCTGTACTCGGATAGCCATCGTAGCCCTACTGTACAAACACTTCAGCACTTCGATATACCGACAGTCAACTTGGCACCGCTGAAGGGACTGTAGCACCGCCCAAATTTCGACGGAATCAAAGGCTTTCTCATAGTCCACATACGCCAGGCAAAGTGGCAGATTGTACTCTTCAGTCTTCTGTACAATCTGCCGCAGGGTATGTATGTGGTCTATGGTACTGAAGCCTTTTCGGAAACCGGCTTGTTCGGGAGGCTGGAAGTCGTCAAGTCTGCGTGCGAGACGATTCGTAATGACTCTCGAAAACAGCACGTAGACGCGGCTCAGAAGGGAAATCGGTCTGTAGTTCTTTAAGAGAGCGTTGTCGCCTTTCTTAAAGAACAAGACCACCGCACTTCTGCTCCACGCCTCTGGAGTAGTGCCACCATGGAGGACGGAATTGAAGAGCTTCTGAAGGACTTCAAGTACCGGTGTTCCACCCGCTTTCAGAAGCTCCGCTGTAATTCCATCCTCGCCTGGGGCCCTGCCGTTTTTAAGGTGCTGGAGAGCCATTCTAATCTCGCTTAGACTGACGTCCGGGATATCATCGGAATAGTGTCGGATAAGACTTGCTCTTGGATCGTTACTCACACTTGCGTGTGGCTCCAACGATGATGTGTACAGCTGCCCATAGAACCTCTCAATCTCACTCAAAATCTCAGGTGTCCCGGAAACGATGTTGCCACACTCAGTCTTCAGCCTTGACAGTTGGCTCTTTCTGGCAGACAGATCTCTGGCAAAGACTTTGGAGCCCTGGTTCCGCTCGATCGCTTCTTTAATACGAGAAGTATTAAAGTTGCGTAAGTCTCGCCGTATGCATTTGGAGATCTGTCTGTTCAGTTGCCTGTATGCTGTCAAATCTGTTGACGATTGCAGCCTCATCTCCCGTCTAACAGCCATGAGATTAAGAGTGTGATCGGAGAGTTTTTGTGTTCTTCTGCGGCGGGTCTTGCAGAACTTAGCTCCGACCGCATGGACAGTTTCCACGAGCTTGTCGTTCATATCGTCCACTGCATTGCAATCTTCTAGGCACTGGAAGCGGTTACGTAACTCGAGCTGAAAGGTTTCGGGATTCTGGATTAGAGCACGAGGGGGACGGAGCGTTGACTTCATTAGACGAGACCTCTCCAACTTAACGTTTAGGTTCAGTGTGCCTCTAACCATTCGGTGATCGCTGCCAGTTTTCACCCTTGCGATCACTGAGACATCACTGAACAGTTGGCGTCTGGTCGTCATAATGAAGTCAATCTCATTTTTTGTCGAACCGTCGGGGCTCGACCAGGTCCACTTCCTGTGGGGCCGCTTCTGGAAGAAAGAGTTCATCATAAAGAGTCCCTCTTTCTCCATAAAGTCGGCCAGCTGCTGGCCCCTTCGGTTCCGTTGCCCTACTCCAAATTTCCCTACCTTCAGCTCACCGCTTTCTCTTGTGCCCAGTTTTGCGTTGAAGTCTCCCATCAACACCGTGTAGTAGGTTTTGGAGGAATGTATGGCTCTGGAAATATCCTCATACATTTCCTCCACCTCCTCATCGGGATGTGCCGAGGTTGGTGCGTAAACCTGAATGACCTTCAGCGAATACCGTTTGGTGATTCTGAGTATCAGGTACGCGACCCTCGTCGACACACTCCCAATCTTTACAACGTTGTTGACGAGAGATTTGTGGACGATAAATCCGACACCTCCTTGGGACAGATGGTCGCCCTCCCGGTGATAGAACAAGTTGCCGGACTCGAGGATTGCCGTGTCCTCCCCCTCTCTTCGGACCTCGGATAATCCAATAATATGCCAGCGCAACTTGTCTACCTCTTCTTCCAGCTCCAGTATCTTCTCGTCAGTCCTCAGGGTGCGTGCGTTATATGTTGCCAGGTCGAGTCGTCGTAGGTGGCAACCGAACCTCCACCGGAGATTCTTAGCACCCCCTGCCCCGCCGTTACCATGGTCGCCACCGTAGCCAGGAATAGCGGGGCCGCCGGGGACTGGGGGCCGTCTGTTTGTGTATTTATTCATTGGGGGGTATTTGCCATAGTTGCCACGCTTGGCGAGCGGGTTGGCAACCGCAGTTTTTTATTACGTCACAGTTGTCATCAGGAAGACGCTGCTGCCCATCTCCTGCCTGTCTCCCTCTGTCGCCTCTTACGACACCCACGGGAAGATATGGGGTAGTGGATATTCTTAACCGCCACTACACGGCAGTTATATAATAAGTTAATAAGTACCTAATACCTAATCCTATAATATGTGTTTATCCTAGTATTTAAATAATATTGTATACCTAGTAAGTATATGCACTATAAGCAAGTCAGTATCCGAAATGATTTCAAACGACATGACGTCCGTGGTGGTCTGAAACAGCATTTTAGTAGTACGATGCATTGTGGTTTAGTTTATAGCCGCTCCTAAATATCGACCGGGAAGTAGTCCCCGGCTTTCACACAGGGTTGCCAAAAAATTTGGTACAAAATTTCTTTTTATTATATCGTAATGTTGATCCAATATGAAGTTAACTTTGCATCGTTATTAGCCCTTAATTCTTAGATATATAACCTCTTTTTAGTCAAAAATGGATATTCCAGGCCAGCAAATTAAAACAAATAATAAGTTTTAAATGTCAGATAAATACTGTGTGAGATATTATTTGTAGAACAAATGATACGTGAAATATCAGTACTTTTAAAATAATTATTTAGGATTTACATATTCGATTCGCTAAACTCTTTTGTTTTTAATGGTGACTAGATGATTCCTAAAGAATATCCATAAATAAATCCGGCATTTCAGTAGTAGTCAGACCTGTTTTTAATAAATTTATAATATTAATTAATTAAAAAAATATAATAGTTATAATATTAATTAAATAATTTTGTTTAAAGTATTCAAACCAAGAAAGGTTGCCAGGATTTTGAATTTTGTCTGGCAGCCCTTTCAAAGTCGTAAAATCCGCGCCATCGAAACATTTCCGCGACCGACACCACAGCTTACTTTCGTTGCATTTAAACGAACAAACGATTTACCAGAAAAAGCTATTCGACAACGCCGTAGTATATATTCTCAGTACGACTTTGCGGCAAGCGAAGAAGCGTAAACTAGATCTTGAAACTGCTACGACTAAAGAACTAAACGCTTTCATTAATAATTACAACATAAACATTAATAAAAATATTGACATTTTCTCATTTAAGCTAATTAATTTCGTCCATAGTAAAGTAGCTCTTAATGATTTCTTACAACATGTAACATGTTCACAGACTGCGACGCTCCGGGAAGTCTGCAGTCTGTGAACATGTTCAAGATCGTCCCTACCATTACATTCGATTTGATAAGCCACAAATTCTCGCAAAAGAACACCGATTCCTACCAAGAATGATACGCGAGGCTATTGAAATTAAAAAACATCCAAATTTCAATAGAGAAGATGGATGGGTGCTGCCACCTGCTTGGGATCCTATAATTAACAAGATTAACCCACCAAGCATACCACTGCAAACTTCACATACTATACTCGTCCGACAAAAAAATCAAAAACTAATAGCCGGATAACTATGACATTGGGACGTCAAACATCTCAGTCCCCCCCGTGACCATGGGTGCTGTAAAGCACCCGAAACGTCGGGAATTAAAAATAAGTAAAAGTAATGAAATAAACGCAATAAAATCCGTAAATTTAGTTTTATTAAAAGTAGCTCTTTTTTTGGAATTGTTGATAATTTAATTAATATTAAGGCACGAAGACCCTTAATGTAAGATGTTATTGTATTTTGAGATTATTTATAAAAGTCTTTTATTCTTGTGATATGAAAAGTAAATCTACTTGTTAAACTCTCATCATCATCGTCATCATTACAGACCTTCACAAGTCCAATACTGAACATAGCCCTCCCCCAAAGAATGCCACAGAGCACGGTTCTGAGCCAGCTTCATCGATCGACTTCCTGCATGTTTTACCAGGTCGTCACTAAATCTAGTGGGGGTCGGCCAACACTTCGCCTATCGGCACGAGGCTGCCACTCAAGAACCTTTTTTCCCATCGGTTGCTTCAGCTTACTAATGGTATCCGATGATAATCCGATGGACTATGTCGATCCCGCTGGTTCTACTGCGGATATCCTCATTTCTAACTTTATCACTCAAAAAAACCTCAAGCATACCCATCTCCACAGCTCGTTGAGCGACCTTGGGCTTGCTCTACCACGTCTCAGATCTATAAGTCATCACTGACAACACGCACTGATCAGTCTCGTTCTCAAGTTTTGAGGTATAGCTGACGAGAAGATGTGTCGTAATTTCCCGATAAATATTTACTTAGGTAATCCCCTCTATCATTTATTCAGTTGATATTATTTCGATTAACATTCATACTTATCATGTTGTGGTTTATCAGAATATAATAATTAGAAACGCAGTTTTAGTACTTTATTAAAGATTTGAATAGCTTTTATTCAGAATTATAAAAATCTAATATTTATCTGTATGATATGTTAATTTCTAGTTTATTTTTTATCATGGCTTTTAATATTGTATATATTTGAATGTTATGTAAAAAAATATTGAATTATTTGAAATCAATACGACACCATGTATAACGAATAGGCCTGGCTTATAAGAAAGAGCAAGCAACATCATTTTATTTTGCAGGCTATCGACCTTCGCCTAGTGAAAAGTTATTTATCAAACAAAACTAAAACAAAACCAAATTTTTACAATCACCAAATGTCTGTAACTCAACTACTAATTGTATTAGAGTTATTTTTGTATTCGACAAAAATACGCTGTACATATAGAATTAGTAGTATCACAATATTACTCACTAAACCTACGAGCTGAAATACGATAATGCATGTTCTTACTAACATTTACAGAATTCTACAAATTTAATGTTAAATTAAGTATATCAAGTAGGTGTGAAATGACTATTAGCTGGAGACGGGCTCGCTTGTCTTCGTCCTCAGATGTGACATGTGATACGTATGATTGTATTGCAAAGCTGACTGAAGGTACGTGGTAGAGCCATGCTGCAGTTATGGTTGCAGCACGGATGGGTCGGCTCGACCGGGAAGGACCACGCTCTCACAGTATACCAGCGTAAAATAGCAGGTTAATGCTGCTGTGTTTCGTATAGTGAGTGTAGAGAACTGGAGACCCTTTTACTGGGTTTTGATCATTAATCAACAAAATATGTAAATGTCTATGGACCACAGCATCCACTAACCGTCAGATAGACTGTGTGCACGTTTATTAACCTTACATTATTTATAAAAAAATATATTTTTTAATTTACGTTTCGTTCTTGTCTTCTTTATTTGTTTTCCAATTACGAGTAAAACGAGATGACTAACTTATTATTTTTGCTTCATTTATCCTATTCAATAATATTAGAAGTTAGCAGTATAGGGAAGAGCTACATGGTCGCTGTCGCAAGATAGCCTAGTTTAACGGACACATCTTGAACAGAACGCATCCACTTATTTGGTAGTCTATTAGTGTGCTGTACTTAATACGTGATGTTTAAAAGTTTCAAGGGAGCAAAGTCGCATCATTATCAACTAATGAATTTACAATGTAACTACTGTAATTGTTTATTAAAAAATCTTAAGATTACTCGGCGTTTGTTATAATATACCTACCTGGTCTACGTTATTATTTTTTTTAAAGATCATTTAAATTTAGAAAGCGAAAACGTTTAACAAACTACATCTTATTAATATATTCTTCTTTTTTTTCTTCACCAGTCCGTTAAAATCTTAGGTTAAAATCCACTGCGGCATATGGGCATGTACCGTTGTAAGAGGATTTACTTAGCCTAAGATAAATAAACATAATCTATACATATAAATAAAATTAAAGTGTCTGTTTATAATATTAAAATAACTGATTTATATAAGTTCATGGGTTTATTTGCATTCTACTAAGATATAAATGACCATTTATAGAATTATCTGTCAGTCTGTCCAGACTATTCTTCGCAATAGCTAAAAAGATTGGAATGGCACACAAACAGAACTTCAAGACAGGCTTATATTCTATGCGAAAAACTTTTAACAAAACGTTTTAACGTGTCTTTTCCGGTACTCCTACTCCCTAGGCGTAGTCCCGAACTCATGGAAGACAGCTTTGGTGCACCCGATCCCTAAAAAAGGCGACTGCTCAGATCCGTCAAACTACAGGCCTATCGATATCACCTCCTTGTCCTCCAAGATAATGAAAACAATTATTAACTGCCTCAATTATTAACTGATTCTTTTTTGAAAAAAAAAAAAACGAAAATTGGATAAAATAAATGGATCTTTGATTACCTTAAATCGAAATAACGCCCCGATAATAGATTTTACCCAAGCAAAGCCGGGCGAGTTGCTAGTTTTTAATAAGGTCATTGCAATTTAGAAATGTTCAACAGTAGCCTAATGGCAGGGTGTGGACCGCGAACTCAAAAGGTCGTGAGTTCGAATCCACCATTCGACTACGGTCGTGAACCACTCCTAACACATAAGCATTTTAAGCTTACCAGGAGTGGTTAAGGGGAATATTAGTAATGTTGATAGCATTGCTAATATGTACCCAAATAAAAAAACCTGTTTATATCATATATGTTATGTTGTATGTTAGCATCACGAGTATTCTTCGTTTATTTTTCTTCCTCATAAGCCGGTGAAATTCCACTAATGAATATGGTCTTCTAATTTTGCAAGAAGGATTTGCCTTTGTTGTCACACTTGGCAATGACATTGGCATTACCGCTAAAATTGTTATAACGGCATTAATCTAAAATTACAGCGTCTTAAATATTGTTTTTAAATAACCTTTGCAATCGTATGTACTGGCAATAATTATTTCTTATCATATTTACGCAAATACTTATCATGTTGAAAACGTGATAAAAAAACAATACATACGTAAAGTAAAGGTAGGTAGTAGTAGTATAGGGTATAGTTGTAGCACGAATGGGTCGGGTCAACCGCGAAAGGACCACGCTCTCACAGAATACCACCTTAAAATAGCAGCATAAGGCTGCTGTGTTTTGTACGGTGGATGTAGAGAACCGGAGACCCTATCTGCTGGAAACGAGGCATTCTATCTGAGTCCTCACGAGTGAAGACGTATCTCCACTTGATTCGTAATCGAGGATAGATGTAGATGTCTACGGGCCACAGCAACCACTTACCATCAGGTGGACTGTGTGCTCTTTTGTCACGTTTATCCTAAAAAATAGTTTTAACCAATATACAGACAAAATTCATACTTCTTAATTATTTTTACAGCCCTTCCAGTAGGCCTCCCAAAAACTACAAAACATCTTGTTGACCTGAATGAAGCATTTGCGTAATGTAATTGTTTGATATGAATTAATTTCCGAATGAAAAAGTATTATGTTGTAATATTTACCCACGAAAGAAAAATCTTTGTTACTTGTCACTTGATAATCTAAAATACATAGATTTATATATTTATTGATGTATAGATAGCACAGGGCTCGCTTTCCATTGTATCTAGGGCAGAATGACAAGAGGCGATCGCTAAGTGAAATTAAACACGGCACGGTGACGCCGCGGAAATGCATCGGAGCTCAATATCGATGACACGGTAGCCCCGGACCGTCAGCGCCGCCCTATCGCTTAGTAGATTTGTTTACGTATTTAATATACTGCCTACTACTACAACAAACTCTGTGTATATTTTTCTTCGGATCAACTTTCGTTATTTTTTTTTATACAACAGCTAAGAGTCACGAACGAGCACACAATCTATCTAATAGTAAGTGTATAAAGTGTAAATCTAATAGTAAAGTGTAAGTAATTAGACTGTGGTCCATATACATCTGAATTTTGTTAAAAGTTAAAATGCAGATGCAGATGATTTAGTCACTCCGAGGGCTAAGATAGAATACAAAAATACCAATAATATGTGTCCTCGTCACTGACCATACGAAACACAGTTGGTCCTTGCCGATCAGAACGAACCAGTCGTGTTGCTGTCATCAGCTGCAATGTGGTAAACATTCCGTTTGCTTACTTATATATTCACTAATTGTGTATTAATTAAGAAAATTAGTCAGGGTAGACTGGTAGAGAAAGTCTAATGCATTAAGCCAGCCCTTTGTAACCTAAAGTTGAAGGTGTTTGCAATAAAAGTTAAAATTTAAAGTTGCAGCCTTAAACCCCCTCTCATTTCTGAGAGGGTTTTAGGGCAAGGAAATTTCCGCCGCTCTGCCCCAATACGTGTTGGAAGACTTCACATGTCTTTGAAATATTTTTTTTTCTTATTTCTCAGACATGCACGTTTCCTCACGATATTTTCCATCACCGCCGAGCACGTGGTAAATCTGGGTTCGATCCCCCGCCGATACCAATGAAATTGTTGATTGCAATTGAAGTCTGCAATAAAGCATGAATAAGTATAAAAGATGGTTTTGTTGCCTTTTGGCATTCTATGTCAACCCATCTACTACGTATACGTATACCAAGTATATAGCTGAATTATTTATTTATTTATACTCATCGACATTCGAGTAGGATGTGCAGATTCTGATATTAATGGCTCACTTTCTGCTTCTGAATGTTGTATGACCTGAGCAAGAGATGAAAGCATAGATAACGCCCATATCAATAAAAAACGTCTCTACAGTAAATCTGTCATGGCACTTGAGCTACTAGGTGGGGAGGTTTATTGTTATTACCACCCTTCATACACAAAAACAATCTTTTGACTGACAGTTAGAAGCAAACAATAGTAAATTAGTTGTCCCGCTGAGTATTGCCTGTCTCTTGTTTAAGTGAAATGCCATTGTTAATTCCAACGCAGGAAAACTCTGGTTACATCGAAATCGAAATTAACATACTATACAAGCATGAATTCTCTAAGTAATTAATTTTAGATGACTGTTTTGCTGTTAAAAAAACAAGGAAAGGTAACAAATGGAGGAGACTAAAATGAAGTAGTATCAAAATTTAGCATCCGGTGGCGATGTAAGGATATCCACTGCTCCATACTCCATATCATCCCGTGGGTGTCGTAAGAGTGAAACGAATCGGGAGATGGGCAGCAGCCACGCTCCAAGCGTGCCCATATATATATATATATATATATATATATATATATATATATATATATATATATATATATATATATATAGCTTATATATAATCTGAATAACAGCGTAAAATAGCAGCTTAACAATGCTGTGGTTCTTACGGTGAGTGTAGAGATCTGGAGACCCTTTTTTTACTGGAAACGAGGCATTCCATCTTAGTCCTCAGGGGTGACAACGCTTCCACGTTTTGATTCTTAATCGAGGATGTCTATGGATCACAGCATCCAATTACCATAAGGTGGACTGTGTGCTCGTTTGTCACCCTTATTCTATTTTTAAAAATCTATGGGTGAGGCCAAATTCAGAAACCAAAGTTTTGTCTAAATACGCTTACATAAAAATCTTAAATCTGTAGATTTTATGAAGTTTATAATATAGCAATAAGTTTTACTATACATCGTCCGCAAAAAAAAAATTCTCTTCATCTCGTAAATTTTATGTTCTCTCATTTTCTAACAGTCAAAACTGTAACTGTACTGGATCAATGTCTGCTGTTATAAAATAAACAGACTATCGTTGCCAAATTGTGTAATAAAACTACGTAAGCACGCAAACGGCGTGTAGTTGTAACGTAAAATACGTTTAAACCAAAACAATAGTACCGTATAAAAATATAAAGATAAAAATTTCGTACACAAATACGACTGCGTAAAAAAATAATCAATTATATGTACTTAGGTATATCTGTTATTACTACGTGAAAATAAAACAAACAACTATTCAAATATAAACATTCTTGCGTGAGTTTCTTGGGCAATGTCGCATAGTTTTCGTAGCCCCTTCGCAACATTCGTAAACATCGATAAATTGAATGAGCTAGGAAAAACGCTTAGCAACTCCAAATATTCGTTTGCAAAATAAGAATAAAGTCATGCTGCAGTACAACGATGTACAAGAAATTTCTGTGAATGTAAACATACCTACGTAAAATATTACATTTAAAATGTAATATTACGTCACATCACATTTTTGCATATCACGACCAAGTTTAAAATCATAACCAATTATTAAATAATTAATAGAAGAGTTTAGATTGCCTAGTTGGTACGAGTTATGTTTCCATTAGGCTATGCCGAAAATTAAGTGTTTAAAAAGTGTACCTACTTTTTAGTACTACTTACTACGTACTACTTTTTACAATAATAAAATAATGTATATTTTAAAATTAGTATTTTGCTATACTCGTAACATATAAATGCACTTTTATGTTATCTAATTTAAAACAATAGCGTTAGGTTCGTTAAAACTATTTCATTTATGTTCAAAGAAATGACCTTTTTTGTCAGATCACAAATAAATAAAGATACGAGCATGAGTCTTTATGTCGTTAAAAATAAAGTTCGTTTCAAGACAACTTACACATTTCTATCATTTTCTGCCAGCTACTACTATAAGCTTGATCATATCGCATATACGACAATATGGTAATGATAGAGATTGACTAATACGGCCACATAATGAAATGTGTAATTAAGAATGCCTCCTGAACTCAGGTAATATGACGTGATGTTATGAGAAATGTGATGTCATAACAGGATAATTATTTAAGTTGTTATATTAAACAAACAGTAAAGCTAATCGAGTATAATCTTATTCCCAGTATGCCAAAGAATACAACTTTAAATTAAATATTTAACACAACATTGGTAGGAGCATTGTGTTTAAACGCTAATAGCATTTATCTTTTCAACAAATTGCAATGGATACAAGATAAATTGCTTTTATCTCAATCGATTACCAAGAACCTCCAAAAAGACAACTTTACACAAAACAAAATTAAAACTTGTTTCTACCTGCTGCCCTACCTGTAAAAGTTTGTATAAAAATATACGAGTATCATAAGCACCTCCAAATAACCGTAAGTAGAGGATATTCTTTTAAAATAAATCCTTGCCTTTTATTTCAATTTACTTAAAAAGTTATTATCTTACAGTTTTATCCACTTTATTTAATTAACTTAAAACAAGTTACAGAATACGAAGGGTAATATAACGTCATAGTTAAAAGCTGCAGAGACAAAACGGGACTTGAGAGTATTTTTACTAATCGTCTATCGAGCTATTATTATTATTGTACTTTCGATCATCTATTTAGGTGCATACAATCCGGCACGCGTCCAATAAAACTATGCGCTTGCTCCCGATACATGCACAGTGTTGCAGAAAATGGGGCATGTATAGAGCTGCCCATACTTTTAAAAGTTCAGGGATAATCTATATATACATAATCATTATGGGGCCGTACCAATTATGGAGATAGTTTTCTGTAATCAAGTTACTTAGCAGGCGGATTAGGGACCGTAGTACCGCACCCTATGTTTTGTCGCTGTTCTACATCGCAGATTTGGCTACTTGACATCTGGTATTTCAGATATTGCTATTTACTGATGTGAAAAGCATAGTTTAAGCTTTCATTATCAGCATTTGTTTACAATAATGCGGGGAAGAAAGGTTCTGGGGAAAAACGTACGAGTGGCAACCTCTTACCGGTAAGCAAATTGTAGAGCGGCCCACCACTAGATGGTGTGACGATCAGATAAGACCATGCTTCTGGACATTCCTCTTAGGAGACCTTAGTTCGGCATTCGACGTGTGATGATATGTAATAACGGTCATGATGAACAATAACTTATACTGTATAATGGCGGTGTAAGAGAGATCATCATCATTAGTCATTTCGTCCCATGGATTTCGCAAGAGGTGACTTTAAGACATGCCAGAAAGATTTTTAGACTTGCAACAGAAAAATAAATATGTATAAGTATGGCGAAATGCGATCGCCAATTCGCCTGCCAAGCGAGATGGCTAAGACAAAATCTTAGGAGAAATGAGAAAGACACGTGTTCATCAGTGGTCTTTTATAACCTGCTGGAGAAGAAGAAGGGAAAGCAATGATGGACATAAACCTCGCACGCTACTCTGACCATCAATCTACACGGCTGACGTGCCAGAATATTTGTTATGAAACAAGTAACCAATGTTATTTGTATATGCTTCAATGTATGTGTTACGGCTTGCATTTCCCCAGATTTTGTTCAATTATTCTTTTTTTAATTATTGGTTTATGATTTCTACTACGTAGCTGTAAATGGCGATTTCATTTTAAATACAATTTTATGTTTTAAAGACTGCTTAAAATTAAGTAGCATTGGAATATTTGGGCATAAGACTAACTGTTATTAAAATTCTTCCACAATTAACAAAGTAAAAATGATTATTCAGTTAAAAAAAACGAAAGACATTTTTCTAAAATTATATTTGGTAATAGAAATAAACTTCGGTATTTATTTATCCTAAAATAGAAAAACGTTAATGGAGACCCTATTATGATGACTACAAAAATCACTAAAATAACTGACGCAAACGTTTCCACTTATTTAAGGATGAATCGTTTACCTACACATATTTGGTAATAGAGATCAGAGAAAATCAAACTTTATCTAGTGTAACAATGAGCAATTTCTATGAAGGGATCCTTTGAAAAAATGTAAAAGGTCACATATACAAAAATGTTACGATAAAAGTAAAATTGCTGATATTTAATACTAAGCATACCCATTCTACTTTACATCACTGCTTTTATATTTGCCCTTTTATAAAATGGCAGCCATTATGAAAACGATATTCTACAAGCGAAGGTATAAGTGACCTGAAAGGTAATTTAAGTAAATATTGATACTGATTTACACTTTTTAACCTTTTGCTCCTATATGTTATATGAAATTAATAAGAAAGAATAAATAAATAAAACATTACGCCCCTCATACAACAATATCCGTATATAAGAATAGATGGTCTCGAAATAAGTTTTTCAAATAAGCTATAAATAGAGGATTATGTAATATCAGTTACTATTGTTAATTTATATTGAATATTAACCTCTAGATGCTATTTAAATATGGTTTCTGTTTAAAATAAAAATAACAACTTTACAAAAGTACCTAATTATTTGAAAACGTGTATAAGTATCACACTCCAAGTTATGGTTGAGCGGATGAATGTTGTAAAATTCAACGACTCCAAATATCAAAAGCAACCACAAGGAAGTAAGGAAGTAATCTTCCTTGGGAAGATGCAGCGGGACTTCCTCTGCAATCTCAATTAATTAATTAATCTCAATGCATATGCGTTCGTGCGTAGAGTATTGCTGCCATATATGAATTAGTGCCGCAAAATTCCGCTTTGCAGTTTCTGATTCAATCGAAAGGCGTGCTTCATTAGTGACCGCAGTTTGATTAAAGCCAATCTTACCAGCCTTGAGTACAGGTTCGAAGTGGCCAGACTTTTGATGTACTACCGGATATGTTTCGGAACTGCATAACTTTATGCCTCCCTCTCCTTTCCATCATCGGACAACCAGACGATTCGCCAGTCTCTACCCTTATGTCTTCAACATAGCACGCATTCCAACAAGACATTTTGCTTTGTCGTTCATAATACCGATAGCAAAGGAGTTGTATAATTTGCCAGCATCTGTCTTTTCATCCGATAACAGTGTGACTTCAAGGCAAGACAAGAGGCTTATGTTAAGGGAGGTCAATGCGCTTTACTATATTTGGCTTCATCACAACTTACGTAGTATATTAGTAAAGCAAACAAAGATTTAAAAATCTTTGAAAGCAAACGCTTATATAATGTAAAAAAGCTTGCGTTAAAATTTGTATTAAAATATGTGTAAAAAATAATTATGCAATCAAATTTTGAATTTCCAAAAAACAAGTGCCTTTAGTTTGTTATTTAAATTAAATTAAGAACGCCAAAATGATTGATGCTTTTAATTTGAAGGGCCAGGTGGTGCTCGTTGCCGGCAATACGGAACAAAGCGAGCAGTGTTTCACGAATTGAACAAAGCGGAACAAAGCGGAACAAAGCTCGGTTTGTTCCACTCAATATCCGCATGAAGAATATATAACACTCATTCACAATACTAGTACCAAACACTATAATATATGGCTAAATGAATTTGAAATAAAGGATTATAGTAATAATATCACCTAGAGCGCTAAGCTTTTATTTGACGGTGTTTCTAAATCTACATTTGACTCCATAGCTTAAAAAAATACTCAATACTCGAATCTCGCACGTGTCGATTGTTTTATAATAAAATTATATAAAATAAATTTTTCCGGGTCTGGATTCCAAGGTTGATCCAGGATTATATTTCGCACAATTCAATTACTATTATACTCGTGGGTAATTTTCCGGATCTAGATTCCTGGGTTATTCTGGGTTTGAATCTTGCACTTGTCTATTGCTTCATACCCTACAAGTAATTGTTCTGGGTCTGGATGTTTCCGTCTATGTGCAATTTATTAATGTAAAATACCTCCACGAACCAGGAGAAAATCTTAGTTACTCAATTTTGAAAAAACATAGTAAAAATATATCACCGAATATGAAGACCTGAGTTTGGCCCTATTATGTGATTCTGAAGTCCACTGAGCTTGTGTTAAAAATAAGATACTAAAATAAATTAGAGAAGTAGAGATTACTACAAGTGGTAAAAATAAAAAAAATTGTGCAACCAAATTCAATATAAATAAAATCAGAACATCATCAATGTAGTCGAAGTTAATTGACTTCGACTACATTGATGATGTTCTGATTCACGCATTAATAAGGATAACTCACATAAAAATACAGTTGAATTGAGAACCTCCTCCTTTATTGAAGTTGGCTTAAAACAGAAAAGATAATTACAATTAATAAAGGTTTAGTAATACTTGATAGAACTACAACTGTAATACGCTAGGCCGTTCTTATCGTCCATTTGTTTTAAATCTTAAAGTATTATAAACAAAGAATGATTCTGTTCAATAATATTCCATTACATAACATAAACACTCACGCCTGTCACCCAGAGAGTAGGCAGAGACTACAGACTTCCATTTAGCACGATCCTGACTCGATGACGATGACTGATCTCTCTCGCCTCCTCCACATTCATATACCTACGCATACATGCTCTTCGGTTAAGGGCACTCCTAATTTGGGCCATTTTCAATATATCAACAATTTGGTCGATAAACTTTCAGCTAGGACGTCCCTTTCTGACTCTGCCATTCACTTATGCAACATTTTGCTTTGTCACTCTTTCCTCATTCATTCTTTGTACATGATTATTGATTCGATTATTGTTAAGATACAATAAGTATATTATATCCACAAAAAAGTAAAGTTTACTTATATTTAGACTTATCATATAAAACCTCATAAGCATACTTACATAGCCCTACTTTTATTACCTTCTTACACTTATTTCTAAAGGAACAACCTGTCCTAAAGAAGAACCGCAAAAAATTTACTACTCAATAACAGACGGTCCTTACCTGTAAAAAAGAAAATATTTAATTAATTAAAGTATAAACTGTAACTATTGTTCGAAATAGCTATTCTAGTTTACGCGACTGTCACTGTAAACCCATTTATTTTGCTACACTGACATTTAACAAATACTTCGTAGGGTCAAAGTAATTAAAATTATTGACCCTCTGTCCGTCGCTCTTATCCTGACAATTTATGTTAGGTGACCACTCACAAAAGCTATTGTGTTCCACTTCACGCCAGTCAAAAGCGACTGGGGGAATTTTATACTGGGGAGATTGTTGCTTAATGAGCTCTTTGTTTAGTGGTTTTAACTTTATTTACCAGTTGTTTTGCTGAAATGCTATATTTGTACACATAGATGTGGAGCACTTTAGTTTTTAACATCTGCGGTTTACGTACGCAGTTACTTTAAAATATAATATATGTTTAAAACTGTTTACTTAAATAATTTTACAATTTTCTTAAGTTTACTTTGGAATAAAGCTAATTTTACGAATTTTATCTCGCATAATTTTAACTTATTTTTAATTCCCGACTTATGTGGGTGCTTTTCATGAACCCTTTGTCGCGTCATGCGTACGAATTAAAATGGTTGAAATGTCGGAAATGAACAATAAGTTAAATATTAAACGTTATAAAATGCGTAAAATTAGTTCAACTAATCAGTTCAAACTAAAATTGTTGATATTCTTTAAAATATTGGATTTTCGATATGTCGATTATTATAAATATATCAATATCAGAGTTTTGTATATAAGTTTATTTATCAATATATCGAAAATCCAATATTTGAAAGAAGTGGAATGATCAGCTGAACCGACCATGTGTGGTGTCCATTTAGTTGGTTGGTTTCAGTACAGCCATTCTCTTGCATTATTAATGACATTACTCAATAAACATCTGTGGGTTTTGAATTTGACACGTTTGTAGATATTGCCTACGATCAAGACGATCCTTGTATATTAATAAGCGCAACACACCACGTTTTGTTTTATACTTGGACCGCTATATAGTGATTTATCTGAGTACTTAGACTAAAAAAATTGTTCCCTCTCTATCTCTAACATCATTTATTTCAATTAGTAAAATATCCACTGCAAATTATCGGACTCCCTGAAACAACGTGTTTGCCGTTGCCATGAATAGCAAATTAGATGTGGCATTATCAAATCTTTATTTACAACGCAAAAGTTTTTATATATAAATACACTAAAACCTAAACCACACAAAGGTAGAGTATTTTAAAGTTTACTAATCACCTGGCTTGGTGCTAATGTATGACATATGAAAAGTATATTCACAGTCATTGTATTAATTTCCGAAATTATTCTTTATTTATATTATTGACGGCTCCATACAACTGTGGTTCAGCAATTAGTTGCCGCACTAAGGGCCGCGGGTTCGAATCGCGCAGGGAAGAATGATTTGTATTGCCTACAAATAATTAGGAGGTAAATTTTTTGGAAAAAAAAATGATAATTCCGTGTAGTGGCGGCGCAAGTAATCCACTAGCCTACATTGTCCCGTGGTTGTCGTATGAAGTGACAAGGGAAATGAGCAGCACTATCTTAAGTAGCATAATCATAAAATAACAAAAAAACTGCGGCTGTCAAGTGTCAACTCTCTTGCCAAGCTTGGCAATAGGGTATTTTACCCATTTTAATTTTTTTTTAAAATGAATCCTAGAGTGATAATGAACCACTATAATTTTTATATATTTTTTAAAACCGAATAGTGCCCTAAAAATTACTTTTAATCTATCGTTTTAAATTTTCGCGTGAAAACGCTAGCCGCCATGTTGTTCAACTCGTGAGATCACAGTCGTGATTCTGCCGATTTTGCAAAAGAATAACTTTTACTTTTTAATGGTTAATAGTGAGTTATTAATTATATCATTATTGTGTTGTGCCTGAATGCAAAAATACGAGCATAAGAACGCCGGGAAAGTTATGTATTAAAGTGCCAACTGATTTAAATATGAGAAATACTTTTTTAAAACTGGCAATAAAAGACCCGAAGGCATTGTCTACAAAATCTAAGCTATACTTCTGTGAAGATCATTTTGATGTAAGTATGACTTATATTTAACTATCGTTTAATACAAAACGAAACATCATGAGGTGAAGGGTATCGCAATCCAAATTTTTTAATAAATTACGTTAACTTAGATATTATAACTAATGATAGCTAATGATTGCAATTATAGATAAACTAAACTATGATGGCTACTAAACTATGTTTTATCAAAATACAGTCACACCTGGTATTGTATTTTTGTATAAACATATAGGTACTTACACTGATGTTTTAACATTCCTCAAATCAGCAAAAACTAGGATTGCACGCAAAGAATTTTGCCACCATCAATTTATTTATCCTTGGTAGATTAGTACTTTCTGCTTTTACCAATTCGTCTTCCATGATGCCTTTTCAATAAAATTCGGAATAAAACTCAATAATCGTAATGATAACTTGAAAAAATTCGAAATAACACAGCACGTTAGCTAGTTCTCTTTATCAGTGACACAGAACACTAATACGCTTAGACTGGATCAGTGACGTCACGACATGGTCTATTAAGGCAGACAGCGTTTTACAGATTTTAGCCACAGACGAAAAAAAATCTTAAAATTAAAATACAATTTTATAAACAGAAATCAATATTTCTCGTTTACTTTTACAAAATCTATCACGAATACATATTTTTTGATTTTATTTTACATGGTGTAAAACACCCTATTATGGCAAATGGGGGAGATTATGAAGCACGCTATGAGGAAAACCTATTTTCAGCATTGGACTGTAGGTAAGTTGAATTAAATGAATGTGTGAGTGAATAAATATATTTTATTTTCGTTATTATTAAGCTAGTGCTTATAATAATTAAAAATAAAAATAATATGCCTATAAGATTGTAATATAAGATTGTACAAATATTCTTATAAATGTCATCATTATTATTACAGTTCATCACACGTCCACTGCTGAACTTAGGTCTCGCACACAGATTGTCAAAAAACACGATCCTGAGCCTATCCTGCATGTTTTTTTAGGTTACTGCATCTGTACTGCATCAAACAGGATCAACTTACTTACTTAGAACGACCCTGCTACATAAAAATCGTTCTTTCCCATCATTAGTTAATTTTCGAGCTATGTAACTGGCTTTTTGCCACTTCAGTGTACTGATCGTTTGGGATAATATATCAATTACTCTTGACCATACTTATATTCAAAACCAACAAATTAACAACTACCGAAGGAATTAACTACATACATGATTATTGATTATCTATTATAATTCATAGCAAAATGACACGAATTTACTTTCATTGATAATTCTACTAGCGCAACCAGTGATCATTGACTGCGGCGTTTAAACACAACTTCATTACATAAACCGCTCTAGATTGCTTTATCGGAGCTTTCAAACTAATTAAACATCTCCAAGCGCCATATATTTCTGTACGAGGCGCACATTGTAAACCAGAAATAGCTCGATCCTTGTCAGTGACCGTCGTAATTTAGGGAGGTATTCACGTGTCCGTGAGGGAACAACGGAGTCATGTTAACCGACAACAGATCAGAAATAACACGGACAGCCGGAAAAAACAATGCCACACGCTCTCGCCGGGAATCCATCTCGTTATATTCCCCATAAAAGGATTGAGGTTTCTTTCGTTAAGAAGTGAAATCGTTGCTCGGCTTTAAGCATTTTAATTTTATTATAACGGTATCTCTTTAAACTTGTCGATCAACGCTCATAGTGATCGCTATTATTTGACATTAATTAGTTTTGGCAGATGGTACAAATTACAGTATATTTACCTACTAAAAATAATTGAAATAGCTTTTGGAATATTTACAGAGATATATTTACTATTTAGTATTTACTATATTTTTTATAGCATCGGGTGACCGTGTGCTCGCTTGTCGCCCTTATTCTATTTAAAAAATACGTTGCCAACCCGAAACTCTAGTAAATAAAAAATTTAAAGCTATTAAAATTACTTAATTAAAAAGCAAATTATATTTACGTAACTATAAAAGGGAAATGAGTTATATTTTATTAAGTTATTTTAGCTAAAAAACAATTAAAACAAAGCTTCTTAATTAACGTCCGTAATTAAATCACCGCCCCATAATCTTAGGTTACATTAAAGCATGTGTCTGGCCAAGTAAAACAACAGCAGCGTCTTCTTTTGAAGTATCAATGAAGCGCTTATTTTTTATTGTGTTTTAAATATGTAGTATTTAATATGAGAAATATTTAATTTTTTAAGGCTATTATTTAATCATGAATTACAGATACAAGAATCAATGAAAAACAAAAACCGGTCAAGTAGGAATCAGGCCTCGCTCTGTTAGGGTTCCTTACATATTAAAACTTGTTCGTATTTGTTCGTTTGCTTTGGTCACAGCTTACAAACTATAATACACGGTACATAATAATAATAATAATAATAATAAATAATAATAAAAGCCTTTTATTCAGACAATGTTAGTTTATACTTTCTTCCATATATATTTCTTTTTATAGACTAATTTTGCTTCAACATCCCTGTCTGTGTGCCTCTTTTGACAAAGGCCTCCTCCAACTTTGAACATTTTTCTCTGTCATCAGCCACTCTTGTCCATGTGCCACACGGTACATAATAATCATAAATATTGAATTATTATATTATTATTAAAAAATTTAGAAATTCGTACCAAAAACGCTCTAAAACTAAGAACTTTAACGCTTGTTTCCCCATTTCTTTATAAAGGTAAATAAGGAAAAAAAATAAT
The DNA here is from genome assembly GCA_907164705.1 of Parnassius apollo. Lineage (NCBI taxonomy): Eukaryota > Metazoa > Arthropoda > Insecta > Lepidoptera > Papilionidae > Parnassius > Parnassius apollo. The sequence continues at coordinate 1,492,102 of CAJQZP010001435.1, forward strand.
TCTTTTCTACTCAATAAGGTTGACATGTAGTTAGTTACATTTTAAAGAACCAGAGAATTGCACAGTTACAGACAAAACAGAACAGAACAGACCATAACAGCACAGAAGCAGACAGAATGCAGAATGATATTTAAAAGGGACTCCGTTTTATCGTTTGGGTACGGAATCCTAAAAATGATTAGTAATAAAATTTACTTATTAAAATTGTATGGGATTTTTGTGGTTTATGTCCTATATCCATTGACACCCGCAACCAAAAATAATGAGCACCAAAAAAAACGGTGTCACCCTGTTTTCTTAAATTCATTCACCATAATTAAATACTTGACTGCAAAAACAAGTACGACGGGAGTAAATACCGAGACAGGATCCCAGTTAAAAATGTATACATGTATTAAAAAGGAGTTGTTCCTGTTTGACGCTCGAAGCTTCTACTACAGACGTACATACATAAACACTCAGCCTGTCACCCAGAGGTGTAGGCAGAGACTACAGACTTCCATTTGGCACGATCCTGACAGACCTCTCTCACCTCCTTCACATCCATATACCCACGCATTCATGCTCGTCGGTTAAGGGTACTAATTTGGCCCGTTTTCAATAAATCACTAATTTGGTCAATAAATTTTCGCCTAGGACGTCCCTTTCCGACTCTGCCATTCACTTCCGCAACATAAATTTTCTTTGTCAAATTCAATGTTGTAAAATTCATCCAAATAAATTTCAAATTCACCCTTACTTACTTACGCAAATTCCACAGATAGTAATGGAAAGCGATATTTTATCAGTATGAGGGTATCCGCTCTACCTTCAAAAACACGCCTGCCCAACGTGATAAGTATGGGAATATTTTTCAAGAAAGGAGTGACTATTGGCGTAGACTTGTAAAAGCTTATTTATGAGCTTTATGAAAGTTTTACGATACGATATTAAATCATTCATTCATTTATTACAGCTTAATAAATTCCATTACTGAAAATAGACCTACCAAAAATTGCCACATAAAGGGGAATATTTGCTTCGCTTGGCGGGCGGTCTTGCAACCGCAGCTTTTTTATTTTCTAATTGGTATTTAAAAAAAACGCTACTGTCCATCTCCTAGTTAGTTTTACACTGATGCCACTTTCACTACTCACTGGATGATATGAGTTTTTTTATAGGATATGGTGACAATCGAGCACACGGTCCACCTTATAGTAAGTGGTTGCTGCGGACCATACAAATCTACATCTGTCCCCAAATACGCAACAAAATGCAAATGCATCATCAGTCGTGAGGACTAAGATGGAATGCCTCATTTCCAGCTAAAAGGTTCTCTGGCTCTCTACACCATACGAAACAAGCGACAGTAACCTAATGACAGGGCGTGGACCGCGAACTCAAAAAGTTCGTGGGTTCGAATCCGCCATTCGACTACTGGCGTGAACCACTCGTAACACAAGCAATTTAAGCTTACCACGAGTGGTTAAGGGGCATATTAGTAATGTTTATAACATTGTTAATGTTCTTTTTTTTTAAGAAAAAAAAACACAGCAACGTTAAGCTGCTATTTTATGCTGGTATTCTGTGAGAGCGTGGTCCTTCCCCGATGGAGCCGACCCATTCGTGCTACAGCTATACTACTTATATAGCTGCAGCATGGTAACCACGTATAAAATACTATAATAGTAGATATTTTACACCGACACTACACGTTCTTATTCAAACGATGTGAATAGTAAAATCTTATAATTCTTTACAATGTAACGAAAAAATCATCTTAAAATTACTTAAAATAGATCAAAATTTCCAAATGAAGACAGCGAACAGTATATAAGCTTGCGAAGCATCTGGCAACCACGCGGCTTAGTCATAGTCAGAGATTCAGACACAAAATGTCTATTCAATTTGTTTTCGCGTTTAGTTACATTGTGTGTATCTGACACCGTGCATCTGACACTGTGTCTGACCCTATCTTTGACATTATCCCACAAACATTACATTTGATAGAAATTTGTTCAGATAAATGAAAGCCTCCATGTTTGTGCGTAAGCTTGTGACAGTATGTAGTTGTTAAAAATATTGGGAAGTTGTGGCCATGACAAAATCCGTTCATAAAAAATCGTCATCATCATCATCGTGAAAAAAACCTTAGTAATAATTTAAAAACACATGTTATGATGAGACTCGTCAATTCATTTCTACTGTATCCATACTTTCACTCGTTCTCAATTATATTGTTAAGGCAAAAACAACTTTCAAAACTGCAATTTTAACTTTTACATCAATATTGCATTGGCAGTTGCTTGTTATTACACCTCCAAGAACATTCCTTAATGAACACAGCATAAAAGCTATAAATAATTCGATATCGTACGAACTTCTTATGAAATTAACTTAAGTAGTCAATTTTCTTGACCTAAAGTAGCAATTAAACAAGCTTTAATTAAAGTTTTTTATTTCATTTACTAAAAGCTCATGCATCCTTCTTTCAAAAAAATGTCCGTGCAATATTTTTGACCAGGAAAATAGTTATCCCAGATATCCACAGAAAGACAACAGAACGAATAAGCAACATGAAGTTTTTTGCTAATTTTAAAATTTAATTAAATTTTTCGGCTTTCATCATAGCCGATCAAAAGTTCATGACTGATCATAGTTCTCCCCCACAGACCGCCTCGTTTGTATAGTGCTCGTAAGCTTGACTGCTATCACGCGATCCCAGGTTCAAAGCCCGGGTCGAGCCAAAATTAAATTTTCGGCTTTCTGTCAAAACATTTTCAGTCGCATGATTAATTCGCCGTGACCGAAACTAGGTGTGTGTGTCATTATTATTATTATTATTTGCATAGTTGCCAAGACAGGTGAGTTGGTAACTGCAGTTTTTATTATTTTAATTAGTTATCAGAAAGATGCTGCTGCCAGTCTGCTGCTTCATTTCCTTGTATCGTCTCTTACGACACCTTCGGTGTGACAAGCTGTAATGGATTCAGTATAGTAGTTTAAGCAGTGATTCATTACACGAAGCGGGTCAAATCGTTCGATCATTCACGCAGGTACACAGCAATGTACGCAATGTTGCTTAGCGGAAAAATATAATAGGCAAAAAAGATTCCTACCACCTAGAAAAGGCCCGTTCATTGTTTGTTATTGGTTAAATCAGATCGTTGAAGACAACTAAATGAATTCATCAATAATTTAGCGATATCCGGGTCAAGCGATCGAATCGCTTACGATTTACACATGATTACTCAGTCCTTTCGGATACGAATATAGGTAAGCTTGAGTAGGTTATTGCTCAGGTAGTGCGTATATTTGAGTCGTTATAGAATATTTTATCTAGCCTTGTTACAATATACACAAATTATCTTATAAGACCATTACAGTGTACCGATTGACATGAGCTTCTACCTTTTTCCCTCAGTCGTCATCTATTGCTGGTCTAAGAGGTTTATAATTGGCATACATGAGATTGTATACTGCACTCTATCGGAGGCCCTTTTTTATCTTACTCTTACGAGATGAAGTATGGTAAGTATTGTTGTTCTCATACACACAACCATTACATGCAAAAGTTTTGAGTTTTTTTAATTATTCTATAATACACGGTAAAGTGTATTATAGAATATCTGATCTGAGATGTGGTCCTTCACTGCTGGCCGTATGAGGACGCTCAAGGTCGCTCAGCGAGCTATGGAGAGGGCTATGCTCGGAGTTTCTCTGCGTGATAGACTCAGAAATGATAATATCCGCAGTAAAACCAGAGTGACCGAGATAGCCCAACGGATTAGTAAGCTGAAGTGGCAATGGGCCGGCCATATAGCTCGAAGAACCGATAACCGATGAGGAAGAAAGGTTCTCGAGTGGCAGCCTCGTACCGGTAGGCGTAGTGTAGGGTGACCGCCCACTAGATGGAGTGACGACCTGGTAAGATATGCAGGAAGTCGATGGATGCAGGTGGCTCAGGACCGTGCTTTGTGGCATTACTTGGGGGAGGCTACATTTTCAGCAGTGGATTTGTGAAGGGCTGTAATGATGATGATGATAATGACACGGTAATGTTCTGTATCCTTTAAAGTTGTATGTAAATTGTAAAACATAATAACAAGTTTTGAAACAACTCGGTACCAAATTACTCAAGGCAGTTGGCGATGTTTTAAGATTTATCTGCCTACATTCGTATGTACGTTGTAACAGAGTGTGAATTTAGCGGCTTCGATATGGTTGATTTATGGAATATAATTACACAGATAAATCAGGTTTACCTGCGTCTCGAATTATGGTTAAACCTCACAATGCGTACCTACGCATAAAACGCGATAAAGGCTTCGGTAGTTACTACTACTGAATTCCTTAGTAAAGTTGTAATAATATAGCAAATATAGGATAATAAAAGACACGAGACGACTAGAGAGAGACAAAAAGAGCACGTCAACAACCGGGTCTTGTGCCCACGCAAATTCCTCGCGGTGTGAGCGCAAGGCGCCAAGATGTCACCACCGAAGCCCAACGCACCTGGTTTAACACAAACAAATAATTTCTTTGATATTGCCTCAATGTAATTATGTCATATATACTTGCTTAAAAATTCATTTTATATTAGAAAGTTGCCTTTATTAACCATTCACTGTTTTTGAGAAAGATTTTCTTTAAAGTATAGTAGGTGAGGGTAATATGGTTATCCGGCTAATATAGCCACTTTCTTATATATAACTCAAAAACTGCAGCCTTGTTTGCGTAGATGGCCTTAAATTACGATTGCTCTTCATCGTTCAATCAAATAATAAAGGGTCAAAAGGGCTATGCTTTATCGACGCCATTTTGACAGTTAACATTACCTATAGTAAATATTTTAGTCGATTTTAGTATGGTGTAGTGTAATTAGTGTTTTTAAGTAGATTTTTCGAAGTGTTCCTAATCATTGCCAAAGCTTGTTTGCTATTTTTTTTTCCTAATATATTAGTTACAGTATACGACTTTGTGTTTTTATCTCTGTCCTCCTAGTTTTGGTTTTATAGGACGGAAAAGCTTAAGATTATATTACATTCACGTACCTTACTACATATGGAATCTGTACGTAAGTTATAAAATATATTGGAAAAAATGATGCACCATTTTTTTATATTTTTTCAGCTCCGACGAGGAATTGGAGCTTACTGCTTAAGAAGCTGTGTGCTTAAATTTTAAAATTTAGTTTTATTTCCTAAATTATTCTTAACGAGATAACAATACTATCACTTTGATTTATTGTAATCGACTTTACAAAAGTTCAGCGTATATAGGCTGTAACTGTACATTGATTGTTATTATCAGTAATTAGATACCTACTTAGGACAAAAAATCCCTAAAATTTTTCATACTTTCAACATTGAAATCATGCCATTGTGAAAAAAAATTGTTGGTTTTCAGAACTGGTTATACTGTGGTTATTAGTGTCTTTTTACGCTGTATCCCGTTTTTGGTCGACGTAACGCATATGTGCGATGTGTATCCCTCTAACCGTAGTTACGTCGTCACGAGTTATTATACTAGAGTGAATGAGTGAGTGCCTCTGTGTTAACGCAAGCACGCGTGACACTACAATAGCAACTAAGCATTTCGCAGTTTTCGACAGTATAAGGAAATTATCGGATAATCGACCAGAAATATGTTTTATAATAGCGAATAAATTGGCCTGGAATAATTTATGTCACTTTCAACAATTGCAAATATATATGATCACTGTTTAATCATATTATCATAAGTCCGGGCTCGACCGGGAAAGAACCACGCTATTACAAAATACCAGGGTAAAATAGCAGCTTAATACTGCTGTGTTTCGTATGATGAGTGTAGAGACCCGGAGACCCTTCTTGTTTACTGGAAACGAGGCATTCTATCTTAGTACTCAGGGGTGACAACGCATCTGCGTTTTCATTCTTAATCGAGGATAAATGTAGATGTCTATGGGCCACAGCATTACCATCAGGTGGACTGTATACTCGTTTGTCACCCTTATTCCATAAAATAAAAAATAAAAATAAAATATATAGTAACATTGACCTTTCGGTAGCATAGTGACTAAGTGTCAAGCTTTATGTGGTCGTGAATTCGAATTCCACACGGAAAAAGTATTTGCAGTTTATATGACCTACAAATAAATGTCGAAATATTTATTCAGAAGCAATTTATGTATGTAGATCGCCCCCGCTATCCATGAGAAAATCCCAGTGTAAGAACTAACTTTTTTTTCATCCATTCCATTACGGGCTGTAAATGTCCATTGCTGGACACAGGCCTCTCCCATAGATTTCCTCATAGGGGTAGCTTTTTTTAGTTTGAGTTTTTATCAGGAAGATACTGCTGCCCACGTTATGTACCAGTTTCCCTCTGCCGCCTCTGACGACACCCACGGGACGATATGGGGTAGTGGGTATTGTTACACCACCACTACAGGAAGAACTTTTTTCATTTATTCCATATAAAAAATATAATTTATTCATCAAGGAACTGTCTTCAAGTTAATTAAAGTGAGCTTTGATGGAAAATTCACATCAGTTTCCGACTTTCCAATGCGATATTTCATAAAATATGTATGTAGGGTCATTAGCAAGTGTAATTCAGGGGAGGTTCGTGAAGTGGATATTTAAATGATGCTTTGCGCAAACTTGACAAGCAAGTTAATTGAAATGTAGTATGCAAATACGCAAATGCATAATGTACTCCTTTCTATACATTCACACACCGTTGGTAAACAGAAATCCGGAAGGTGGCAGGATCTTTTGCATAATGCCTGATGAAAAATCATGTAGGTACTTATTATAAACGAACATATCAATATTTTAAACTGGCGTTTTTCCAAATGATCTCAGACTAATGGCACTAATAGAACACCATTTAAAACGATTTAATTTCAGAGACTATGATAAAATATGGTAATGGGTAGCAATATGATAATAATAATAATGTTCTCCAGACCGAATTTCGGCCACGGCGGCCTGCCTAAGCGGAGGTAAACCATCGGCGTAGGACAGGATTATAGTGCTCAAGTGTATGCGCAAGCACAGATCACTCTCTATTCTCTCACTCTCATAATCCGATGGGACGGTAAACCGACACGACCGGAGAGAGATGAGGCGCAGGAACAACGGCTTAACGTGCTTTCCAAGGCACGGGGGTGAGACACCGCCAACTTCCTGACTCCGGGCAACTACTGAGAATTTCTTGACGGAAAAACTCAATAATTAGTTTTTTTTTGGTCCGACCCGGGATTCAAACCCAAGACCTCATGATCAGCAGTCGTACTACTACAATCACTAGATCGACGAGGCAATCAAGCAATATGATATTTAGTATATGGGAGCATACATAGCGTGAGTATCAGTTCTGACTGCCAAGCGTAGTACCATCTGCCAGCTGACACATACTTGAAGAGACCTGTGTCAACATTAGACTTGAAAAGGTTGTTTATGTAAAGCGAAGTGTGATCAAACTTTTTTGCATCCAACCTTGTTAACAAATAGAAATGTGACATCTGTGCGGATTTGTATTTTCATACATAATTAATATTAACACTTAAGATTTACATAAAAAAAACATCAATATTGTTTAACATATAACAAAATTTCTCATGTATCTTATATGATTCGTGCACGAATACTGAGATTAATACATCAGTCAAAGCCAATTAAGTAAAAACTCAAACTCTAATTGTCTCCAATTAATATTGTAAAAATTATCGGCTCCTAAATTATAAATCCTTAAAAGTAAATATATATTAGCCCTACCATAGTGTGTTAAGGCGACACGTCATTTTGCACTAGGAAATATTCCAGACAATAATATATAAATATAACGTCCAATATTAGATTTTTGAAGTTGGAATGATTCAGCGAATAAGGATGAAACCACTTGTTTTGATGTGAGATCACTTTTAATTTAGAGAACACTAAAAACAGGAAGTTGATTACACTAAACCTATAAATAAATCACACGCATCTATAATATTTTAATTTAACATGAACTGTACAGGCTACAGTTACATTTCATTTACAAAAATGAACATAATTAAATATTTTGAAAAGGAAAAAAAATTCTGGCAGTTTTAACTTTTGTTGACAAGTGAGCAGATAGTACACATAACACACATACACTAAGTGATTTCTGCGGCCCGAAGACATCTACATTTCTATCCTTGAATAAGAATAAAAATGCATACGCGTTGTCACACCTGAGGACAAAGATATAATACCTCGTTTTTATTACTATTTTTATTAAGCTGCTATTTGATGCTAGTATTCTGTGAGAGCATGGTCCTTCTCAAGTCGAGTCGATCTATTCATTCTATTACTATAATAAACTTGCAGCACGATTCTACCACGTATAAATGCCAACCGAAATCTCAAAGATAGATGCTACGTATCGTGTCTAACGAACCAACGACAATGTTTCATTCATTCATTCACAGTCAATCAAAAGTCCACTACTGAAAATGGGTCTCCCCCATTCATTGACTCATAGCCATTTATTTGCTATAGTTGTCAAGCTTGGCTTTTTTATAGGATAAGGGTGACAAACGAGCACACAGTCCACCTGATGGTAAGTGGTTGCTGTGGCCCATAGACATCTAAATTTATCCTGGATTACGAATCAAAATGCAGATGCGTTGTCACCCGTGAGGACTAAGATGGAATGTCTCGTTTCCGGTAAAAAAAAGGTATCCGGCTCTCACAGCATCGCTAAGCTGCTATATGTAAATTGTCGTTGTCCTTCCCTTTCCATTTGTGCTACAACTATATCAGTAATATAGCTGCAGCATCACTCCATCACGTATTAAAAAGCCGGCGGATTGGCAACCACCACAACTTTTTGTTATATTCGAGTATATCTGGAATTTTATCCGGAAGATGCTACTGCCAATCTCCTATTTCATTTCCCTCTTGTCTTGTACGACACCCACGAAAAATGTTTGCCATGTGACATATTCTTGGAAAAGACTGTATCCGCTATCCAGTCGCAACTGGTGATACACATAATAACGATGGTTAGAAAAAGAATAGTAAATGAGGAATTCTATTTGCTTCAATACATCACAATTTTATCTACGCAGCAATCAGTGATCAATTCTTGTGTAGCGTTACTCAAAGATTTTTTAAAAGCACCTAAACTATTCTATAAATCCTATACATCTACACGACATCTACCGCTATTTATGTCATCCGCTAACCACAATCAATTATGAAGCTGTACCAGATACAGCGTCGGAAAAACTGAGAGCCATTAGAAGCACAGTTACGTAAAACGCATAACGTTTTACACAGCGCAAAAACGTTGGAAGCTGGTCGATCCGCGGCGCTGACCGAGTAACGGGTTCAAGCTGAGACCCAGTCAATGGTTAGGAAAAACTTGTCGGAGCGTCGAGTATGATAAGTCCAGTCAATATAGTGTTGGGCTACGTGTAAAAATATATCTACTATTAATATTGATTTGAGTTTTTTTATGGGATGGAGTGACAAACGAACACACAGTCTACCTGATGGGAAGCGGTTGCTGTGGCCCATGGACAGCAACATCTATCCTCGATTACGAATCAAAATGCAGATGCGTTGTCACCCGTGAGGACTAAGATTGAACGCCTAGTTTCCAATTATAAGGGTCTCCAGTTCTCTACACTCACCATACGAAACACAGCAGCATTAAGCTACTATTTTACGCTGGTATTCTGTGGGAGCATGATCCTTACCTGGTCGGGCCGACCCATTCATGCTACAACTGTGCTACTTATATAACTGCAGCATGGCTCTACCACGTATAAAACGTTACCACTTATATCGACTTAAACCTAAAAATATTTCTACAAATATAATTTAATAAGTTATATATTTTAAATAACAGTATACATCAGTTTTAGAAATAAAAGATTTCACCGTCATTATATTCATCATTATCACAAGTCTACTGCTGAACGGAGGTCTCAAAATGCCACAAATGGCGCAAAGGTACATATTATTTAATAATTATTTTTAAAGTTGCAGACAGAATTATTATTAGAACTAAGAGTGCACTACTTGACGTATTACCCTGTATCCTGTAAGGAGGTCATTGTAGGGAAGAGTTTGTATTTTATCTTTACCGAAGCTGTTTTCGGGCTCAGTGTACGGATTAACGATTGCAACACTTAATGTCTCGCATCCTTGTCTTCACGCACTGCGCGTTTGGTTTCCTTGGTGACTACACAGTCCACCTGATGGTATGTAGATGCTGTGGACCAGAGACATCTTTAAAAATGAATTTTCTAAATGCAGATGCGTTGTCACCTATGAGGACTAAGATGGAATGCCTCATTTCCAGTAAAAAGGGTCTCCGTTTCTCTACACTCACCATACGAAACACAACTGCTATTTTATGCTGGTATTCTGTGAGAGTATGGTCAGTCCCTGGTCGAGCCGACCCATTCGTACAACAGCCGTATTATAGCTGCAGCATGGATCTATAAAATCCATAGACAGGAGAAGAATGGACTTAGTTTGCGTAAACCCTCAAACCAAACACGCATTTGTGAATAGATTTTACATGTTTTTAGGACCATTTCTATATAACAAGCTCAACAAGTCACTAAAGATATTTATATAGTGTAAGCTATAAGAAATGTAATATAGGGAATTTCTGAATAGATTAAATCACGAAGACACAGAGAAGTTGTTAGAAATTCTAAAATAGTTTTCTATTAATTGTATATAGCAAATAATTGTTACTTAGTTATTTTACTTATTTTATAATAAAAATAGTTTTTATTATTTAAATTATCTTGTGTCCTACATTATTAAACCCGTAGTGTAAGCGATGGTCTGGACACAGGTACTCGACCTAGTTCAGGCAGGTAGCTAATATTCTAAACCTGAGTTTTCAATTTTTCCTTTGTAGATTCCACATTACTAAGCTGCTACACATAGTTTTAATTTTTATAATTGCATGTTGTTTTTGTTAGACTTATAGTTACTTTCTTTAATTGTAATCATATTTGTTCCTGTATGTAAACATGTGTAATTAAAACTGAAATAAAAAATATTATTATAATATAATATACAATAGAAACAAAAACATTAATCTAATACATATTAATAGTTTATTATTATCTCATTTATAGAACACTTCCGGTTAATCTTATAGACATCGGTTGATAGTGATATAATCATCTTGTATATTTATATTAGAAGTAAAATAACCAGACCGGCGGACGAGCAGTGCAAACCCTCCTTGATAATGGACAGACCCAAATCAACCAGTAGACTGTTTACGAGCTAGTTAGGAAAAGAAGTTAATATCTTAAACAGTGCTTCATATAACATAGCGAAACTCTTACTCAAAAATCGATCTTTGATAATATTAGAGTAAAGACTCATAGTAAATAAAACTATTATTTACGGATTTTATCGCGTTTAATTACTTTAATTTATTTTTATTATTATCCCGACGTTTCGGGTGCTTTACAGCACCCATGGTCACGGGGGGTAAGTTCGTTTTGCGTAAATCGGACCAAAAATTAATATTCAAAAACTGAAGGTAGCCGGGCTAACAATGACATTGGGACGTCAAACATCTCAGTCCCCCCCCCCGTGACCATGGGTGCTTTAAAGCACCCGAAACGTCGGGATAATAATAAAAATAAATTAAAGTAATTAAACGCGATAAAATCCGTAAATAATAGTTTTATTCAATGTGTAGTGTTCGCGTAAATTTAAGAAATCATTAAAGACTCATAGCTTTTGCAGCACACATAAACCTAATTTCAAACAAAATAGCTACTGACACGTCACCTCTCTTGCTTTTAACACAACAGTGAACGCATTGCTGATTGGCGGAATAAATAGGAAGGAACGGGTACCGATTTAGAAGAACTTCTAGGTAGAAACAAAGTCTCCATCTACTATCACAAAATATGTTGTATTTTTATAGAATAAGGGTGACAAACGGGCACACAGTCCACCTGATGGTAAGTGGATGCTGTGGACCATAGACATCTATATTTATCCTGGATTGAGAATCAAAACGCAGATGCGTATTTTCACCCCTGAGGACTAAAATGGAATGCCTCATTTCCAGCAAAAAAGGTTGTCCGGATCTCTACAGTCACCACACGAAACACAGCTGCATTAAGCTGGTATTCTGTAAGAGCGTGGTCCTTCCCCGGTCGAGCCGACTCATTCATGCTACAACCATAATATAGTTGCAGTGTGGCTCTACCACGTAGAACATTCTTTCTAATCGTTACTATAGAAATGTGCAACATTACACGTTTCATAGAATATCTAGTGGCTCTTTAATGGAACTCTATCCTAAGATAAAAGAGCGATAAGTTATTATAAATGTATATAGCTTATAAAAGTTACTAATATAAGTGTAGAACATGATCCCACCAACCATAAACAGATGCTCCCGTACCACATACGATCAGCACTGACAACCGTTAGCGCCACCTAACTGTACATAATACGCTCAGGTTACAATGCCACCAGTCAACCATTAGTTCTCCTTAACACGACCAATAATTTAAAGCCGTATGACCGTATCTTGAACATCTAGCTCCTCGTTTTCACATTCCTTATCTGGATGTAACTGCTCGTGTACGTAATAAGGGATCTCTATGTCCATCAATGCTAATCTATTTTTACGTTCACGATCTTGACATCTCGAACACTACAGTAAAACCCTAATTTATGTACTAGATTCGATTGCGTTTATACCATTAATAAATTTTTCTTTATTAAATCTACTGCTGGTTATATACTTGAACAAGAATATGCCAAATGACACATATTTCGAAAGATCATTCTTCTTGTAGGAATTATGTGCACCTTATTACCCTTTCCCCCCAATTCTTCCGCCTCGGTGTGCTAATGAAGTCTACCTTCTTGGATACGGATAACTACAGATTCAATTTTTGGACGAGTAATTTCGTCTGTGTTTGCACTTACACTTGAGGCGCTGTAATGCATCCTGCTTATACATGTATTTCATAATCAAATTCAAAAAATAATCAAAACAGTAAAAAATAGTCCAATCAGAGCAGTTGTTGTCGTGTTTAAAATGAACCAGAAAAATACTACCTCTATATTATGGTTGCAACAGGAATGGGTCGGCTCGACTAGAGTTGGACCACGCTCTCGCAGAATAATAGCGTAAAATAGCAGCTTAATGCTGAGTGTAGAGAACCGGTGACTCTTTCTACTGGAAACGAACAATACTTAGGGACGACAACGCATGTGCATTTTGATTCTTAATTGTAAAATGTAGATGTCTTTGGGCCTCAGCATCCAATTACCATCACGTAGAAAAAACATATTTTATTTTTTACATTACAAAATCGCCGAACAAAATTATAGTAACTGCCTTTACTACTTTCAAATGTACACAATACAACATCATTAAAAGTATTGAATAATTTTGAATTTTTTCCCAGAAAATCAAACGCTTTTCAAGGATAGTAGAAGATAGGATAGGTAAGTGAATCATGATTCTATTTCTTGCTGTAAAACATTTATAAAGTTTTTATTGACTTGCAAGAAATCTGCTAATTTAACAAAATGACATTAATGAATATAACTTACTATAAAGAAATTAAAAGTATGTACTTCATAACAAAAAATAAGAATGAGTGAAAATTTTAATAACACATATAAAAGAAGCTGAAAAGTGAATAGCACTGAGCATTTAAATCGAATTCAATGTAAATAGTTTTTAACTATATCATAACTAAATTGAGGTTACACGTAAGTCAACTAGTCATCTTTGTCAAAAATGACTTATAAAGTTTTAATGTACGATTTAATTTTCCTCATAAATTTGATAATAATGAGGACTCATATTACTTATTCGTTAATCCATAGCTCGTTCAAAGACTACATGTTTGAACTGGCGAGTGACTTAGCATGTTATGTTAGCGATGTTAATACTCAACGACAGGTCATTATGGGTAATTGGACGCCAAGTGGTCGAATGTTCATTTCGAGTGACCTTTTAGCTTTTAGGCTTGTAATATCAACGCCAAGATTGTACTGACTCATCTCTTAGTATATATGTATTTATTATTTGTGGACTCGTCTATCAGCCGATTTGACCTTCCCGTCTTGAAATATAAGGTCGACAGCTTTGTTTTGTCACGGATTAAAAAAGTTTGAAATTAACTGTTGGCTGGTAACGTAATAGGAACTAATTTTATAGGAAATGCTTTAGAACCGTGTCTGGTACTAGATATATTCATAGGGCCTGATTTTCCTATACAATTGATAGGATAAAAAGTTACAATTTAGTATGTAATGACATTGTAGCGTAAAATATTTTATGTTATTTGTTACAAAAATAATAATATTAAGTTTTACTCACGCAAACGTGTGAGCGTTAAAGATATACCTGCTTAAGTGTTGATAGCGAGCCTCTGAACACTTTGTTTGTTATTGCGACTTCCGAGAAATACGTACCTTGCTCTCACCTTTAGATACAAAACATCGCTACGTTTAAATAGTCCGTATATTTGTTATCTATCGTTTTTCGATTCAGTAAGGAATAGAGAATTATTTTCACGCTATATATGTCTCGAATGAACAGACTCCTAAAGCAAGTTCTTTTAGGGTATATTGCCTACTCCTTGCCTTGAAGGACATAAGCGATTTGATAATAAAACCAAAATCCTCGACCTGCTATGGAGTTATATATAAAGAACATTTAGAATATTGTATCGCACCATATTTAATAGATACGGTAAACATTGATTCTTAACACAAACATTATAAACTACCTACCTTGCAATTTACATGTCAGTAGCAGCCAACGGACATCTGCCGTAACAACTCTGAAATAAAAACTAAAGATGCATTGTCCGCTAAGAAAAATGAGTTACATTTCATGCTATCTTCTTATTATTTGTCTTGATCACTCCGTACAAGCACTACCGACTGGCACTGGCCTTTCCCATTTTAATGAATGCATATTTTTATAGAATAAGAGCGACAAACGAGCACTGATGGTAAGTGGGTGCTGTGGCTCATTGACATCTACACCTATCGCAGATTAAGAATGCAAATTGCAGATGCGTTGTCCTCCTGAGGTCTAAGATAGAAACAGCACAATTAAGCTACTATTTTACGCTGGTATTCTGTGAGAGCATGGTCCTACCCCGGCCGAGCCAACCCATTCGTGCTACAACCATTGCCGCAATACTTTACATATTAAAAACTAAATAAAATAGGATATTCGAATACAAAAAGATTTCATTATTTTACTTTGATTTCTTAGAGGTAATAATCATAAAAAAAGAGAGAGGTAGAGGTTTTAAAACGTAATTCATGTTATACCAATACCATTCCGCAAACATTTCTCACCTAACTAAACTTAAGATATTTTAATGGAAGCAAGAACAATGTACTAACAAGTAGCACGGTGTGACACAACTATGCACATGAAAAGCAATCTGTAGCTCGAAGGCAGGTATTTACCATAACAAGGGAGGTTACACAATGGAGGGCCGGTGGAAGGAACGAGCTTAACCTGCGGTAAAACTAGCTGATATTTACACGATACGCCCTTTTGTACTTTATAAACTAGATCCTCCATGGT
This sequence comes from Parnassius apollo, assembly GCA_907164705.1. Lineage (NCBI taxonomy): Eukaryota > Metazoa > Arthropoda > Insecta > Lepidoptera > Papilionidae > Parnassius > Parnassius apollo. The sequence goes on from CAJQZP010001435.1 coordinate 1,507,672, forward strand.
GATTACGCTGCTAACCGCTTTTGTATAGGACTTATGTAATATCCAATGTATTTTTAATCTTTGAGATTAGTTAATGTATACGTAATTCTGATTATAAATAGAATCTCTACAGTATTTACATTTTATGTATATCAGTAGCTAGTAAATGGATTTGTTTAGCAGAATAAACTCTTAAAAATTTTTCTGTTTTAATTAATTTCTGGTCAATCATTTTATCAACTTCGCACAATAAAAGTAACAAAGAAAACCCTGAAATTGAACAAATACGCTATTACTATACACGTATTTCAAGATCTTACAATTTCAATTCAAATAATCACTAGTCTAGCAATAAAAACTAAATGTAACTTAAGCGAAATGTATTAAATAAAAAATATTAAGAAATTAAATTTAATAGGATATTACATACATATATATATATATATATATATATATATATATATATATATATATATATATATATATATATATATGTTTAATAGGATATTACTTACATAGGTCAAACAAAGAGATCTATAAAAACCCGCGTGAAGGAACATATAGCTGATGTGAAGCACCGACGCTCCGGGAAGTCTGCAGTCTGCGAACATGTTCAAGATCGTCCCCACCATTACATTAGATTTGATAAACCACAAATTCTCGCAAAAGAACACCGATTCCTACCAAGGATGATACGCGAAGGCTACTGAAATTAAAAAACATCCAAATTTCAATAGAGAAGATGGTTGGGTGCTACCATCTGCTTGGGATCCTATAATTAACAAAATTAAACCAAAACCCAAGCATAACACTGCAAGACTTCATGATACTATAAGCTCGTTTTGCGTAAATCGGACCAAAAATTAATATTAGAAAAAACTGAAGGTAGCCGGACTAACTATGACATTGGGACGTCAAACATCTCAGTCCCCCCCCCCGTGACCATGGGTGCTGTAAAGCACTCGAAACGTCGGGATAATAATAAAAATAAATTAAAGTAATTAAACGCGATAAAATCCGTAAATAATAGTTTTATTCAATGTGTAGTGTTCGCGTAAATTTGAGAAATCATTAATAGGATATTACTAAACCAAGCATCGTGTAATATCTACTGCCCCATATCCTCCCGCGGGTGTCGTAAGAAGCGGCAGAGGGAAACAGGAGATGAACAGCGGCATCTTCCTGATAACGACTCAAAATAATAAAAAACTGTGGTTGCCAACCCTAGGAGGCAATAGCTTAGGGAGCTTTTTAGCTGACTTTCATAAGCTGTAGTGGAATAAGATATACAGATAGAAGGCCGTTTTCACAACAATGGCCGAAATTAAGTGTTTCGTAGTTTAGTATTTACTCCGACTATGCTAGAGTCTAGTAGATGCACCAGCAGAACAAGTGACTCATTCATTTTACAAATACTAATTTCATCTAATATTTTAATTTTTCTTTTTATTCAATTAGGGTTACTGTAAGTTTTTTTTTAATGAAAATGAAAATGTTTATTGCGACAATCATAACAATTTACACATATATCAATGTGATCCTAGCTCCTGTAAAACATAAAAGTGAACGCACAGTTTGCTCAATAGTAAGCGGATCGTGTGACCTATAGATATCTACATCTATCCTCGATTAAGAGATCACAAAATGCGAAAATCGTATTAGTATAAGTTGCATTATGTATATGACACTTCCCCGCTGCCCATAAAATATCCGTAGCGTGACTCTATCACATATAACTAATACCTAAGAAACGTAAATATCTTTGCTTGCGTATATTGTTTTACGTTCATAATATATTATGCTATTTAGGCCCTTTTTGTATCAGTTTTTGAGGCTTTACTGGTGTCATTTGGTACTACGAATTTTTAAACCTGTTTCAACATCTAAAAAGACATTACATGTAATTGATAAAACGTTATATATATTAGAGATACTAACCAACCAACTGAGCTGACGTGACTTTTATACCAGTTCGTAAGTCTTTGGTTACTATCCCAGTCGGGAACAACAACAATGCTAGCTATAGATACGCCCTCTTCACAATAATCCAATTTTATTTGGGAGACGAACACAGAAACCGACCAGAGCCCCCACTAATAAAATACGTGTCCGTTTAAAAAATTACGCGCACTGGTAATACAATTGAAGAACTTTCCCATAGTTTTTTAAAACTACTGTTTTGTTAATTCTCAAACAATGGACAATCAATGGGACCAACTACGTGACCGAACACTTTGAAATAGTAACGGAGAGTATTGTTCACTACTAAAAACAAGGCTTTATATAGTTACAATCCTTTAACAAAATTTTCACTGTTAATATTAGTATAATCAACACTTTTTAAAAAAAATGTTAACCTTTACCTTAAAATCCTACGGTTTTCGTGTGTTGTGTAGACCGTTTTGTGAACCGTGAAAAAAAATTTCACACGCTAAGGAATAATATGGAAGGCGCTACAAAAAAAAATCCTTGAGCGATTCAAACTCGCGGCCCTGCATTCTAATGCTTTAGATTACGCTACCGAGTTATAAAACAAGTGATTTCTTACCACGTCTTTTTTACAATTTCAATTTTTTCTGCTCATCGGGCAGTTAGTTTAAAATCAATTAATAATTTGAACGGCAAACAAACAGACAAAAGAGAATGTGACTTAATAAAAGAGAAGTAAAATGGATTTTTTTTGCCTTACATCTTTTAATATTCGTATTACACGTTGTATGGAACGGCCAATTTCTAACTTCCCGCTAAGAAAATTGAAAATTTTCAAAAATAGGGAAGTTATTGGTTTCACCCCGATTTTCGAAAATCGAATTTTCATCAGATCTCAACGTTCTGAGATCCCATGAAGATATTCTGACTAATTTCTCGTGGACATCCGTACGGATGTATGTATGTATGTATGTATATATGTATGTATGTGTGTATATATGTATGTATTGTGTATGTACGTATGTATGTAGTATGTATGTATGTATGTATGTATGTATGTATGTATGTATGTATGTATTTGATTAACAGTACAGCCAAGTTTAGGCTTAACTTAGCGGGAAGTTTCAGGGATGGTCTGTAGGGTCAACCAATTATTTTTAAATGATGTAATTAATAACTCAACTCTGTAGTACCAAATTATAAACCTATTTGATCACAACATTGGGCTGTCAGTCATTTATGCAGGATATTATGGAAAGTATTTCACACCATTTATAGGTTATGTAATGAAAGTTAATCAAAGCAAATCTGGAGAGTTTTCGCAACGTATTGACGGAGCGAAAGTGGTTAGTGCCGGACAGTGGCTCAATTCCTTATACGGCTGTACTGCGCAGACGTCCAATTAGAGGGAATGCGTGCCCCCGGACGATCATTCTTCACAGGTACATGCATTTTATACCCATAAAGTATTCCTTTAACGATATAAGCTTTACGGTCCAAAAAAAAACTTAAAAAACAGCATTTTTGATTCTGTTATAAATTTTTATGTTATTTTGGTGTTAGTTTTAAGATCAAGCAACAGTTACAATTCATCTAATAAATCTTTTAGATTTGCAAAATATTTTCCAGTTTGCATGAAAATTCAACACTTTTTATTTATTAATAATTTTGTAGTTAATTCATTAATAATTCTTTTTAGCGTTTTCCGTTTCAAACATAATTTTCTAAATTGTTTTGCCTCCGAGTCTTCACAATGATTTCTACATGGCATTAAGACTCAATAAGTATGTTTTTTACTTTAACATTTATGACTAAAATAATTATAATTCAAATGGTTGCCCATTTTACTACATTTCTAGTTTACTACATTTCCAAAAGTTTCAAATAGTATATAGTTTCAAATCTTTAACTCCTCGGGAAATTAGCTTAGAATCAATTGCTAAATATGTACCGAACAAACAAACATTGTAGTACAGTTGTAGCACGAATGGGTTGGCTCGACCGGGGAAGGACCACGCTCTCACGAAATACCAGCGTAAAGTAGCAGCTTAATGCTGCTGCGTTTCTTATGATTAGTGTGGAGAACCGGAGACACTTTTTACTAGAAACGAGCCATTCCATCTTAGTCCTCACGGGTGACAACGCATCTGCGTTTTGATTCGTAATCGAGGATAGATGTAGATATCTATGGTTCGTAGCAACCACGTACCATCAGGTCCAGTGTGCGCACGTCATCCGATTGTGATTTGTGAACTATGTTCAAAATTACAAGTGAAGTTAGTTTAAAATTAATTATTAGATTCGACACAAACAGACAAACACGAATGAAAGTTAATAAATATGTGGTAGTAATTAAATAAAATAAATAAAAAATAAAATAAATACATCAGCATCGAAATCCAATCACAAAATGTTTCTTTTACGGACCGTAATAAATTTCGCAAACAGAGGTATCCTTACTTATTCACATGCAGATATTTGGCGATAAATACGAAATCAGGTTTCTGATCCGCCTGTACATGAAGATCACCATAAAAGACGGCATCAACAATTGCCTGGGAACTAAACTCATTTGAGGAGAAAACATTACGCCGCATCCAAGTCGCCTCGCTAAATCGCTTTTAAATGGAACTTCGCAGACGTTTCGTGACGCAAGTGTACAAGCAGTAACAATGTATCTTGTGCATAAACATCATAGTTTGTTAAGTGGCATAAATCTCCCAACCTTTGGTTTACGAGCATATATTGTATTACGGGGTTTTTCATATGATAATTGTATGCACGTGTAAACAGTGCACTGGCAGCTTTCAATATTTTATGAAACCTTATTAGTACGTTCCGGACTCGTCTATTTTGAAAATAATAATAGAAATTTCACTCAAATTCAGACGATTATAGTGATTAAGCCGTATTACGGCTACAGCTCGAATGGACATACTATCGCAAAACCTCAAGAAATAGCAGTATAATGCTGCTATGTTTTATAGGGTGGGTCACGAAAACCGGACACACTTTTTACTGTTCATGAGGCATGTCATCTTATTCTTTAGGAGGGACAACGAATCTACATTTTAACGATTAATGTAGGTCTCTATACGCACATCATCCACTTACCATCACGTTTATCGTGGGCTCGTTTTTACTTGAATAAAAATTCTACTCAAGCAGATTTGCTAATTTATTTATTTATTTATTAAATTATTTAAATCAACAAGGATCATAAGGTAAAATAACATTCATTAACATCTATTCTAATACTAAAATTATAAATCATTACTAATATTAATTATATCAAATGCGTAAGTATTTATAATAATATCGAAAATAAAATGATAATAATTTAATAATAATAATAAAATAACACAAATCAATTTCACCGTTACACATACATCATATCCGATTTAATTATATATTGACAAAACCACCAACAAAACTTACCATAATGATATAATACAATACTTTTTGTTAAAAACACAAAGAAAAAGTCTTAAATATATGTAAGTAAAATTAGGTAATAAATTAGTTCATATACCTGGGGTGCCTGTCCGAGGCAATGGGTACATGGACATGAACCCAGTGAATACAAAAACAAAACAAACTTTATAAACGTATAAATATTATGATTTTTAAAAGGAATAGAATATTCCTTTTCAAAGTCCCTTCAAGTCCTGTGTCAAATATCGTTAAAGTTTTCGTAGTTTTCTAGTCTACTTATGTTCTATTTATATTTTAGCCAAGAAGTGTTGGATTATCCCCTAGGATATGTGATCGAATGTGGCCCCTGGCGAATAAAAGTGGAAAGCGCTAAACCTTAGTTACCAATCCATCTATTTTTTATTTACAATTTCATAATATACACACATGGTACAGGCCTTTATGGTATATGGCGTATTATAGCTTATGTTCAACACTGGATTTATGAAGAGGTGTATGACGATGATGATTTACTCTAGCGATAGTAAACACGACTGCTGAATGCGAATGATGATGGTTGGACCAGCATAAATCAGCTATTGAAATTTTCTGTCTATATATTCTTAGTAGGAGCCAGGAATCCTGAAGTTAGCGTAGCCATGTTGCCTCTCCAGTTTACTGACTAATGTTGGATACTCTGCTTTCACTGAGGATATGAAGATTGAACTAAAATATATTACGTACTTTATTTATAAATGCTAGACCTTGTGAATATAGCAGGTCTTCCCGGTTCTAACAAACAGGGAGTAAAAACCGTATTTGTTACAGGCATTCCTCACTTTACGTCACGCGTTAGTGTTATTTACAAGTGAATTTGGACTACGTCCACAAAATAAATTACACTGGTTTCATCAAAGTTCAGCAAAGAAAATAAAGTAATAATATTTGTTTCTTAATGAATTAAACATAAACTTCTTGGAGTTTTTAAACCACGTTCTGTACAGTATCGTAAAGGTATTCTGAGAGGTGTGTAAATTAGAAGGAAACTAAAATTGATTATAATATTTGTTAATGAGTCGTGGCAGGTAGAAGGGGTCTTTTTTATAGAATAGGGGGCAAACGAGCATGCGCCGCCCATGATCAAACGCATCGCGTCGCAAAAAAACCAGGGGAATTGCAGGTGCGTTGCCGGCCCTTTAGAAAGGAGTAAGTAAGTAAGTATGTCTAAGCGCTCGCGTAATTTTCACGTAAGTTAAGTTTGTAAGTTAATTGAGTTTGTTCGCTCGTACAACTGAAATTACTTATTCATCGTCGCCATCATTACAGCCTGTCCAATCCACTGCTGAACATAGGCCTCCTCACATACTGGTTCATAGGGTTCAAGGTTCATAGGGGTTCGTAGTTTTTTTTTTCAAGTACTTATTAGAAAGATCTTCTGCCCTGGTTTATTCTCTGTCACCTTTTTCGTCACCCATTGGATAATATAGGGTAGTGGATATTCTCACACCGCCATGATGCTACTAATGGATACTAATCGAAAACGCAGCTGTAGTTGGGCGTATATAGTCTTTGAATTTAATAAATTCCGTTAAAGGCTTTTAATTCATGTCTTATTGCAAAGGATATTACTAACATACAAATACACCTAAAGCTACAGTTGCACCGGGAGGCAGATATCAGGGGGTGATATTTTGGGAAGAAAACTCAGTGCCCTGCATTAACCTTTGGAAAGATTTTAGTAAAACTTTCTCAACAATCAAAATAACTGAAATGTTTTTTGTAATCATGGTATGCATATTTATGAATGGGATGGAAAAACATGGAAATATTAATTTGATATATATTTATTATCTATTATAAACAGGTGCTATGTTTTTAAAATGGCCTAAATTTCTAACTACTCAAGAAAGGAAGTTCAAAGTTTAGCGGAAAAATCTTTGTACAATGTAAGGTAATATAACGCTGATAATATTTTTATTTTAGTAGAATCATCTAATACAGGTATCAGGTATAGAGTTCTAACCTATCATTTTTTTTTATAAAACATAGACAGATATTATCCATCCTATGTCGTGTTTAAGCACCGAGTTACGCATTTTCACTGCCAGTCACAGAAGGTATTTGCGTCACAATCCGTCGAGTGCTCAACAAACAGAGGGCAGCATAGTCGCCAAATATGATATCACCGGGATTATCACTATTTATCTGAACACGATAACACTATGTATTAACGTGGGCGCCATGTCTAGCTCGTAGTTTTATCGTCCACTAATAAAGCTAGTAACGTATATAACTTAACAAAAGGTGTTGCCATGTTATAATGTAATTATTTTATAGCAATGTGAATGAAATTTCGCTCAAATTTAATGTATATAAGTAAATAAATAACTGCAAGTGTTGAACTGACATTAACAGTGAAAATTCAACAATAAATAAAACAGGTTTATTAATCGCATTCCCCATTGACATACTCAAGAATATCTGTAAAAGCGAAGTACAGATAACAAAAAAGGTTTCGATATTATTATGTTTGTACATCTAGTTTTTGTTGCTGTCCAACTTGTCTACAAAAAGCCGGACTGGTCCTTAACAGAGTGTAAACCGCGGTGACCTTGTGCTCGCTAACGAAGGCTGCACTCCGTACAAGGTTGGCCACAATAAAAAGAAATAAAATCCCAACGCATAAAGACCTGCCACAAAAAAAAAACTAATAAAAGAGAACGATGTTCGGAACGCGAGGGCGACGAACCATTTTATTATTTTTACTTTTAATTTACGAACTTTAACGAACCCTTTGGGAAGGTATTCACAATAAGAACAGTTTTCTGAACGGCCTAACCTGAGGCAGGCTAAATTTTATGTAATATACGAAGTATGGGTTTTCAATTACTAATGTGTTCTGACTTTTCCTGATGCTGTTATTCCATTTTTTTTTTCAAAAAAATCCGTTTTACTTTTAATTTCGAACACTTTGGGAAGGTATTCACAATAAAAACGGTTTTCTGAAGCCTCACGTTAGCCTAAAATTAATGTAATGTACGAAGTATTGGTTTTCAATTACTAATGTGTTGTAACTTTTCCTGCTGCTGTCACTCCATTTTTTATAAAAAAAAAAACAATCGAAACTCTCCATCAAATCCTAATATAGACATCGACTTCATAAAAAATGGTCATAATTGTCACGACGAAAGTTCGTGTATCTAAAACTTCGCACTATTGAATCTGTTTCTCATCGCTAAGCTGGCATCATTTCAAATGAAAATATCGTCATAGCCTTCAGTCAGGAAATATTTCGTAGCCGAGCCTTTTTTTAACTTCCTGCTAAGAAAATTGAAAAAAAAAATCGGAAAGTTATTGTTTTACCCCGTGTTTGTGTGTGTGTGTGTGTGTGTGTGTGTGTGTGTGTGTGTGGGTGTGTGTGTGTGTGTGTGTGTGTGTGTGTGTGTGTGTGTGTGTGTGTGTGCGTGTGTGTGCAAATCCAAAAACTAAGCAGCTTTTAGCCTTGAAAAACCAGGTCGATTGCCACCAGTCCAGTCAAAGTCGGTTGATTCGTTTGTGAGATACATTAAAGAAAAATTTTGAAATTTTTTTTTTAAATTATCCGATATTTCATATTCAACGTCATAATTTGGTGAAATTTGAAGCGCTTTGCATTTGAAATTAGCAGGAAGTTACAGGAATAACCTATAAAAAATGTATGTTAAAATAAACGTTTTTTTTTTTCAAAAATTTTCTTCTTGGATATCTCATGAACGGATAGATCAATTTTCATGTTCAAAACGGCATTCGACGCTGCTTTTTAAGTTCTACAAATGATGTAAGAAGCACAAACTTGCTTGGTTACGACATCTCGAAGTTATGTTAAAAAACTTTTTTAAAATTCTTTCTCCTTCAACATCTCACGAACGAATGAACCGATTTTTATTTTCTAAACGGCATTCAACGTCATTTTTATAAGGTTAAGAGCTGATTAGTTTTTCAATTCGATCGGTAAAATTGTTTAAAAGTCATTCCAAAAAGAAATAGTTTTTCTAAATTTTTATTTTTGAGAGTTCTCAAAATCTACTCGTCCGAATCAATTCATATTATCACGAAATATATTACAAATTGAGATCTTTATAACGCTACAAACTGCATCTCCATCGATCAAGACGTTAAAACGTTGTGAACAGCACACACACTTAATTGCAAGTTGATTATGTGACCAATAGATATCTACATCTATCCTCAAACAAGAATCAAAATGCAGATGCGTTGTCGCCCCTAAAGACTAAGATGGAATGCTTCGTTGCCTGTAAAAGGGGTCTCTCCGGTTCTCTACACTCTTACTATACGAAACACAGCATTGAGCTGCTATTTTGCGCTGGTGTTCAGTTTAAGCGTGATCCTTCCCTGGTCACAAAATTTATATATCACGTAAATAATATAGAAAGACTTTACACATTTTCGAATCTAATTGACGAAACGATTGCTGTTAGTACCCACCTGACGATTCGCACCTTTGACGTCATTCTATTTCGTTCATTACGGCATGTTGAATGCCAGCTGCCGAACGTAGGCCTCCCTATTATTATATATAGCAATACTTAGCAGGTGGGTAATTATCTGAAGTTAAATCTATAAAAAATAATATTAAATATCTAAAGATATTTTGAGTTAAAAAGCGAATATTTATATTATTTTGAGTTTATATTGGGGAAAATGCTGCTGGCCGTCTCCTGTTTCATTTTCCTCTGAACCCTCTTACGATACCAGCGGGACGATACGGGGGAGTGGTGTACGACCACATTTTAATTAAACTACGGCCAACTAGCAGCGATACGAAAGGTCATTTACCTTAAAAACGACTGTGGAGTTGTCAATATATTATCAATCTCTTTCCATCTTGTTTATTTGTCGTAATGTCTCGTTTTTACAGAGTTTTAGTACATCCTTTTTCAAATTTGATCCTTTTTACTGGTCACGAGCCGGAATGCTTAAACTTAGTTCTCGAAAACCACAAAGCATTTCGATTCTTAATCGAAGATTGATATAGTTGTCTACGTGCAGCCACGCACGCAAGCAGCAAAGCCATCGGATCAGTAAGCTTAAGTAGCAATGCACCAGCTGTATAGCTCTAAGAATTATATGACCTAAAGTGAATAATTTAATATCCAGCAGTTGACTTTATTGGAACTGAAGAGACAGAGATAGACTAGTTGAAGTGTTGGAAACGAGGTGTTTGCAATAAGGGATAAATAACTGGTAAAAACCGAAAGATCTGGCCGCAATAGATATCGACCAGAAGGCCACAATTATCTATGGAACGCAAATTTATATAAATATCCACAGCGCAGCGTAACAAAATATCGAATACAGAGATTATTATTTATTATTTCGTAAATGGGGCAGATGTGGCGTGAATTGGGTTACAGAGATATGATAATTATATTCACAGAGCACTAGACGTAAATTTCACGAATGCTGAATATATTTTGGAACGTACTCGTACAATGACTATAGATAAGCGTGATTTTTTATTTTCGCTTGGTACTTCTAAAACAATTGGCGTAAAAATTTTGAATGAGGTAATTGAAAAATTAATAAAAAAGAGAAATAAAACTGTTAAAATTGCCTCTTTGATAAATATATCTATAATTTGATAAATATATCAATAAACCACTATATAAAAACAAATATTTAAATAATATAAATATTCCTTAATGCCTGTTCCTCTAACTGATTTCGACCGCGGCGACATCTTTCGAAAATTACTGGAGGCTATAAAATGCGCAGCATTATATAGCATTATATTATGTAAGTAAAACAATCTATGTCTAATAGTTTCGATAAACCTCTAAAAAGAGTCGATCGATTTTGATGAAATTTTTGTGTTGTATTTGAATGGATCTCTAGATAGTTAAGATTCACATTTGGATCCGGTAGGTGGCTCTGTTGTCTAGATCCTGACATCACCCGTGCGAAGCCGGGCCGGATCACTAGTATAATAGTATATTAACGAATGTATACTCAAACTAAGATCTTTACCAACATTTGTATTTTCATATAAATGTTATTTGACCAGCTGGGATAGATACAGTCTTATACAGTTAGAAAGATGACCACCGTCATTAACATGATGATGATAGTCCGATTTTTTATTTTGTGTAGAATTAAGGTTGGCAATGGAGCATCTTATGATTATAATTAAAGATAAATGAGTTACCACTGAGGCTAAAACTATATGCATTATTACCAGTAAAACTCTTACTCTGTACACTCACCATATAAACATACAGTGTAGTCCTTTCGTGATCAAGGCGACCCCCATAATATAGCTGGTATGTGGCTCTTCCATACAACTATACTATAAAATATTTTGAAGGCAAAACAGAATTTTAATTACGGACACAAGATTTTGACTGCAACCAAAAGTAGGTATAGAACCATTATCTATAGTATTCTATAACTTAAATATTTTAATTTAGTCCAATCGTTCGACTTTATTTATATGATAATAAACATGGCATTAATGGACCAGTGAGGTCGCCGGATATGAACTAAGTAAATAATCTTTGAGTTCTGCTGCATTGCGTTAAAATATACGTATATCCATAATAGTTGTTCTTAATTTAGATTAACTACGAAACGCAACAGATATTAAAGGGTCCAGGAGATAAAAGATTTAATTGTCTAAATTGAACTTACAAAGCATTTAAAACCACAGTAAACTAAAGTAATAAAATTTTTCTTTTGAAGATATTCTATCTATACCATTATTTTTAACATATTTTATTTTTATTAAACCCCATGTTAGTGTATACCTGTGTAGCAATAAATTCAATTATTTTACCACGTTTTTATTGTCACCTTTTTATTTGTCTGTCTTCCGGGTGGAATTTTGTAATTTTTTTATATAGAAGAGGGGGCAAACGAGCATACGGCTCACCTGATGTTAAGTGACTACTGCAGCTCATGAACAACCGCAACACCAGGGGAATTGCAGGTGCGTTGCCGGCCCTTTAGAAAGGAGTAAGCTCTTTTCTTGAAGGTCCCCAGGTCGTATCGGTCCGGAAAAATCGCCGGTGGTAAATTATTTCACAGAGAGGTCGTACGCGGAAGAAAACTCCTAGTGAAACGTACAGTGGTGGACCGCCAAGCATCCAGATGGTGTGGATGGTATCGGGAGGTTTGCCGCATAGTGCGTTCATCGACATTCCCCAGAGCACTCCCCGTGATAGATGCGATAGAACACGCAAAGAGATGCATGTAATTGATTTTAAAGTAACTTCCCGATGAGCAGGAAACTTGAAATTTTGAATATAGCTGAAATTCAAGAATAATAATGCAAGAATGTGATAAAAACGCAGTAATTTTTTTTTTACATTTTTTAAATTTCACCTTTTCCTTTATATTATTTTACAAATATCATATCGGTTTAGTGAGTCTTAATATGATATTACGTTATACGCCAGATATATGAAATTCAACTTTAAAAATTCACATTGGTCGCTGGAAACTAACCGATCATTTCCTATCTCCAGAAGCAAGATAGAATTTTCAAAACGTGCGAGTTTGATTATGCCAATTACCTTTAATTGTACAAAATAGGGAACAAGCAAACAAGCTTTCCTCTGCTTGCTGTACATTTATTCATTATTGATAATTAGCTTTAATGGTTACGGTATACCGTTCCATCCTAACAGTAAATTTACAGTCCCGAAACTCAACGTCAAGCGAATACAGGGCGATAAGCTAGGTTGTACCAATTCTAGCAAAAATAAATAATAAACTCCATGTTGCTCGGTTAAGTGATAATAGATATTCTTTTGAAAATGTTGACAAATAACACTCTAGATTACATATTTACGTATTGTGATCACAAATTTCTAAATTTTTCTGAGTTTTTTTAATGTACTCCTAAATAAATATGTATGTACTGTGTCTCTATATCCGTTTTCAAAGAATTTTCTTGAATTCTTAAAGACAAAGATGGCTAATATTTGGCATAGCTATAATATGTTACAGGAACACGTGAATAAATAAGTTTTTCATAATTGCATTAATACCTTATGTCTAAGTATATACACTTACTATTTTTATGTCAGGCGTGTTGTCTAATGTATCCATAGTTACCTATTCAGGTCAATTTTCTTGGAATAAAAATTGCGTTATTTACATTAATTTACACTTCATCATTAAAGTTAATTTATTTTTAACAAAACAAAGATGAATTTCATTGTCGCCCACGAATTTAAGGTATTATGTTTATTTGCGGTATTTTATTCATATCATTGGTCCCATTTAATATCGATTGGCATCATAAAATAAACGCCGATATTGTTTTACGTTTGAGTAGACTCTAAAATTTCATAAATGAAGTTCTGTAATGTTTTCTTATATTTACGCGAATACTAGACATGAAATAAAGTTACATTAACCAATTTTATAGCGTTTAATTCTAACTTTTTACGTGCTTTTTTTACTCTTCTTTGGATGATATATCCATAGAAACCCGCGTAAAAGAACATATCGCTCATTAGAAGTACCAACGCTCCGGGAAGTTTGAAGTAAGTCAACTTGTTTAGTATCGTTCCAAGCATTACATCAAATCTGATAGACTATAAATCCTCGCTAAAGAACCGTGATTGCAACCAAGGATGATTTGCGACGCTATTGAAATTAAAAAAAAGATCCTAATTTTAATAGAGAACCATCTGCTTGGGGTTCCATAATTAATAAAATTAAATTCATACCTTAGCTCACTACTGCAAGACTCACAGCCTTCGTTAATTATGACATCAGGACGTCAATCACCTCAGACCCCCCGTGACCATTGGATGGGTCCATGGGTATAGTATTAAAAAAGTTAAAATTACATGGCGTTATTACTTGATGAAATAATGAGAGCCAAAATTATGCTATCTAATAATATTAGCGATAGAAGGTTGGGGTCCGACTGGAAAGCCGCTAGCATTTATTTATTATATAAATAAGGCATAAAGTAGGGTTGATTCTGCTAAAAACTCTGTTTGTGTTAAAAATACGCTATCAGCGCCATTAACGGGGAAAAACTATTTGACGATATGACCATAATATCATGAAGTAGCAATGATGTTTAGTTATTTGAGTTTAATATCGTCAAATGATCTTTATTGATTGGTTCGGAAATATACCTTATATTATGACATGATCAAGAAACAGTCTTAAATTACTACTACTATTTCACGAGATGATAGACTACTTGAAGATATGATCAGTCTACGATTTGATCACGACATATATAAAAATCTCTTTGATCAAACTATAAGAATAAAAAGAATTTTGCAATAATTGCAAGCAGACCAGCTTAAACCAGTTTACATTAGTAATTGTAATTGAATTAAAAACCATATAGAACTTCATATTTTTGATAAACGTCGCTATTATCTTTATTTAAGTTATTACATTTTTGAAATGAAATAATGAAAACGCTAAAAAATAACGTTAGGGTTTTTAAATAATTTTATATATCTCATTATTTGTACATATAAATATAATTTAGTTAATTATATTTTATATTTCATTAGTAACTGAAGGAAAAAAGTACTTTTTCTATTTGATAATAGATGGCGCTGTTTAGAAAAATAAGTGTAAATAGTAGTAGTAAACGTAGTTTAAAATTATTAAACAAAGATTAATATTATTTTGAAACTTTATTATAAATATAGTACTTATTTGAAAAAAAAAACATCAGTAATTCTGCAAATAAATGTAACTAACAGAATCATGATAGAAAATTAACATCCAAAGGAAGGAAAATACTTAACCTTCTTTTTTGAAGTTCCGTAATCGGATGCCTATAATTTGCAACTAACTATCCGCATAAAAAATTTCATGGATATCGGTCCGGTAGTTTTTGAGTGAATCGTTAATACACGGACTGACAGACAAAAATTCTAAATACCACTAATTTGACTTCTGTACCCTATACTTAGTCCCCTGGACTTGTTTCTTCAAGAAGAAGAATATTTTACAATTTCAGACACGACTTTTCTACAGATTTATTTTATGTATAGGTTTATTTCAATGTGATTTTATGATTTAAGTAACTAATTTTATAATTGTAAGTTTTTCTTCTTTTAGTAGGAATTTTGTCTTCTTTGAAACATTTAAGTGTAGTGAACAAGTTTTAATATCATTCGCAATGCTTGTTTTACTTGTATTCATTGGCCCTGATTGCACATTCCTGTTACTCTCCGCACTTAATTTGAATAAATAGCTGGTGTTGAATTACAAGTTTATATACTCGTAGGCCTATTATGCTATGTAGTTCAAAGACTGGTTACTAGCTGAGTTCAGAGCACCTACGCAACCGTGGGCGGATGCTAACCTGAGTCTCGAGACTTGAGCCGTAGTCCGCGGCCATAGTATACAACTAATAATAATAATTATAGCGTAGACTAATACTAAAACGCATATATTTGAGGTTTTATCTTTTATCCGAATAATGTTACTGATAGATCATGTGTAATGTCCACCTATGCCGGTAGTTGTTAGGAGCACTACGCTCGAAGTTGCTGGCGAGTACGTTTACTTGGACCACGCCCTCACAGAATACCTGCGTAAAATAGCAGCCTAATGCTGTCGTGTTTCGTATGGTGAGTATAGAGATCCGGAGACAGTTTTTACTGGGAAAAAAGCATTCCATCTTAGTCCTCAGAGGTGAAAACACATCTGCATTTTGAATCTTAATAGAGGATACATGTAGATGTTTATGAGCCACGGCATGATGTCGTGTAAAGTCCACCTGATGCTAAGTGAACTACCATCAGGTGGACTCTATGCTAATTTGTCACTCTTATTCGATATTTTTAAAAAATTTGGGACAAACAGTCCGACTAGCTGTGTCCACTTCGACCGAGAAGTCAATCGACGGACTCAACTCGGCTGAGCACCGTTCGGAAGATTACTACACGTTCTCATAAGGTATACCTCAAAACCTGAAAACACGCACACGCTTCACGCACTGGTTGTACAATCTAACTAGCGCGTGGAGCCAGTCATGACTTATGGATCTGAGTAGTGATTCTTTACTGCTAGCAATATGAGGAAACTCTAGGTCGCTCAGCGAGCTATAGAGAGGGCTACGCTCGTGGTTTCTTTTCTTTTTCTTTTATAAAATAGGGTGACAAACGAGCACACACTCCACCTGATGGTAAGTGGTTGCTGCGGCCCATAGACATCTACATCTATCCTAGATTACGAATCAAAATGTAGATGCGTTGTCACACGTGAGGACTAAGATGGAATGCCTCGTTTCTAATAAAAAGGGATCTCCGGTTCTCTACACTCACCATACGAAACACAGCGGCATTAAGCTACTGTTTCACGCTGGTATTCTGTGAGAGCGTGGTCCTTCCCCGGTCGAGCCGACCCATTCGTGCTACAATTATACTACTAATATAACTGCAGCATAGCTCTACCACGTTTCTCTGCATAATAGACTCAAAAATGAGAATATCTGCTGTAGAACCAGAGTAACCGAACCCAAACGGATTAATAAGCTGAATTTACAATGGCTCGGCCATAGAGCTCGAAGAAAGGTTCTCGAGAGACACCTTGTACCGTTACACGAAGTGTGCGTGCGGCCCTCCACTAGATGTCCTGGTAAGACATGCAGGAAATTGATGGATGCAGGTAGCTCAACATTCCTTGGGGGAAGCCTATGTTCATTAGTGGACTTATGAAGGGCTGTAATGATCCTTGTAGAGACACGGTACAGCTATATTATGGCTGTAAATGAGTTGGCCAAGAAAAGCACCAAGAAAAAGCACGCTCTTACAGAATACCAGCTTAAAATGCTCCTTGCTTTTGCTTGACAAGAACCGGAGAGCCAATATCGAAGAATAATAAAGAAGCAGAAAATGTACGCACACGAATACGTATGACGTTGACACTTGTAATCTACTATTTTGTACAACTTAGTTTTCTTTACGACGTAAAATCAAAGTGGTAAGGTAAAAATGTATATGATGGGAAAGTGTTGTAACAAAGACATACAAATATTTGTTGTAATAAGATATAAATTACTATAGCTATACAATCTAAATAAAATGAAGGTGTTCAAAAATCGAATGGATACTACCTCATAAACGTTGTTTACGGGTTTATACAGTTTCCCCGGACCAGGGCATGCGATCGTTTTTATAGCTAAAGTTTTGAAAGTATTTATAGCAACTTGCAAAGAAATGAATTCTTGTGGTTTTCAACGACTCCTTTTCGTCGACTGTAAAAATAAAGGTATCTTTGTTTGCACGTATCCTTTATACGTAACAAGACAATCCATCTTAGTACTCAGGAGTGACAACGAATCTGCATTTTGCATTCTTAATCGAGGACATATGTAGATGTCTATGGGCCACAACATCCACTTACCATCAGGTGCACAGTACGCTCGTTTGTCGCCCTTTATTAAAAAAAACAATCAGCATCGTAATTTCCTAATTTAGCAAAGTTTTGACAACTTTTAAGTGTGTAAACGTCATGTTCTAAATCGTTCTAAATTGCAGTCTTATATTTTGTATTATTCGGAAAATAAAAAATGAAACATTGCTTATAATAACTTAAATATATCACTCTTTTACACTATTTAATTGTTTTCGCATATCAAATCAACAAATATCAGTCTCATAATGTTATTCGTACAGTTCTGGCATTGGCGACACCAGAGATTCCGTCTATTGTAAATAAAAATCGAATAAATTTTAACAAACTGTAGAAAAGTTAACGAAGCACTTCACAGATTCTTGAATCATTCTATTCATTTCTTCAATTCGTATTCATTGAATCGTCTTCCTAGTTACGAGCGCCTATTTGAATCATTCGTTACAGGAGAAAAGTCTCTATAACACCCCGCTGAGTATGACGTGTGAACATTTTAATTGGAGAGAATCACCCATTGGGGAACGACCCCAACCTAAACAAAAATAGGATTATTTGGAATAACTAAGGCTTAAAAGAACTAACGGCACGCGTTCATGCATTAAACCAGAAATAATAACCGAGTCAAACTTGTCTCAATTGTGTGTAGTGCTCAAATAAGGATATTTGTGCGTTTTTGTTAATAGAAAATTAAATAATACGACGGTAGTTTGACTAAAATAAGGAACCAGACATTCGTAATCAAATTTATACGGGGTTCTATAGGAACTTTAATGAGTCAAACTCGCAGAGTTCCATGAATTCGAACAAATACAGTAAAAATGGAACTATACTCACAGTATATTATACGTGAACCTAAAATAAAGTGTCAAACTGGTATTTTAAATAATTTATTAGACGTGACCGAACCGTTGCAAGTGAATTTTGTAC
Organism: Parnassius apollo; assembly: GCA_907164705.1. NCBI lineage: Eukaryota > Metazoa > Arthropoda > Insecta > Lepidoptera > Papilionidae > Parnassius > Parnassius apollo. The sequence goes on from CAJQZP010001435.1 coordinate 1,526,326, forward strand.
GTAGGTGCTATTTCTCGTATTATCATAACTTTTCTTTTATAACTGCTTATAAAACGGCACAGGAAAAATGTTCACGTAAACAAAATTTTACGATTGCGTGTCAAACGATGAGACATGTCTTTATTAGTAAACGTACGTCCAAAACCAACGTTTTACGCCTACGTTTCTTTCATGTGCTGTTGGTAAACATTTGTGTAAAATCCTCTAAAATCCACACACATACACATATGTATTATATGAATTATGTAATAACATGAATTTTAATATGGTGTAGTGTTTGATTTATTATGAGTTTGCTTGCATAGTAAATATTTCGTAACGTTTTGTTTCTTTCATTCATGTCACATTTGTTAAAAAAGGTAAAAGATATGAATTAAATCGAGCGGAGTTTTTCAAAAAATTCGTATAATGTCCTTGAAAATGAAGCAAATTTTTTACAGAAATTTATAAGCTTGTGTTCCAATTCGTGAATAATCCGTGTTTGTGTGAGTAACGCTCCCTCTTGATTTGTAGTCAACACTACGATAATGTGGGACACACACATAATTCTTACTTATCAGCAAGAATTTTTAAACGCACACATATTTAAAAATTCTTTAACTCAGAAGCATCAATAAAGAAAAATAATTTTAAACCAAACATTTGTTCTTAATAAAATAATAAGAAATATTAAGAACAAATGTTTGGTTTAAAAAATAATTTTAAACCAAACATTTGTTCTTAATATTTCATAGTCTGTAATTATTGAGCAAGCTTAATAATTACAGACTATGAAATATTCTGTTCCAGTCCTCAGAGGCGAAAACGCACCTGTAGTCTTTTTATGTCTTGTTTGTGTTAACTGTAGGTCTATCATTTTTTTTATTTGTGCGGAAGCGTTTCCAAGACTCTGCAGACATGCGACGAAGTTGGAACATCATTTTAGTCCGCTATAACCCATTATTGCTGTGGATATGTGTAAGAATTTCCTCACAAAAGGGCTATTATTTACTTGTCCTTTTTAACAGATAACATTGGATTTGTACTGTCACTAGTAATATGATAAAAAGAAAAATACACAGGACGTCGGGTTTTGCTAAAAAAAAGAATTGGCTTAGTGCAAAAAACATAGTGACCCGATATATATATATATGTATATGTATACGTTTTGTACGGCTTGATAATAAACAATTTCAAAATATACACTCGATTTGGCAAGTATGTCAAATCGAGTGTATATTTTGAAATTATTTATTATCAGGTAAGTTAAACATTATCGATGAGATAGTACCTCTCCATATATAACAGTAATAAAAAGATCCACATTCTATTTCAGAGTAATCGTACTTATCGCTTCCTTATCACGATATTCCACGCTCTAGTATTTACGGAGAATAAAATTGATAAATCTGACAATATTTACTTCGCAGGAATACTATGGTCACTTACAGTTTGATGTAACGTAAATAAAAAATTAACTGTAGAATTTTAATATTACCATGGCTATAGAGAAAAATAAAGTTTATATCAAAAACGGAGGTCACTTCTTTTAGCCTATCTAGTATCAGACCCGTAAAACCAACAATTGGTTATTTTGCTTAATTCTTCACTCAAACTGAAATTCGAGTATACGAGTAGAAGTCGCAATATAACGCATTACCGTTATAGCCTGTTAGAAGTCTACTACTGAACATAGGTGACATCCCTATGAAGCAATCTGACACCCACAGACTGCTTCATAGGGATGTAGATACATTGGCCATAGTTGCCGAGCTTGGCGGGCGGGTTGGCACCTGCAGTTTTTTAAATTTTACTTCTTATTAAGAAGACGCTATGCCTATCTGGTTTGGTTCCGTCTGTCGACTCTTACGAGACCCACGGAACGATATGTGGTAGTGGAATTTTTTTATAGGATAAGATAGCAAACGAGCACACAGTCCACCCGATGGTAAGTGGTTGTTGTGGCCCATAGACATCTACATCTATCCTCGATTACAAATCAAAATGCAAATGCGTTGTCACCCGTGAGGACTAAGATGTAATGCCTCGTTACTAGTAAAAAGGGTCTCCGGTTCTCTACACTCACCATACGAAGCACAGCAGCATTAAGCTACTATATTTTACGCTGCTATTCTGTGAGAGCGTTGTACTTTCCCGGTCGTGCTGACCCAATCGTGCTACAACTATATTACTAATATAATGGCTCTACTACGTATGACTGTAGCATGGCTCTACCACGTATGATATTCTTACAAGTGAACATTGTTAAATAAAAACAGTATATAGGTGTTACAGTATTAGTGGAGTAGAATTAAAGTTAGTGTTGGCAATGATCGGTCTCTCTATAGATATAAAATTATAATGAGGGCTGATAATTTTCTATTCACTAGATGTCGCTAGTTGACACTGAGGTGAAGTTTTTCGTTACAAAATGACATTTAATTACTATTGACATTTAGTTACTATTAAATAAAAGTTTATTAGTTTCTAGAGTATTATATTAATACACAAAACTATGCATTAGTGGTTTGCTCTTAAATTTTTTGCACATTTGTATCTCCCGTGGATGCTTTCGTGATATATACATATATATCCTGACTCCCGCTTTCCAGACTACTACAGTAGTTGGGTGTAACGGTTTTTTTTAAAGATTAGCACGATTATTTATTAAATGATTACAACAAAAGTAATTTAACAACTACCACACCATTCACAACATCACTCATTGTAAACTTTCCTACTATCCATATTCTATCAATAATTAGACGTTATCCGGGTTTTTATTGGTATAATTTTCCTTTTTAAAACATTATATCTTACTATCCATGAGAGTGTGAGTCACAGTTTCGTTTCGTAAATCTGCACAAAAACACTTTACTGCATAACATGATAAGGCGTTACACGTAAGGCTATAACAATGTAGAGCGCAAGGAATTATGTTATTATTGCAACGAGCAATTCTTGAAGAATACCTGATTATTAGAGATTTCATAATATACAAAAATAAATATTTATTAATCAGAGAAGTAAGTCATGTTTCAAACTGCATCTACGCTTTGTACTTTTTGATACAGATCATAATTTATTCTACAAATTTATTAAAGTTTATCAGATAGAATTGCGGCTTGTCTTAGAAGTCAAAACTTTTAACATGTTTACATAATTGTTACAATATTCGCTTTTCACTTAGAAAAAGTCTTTATTAAATTTCTTAAATAAGTTATTTTAGTAAACATCATAATAATAATGTTCTCCAAATCGTGCCTTATATGCTTTCCTTGCACGGAGGGAAACTCCCCCAACTTTCTGATTTCGGACTGTGACTGTAAGAATTCCTTATTAGAGAAATTCGATATCTGATTTTTGGCCCCACCCGCGATTCAAACTCGAAAGCTAGCGATCACAAATCTCACTTATAACCAACAGATCAACATGACAGTCACGATAATAAACATCATACATTATGATTACTGCCTGAGTAAGGGTTTATAACATAACACACCTGAACTATGTGCCTGTATGAAATTCGATAAGAAGTAGGTAATTTTTTTCTGGTTTCATAAGCGTAGTTACCGGATACATATAGGTCAAGCTATACAAACATCGTACCCAAAACATGTATTGCAAGAGTCCCAACTACAATTACAATGTATTTGGCACATTTAAAAGTCGTTCGGAAATTCGAATTCGCCTATTTTTTCAGGTGAAAAGATATAGGTAACATGTATTGCGTTTGCGCTTTTATTTTTAAGTTAAGAGTAAGTAATTATAACAGTAATTAATGTTGAAATTAATGCAATCTGTAAGCTTATTATTACAGTTAAGTTGATGCAAACACTAGCCGGCCGGTAGACGTGAGCTTAACTATTATCGCACCAGTTCTTGACAGATAAGAAGCTTGAAATGTTTCTTACCTGGCACTGAACAGTTACATTCAAACTAAGCTAATAGACGCGCCGTAACTTGAACTTGTTTAGCGCGTAAACAGTCGTACAATAACAGGTCATGTGTTAATAGTAACAATACGCGTATTCATCAGAAACAATGCCAGGTAGAGACTAAAATAAATTACTCTATATTAAGTACGTAACATAAAGTTATTGTTTATTATAAAAGATTCTAAAAAGTTATTACTTATGTATTCTACTTTTTTCTTTAATTTTATATGTTATATTTTGTTGTTGCTTTTTCTTTTCAAAATCTTTAAATACAATTAATAATTACAGCTTTATAATATCCAATAATTGCCACCTACTTAAATATTTTTTATCATAGTTAATTTATATCATTAGGTAACATTCAAGAAATATATCAGCGATACGATATCGAGCATGTGGAAGACGATGACCTTCATGCATTACGATGTCAAACGACTTGTTTTAAGAACATCTTTACATTGTTATTCATAAAACTTACCAGCTTGTTTTATCACCACTAGTACTGTTGATAGTAAGATGTTCGGCAACAGAAAATCCAAAATAAGAGCCGGTTTCCCCGTACTTTATCACTGGAATCCTTGGCTCCAGGTTGAAACTGGAAGCACTATGCAAAATACACAAAAATAAAACACGCCAACACTCGACCTTCGAAGCCATTGTAGTGTTCGTAATGAAATCGTAATAATAATCGGGTTGTCGCACCAAATCACTGTCCACCAGCTATATTTTGGTACATCGCGATTTTCGTTAACTAGTCGTGAACGCAACACGCGACGAGACCCCCAGCGCGGATGCCGCTCGCCGGCTGAGTAGAGTATTCTATATTTCTATAGTCCCGCTAAAGTTTTCTCGTGTTTCTGTTGACTCTACAATAGAGACAACATGCCTATCGCACAGCCGAGCAAGCGCTCGCGAACTCGAGATAGAGGCGAGTGAACTCATAAAATAATCGGCTACCAGGAAATTTAAGCGCCATCTAGTGAGTCATATATTCGTATAGATGGTAATAGGTAGTACTGTGTGCTAAAAATTATACTATATTAGAAAATCTGTAAATAATACCTACTAAATTCTAAATAGCCCATATTATAATTAAACTCTCAGTAAGTAGTATGGAATTTGACTTCCATCGTAATATCAATGCGTTTTACAAGAAAATGTAAAAAGCGCCATCTATGCATCATAACAATTTTTATCTCATATACATACATGTAAGCATTGACTTAATTATTTCTGAAGATGTAGAGATGGCAGAATACTTTAAAATTTAATTTTATCGAGGTTACTGTAATATTGTGATATTTATTTTATTAGTCATAACATAAAAGAACATTTATTACAAAAGTGTATTATAAAACACCTAATCTTTTTTCCTTTTTACTTTTTTACCATACACAACCTCATCATTATTATTACCCACAGTCTATCTAAAGTCCACTTTTGAACATAGGCCGATTTCCTCATAGGTCATAGGGATCCCCTACCCCCTGATATGTCACGCTTGGCGCAAACCACCCGAGTTGACTGCTGCTGTTTTTTATTATACTTTAAGTTGTTGTCTAAAAAATCCTACCACCCATGTCCTGTTCCATTTTCCTCTATTGCCTATAATACGACACTCGTAGCCCACCCACTGCATGTCCGGAGCTCTGTCAAAAATCAATGTTTGGCTTTTTGCACACGAGCAAAATTACTTGGCGAGCTTTTTTCCTAAAATATCTATCAACTCCTTTTGAATTTCAGGTTACATAGTAAGGGACATGTTTTGGCCCATTTTTATCCTTACTAAATGCTCCCTGAGAACAATTTGAGAGATACTCATCAGAGGGTCATCGTCGAAACCACACGCAAGTGCGAATAACGAAAAGTCTTGGAAAAAAAAAAAAAAATATTTTAAAAAAAAAAAAAATCGTTACGGTTTGTACAGTAGAGCTACGATGGCTATCCGAGTACAGAACCAGAGTACGAAACCTATCCAACTATAGTGAGGTGTAATACAGGGTGACATAATATCCTCGAAACTCTTCACCGCTGGATTTAAAGATGTTTTCAAGCAACTGGACTGAAAAGGATACGGTACTTACGTCAATGGCGAGCACATCACTAATCTACGATTTTACAACTATACAGTCCTTATGGCAGAACGCTGGGGGACCTAATCACTATGCTCAATTACCTTAATATAGTGTCTCCCAACGGATTGGTCTTAAGATGAACTTGGACAAAACAAAGGTTATGTATAACGTCCACGTCACACCTATGCCAATTGTTGTTGGTAGCACTAAGCTCGAACTTGTTGACGAGTATGTTAACCTTTTACAAATAGTCCGACCAGGTACCTCCAATTTTAACCGAGAGGTCAATCGATGGATTCAAGTTGGCTGGGCAGCATTCGCGAGATTATGACACATCTTCTCGTCAGGCATACCTCAAGAACTCAAAACGAGATTGTACAATCAGTGTATGTTGCTAGTGATGACCTATGAATCTGAGACGTGGACCTTCACTGCTGGTCATATGAAGTTAAAGGTCGCTCAGCGAGCTATGGAGGGGGCTATGTTCGGAGTTATTTGCAATTTGTTAATTTTTAATTTAATTTAATTTTTTTTAAATGATGTTTGTTATTTGTTTTGTTAGTTGTTAAAAACGAGTATAATGGCAGTAGAACCATAGCAACTGACATAGTTCAACGGATTAGTAAGCTGAAGTCAATGGGCCGGCCATATAGCTTGAATAACCGACAACCGATGGGAAGAAAGGTTCTCGAGTGGCAGCCTCAAACCTGTAGGAGTAGTTTAGGGCATTCCAACACTAGTTGGAGTGACGACCTGGTAAGACGTCAAGTAGTCGATGGATGCAAGTGGCTCGGGACCGTGCTTTGTGGCATTTCCTGGGCCTATGTTCCGCAGTGATTGTTTTGTTTGATTGCATAACTGAGTACTCGCTGTCGCTTGTTGGTTCGTTCGCGGTCGGGTAAACACGGTGCCGCCGCAATGCCAGCCAGCTGGGCACCGGGTGGTTGTCGCTGGCGCTTTGGCAGTATTTGACTTCATCTCGTCTCCTACTTTACTCACCCTCGTCGCCCCCTTTCGTATGCCTACCGGGCTCATGCAACCCCCCCTGGACCCCCCAAGATACGCCACTGAATCAGGGCTTTATTTAAAATGCCCGGGCAATATAAATAATGAAAATTCAGATTGGGCTACGTAATTAATACTGATTTAAACTTTTTTCATTTTCTAATTGTCTGGTAATTACGAATATTGTTACGCAACTGTTGCGCAATTTGATATAACAAAAGATTTTTTTAATGGAAAAATGCCTACGCAGCCTTGCGTGGCAAGGATGGGTTATGTCGGACATCGGACTAAAATCGCATGGTTTTCCACCTTCGCCGCATATTGGCTGGGCCACGGTCATCTTTCGCACACATCCGCGGCCCCACCGCACCAGCACCGGCCGCCCCATGGCAGCCCCTCATCGGTTGGGTAGATGATGAGAATGGGCAAATATTCCAAGTGTTGCCAGCTGGCACGTTCTTGGCCCTTACCTAATTGAACCAACCATTTCGTGCTGCAGCCAAATACAGCTGCAAAGTGGCTTTGGCGTCAGTGGCGTAACTATGCAACCAAGGGCCCCGGGGCAAAAATGAAAATAGAATATTTGAACTAAACTAAATACTTTAATGGCGCAAAACTACTTCATCATCAGCTCCTTATAGCGCATTGCATAGCGCATTGCATAGCACGAATAGGTCGACTCCACCGAAGAAGGACCACGCTGTCACAAAATACTAGCATAAAAAAGTTGCTTAATGTTGCTGTGTTTCGTATGTTGAGTATAGAGAACTGGAGATCCTTTTTACTGACAAACGAGACATTCTATACTCATTCATTCATCCTCAGGGTTGACAACGGAATCTCAATTTTGATTCTTAATTGAGGATAAATGTAGATGTCTATAGGCCACATCATCCACTAACCATTAGGTGAACTGTGTGGTCGTTTGTCACCCTTTTTCTATAAAATAATATGAAATAAACGAATTCAGATTAGCTATTTTTGAAAATAACTTATTACGGGGTTACCAGAGAAAAATTTACCAAAGTTTTTTTTATTTGAAAGTCAGTGCATACTTACACTCTGAATTAAAAAAAAATCACATTTTTATTTTTATTAAAAATCTTAAAAAGGGGGTGTAAAGTTTGTATGAAAAATATTACTTATATTAAGACGCCATTTCCAAAAAAAACTAGACGTACAAATGTGACAGTAGCTGCCTTTTATTACGTAAGCATCCATTAAGAAATAATTTTGGAAAATTCAACCCTTAGTAACAGGGGCCTTTACCGTGTAGTGGCGGTGTAAGATTATCCAGTCTCCGTCGATCCATCCAATCCAGTATCCAGTATATAGTGTTGTTAAGGGAAGAACCAGCAAGAAACCCAGCGAGACATTTTAAAAAAAAATTACAAAATAATTTTAATGGTCACAAAATATTTACAAAATTTGTTTTAGAAACAGCTTGGAATGGTAACATACATGATTGTAAGCTATTACATGTATTTGAAAAAAAAAATAGTCCCGCTGGGTCTCTTGCTGGTTCTTCCCAGGACAGAGGTTTTTTTTTTTTACGAACCAGTAGTAAATGAAAAAGTGACTTTCAATAAGTATTATTCATAATCTATATTGAATAAAAAAGTTTCCGTTTCTGTTCCACGACCCTATATCATTCCATGGGTATCGTAAAATAAAGGTAAACAAATCTCAGGAGATGGGCAGTAGTGTCTTCCTAATAACAACCACAAATAAAAAACTGCGGTTGCCAACCCGCTTGCCAAGCGTGGCGACTATGGCTAATATCCTCTCTATGAGGGAGGTCTTCAATTAAGAGGATATAGTAAGTCAGCTCAAATTATAATTTCGCCCCCACTTCCCCGCGCGTCGTATGCTATGTACCAAGATGTTTGTAATCACTAATACTGTAAGTAGATTGGTCGTTAGATACTTATTTCATTAGGTTTATCATATTTATGCCTGTTTCTTAACGCCAACCCAGTCGCTTCTTATTTTTATCACGGTTATTTCCCATTTTAATTTTACGTCGTCCTGTTGCGTAATGTGTATTCTGATCGTAAGCGACACAACTTCTCCCTTCAAAAGCCTAAGCGATACTAACAGGGGTAGGACAGTTGCCTTGAACCACAAGAATTCAATTGAAGGTAGCGCCATCCATAATTTGTTTCCGAAAACATTATGTTTATTATTGGTCTAAGGTCTTCACAGATGTCGCTACTTTTAAAAAGAAACTAAAATTAACTTAAAAATTAAATTAAATGTACGATAAATTTATTGGTGATTTTGTTTATAACAAATATTATTTTCACATAAAATAAAAACTTAAACATCATGAAATCAATCGATTATGATAATTATGATACTGGCCACCCTAAACTTCAAAACGTCAAATATTCAAACGAAAATGAAAGTCAAAATGGTGGTTACTTTTTTGCGTGTGCTCATCGTTATCTTTCTTGTTTCATTGCAAATACCCCATAAATACCAGTGTACTTACTGAAACTGTTTTACCTACTTTTAATAATATCAAAAACAGTATTACAAAAAGTAGGCAGTAAAACTGTTTCAGTATGTATACGAATTAAAGCGCTTATTACACTATACAATTTTTAGGAAATCTAATTAGGAACCTAAATTGGAAGCTAGTGATCACACTACACTAAATTGGATTCCAAATCGTGACGAACCGCATTCGTAAAGAAGTATCGACGGGGTTGCACGTTTGATCGACGGCGCCGTATTTATTAAAACAGCAGAAAATAGGACTTGCCTTAGCCATGGTGGGAACAATGGATATTAAAAGAAGAGAAAAGAGTACTTGTGATTGAGAAAAAACTGTCCAATATGAATATAATTAAGTATATATTTTTAGATTCTAAGCAGTTTTTTTATAGGATAGGATGACAAACTAGCATACAGCCCACCTGATGGTAAGTGGTTGCTGCGGCCCATGGACATCTACATCTATCTCCGATAACAAATCAAAATGCAGATGTGTTGTCACCTGTGACGACTAAGATGGAATGCCTCGTTTTCAGTAAAAAGGGTCTCCGGTTCTCTACACTCGCCATACGAAACGCTTTACGCTGGTATTCTGTGGGAGCGTGGTGCTTCCTCGGTCGAGCCGACTCATTCGTGCTACAACTATACTACTAATATAATTGCAGCATGGTTCTACCACCTATAAACAGTTTGAATATTTGTTAAGTTTGGTATCGAAACATATTGAAAGTCACGATATTTCGATAAAGTGTGAGTACCAAAGAATGTTTGATGGTGACATTACGTTTTATAGTCACCGGAAATTAATATTAAGATTTAAAGTACTGCTCTCTGATATCAGACTTCTATCAAAACTTCAAGACATCCGCTTGTATCAAAGCGCGGGCGCCGACTGGTTGTTCTAATTCTAAATCGTAACGTTGCGATTACACTGTCCTAAATTGTAAACAATTTAGGAAGTAGAGCGATTGGGACCTCCAATTTGACTAAATCGGATCCTAACTGTTCTAACTACGATTACACCTTCCTATTTCCTAATTAGATTTCCTAAAAATTGTATAGTGTAATAAGCGCTTAAAGAACAATATCACACATTTTACTATTATAGAAGAGGTATATGTAGAGCTATATATAGCGAATTAGTTCAGATTCAATTTGTTGGAGGCGCTAGTAGTTCAATTTTGTCTGCAATAAAATGTCGTCAGAGGGCTCTCTTTTCCTGTATATACTTATTATACTCTTTGGATACTAACGGGGCGACAGGAATCAAGCTTCAGGGCGCCGATAGTTTAGATAATTTCTTTTTACAGTAAAAATAATGGTATTTTAAAAAAAGTAAATAACATAAGCACTGCTTTATAGTTAGTTCAGTTAGTATACAAAGTTTCATGATCTTATTAAAAGTATTTTATGAATAACAGCGGTTTATTGTTCAGTTTGGAGGTAACTTTGGAATTTTTTTCTATCGAGAAAATTTTGGACGGAATCGTGTTTTCGTCTAACATAATCTTTAACATTAATCCTCAACTTTACCCACAAAATATATTTATTTCAAAATTAATGCTGCAATACTTTCGGCATAACTGAGGATCTTGCTAAGCCATTTCAGGTTATATTTCCCCTCTACGAAGGTAACGGTAATAGGGAGAAAAAGCATGTTATAAACGTGTTATGATTGACTTGAGACATACTGAAAGTATTTACTCTTCTTAGATGTTTCAAAACAACCACTTCTTATGTTTGTGTGGAGAAAAATTATTTAATTTTTTTGTATAAGAAAATGGTGCATATTTCTCGTGAATTAAAATAATAAAGTTAACATTTTTTTATTTTTTTAAAATCTAACCGGATATAAAACGAGTTTGCAAGTTCTATATGAAAATTATTTATATGGCAGACAGCTGAAGCTGTAGAACTTAGAAGCTTGAAATTATGACAACATTGCTTACTTTTATTACGTAGGCATTAGCTAAGATAGGATTTTGAAAAATTCAAACCCCCAGAGAGTAAAATAAGGGGTTTCAGCAGTTTGTACGACACTATTTATTTTACGGAGCGATCGACTGTTCAGTACTCTATTTTTTTATAGGATAGGGTGACAAACAAGCACACAGTCCACCTGATGGTAAGTGGTTACTGTGGCCCATTGACATCTATATCTATCCTCGATTACGATTCAAAATGCAGATGCGTTGTCACCCGTGAGGACGGAAGAAGAAGGAGGTGAATGCCTTGTTTCCAGTAAAAAGGGTCTCCGGTTCTCTACACTCACCATACGAAACACAGCAACTTTAAGCTGCTATTTTACACTGGTATTCTGTGAGAGCGTGATCCTTCCCCGTTCGAGCCTAACCATTCATACTACAACCATAATAGCTGCAGCGTGGCTCTACCATTACAAAACTCTGTAGATAAAATAAATGAATACGTAGTTTTCGATTTTTCGAAACAACCCCTTACCTACTTATTTATTTACTTTCATACTACCCAACCACGTAACGGATTTTGATAAGTTTTTCACTGTTATTTAGGGATTTTTTACGGAAGGTTAGTATGTACAATACATTCTAATTAAGTTTAAATAGCAGAAAAAGTTCAATATTTTATAATTAAGTTTATAAAATTCAAATTCAAAATTAACCAAACGAAGTAGACGTTTTATTTTAACGATGATGTTTATGTTTTGGAGATGGGAGACATTTTTCCGATTTCAGTACGAGCCGTTTGAGGTTTGTTGGTCATTAAAAGTCGATTTTTTTAATTCTACTAAGATATTATATTTTTGGGAATGAGAGTAAAAAAAGTAAGAGGAAATGCGAACAAATAAAGGTAGAACTGTAATAACCCAGTTTCGCTCTAGCAGTACAAAATATCGCGCAGGCGACTAAGAGAGATCTTTAATTATACGATATATATATATATATATATATATATATATATATATATATATATATATATATATATATATATACGTAGTTCTATGCCCGTTGGGGCATTCTGCTAGTGTAGGCAAGGAATATCGTGTTGCTGAGGCTGCCCTGTGTTACATTATGATGAGAAGTGATGCTGTTGGTTTGCATTTCATCAGTTTGGGAACGTGTTATAGTCGAACAGTATCGCTCTATACTGAATGTATGCTGCAGTGCGGTGTTCTTCAGAATGGTTTGTGACAGTAAGCAGCTAAGCAGGGCTTGATGTTCTTTTGAAGTGGAATAATTTTTTATATGAGAAGTGGGATTAAAACTTTTTCCTATAGTTCTACATTCTATTTTTCTAATAATATGTTTAACTTTTACAAACGTCGTTCAAGAAGTCTGAGTAGTCCCTTGAGCTTGGATGCCTCGGGGCACTGCTCCACCCAGCCACAAGGTAGCTACGCCACTGTTTAGCGTAACCACGTAAATACATAAATCTCACATAGTCACACATCAAAACAAACAGCAGTAATATGTTATTATTTTAAGTTGGTATTCTATGAGGCCGTGGTTTTCCCCAATCCAACAGACCTATTCGTTTTGCAGCCAAGTACAGCTACAGAGTAACTTTAGCGTGACCACGTTAAATACATAAATTTCACTCAGTCAGACATCCCGGCCCTCAATTTTAGAATAGGATGTACCTAGTAGCGGATATTTACTGACGTGAGTCTGTAAATATTAATCGAAATATGACTGCCTCGTTGGTCTAGTGGTTGTAGTAGTGCGACTGCTGATCATGAGGTCCTGGGTACGAATCCCGGGTCGGGCCAATAAATTTATTATTGAGTTTCAAGAAATTCTTAATAGCTGTCCGGAGTCAGGAAGTTGGCAGTGTCTCACCCCCGTGCCTCGGAAAGCACGTAAAGCCGTTAGTACTGCGCCTGACCTCCCCTTCGGTTTACCGTCCCACCGGATTATGAGAGTGAGGGAATAGAGAGTGCACTTGTGCTTACGCATACACTTGGGCACTATAATCCTGTCATGCGCCGATGGCTAGCCTCCGTTGAGGCAGGCCGCCGTGGCCGATATTGGGTCTGGACCTCTGGAGGACATTATTATTATTAATCAGAAAAAATCAGACTCGCGCATGAAGGGTTCCATATCATCATAAAAACACATTTTAGGTAGGGTAGCTAGCCTCTTTAATTTTTAATTTATTTTTATTACTTGTTTTTATAGCGGCAACAGAAGTATTTCTGTTGCCATTCTGTGAAAATTTCAGTTGTCTATCTTTTACGGATCATGAGGTACAGCCCGGTGACAGACAAACGGACGGACGGACAGCGAAGACTTAGTAATAGGGTCTCGTTTATTACCCTTTGGGTACGGAGCCCTAAAAATTAATTTCTTATTCTACGCATGTAGTTTATGTGGGAAAATTGCGGGTAAAATAAAAACATGCTTTGGATATAATTTTATTTATTGTATTAAAAAGTTAATAAATCAGTTTAAGACATTCAGAAGCTCTCTAAGTATAAATAAACAGAAATATGAAATGGATAAAGACATTTTCTCTTCTCTGCCATAGTATTACTTGTCATTGGTTTCAGTCACTAGTCTTTTGTCCTCTCTCCATTTACAATTGCATAGTTTGATGTCAAGTAAACAGTCGTTATGAATTTCATATTAATTTAAATTATTTTATTTAAACTAATATTTTTACTAACAACTGAATGTACATTGTCAAAAAAAAAGTTAAATATGTAATAAAAAATTATAGGAACCAACTATAACAGGAAATGGCGTTTAACGCCAACATTAAACCATTTTCGTATTAAATAACCTCCAAGTTGTCCATTGGTTCATTAGAGTGCCCTGCTTACGCAGCCAAGACAAATCTGCAACCGATTTGCCGTCAGCAAGGTTACAATGAGGGACCTCTTCTCGGTTGCAAATAAGTGATCAAACGGATTGAAATGACGGAGCCCATGTCGCGCCAAGTGGGTTGTTTTGATATCACAATACAGTTAGAGATGCGAATAATACACCATCACGTGTATTGTAATACCATTCGGTTCTCGTAGCAGCTTTAAGGTAGGGGATGGAAGGTGAGCTCGGTTTGTGAGTGAGCGAATAGAAGGTTTAACTGAGAGTCCAATCCCACGTTGAAGACCTTAATCAACTTGGCAGCAGATTGTCCTGGCTCCTTGCGCACCAGTGCTGTTCCTGATACTTTCATGAGATGTACTTCGAAATCAACTGAACCTCCTCCCGTTGTGGCCAGTTTCACATGACATGTTACGTCGACTTGAATATATTTCTCCACGGCCTTGCCACGCTGCCCTGGTACATCCACGTATTCTGTCTTTTCTTCGATCTGTGGTAAATCTGCTCGAAACACGCTTGCTTCCCCAAGCAGTCCCTTTAAAAAAATAAACCGCATTAACCATGAGCGTAGAAGAAATGCAGTTCAATGAAAATAAGAAACTTGGCGTTATCCCAAAATTACAAACTACGTTGTAACGTCATGTAGCAAACAAATAGGTATTCATATTATTCTTCTGTTTATTAATAGATCTATTTCAGTACCGGGTTGACTGTATTCCAGCTATTCAAATAGAACAAGATATAAAATCTGGTAAATGTTATGAAAATATTAAATTTGCTTACTCCATTTCCGGTGATAAAGAACTTCATGCCAGGGTGGACAGCGCGAGGCTCCATGCCAAAACCTTCAGGGTGAGAATCAGACCAAAAGTAGTTCTCAGGTGCATTAAGGGTATCCGGCTTAAAGGTTATGCGTTTTCCGTAGCCCATGCCGATTGATTGCAGCATCAAGGCGCGACCTTCAAAGAGATGGCGACGACTGTTCGCTGGACGCACACGGTAAGAAAATCCGGGAATAATGCGTGGATCAACGTATGTTCCTGAAATGAAAACAAAGGTAGGAATATACATATATTAACGGTAAACTTTTCCAAACCTTTAATAGCAAATGAGGCAAAATATTGTACCTATAACAGGGAGTTCGTATCTTTCCAGTCCAACTACGGAGTACTGGCATGGAATATCATTAATATCAGAACCATTGACTTTAATCCTTCTGGATGAAGACACAATGCCAGGTTTTAATTCGTAACCTTTCTTCAGCTGTTTGATTCCAATAGCAACATTAATGACTCTCAAGACTTTAGCATTACCACGACCTTTCTTTAATAGAGCTACTCCAGTAACAGGTACTAATTTAGTAGCACCATCGTTTTCATACCATTCTACTTTGCAAAGCGTGCTTATTTTCACCTTTTTCTCGATTGTACCATCTTCCAATATTGATTGTTCCAGCTCGACTTGGTTTTTCTGTAATTAAATTTCAATTATGAATACGCCCATAAAATGAATTAAGAAGTATTAAATAATTTTGTCTAAATTCATTTTATTTGAAAATAAAAGTAATTAATTTGTTTACCTGTTGCTGAACAACTTCAAGAATTCCCTGTGGATCATGATTGGCGTCATAAATAGTAAATTTATCTCCAACAGAAACTGCTTCGATCTCAAACACGAATCCTTCAGGACTTGAATCCGTCCAGAAATAGTTAGCGTTATCGTTAAGGGTTGAGTCAATTGGTTCAAATGTAAGGCGGCGGGCAAATCCACGCCCAATCGATTGAAGGGTAAGCGCTTTTCCTCCAAATAAATATCTCGGCTTCATTGATAAGGGAGGAGCATCCAAAGCCTAAAATATTAAAAATATAATTTATATGCTGCCCAGTAAATAAAACACATAAAACAAAACTGACTTTTTTCAAAAATTAATGGAAAACGTTAAAAATTAATAATTTTAAATCATTATCTTAGGTCACCACTTTAAAAAATCAAATTTAATTTAATGAGATAGGTAGTCAGAAGCTTTGATTATTTTTCCATTTATTTAGATGTATCCAAAGTAGGCAAGCAAAGAATGTGCCTTTATAATATGTGAATCAGTTTAATATTTTGTCAGTTTAGTCCCCCAAAATAAATGAAGTAAAAGCTGAAAAAATAACCATGCACTGACAACGTTTTTTTTTTCAATTAGACTGAAACTAGATATGGAAAAAAATGGCATGGTGCCCTTATGAATGATACTTATGGTTTACCTATTAGAGACATAACATGCTGGCGGCCAGTAATGTCACTTTCGACCTGTCGGGTCTCTGCGAGCTTTCTTGAAGGACAATCATTGTATGTGTGAACGCCGCGCTTGGCGTGGTTCTGAAAAACTGGACGATCCACATACCATCGCCTACATCGGCAAGTGCAAACAACCAGTGGCGAAAGATACGCAAGTTAACAGTGTTGGTCGTTGATGAAATTCTGTAAATGTCAGCAACGGGCACTGCTACTTACTAAACTAACTCCCGGCTAATAATGGTCGAATAGTTCTAGACCGCTGAAATCGACTAGCGTACCGAAACAAATTGAATTTGGACTAATATTACAATTAAAGAATTAAAGTTAACACATAAGTGAATAAACTACAGCAGCATCTTTTAACACGTATCCGTAAGGTTGCCATTACAATCAGTTGCGAATGTTCTCTTGAGCATTGCTAAACAAAATTGTACATTTAACATAAAGCATTTCGATAGGCGTTTGCATAAATGTATATTGCTTACGTAATTTAGGCAAGAAACTAATTTTATATATTGTTCACGATACGGTATACTCGTATATTATTATTAACCATGACAACCTTACTGTTTATTTCAAAGAAACTTATTTAAGCTACAATGCTTCAACAAATTTATCCAAACAACGGGCTACAACTGACAGTGGACATATTATATACAAATTAAAAACATCCTCAAAATGAAATTTATTGTCAAAATTTTGATTTAAATAAAATAAATAAAACTAAAACTATTCTGAATTTTCGCGTTTGTCATGAACATTTTTGTATGATTGAATTCGAAAAACTCACCATCCATCTTGATCTCTGAAAAGAAGAATCATTCAAAAATGTTCTCTTCCCACTTATTACCAATCCACTGTTAGTTTTAAAATAGGTGCTATACATATTTATGACATGTTTTTGGTGAAAGAAAAACAAGAGAAATGTAGACAAAGGACGTAAAAATATGTTAAAAGATAGCTGAATTTCCAAGGGTCCAAACTCAATTATAATTGAAATTTGAAAGCATAGCCGTTTCAGTAGGAAAATTTTGCCCCTGTTTGATATGGATCTTCGTAGTTTTTCTCTTTTATACAAGTAAAGTTTACATTCATGATACAAAAGCTTTTTGAGCTAACCAAAGAGCAAGGCACATTAATTATTTCTGAGGAATCATATTCAGCTAAAGTGCTTGCAATTCATAATTTAAAAAAACAATAGTGAAATGTGGACGATTGCGTTCACTGTGTTAAAGTCACATTGCAATCATCAACACTTCTGTTAAAAAAATACGACAAATCTTCAAATTGCAACGAAATGACCACTAAGATGATTTTGAGTCATTATCAGCATATTCTCTCACCTGCATAGGTCTTATTTTGTATCTGAAGCCAGTTCTAACTCTTGGGTCAATATAAACTCCGATAACGGGCATTTGATGAACTGCTGGTTGCGGTACACGGTACACAGCAGGAATGTCGCCGAGGGTACTGGCATCAAGTACAACTTCTTTATCGTAGGTGCTTGAACTCCAATAAACTTTGCATGGAATTTCAGGATGTTCCTGAAAGATATTAAAATTTAAAATAAGTATGGAAATAACATTGAACGAATGTTTTTTAATGTTTAGTAACCTGTTTAAGGAATATACTGGTAGTAAAATAAATAAACTACCTACTTATTTAAATATATGTATTATGCAATACGCCTCTTTGAACATAGACTTAATACAAAAAGACAACGATAAATTGTTAAGCTATAATTAATATTTGATGAAAGGTTTGATAATATAATATGACGCTTGATTGAGCAGGAAAAATTTATCTCCATAGAGACTTACATAGATATTTTCACAGGTATATAATTCTTCGTAAATAACACCTGCGAGCATTTTCGAAATGTCAAAATCAATATTAAAAAATTAAAATATTGTATAAAATAAGACCTACACTCATAGCCGTTAAGAGATAAAATAAAGAAAGCTCGTCTTGGGATTGCCAAGTTTTATTATGTTGTATGAAATTATGCCAAGAAAGATAACGCTGTAGAGTTTTTGGTTTCATTTTTATTTTAATCTGCTTTTGGCTTTTGAAACAAAAATATTCACTAAAAAAAATGTAAATCACGTTTTAAAATGTGATTAGAAATAAATTTCATTTACTTTAACTATTTTAGATCTAAATAATAATTATGCGATAAAGTAAAACTCCATTTCCAAAAGCCCCCGAAAAATAATTTCCTAATACGAATTTCATCTACAGATGTACGAATACACAGATATACATAATTTATACTGTACGACGTACATCTACAATCAAAGCAAATTGATTCAACTGCGACGCTGAAAACGGGCCAAAGTCCGTCCAGGAGATCGATCACAAGCTATTTATAGACAATACGTGAAGCGCGGAAATTCAGCGGACTGTTTAAATATATTAACTGTGCCCAGTCGCTGTGTATAGCAGTAGCACTCACTTATTTGTCCTCATAAGTTTATTTTCTCATTATTCTCTGAAAGAGAAACCTTACAAGATATAGTAGATCATCAATCAATGAAGCACTAGCTATGAATGATTAGGGAGAAATTAAATGTAGAATTGAGATAAAGCATTCACATTTGGTTATTGATTTTATCAATATAAGCAATATTATTGTGTAGATTACTGTCTAGAATTCTGGCGGCTATCGAAATTTTATCATTTAAATTGACGGCTCTGGGGATTTTACATGGAAAATAAATAACACTATTCGAAATAAGCGATCTTTTACAAATTTCAAACAGAAATATTTATTTATAAAAATATGTATTTATAATTTAACCTATATGCCCATTTCTGTCAATAACTAACATGTATTGTAATGGCGTAAGAGAAGTAACTTATATATTTATTTATTATCATATAAATACAATAAAAACAATGTACCAACTTGCCTAGCATATCGTAAAGGCAACTAATGGAGTTTGGGTTTCTGATTGCATAGGCGAAGATCTTTTACCACCTATCATTATATTTATATCATTCCAATATTTTATTTTTAAATAAACACCTACTCTATTTTTACTGTCGTCAGATGACGGCGTAAAAATGATCTATCGCTCAATTTCGCCCCGGGAGTCCCGTAAGAGGTGACTATCGAAAGGTCAGAAAGTCCTCATGGCTTGCGATAAGTGGCGACATACTATCTTGAAGTGCTAAATATAAAATTCTCAAACCGGCGATGGAAAACGGCAAATTTGCAAGAGCGGCTGTTGTTATGGTTTTATAAAAAAAAATAAGAAAATAAAAGTATTATACCCCGCACTTAAAATATTTTTCTTATTCTTGCTAATTTATTAGAGCTGAAAAAAAAACAATCATTTTATAATAACCTCCACAGGCTTCGAAAGATTTTTTGTTACTTTTGATGATTATTATGATTCCTTAAAAGATGCTTACCGGTACTTCCAGCTCCGAATACGCCTCTTCGACATCACTTTCATAATCACTTGGAGCAGAAATAAAAGTTTTCGGCGTCTCCTCGGGCTCCTGCACAAATTTTTACTTCATAATATATTCAGACAAAAAATGGATACATATAATATTTACTTTATATCACAAAATTTATTGTATTGTATGTGTATTATATATTAGACAACTAATATATGATACGCAATTTTTGTGATGTAAAATTACTAGACAAATAACGTTTAGAAAAAAACATGTTAAATATACTAAGGTTAATGATAGATTAATTGTAAAAGTACATTCTAATCGTACCTAAATATTAACAGATAGTTTATTCGGTTAACCCTGTGGTATCGTGTTACATACAATAAAAAAGACAAAATCAAAGAGATAACTCCTCATCTAAAGCAAATGGTCAACAACATAATAATCATTAATATTTCGCAACAACGCATAGTAGTTACGCAAACAATGACGGTACTTATAATTGATGTTCTGGATTTTAAACATTAATCATTACGTATAGACGATTGAAAAATTTTATACGTGGTAGAGCCACGCTGCATCTATATTATGGTTATAGCACGAATGGGTCGACTTGACCGGGGCAGGACTACACTCTCACAGAATACCAGCGTGAAATAGTAGCGTAATGCTGCTGTGTTTCGTATAGAGGTTAGTTTAGAGATCCGGAGACCCTTTTTTACTGGAAACGAGGCATTCCATCTTAGTCCTCAGGGGTGACAACGCATCTGCATTTTGATTCTTAATCGAGGATAAATGTAATTTCTATGGGCCACAGCATCTATTTACCATCAGATGGACTGTGTGCTTGTTTGTCAACCTTATTCTATATAAAAAAATTGAAATGTAATTTTTGTTATCATTCGAATTTTGAATTTGCTTATAATATGTCAATCAGTACGATATTATAACAAAACATACTTTAAAGTTTAAAAGCAAAGTTTTAATAGGAATAGACATTAATTTTGAAATGTTAATTTTGGAAATAAATCCTAATTGATCCAATTGATATTATAAATTCTTAATATAATATTACAAGGGAACCAGTTAGAGAAAGTAATATTTATATTTTCTTTTTAATAACAACATTTTGAACCCTAAAATTTCGTTAAATTTCATCACGCACAAATTAGAGATACGATTATACGAGTATTTACGTAGCTAGCATACGAGTCTTATCTATGAACTACGGGACAGATAAGTATTTATTAAAAAAAACTGACAATCTCACATTTCTGATAGCGAAATGAGGCCGATTTATTATTGCAACTTTTAATAAATTGGGCCTTGACTCACTTGAGACGCGTCCGTCGCCAATGAAGTATTAATATCACAATTTTTTCTTCATATATCTGAATTTTAAAACACTGTTTCCGGTTTTTACTGTTATAAATGGTTACAATGCGCTTACTACGTGAAGGGCACTTTATATCACGTGGTCATTACAACCTTGCATATTTTTGTCAGATATTTTAAAACTTATAAGTAGGAGCTTTAATTTTAAGGGAGAATGTTGGTAAATGTTTTAAGCAGTTACATTTCTTTTAGCATGCATGTGTATTACATTTACAGTCATTCAAATTTCACTGCTAACATAGACCTCCTCCAAAGGTTTGACATAGGTGGGTATTTGCCATAGTTGCCACGCTTGGCGGGCGGTTTGGCACCGCAGGTTTTTATAATTTTGAGTTGTTATCAGGAAGATGCTGCTGCCCGTTTCTTGTTTAATTTTGCTCTGCCGCCTGTTACGGCGCCTCTACACGTTGGCCAACACACTGGCGAATGTAGTGGCCAATAGCATTGGCCAACGTGTAGAGCGGGTTTGAGCTTCATTGGTATGCATTAGAACGATGGCCCACAAGTTGGCGCGAGATCCGTTTGGTGTCGGTATTTTACAAAAGATCAAAGGATTGTAGGCAGAATTTGGCCGCCGCGTCCACACGTTGGTCGCGCGTTTAGTTTGCTACAAGCTCCCAGAGTGATTTAATCGATTATAACTCATTTAACTTTAATATAAGTTAAGTTCCAATTAATGGTATTTATTCCAGTTTGTGATGCATGTAAATAATAAATAAAGATGCATGTAATAAATAAAGCTAATCGTATTTCTATTCACAGCCCCATTAATATCCACTATTCTTTTATAAAAACGTTACCCCCACACTTGGATTTTCTCCTGTATCGCGGAGGCAGCTTACAAACAAAAATTGCACAAGGACACAAATCCAGACCCGGAACAATTATTTGTAGGACATACAAATACTTGTTCCATGCGGGATTCAAACCCGCGGCCCCCGGCGCAACCACTCATTGCTAAGCCACTACACCACGGAGCCGTCGTCTAAAATAAAATAAATTAATCCGCACATTGGCCTGAATCGAAGCAAACTGAACGACCTTCCAACGTGTGAATGCCGTCACAAACTCTCGGCCAATATCTTTTATCTTCGCCACTGTGTTGGCCAACGTGTAGAGCTGCCGTTACACCACAGGGATGATATGGGGTAGTGAATTAGACTTACGCAGTCGTTTCACGGCTGGTACTCTACCATTAATTAACGTACTGTTATTATACTCTAATTTTAATCTTTAATACAAAATAAACAAAATATGATTTGGAAAGACCCCTAAAATATTTGACTCGTCAAAAATATATCAATTTTAGGTATCTCAAAATTATAATTATTTACGAATATGCATTATATGTATAATATATCGTATTTACCTGTGCTGAAGGCAAGGTCTCAACGAGAGCAGGCTCATCAAGCGTGGTAGAGGTGCCTGCGAGACGGGCGCGGGTCAAGTTCCATAAACGGCGCAGAGCCAACGGAGTCTCCTCCGTTTGAATTTCCATTGCTGGGTTCGCGAGCATTCTTGTAATTTCAAACAGACTTCCTGTCAAAATTAAATTTCATTAGCATAAACATCTTATTAAAGTTATATCTTCCACCTTATTAAGACGAGCGGAGTTGGCAAATTTCTTGGCCACAACATATCTTTAATTTCTTAAAGAAGCAAATTTTAACAGGCATGTTGCAACCGCAATATTTTAGATAGTGAAATCCTCATAAAATTATTAAGATATCATTAACTTTATTATACCATAATTTAAAAAAACCAAATGATAAATTTTTAAATTGCAACAAGATCCAGTAAAATAAATAAGTAAAATTAAAATTCTACATTGGGTATGAGGGTGTTTAATCAAAACCCAATTCTTTTACCTTACCTTTGTGTAATATATAAGATATAATGTATATATAATTCATAAGATATTAAGAAAGAATTAAAATTATTTAAATTGAGCACATTTTTATAATATTAACAGTTACAGTCCAAGTGGCGACAGCCTGTGGAAACCCAGTAAAGTAAAAGTAAAGTTACAGCCTATATACGTCCCACTGCTGGGCACAGGCCTCCCCTCATTTCTGAGAGGGTTTTAGGGCAAGGAAGTGTCCGCCACGCTGCCCCAATGCGTGTTGGCGAACTTCACATGTCTTCGAAATATTTTTTTATTATTCCTCAGACATGCAGGTTTCCTCACGATGTTTTCCTTCACCGCCGAGCACGTGGTAAATCAGCACTTAAAATTGCATTTAACAATTTCATTGGTGCCGGCGGGGATCGAACCCGGGTTACTCGCGTTCTGTTATATTTACAGCGAGCGGTGGAAACCTAGATATAATGAAAAATACGATGTTACTCCGAGGACTGTGACAAAATGCCAACCTGTAACTACACTGGATTTTAGACAGCACCACACCCTCAGAAATAGGCAAGATGGTAATAAGCTGTAACAGTACAGAATTTTTTTAAGAAAAGAAGCAATATATAGGGTATATATTACTTATCTACTTTACTTACATATTTCTATTATTTATGTCAGTATCACATTTCTGGAAATTTCGAAATACATATAACGGTATATAATACGGAAACCGGCATGTTGCGGGTTGTCCATAATAAAAATAGAACATCTGCATTTTTTATTAGGGTATTACTATTTACCAAACATTGTTTCAAACCTTAATAGTCAAAGCAATGCAAATAAATGAATTAAATGTGTTTATGAAAGATTTTTGTTTCTTTAATCCTTCAAATACCCTTAGTCTGTAGGTACCTACTTCGTTTTGAACCAAACTGTGTTAAAAAGCCTTCTGTAATTTGTCAACAAGATAGGTATTGGGCTAATTTTGTCTTCGGTGTAATGTAACCTTTGAGTATTTACTCAAAGGTAACATTACACATTACAAAATACATTTTTCAGATTCTGGATAAATTTACGAAATAAGATTCTGGATATAAATCTTTAAAATCTTACGCCAACGAAATCGTAGCTGTAGATTGCTACACAAAAAAAGATATTCTTCAATTACCTATAGGTACCTACAAGTTAGACAAAAATTCATAACACAAAGAAAAAAAATTGTAGTTTTAATTTCTTACCTGAGAAAATGATCAAAATTTATTTCTAAAGCAGATAGACAGAAATATGTCAAATTCAACAAAATAAATGGTTTTAAAAACAAAACTTCATCTGGTGATTCCCAGTTGAGGCTAAACGTTCTAGGCGACCTAAATTCTATGCTGTTATCGATTTTTTAGAAAAGCTATGAAATTAGTAGATTTAATTAGGCCAATTAATGATAATAGGTATTTATTAAACATAATAAACAATAACATAATAACAATAACATTATATTGAGTTAAATTTTGGATTACTAGATGACAATAATTTTCGTAGAAATCAGTAATTAGAGTAATTACGGTCAGTAAGTACTTTTAATTAGTCAGGATTTTTTGGAATAGAGCGAGTAAGTAATTAAAATTTAATGTATTTACCAAGTCACATATTATGAACAAAAAAAAAAAAAAAAAAAAAAAAAAAAAACCTACAAAGAGAATAGGACGCCAAAGCGATAGAACTAATTAAAAAAACGCAAAACACAATTTAAAAAATTATAGGTTGTTGGTTCAATCTAGTGTTCAAATGCAAAGCATCTACTGTTCTATAAATTATAAAAAATATTGAAAATAACGGTGAAATAGGCTTCCCACTAGAGCCTAATCTTAATTTATTTGTAATGCCACGTCATATTTTGTTACAACAGTTGAATCTTCAAATTCGTAGACACTGTAAGCGCCGCTGCTTTATATGATGTTTGACTGAGATTATCGAGTTGAACGTTGGTCAGAATTTAAACAATTTTAAATGTCTTTATATATAATATTACGTAAAGATCCATTAAAAGTACTAAACATTTTACCCACAATTTCATGATAAAACAGTTCTAACCACATATCCTTAAATCTAAAAGACAGGTAGAATTTTAATGTCTGTAATGTCTCACAAAAAATGAACCTTTGCCATAGAATAAAAATAATAGTATGTATCTACTCCCTGTCCCTTTATCAAGCAGGTACCAAAGACGTATAAAAAAGAAACTACCTACTTTAGAACTAACTTTATAAACATCTTAGGCAGGTACAAGATCTTTTCAAATGGAGAACTGGTTTCACTATAAAAGGGATTTTAGTGTTACAATGTATAAAAGTAATGTGTTATACTTTGTGTAGTTAAGTAGTTGTTAAAACACAAAAAATTTAAAGTAAATACAAAGATGTATTATTTTCATACATTTTTTTAGATTTTTCCAAATAATTTTTGTGGGGGTTTTTAAAGTACATTGTCATTTTGATATTTAACAGCTTTAAATATATATATTGTTGGAAATAACATAACAACACCCATGTTGTTAAGATTCGGTAGTCGAAAGTGGTCCGATTTTAGTCCACTAGCACAGCGCGACGAGAGAGAAAGGCGCTTGTCGTTGCTGTTCTACTAATGTCGGCCATTTGCTGCGACTGCTTCGGTAACTTACTAGAACATTCTTCAACTTTTACAACAAAATCGATTTGTATGTTCAAATAGTAAAAACCATTTATTTTGTTTCCTTAGAAATGTCAACCATACATTTGAGGAAAACCTTTCGTTAACATTAAGGTATGCTTACCTTGACAACAGTAAAAACAGATGCGGTGTGCGTGGCACAGTGCAGGTATTTTAACGGCAAGCTCTGCAATACAAAAAGTTATCACAACTGCAGCAACGGCTTCGTAGTCGTAACCAACGTTGCAGAAGGCAAACGTACAGCAGCGGAAATCGAACAGAACTGAACGCTAACACTACGTTGTATGTATTTTAAACGTCAGTTATCCGTCTCCCCGTCTGCTCGCTGTTTACAGGAAAGGGATAACGATATGAAGAGTGAGCGAGACAGTTGTTGATTGAAAGTGCTAACCAAACGTCATTTGGTTTTGGAGACTGTGCTGCTTTGCGCATCATCAATTAGATCGTTATAAAAACCATCACCTGATATAACCCTTGAGGAATTGTGCGCATGAATTACATGATTTCATTCCTCTTAACGTCATCGAAGAACAAGAATCTTGAAATATGTTTATTCTTTCGATGATTATAACAAGAATCCTGAGGAAGCTGATGAATTTTACCATGTATATAAGACGGAATTATAGTCAAGCAATGGTTTATAATTTATAAAAGCTAATATTATGCAGACAGGATGTATCATCAAAACTGCGAGACTTATGGAACAGCGATTGCCAGCCAATCCGCCAGCCAAAATAGGGATTGCAAACTATGGAAAATATGGGAACCCCACGCTTAGTAGTAAACTTTTTACAGCCTGATGAAGAAATTTATAAAACAATCTAATATTTGCAGGATAAACATTTTTTTATAATATAAGGGTGACAAACGAGCATTCAGTCCACCTGATGGTAAGCGGATGCTGTGGCTCATAGACATCTACAGTTATCCTGGGTTAAGAATCAAAACGCAGATGCGTTGTCACCCGTGAGGACTAAGTGGAGGTATGTTTACAGTAAAAAGGTTCTCCGGATCTCTACACTCACCATACGAAACACAGCAGTATTAATCTTGCTATTTTAAGCTGGTATTCTGTGAGAGCGTGGTCGTTCCCCGGTCGAGCCGACCCATTCGTGCTACGTTGAAGTACAATTAAATTCTCTCAACACCATCAACTTTAACATATCTTTTCATTTCTTAATTATTATTTTAACTTCCTTTGAATGTCTCTGAAATTTGATGAAAAGTGAGCGAAATGGAACTGTGTAGTAGCAGTAAAGAATATCCGCTACCCTATATCTTCCCGAGAAAGTGGATGTAACGTAACAGGCGACAGAGCAAAACTGCAACAGGATATGGGCAACTGCATCTTCCTGGTACCATCTCAAAATTATGAACAACTGTGGTCGCAAGAAGTGGAAGCAAGGCAACCTTAGCGGAATTCCCACTAAAGGGAATAATGTGGGAGGTCTATGTGTAGCCGTGGACTTTATAAGTTGTAATGGACACTCTTATAGATCAATTTAATTACTAAAAAAAACCATTAAGGTCTTTTTTTCTAATCAATACGAGTAGTAAATTTTTATATTTACAGCAGCATGAAAAAAGCCCCAACTGAATTAAATACTTTTTACTTTGATTGTTAAGAAAGTTTTCCTACAAAGCGCAGTCCGGGAGTAGGCGCAGCTTGGGCAACTTTCACTACATGAAGTAACTACCTGATGAAAGCATGTTTTGTGGCAGTGCCTGGCAAAATCCCATATTCAGAACTGGAGACCTAATGGCAGAATTAGCGCAATAATTGAATTAAAGATAATTCTATGTAAAGTAAATTAAAAAAAATGCTCACGCCAATATGTTAGAAAATTTCTGAATTAGTTTTTATACAAATATGTTTTTAACTATTCACAGAAATTTTCTAGGAATCGTACATTTTACGCACATACATACATACATGCATACATACATATGGGCATACATGCACATGTATTCAAAAAATTGAACTCGCACGTTGTTACCTTAGGGGCACGCAGTGACCGCGTGTTACACGCACACATATGCATTATATTACGCATGCGTACACCGTCCACGGTTATGCTACGTCGAGGCCGACGTCACTGGTCTCTTTTCATTTTCAGAGCAAAGTTCAGATAAGGGTGTCTAGTGTCTACTATCTAATTAACTTATCTCACGGAATCGGACGACGTTTTGATCTGTGAGTTATGTATTTGTAAAATTCCATTACCCACTAATGCCGATTAGCCCGGCTAACAAGGTTGTCAACTCTTTACTAGTCTAGCAATTGACTTAGCATTAAATGTACTTATTCTTTTTTTATATTGGATAATACAAATAACTGATACTTATATGAATAAGAAAAATCTTTTTTGGTTAACGGTTTTCTCAAATGCTTTATCTCAGTTATTAAATAATAAATGAACTCCTACACCAGTTCCAAAAATAAAAGTAATAAATCCTAAAGAAACATTTTACAAATCGTTCACTCTCTAGTCCTTTAATTTCAATTAATCTTTTATAAATTCACCGAAAGTTCTCTCTGTACCGTCACCGTGAGATAAAATAAGATTTTCTGTAACGTACATTAAATACCATCCGGATGATGCATCGGGTTAAATATAAAGAGCAAATTCATTGCAAATTTACCAATAACTACATTAGAATCCTAGCAAATTATACTACCCATACAATATATTAAAGTATAAAGACAACTTTAATCGACTTTGATCGGACCTAGGACAACGTGTTCACGATTAATTATATGCCAACAATTTTAAGTGTACACAACTACGTGTATAAGTTATATATAATATAAAGGTCAAACGTGAACAATAAACCTGTTATAAGTAATAATATTTAAGGATATTTCATCAATTAACTCAGAATAAGAGAGTAATATAGTAATATCCGTTGGTTTATGATATTTTCTACTATCTGCATAAAAATTGTATAAAGTAAGATAACACCTGCTAAGTTCCACTGCATAGCCCAGGCTTCCCATTCCTTCCTCATTAACTTCCGTGCCTATGTTTATCAAAAAATTAATATTTCTTTTACCAAATAACTACAGATACATTTAATATGAAATATAAAATAAATATTTATTGACTTATAAGAAAAGCGTTTCATTTACTATTGAACATATGGCGCACATTTTTCTCTGCGAATAGTCAAAATTTACATGATCATCAGCGATACCTGCAGAATTCATCTCACCAGATACTCTCACCTGGACTGGAACCCCACAGGCAGAATCACGGGTTGGAGGCTTTCTATATTTTTGAAGTAGTGGCAACGTTTCTGCAAAAATCACAATAGGTCCAGTTATTCACTGTTTGCCTTTTGATAAACCATGAATTATGGAAAGCAGCGTCTATACCAAAAGCAAGCAGAGGATACCATCACTTTTTTCCGCGAAGATCTATCCTCATGGAGTCAATATTTTATTCAAAACGGTCTACTCCACCCACATACTTATTGCAAGTACATCTTGATAATGACTGGTCAATCCACTTGAATTTTGATCGCTTTTTATTTACAATATCAATACTATCTACTTTTATGACTATACCCAATCTAACTCCAATTATATTAGAGGTTACATTTAGAGTATGAATTCTCTGTAAAGCTTAGAAGTTGACCATATTTGCTATGAATTGTACAACGTCGTGGCTTTATAGCAATTACTCAAAATACTCCACGCCTGTCATCTCTTTCTGTAAGTTTAAAAAACTTCGTAGTAAAAAGAGCATAGGTGTATAATCTTTCTATTATTGCCTTTTTAATTTTTTCTTCGGTGTGGAAAGAAACGTTGAGGTCTTCTTCTATTTCCTAGTGAACACAATTTTCCTCAGAGACTAGACTAGGTCAACTTTGTAGTGCTACTTGAGAACGAAACACGCTACTAAGAAGATGAGTTTTTGCCTCGTTTTCAACCCATTGACTCCCTCAGTTACCATACCATCATCAGGTGGAAATAAAATAATATTCCCAGGGTCCTCTTCGGCTTACAACTCCCCGTAAATCTCATCGAATGGTAGCCTGTAAAACGTAAACATGCTCTAAAATCCCACGACAAAGAAATAAAACCGAAAGAAGCCAATAGATGTGATAATAAACAATGCTCAGTGCAGTGTCACTTACAGGTGACACGTCATGCGAGTATATTGAACGTTTTAATGATTATGGTGGGTATGTTTTTAGGGTTCCGTAGTCAACTAGGAACCCTTATAGTTTCGCCATGTCTGTCTGTCCGTCTGTCCGTCCTCGCTTAATCTCTGTGACCGTTAGCACTAGAAAGCTGAAATTTGGTACCGATATGTGTATCAATCACGCCGACAAAGTGGTAAAATAAAAATTGGAAAAAAATGTTTTATTCGGGTAGCCCCCCCTATATGTAAAGTGGGAAGTGATTTTTTTTTAATTTCAACCCTTACGTGTGATATATTGTTGGAAAGGTATTTAAAAATGAATAGGGGTTTACTAAAATCATTTTTTGATAATGTCAATAATTTCAGAAATAATCGCTCCAAAAGTAAAAAACAATGTGTCCCCCCCCTCTAACTTTTGAACCAAAGGTTTAGAAAATATGAAAAAAATCTGAAATGTAGAACTTTATAAGTACTTTCTAGGAAAATTATTTTGAACCTGGATGGAAACGGTTTTTGTACAAAAAAGACAAAAAGTTGTACAAAATAATTTCTGGACTAAGTTTGTAGTATAATCGTTTAAGCAGGCATTTTTTTTAACTTCGTTTACATATTTTATTATCCTGAACGTATCTTTCTTCAAACAAAAAAAAGAATTATTAAAAAATTATCTAAAATTACCACCGAAAACTTCTGGCACGTCTACGTATTAATTAGTAACCCAATTCCCCGAGAGATGGCGCTGTAGGTACTTATTACATTGGGTCGGGTATTATCGAATTGTTCGGTTGGTCTCTCCTTGGCATCGCCTGTCGCGGAGCGTGCAATGTTGCACGCTCCATGTTCGCGCACGTACCCACTACCGGGAGCAGTTGCAGGAGCGCGGAGCGCTGCTGGAGCGCGAACATAATGGATACCCACCTTTAAACTCATAAGTGGGTACACTTATTGTGACAGACGGGAAACTACGGAACCCTACACTGAGCGTGGCCCGACACGCTCTTGGCCGGTTTTTTTTTAATTACATTATTATTAAACCTAGCTCGTAATAAATTATAACATGCAATAAGAAAAATAACAACATACAGACAAAACAATAGGTTTGAAATTTTTTATCCCAGTTTAGATTACAAGAATATGCACCTACTCAGAAAACTACAAATACCAGCAAATTAACGCTTAGTTTATGTTGGAATAAAATAATAATGACTCAATAACATTATAATACTTTAAGGATATGATGCAAAAATAAAATTAACTTACGGTGGAAAAAATGTTAAACATCTATCACATACACAGGTGACACTCGCAGGTTGTATCACAAATCAATATTATCATTTTTCTATGAAATATAAGGCTACCGTCTTTCTCTAAGCTTACCTGGCTTTTGGACTACATAATGTATTACTATTCCACGAAAAACATACAGTACATTAAAAACCATTTTATAAAATTCCTATTCTATGATTAAAACTGTAATTGGCTTGGTATAGAGTATACACGTATAGGCTACCACGGCATGCAGAGCTAAATATAACAATAATAAACAAACAAATAAACAAATTTTAATATAATATTATTATGATAAATTATTTACAGCACGACGGCACTGACGACGAATATGAGTGTGATATTGTAGTGTACAAAAGATTTAAACGATTTTATCTCTTACAATATTTTACGAAGCATGTTGACATTTACGATTTCCTCTTCTTGACGAAAATTTACGTAATTATTGGTAAAAAGTAATGAGTACTGAGTTTCCTTCAAATAATTTTACCATATTTTGTTATGTGCGTGAATGTCGTTTTCAGTTAAAATGTTCGAAAATAAGATAATCTAACACCGCATTTCCGAGGTAATATTAGCAAAACGTTCCATGGCGATTTTTATAAAGCCTTCTTACATAATTATAAGTATTTATCACAGTTATACAACTGTACATTATTGAGATTAATAATTAATTAATGTATCGCCAATTTTTCGTATGTACATTAGCTCATACATCCACATATGGAGTAACGACACGGTAAAACATACGGGAAGTCGATGGATGCAAATGGCTCAGGAGTCAGGACCATGCTTTGTGGCATTAATTGAAGGATTTCTATGTTCAGCAGTAGACTTGTAATGGGCTGTATTGATGATGATTATTATGATATTAGATCATCTGTTAAAATAGTCGAACACCACCATCGTTACAGGTAATCGTAATGAATTGACGATTACCACCACTGGATTTAATTTACATTCTTTAGCTCATATTGCCACTAAAGTTTGATTCAAAGAAATAATCTGTCATTTAATACGGAAGAAACGATTGTTTTCATGTACGTTTACACTTACCTAGGCTGCACACGTGTACCTATAACACATATATATAACACAACACCTTTAGTGTTATTAGAAGTCATTGTTTTATAAACATGCCTTCAAAACCCAGACACTGTCTGAGAATTTACGGCATTAATAAAAGATTACGTTCATATTTTTTCGCTCTCGTTTCCTAAATGAGAAGGAAACTACTGATCTCATAACATCATCGTATCCATAATTTTAAGTGAATGTATTTGTGAGTGTTAAAAATAAATGCGTGCTACTTTTAGATGTACTAGAAGATAAAAGAAGGTAAATAATTAATACATAAAAATTTTGCGACTTAAGATAATCCATGACTCTATTTCACTGCGTGTGAGTTTTAAAAAGTGAAAAGGATTTTTTGGCTTCCGATAGATGAGTGAGTGAAAAAAAGACTAGCGAAGTTATTTCAAAGCTGCGTTGCGGGTTATTCCGTTTACCCCTTCGATCACCAATACCATCAATAGCAATTGGTATTGTTGATCGAAGGTTTATCCACTCTAAAATACCCACCCCAGGATGGATACTCGGAAACGCGTGTTCATAGTCGGAATTCAATTTTATTTGGTCTTCGGACTTTTTACTGCAAGTACAGTTAAACTCATACACAATTTTAACAACCACAAACTTGAACAAAAATCATATTATGTAATGCCGTTACCGTTACTAATACCGTTACAGCCTATTCAAGTTTATGCATTACGTTTTGAATTTAAATCAAATTAAACTTCTTCGTTTAAATAATATTATTACGTAATTTATAAATTCTGCAATATTTCCAGGAAATTAGCAACTTTAATTTCGTTGTTGAATAGGCGTAATTTGATATCCTTGATAAATTCGTCACTTTTCACGTACATTCGCAATCGTTTTCCAAATTTCTTTGCTACAACAGATGTGTTAGCGAAAAACTGGGCGTTTTTTGCATACATTCCAAAAACGTTGCTTCTGGATGTTTGTCTTTAACTTCATTTTAAATCGTTTGATGCCAAGATTCTAATGAATCTGTAATCGTGTGATGACCTTTCAAACAAAAAGTATGTATATATTTTTATAGGTATGCTAATGTCTCCTAAGTATATATCCCTCCTAAGTAACCCTGCGTTACAATCGTCAATCCACTTTCGACAGTCATAAATGACATTCCTTAGCTATAACAGTGATGACAATATATAAAAGTTGTGACCCATATCGTGCAATAGACTTTTAAAAGCTGATTAAAACGAATAGATTACCTAACCATAGTATTTTTTTATAAAAGAGGCAAAAGAGCATGCGGCTCACATGATGGTAACTGAATACCACCACTCATGAAAAACTGCAACACCAAGGGAATCACAGATGCGTTGCCGGCTTTTTAGAAAGGGCTCCTTTCTTTAAGGTACCAAAGTCGTATCAGTCCGCAAAATCGCCAGTGGTAAACGATTCCGATAAGAAGTCGTGCGAGGAAGAAAACTCCTAGTAAAACGCACAGTGGTGGACCGTAAAGCATCCAGATGGTGTGTATGGTATCGTGAGTTTTGTCGCGGTGTGCGTTTTCGACATTTAGTGGCTGGAATTAATCCGAACTATTCCTCAAGCTCTCACCGTGGTAAATGCGATAGAAAATACGAAGGGATGCAACATTTCTCCGTAACACCAGTGAATCGAGCTAACCAGAAAGAACTCGGTCATCAACGATTCGAGCCGATCTGCACTGAATGCGGTCTAGTGGAAGGAGCTGGAACTGGGATGCCCGGCCCAGAGATCAGAACAGGCCGAACTTCCACCTTGCAAATTTGCAAGCGGTGTGCCGGCATGAAATGTGCACCTGATCTACTGAGCTTTTTAGAGGCCAATTTAGCTTCTCCTTCCAAGTGACCACGAAACTACACGTCATTCGATATGTCACTACAGAGCCCAACAGACCAGTAAATTGAATTTACAATGGGTAATTCACATAGCTCGTAATCCGATAACCGCTAGGAAGTTTCACGAGTGGTATAATAGTGGTATGAAGAGACTTTCTTCCACACTTAGTAGAGTGGCAGCTTCAAGGGTTGTGCAGAGTGTCGATGGATCCAGATGACTCAGGACTATAGTTTATCGCAATCAATGGTGAAAGCCAATGTTCAACAGTGTGCTTGATTGATTGTAGTGATAGTGAATAATGCACTGGTAAGTAATGTCCTCTAATTTAATGTATCTTTAATATCAACCCGTTACAGTCCGCATGAGAATTTTCTCTTTAAACTAAAACACTGCATCGTATAATCTGCTACTTAGCGATAAAAATACGTAAAAGAGAAACCCTACCATCCAAAACACTCAAATAGCGCATGCATTTAAATCCTCATTGCTTCTTCAAATCAAAAATTCTTCAATATTATGTAATAAATATATGGGAAGTAATAAAAACTTTAAGTTTCGTGAAGATTTTGGGACTTCATGTGGACGATCTCCTAACACGTAAGGTCGAACTGGCAACCATAATAAACACCTATGCCGTACGCACCTTACGAGGATAAATAACCACCGATCAAGCTAAGATATAGTATAAAATTCTGGGGCAATAACTATAAATAACATTATATCTGTGTTAATGAACATCTTTTGAACAAGAACCAGATATCTTTATTTGACTTGACTAGCTATAAGCTGGTAGCACATAGTACAAGAGTTAATAAAAAGACATGTGGAACATTGATACTTAGTAATAAAAATAGAAATATTGTGGAGTTTCCAATAATACAAACTTTTAAGAAAATGGATAGATTTGAAGTGAGTAGCAGATATTTGTGTTTATTGTCGCTACCGAACTCCAAATGATAAAAACATGGCTGATTTTCTACATAGATAGGAAAAGCTATTACAGTATTTATTTCAATAAATAAGTATTATTTTTGGTGATTACAGTGTAGATATCATGACATAATTTTTTTAACTTCCCGCTAAGAAAATTGAAAATTTTCAAAAATAGGGAAGTTATTGGTTTCACCCCGTCTTTGAAAAATCGAGATTACATCACTTCTCGACGTTTTGAGATCCCAGGAAGCTATTCTGACTAATTTCACGTGGACGTCCGTACGGATGTATGTATGTATGTATGTGTGTGTGTGTGAGTGGGGTGGGGGTGTAAGTATGTAAACCTTTCATAACTTTTGAATGTCTTGATCGATTGAGATACGGTTTGAGGCATTCTAAAGATCTCAATGTGGAATAGATTTGGTGATAATATGAACTGATTCGGACGAGTAGATTTTGAGAATAAAAATTTTGAAAAACTGTTTTTTTTTTTTTGGAATAACTTTTATGGCGTCGAATGTCGTTTGAAAAATAAAAATCAGTTCATTCGTTCGTGAGATACCGAAGGAGAAAGAATTTGAAAAAATACGTTTTTTTTAACATAGCAAGAGCAAGTTTGTGTTTCTTACATTATTTGTAGAACTTAAAAAACTGCGTTGAATGCCGTTTTGAACATGAAAATCGATCTATCCGTTCATGAGATATCGAAAATGAAAAATGAAAAAAAAAAAACGTTTTTTAACATAACTTCGAGATTTCACAACCGAGCAAGTTCCGCTTTTCTTTTCTTTTTTTGTTTTAAATTACTCCAATATTTCATATTCAACATCATAATTTGGTGAAACTTAGAGCGCTATGCATTTGAAATTAGCGGGAAGGTATAGGCAGGCATGGCCTGCAGGGTCAACCAATTTTTTACAAATAAATTCAATGCCTTGCTACTTGAGAGTTTTAATAAAAAAATGGCAGTTAGTGAGAAAATGTAGAAAATTGGGATTGCTCTGAATCTCTAAGGGCAAGCTAAATGAAGCACTTTTTATGTTCTGGTAAAAGAGCTCATAAGAATTTAGGTATATAGGTAGGAATAAATATATTACTCTTTATAGAAAAATAATAATGCAGTCAAAAAATGGCAATGAAAAATTGAAACTGCTAGGCCCGAAAATTTGTCAAAAATTCCCAACTAGCTTTCATATATGAAAGCTAGTTGGTGAATACAGAAATCGATCAGGTAAATTGCAAAATCAAGTATTACTCAAATCAAATAATATGATCATTGACTATCCAGCCGAAATCGTGATTGTAAAGTAGCTTGATCGTAGTGTCAATAATGTTCCCGTATATCAAAGTAAAAGTCAGGTTCTAAATGACATGACTTTAATAGCAACATCTCCAGATGAAGTTAAAAAGATTGGTGCAGGGTATAAAGGCCAAAAAATGTTGCGGTTTTAATGAAATACCTATCATTGTAATTAAGGATAATATTATTATAGTGGCTGAACCTGATAATATTATACTATATAATACTGGCTGAGATGTTTCCTTAATAGGTGTTTAAAAAATGTGTTTCGAAGTTAGATCCTAAAATGTATAGGCCAATCTCATCGATGCCAATTAAATCTAAGATTTTTGAGCCCTTGCTGAGATCTGGACTAAAGATTGGTCTCTCACTTTGGCGTCCTCGATAGAAGTCATATTGGTTATGATAACAAGGTAGGCACTCAGGGTGCATTTGAATCACTGCATAATCATGTGGTAGACAGAATAAATAAAAAACTAAAAGCAGCTTCTTTTTCCCTTGATCTTAGCCTTGTTTTTCACTACTTCTGGAAAAATTAAGCTATTACTTCGTGGACGAGCTCTTCAACTTTTTCAATCATACATGACTTAAACAAGGTCGAGACTTGCAAATGTACAAGTTAGCGGGCTCTGTTCTGGGACCTATCTTATTTATTAATTAAATGATTTACATCGATTTGTTAGTAATTCGTCTACTGAAACTGATAGTCTAGAAACAAATATAAACTTGGTTCTAAAACCTATGAAAAATTGTTTTGTTGCTTATGGCCTAGTTATCAACACTGGTAAAACAAACATCACGATATTTAGGAACCATGTTAAGAATAGAACGTGCTTAAATACGTTATTAGTTTCATAGATGGTAAAAAGGTTCAACAAATAGAAATTGCAAAAATTT
Source organism: Parnassius apollo (assembly GCA_907164705.1). Lineage (NCBI taxonomy): Eukaryota > Metazoa > Arthropoda > Insecta > Lepidoptera > Papilionidae > Parnassius > Parnassius apollo. The sequence goes on from CAJQZP010001435.1 coordinate 1,563,758, forward strand.
TTGGGGTTAATATTGACAATAATTTGAATTGAAAGCATGAACTAGAAAACGTTGGGAGCAAAAGTAGCTCAGCTTGCTATGTGCTAGCAAACTTACGAGATGATCTTAATATATTTATATTTGTGAATAAATGCTTTATTGATCTTGAAGATTTGAATAACGTATAGTAGTAATTTTTTTAATTTGGCTTTTCTTAAATACTTGGTCGGCGGTTATTTAGGCCTACAAAACTTCATATTCCATAGGCCTTAATTATACTCCTTCTACTTGTGTAGTTTTTTCTGTTTTATAATCTGTTTTATATCACTTTCTAAAATTATAAATTCAAATAAATCGTACGCTTTTATTACTAATATCGTAGTCAGAAAACGACCTGATTTCAGCTGTCCAAACGGTGCAAAGACAAAATTTGTCGAAGAATTAAGACATTAGAAGCTATTAAAACATATGTAAATTATTGGTTCTGCGCCTAAACTCTCTCGGACCGTATCGGATTGCGATTTGATGATTTTGAGTGAATAGAGAGTGCACCCTGTTATTGCCCATACATTCGGACACTATAATTCTGTACTGTGCAGATAGGTCAGTCTCCGTGGAGACTGGCCACCGTGACAGAAATTCGATTGGGAGGACACTCAACCCAACAATCAATCAACCGACGCCGTACTAATAATAATCACCAGGACTTCGTTTGTTTTTCAATTTGTTAATCACTATACTAATGGCTTCAAGTGTTGTTAGGCGAAGCAATTTATATTTTTTAAAAACTTAGGTCTTATTTGCTACATTCGTGCAATTACTGCTCACAAATATTAAATTTATTACGTATAGTTTTATTATTTGAGTTCGTAGGCCTTATTCACTAGGCCTTATTATCCTACCATAGTAAAATAAAGGCCTACTAGCAAGGTTTTTAGAGACGTTTAATTTTGTTTTTCTTTATGGGAAATGTAAAATTTTTTTTAGAAACTGTACCAAGTCAATGATTTTTATTAAAATCTGTAGACCAAATTGGATATTTCTCATTTTATTTCGAATTTCCCTTAGCTAGGTCCTATTACCGGTAGGTACCTTATTTCTCAACATCAGGCAGTTTTATTTATTAACAAGATACCTAAAAAATAAATATATAAAACAATAAATATATTTTAAATATTATAGATGTATTTTAACATTGACAATTATAACTGTAGAATATATTTATAGATAATAGTTACAATGTATATACATTAATATAAAAAAATTACAAAAATAAATATTCTTTGATTTTATAATATGATTTTATTTTTAAAAACATTTATTCCGAATTTTGATTATGGAGTTGTTAGAGTAGGTAGGTAGATAAAGATATAAAAAATTTCCGATACAATGGCATTTACTAATCAATTTATTTTTTCGTTTTTAATTGGTTATTGTAATTTATATACTTTTGAACATTTATGATGAGTTTTAGCTGTAAGTTATACGTGGTAAAGCCATGCTAGAGTTATATTAGTAGTATAGTTGTAGCAAGAATGGGTCGACCGGGGAAGGACCACTCTCTCACGTAATACGAGCGTAAAATAGTAGCTCAATGCTGCTGTGTTTGGTATGGTGAGTGTAGAGAACCGGAGACCCTTGGAAAAGAGGCATTCCATCTTTGTCCTCACAGGTGACAACGCATGTGCATTTTAATTTGTAATCGAGGATAGATGTAGATGTCTATTGGCCGCAGCAACCACGTACCATCAGGTAGACTGAGTGCTCATTTGTAACCCTATAGTATAAAAAATTTAGCTAGAATAATTATATATATATAGAAAAACACAACGACTTTTATAAGTTAGTTCTAACATTATTTTTAGTTTTTTTTTTTTTTGATTTTGATATGATTATTACTTTACTCGAAGTATTTTAGTAAGGCTTCGCAATGTAAAAAGAACATTGCTGAAATATACGTATACAATTTATTGATAATGAATAAAGAGATTGATTCATAGATAGATTCATACTTCTATTTCATAACAACATCATTGAACCCTGATTCCTAAACTAGGGTACCCTATATTTCATAAGTCAGTTCCTTCTTATTCAGTAACTATTTGTATCATAGTACATTAGGAGTCACTCTTTGAGCTAATCATACTACAACATATTTTTGAATGTATGTAACTTGGGATAGTTAGGTAATTATAATTCCTGTTATTGAATATATATTTCACCTTCGGGATACGAACGGATCTATTAATTTTTTTTTTTATTACGGAACACCACATCTACGAATGCGTCAAGACATTGCTGTATGAACAATTTGCGAACACTTAGTACTTAAGATAATCTATATATAATTTTTGTCGAATATCTACGTAAGGCAGGATAAGCATTGCTCTTAGTGGGTACAGCCCTTTTAGTTCTCTCTAATTCTTTCAGATCTTGTTTTACTAGCGCACTCCCAGTAAAATAATACCTATGAGTTGATAAAGCTTTATACGTTTGTTTCTGTTGGCAACTGTTCTTAAAAACATAAAATAAGCTATAATAATAAAAAATTATTTCCATAACTAACTATTTCAACAAAAGCAGTGAATGATTGTTTTTAACGTTTGCTTTCTTCAACTTTTCCGGTGCCCAGGAAATGCGTAGACGTAAAATTATAATCTGTCTCCGCGCGGTAATCTACACAAGTATACACTAGTATTATAAAGAAGTAAATTTGTTTGTATGTAAGTTTGTTTGTAGCGGCATTAACGACTGCAACCCCAGGGAAATTGCAAGTGTATTACCGGCCTTTTAGAATTGGACTGAACTGTATGCTCGTTGTCACCCTAAGTTACATATACTTTATAGGAATATTATCTGTGATCCGAACGACATCACCAATAACATTAATTGCCTGTTTGATTTAGGTGTATTAAAACGTGCCATCGTAAAGAGTAAACATTTCTATTATAAAAGAAAACCTGCGTCACGCGTCATGCGCACTGGTAACTTACAGTGTTAACTGGATGTAACCAGTAAAAATCTAGATATAAATAAGTATCGCGTGCAATGTTGGTCACGCAATTACTGAAATAAGATGGCGGTATAAAGAAACAAAAATTATAACATACGATTTTGGAATATTGCTCATTACATACTAACAGTCATATCATCAAGTATTCGATATGGTTTTCTTCTTCCTTATTAGCTCCTAAAACTCCACCGGCCACGTGCCCGTCTTCTGTAGTAGGGTAGTAGGAAGGATTTAATCGTATGGAATTAAGTCACGCTTGGCAAATGGATTGGTGATTTTTTTATAGAAGAGGGGGCAAACGAGCATGCGGCTCACCTGATGTTAAGTGACTACCACCGCCCATGATCAACCGCAACACCAGGGGAATTGCAGGTGCATTGCCGGCCCTTTAGAAAAAAGTAAGCTCTTTTCTTTAAGGTCCCCAGGTCGTATCGGTCTGGAAAAATCGCCAGTGGTAAACTATTCCACAGAGAGGTCGTACGCGGAAGAAAACTCCTTGTGAAACGTACAGTGGTGGACCGTCAAGCATCCAGATGGAGTGGATGGTATCGGGACGTTTGCTGCGTAGTGCGTTCACGAAATTTGGCGGCTGGGATTAATCCGAACAATTCCTCAGAGCACTCCCCGTGGTATATGCGAAAGAAAATGCAAAGAGATGCAACATCTCTCCCCAGCGCCAGTGAATCGAGCCAATCGGAAAGCACTCGGTCGTCGACGATTCGAGCCGCTCTGCGCTGGATACGATCAAGAGGAACGAGCTGGTACTGGGGAGCTCCAGCCCAGAGATGGGAACAGTATTCCATGTGCGGCCGAACCTGCGCCTTGTGAAGTTGCAGGCGGTGTGCCGTCATGAAATACTGTCCCGCTCTGCTGAGCATGCCAAGCTTTTTAGAGGTCAATTTAAGCTTCTCTTCCAAGTGACCACGAAACTGCACGTCACTCGATATGTCGACGCCGAGGATTCCGATACTGGCTGAGGCAACAAGCGGGGAGTGCCTTGAAACTGAGGAGATACGACAAAGGGGTTCTTTTTAGCGGTTAACGAGCAAACTTGTGTCTTCTGAGGGTTAAACTGGACTAGATTTAGTCGCCCCCAATCCAAGACTCTGTTCAGCAAAGACTCGACTTCAGACACAAGTTTGCCCCGGTACTCGGAGACGTTTTCCCGAGAAATATTGGCACGGCCGGTGTACAGAGCATCACCAGTGCTGTCATCTGCATAGCAATGAATGTTACGGGTTTGCAATACCAGACCAAATGCCTCGTAGTTTTTACGCTGTTATCTGTAACCGTTCTGTATATCTAACGTATGTCGGAAGCCTTAAAATCTTTTTGGCCTTTCGTATAGTCTACACATATAACGAAGTGGATTCTCTTACATCGCCACAACGCGGAAAGTATATAATGCTTGTTGGAAGAATGGATCGTTCGACCGGGCTAGAACCACGCTCTCACAGAATACCAGCGAAAAATAGCAGCTTAATGCTGTTGTGTTTCGTATGGTGAGTGTAGCGAACCGAGGACCTTTTTTACTGAAAACCAGGCATTCCATCGTAGTCAGAGATGACAACGCATCTGCATTTTGATTCCAAATCGACGATAAATGTGGCTGTCACTGGGCCACAGCATCCACTTACCATCACGTGGATTTTGTGCTCGTTTGTCACCCTCATTATATATAAAAATACAAAACTAACAAGCGGTACGTGTTTCTGTGACCTTTAGTATCACTTATAACTCTGAGTAAGTAATATCATAATGACTTTGTCATTAATACACCTTATATAAATAAATAAAATATGAATTAGACTTTACCTCCGGATGTAATGACAAAGAGAGTAATCACTTCTAAGCATATATTTTTTATCAACATCCATTTTTTCTTATAAGGTAAAGTTAGTTGAACTTATTATATCTGTGTATGTTATGAAGGTTGACAACTGTTTCTTCTCTGTAAGTGCTGGAATAGGTTGTCACTTCAAAACGTTTCTTATTGTATTTTTTTTCTACTTCCAGGTCTTGTTTAGAGAATTTCTATGTTGTATATAAAAATAGAGGCAAGTATTGTGTGAAAATGATATATCTGTTACTAAACTAAATAATAACCATTATATAAACGATGCACTTTTACGATTTTAGTAGAAATTTATTAATGTTTATGCTAAAGAAATCTTGGGGATAGGAAACCAGTAGATTTCGATAATGATGTCTTAGTGTTTCATTGGAGTAGCAAAATTTTCTGGTAAAAATCTATGCCAATTCCAGAATAAATGTGAATTTGTAGTACCCCTGGTCCTAGTCCTGGACAATACGGAGGTAACAAGAATTTTCAATCAAATGTCCTGTAATTTTGAGACAGTCAATACCTAATACATATGTAGAAGAAAAATGTTATTGAACATACATGTCGACTAAAGAAAATCTCGTTTGTTGGATAACGTGTACATGTCTACAATAGGGTATTACACCCATTTTCAAAAATGGTTTTAAATTAATCCTAAAGTGATAATGAACCACTAAAATTTTAATATAAATTTTTTTGAACCGAATAGTACCATAAAAATCACTTTTAATCCATCGTTTTAAATTTTCGCGTGAAAACGCTAGCCGCCATTCTGTTCAACTTGTGACGACACTGTCCTTTATTTTGCCGATTTTGCAAAAGAATAAGATACTTTTAATGTTTAATAATGAGTTATCATCTAAATCACTGTTGTGCCCTAATGCAATAATACAAGCATAAAAACGCCGAGAATGTTATCACTACAATAGGAGGGACGCCATCAGGCCCACTCGACTTGTTGATGTCCTGGGAGAGGAGTGCTCTGCGCACCGAGCTTTGGGTAAACAGCACATCCTGCATGGAACACTCACACTGCAAGATGCTCGGCGGTATGTTCCCCCGTCATCAAGAGTCGAGTTGGACGCAAAGAGAAATGGAAGAGATAGCTGGCAGAAGTTCCCTTGGACAGCCTTGGCGAGCGACCAGAATGCACGTGTTCCCGAAGGAAGACGAACAAGTTTTTCGCCAATTCTGCCGATGTGCTCTGACTTTGCCTTGACAATGACACTTTTGAAGGACCTGGAAGCAGAATTATACTTCTTTTTAAGAACGCTGATATTTACATCCCGAGACGACGATGCGCTAGCCCAGGCCTGGTTAACACTCCTGCTTATGATGTAATGCAATTTTGCAGGAGCGGCTAAACCAAGGCTGGGTTCTGCCTCCGATAGGTACCACAGATGATGGAATAAATAGTTCCTGTAGCACCACATCAGTGTCAGAATCAGCAACAATGCTAGGATCATCCGGCGAGAAGCAAACCCGCCTCCAAGGGTAGGACGCAAAAAAGGTCCCATCCCGTCCCAATCGGCTGACCTATAATTCCAAACACGGCGGCAACCTGCAGTACGCAACCGCGATGGGAGCGTGAGTAGCACCTTACTCCGGATCAGACAATGGGCCGAGGAGCCAAGAGGGGCATCAACGGAGATCTGATATCTCTGGATGAGCAGAGAAGGTCCAAAGGGAAGGATATACTCCAAATCGGGATCCGCGTAGCAGTAACAGTTATCCTATCAGATTATATACCAAAGCAAAGTCATAAACAGATCTACCCGCATGATCGGTTAAACCAGAACCAAGCCATTCAGCATGGCGTGCGTTAAAATCACCAAGTATCACGATCTCTGCGGATGGGATCTGTTGTAGCATGGAGTCTGTAGCCATCTGGACGTGGTCGATGAGTCGGTCTGTTTCGGCATTACCGCTATGAGACCTATAGAGGCACCCGTAGACGCAATTGATTTTAGAGTTTTATCATCAATGTTACACTTGAAACACTGTGCCATTTTGATTTATTTTTCCCAAATGGTAGATTTTGTTTTAATGACCTGGAGGCAGAATTATACTTGTTTTTAAGGGAGCTGATATTTACATCTCGGGATGTTGATGCATCATCCCAGGCCCGGTAGCATTCCTGCTTTAGTGTGATGTACAAAAGGTACCAAACTATGGCTGGGATATGCATCCGATGGGCACTGCAGAAGAAGGAATAAAAAGATCCATATCCTGAAGTATCACATCTACGACAAAATTAGCAACAACGTTGAGATCCTCCGGCAAGAAGCAAAACCGCTCCAAAGGATAGATTGCAAGGAAAGGTCGCATCCTATTCCAATCGGCAAACATAAGAGGGCCACACACGGCGGCAGCCTGCAGAATACAACCGCGATGTTAACGTGAGTGAGGGACCACACACCGTACTAGACAATTGTACGAGGTGCCAAGAGGGGTGTTGGCGACGCGCCTATAAAATGTTTCAGTTTATTAAATCAACCGATGACGTTGCTATGAAAAAAGGGGCAGTCACGAGCAACGACGCTCTGATAAGAGAATGCTTAGTTAAATCTTTAAGAAATGTCGAATTAATGATATGAAGGTCTTGGGTTCGACTCCCAGGCCGGACTAGTTTGTTTGTTTTCCTAAGTAATATCGCTTAATAAATTCGTAAGGAATTTAAGATATAAATTATGTTACCGGATTTGTTCCCCGGTTGAAATCATCTTTCAAATGATGTAAATTCATAGGAATATTAAAGTGAAGTTAAAGATCGGATTTGTTCCCCGGTCGAGATAATCACTCTGTGCATAGGCAGAATTAATGGATATTAATTGCATAAATGTTGTTTTGTATAAGTTTGATACGTTTTGTACGAAAACAAATGCCTATTTGTTATGATTGATTAATGAGAACATTCATTTATATTGTTATCTGATTAAAGATAGTTTCATACAGTTCGAAAATTGTATAAAAGCATTTAATTTGCCTAATATGGTCAAAATTGGTGTATTTCATAATTTAATTTTTTCTGATAGCCGAGAGCCGTGCAAAGTTAGTTGTTCACATAGCGTGAGTACACGGAAGCACGCTGGCCACGCCCTTAGGAGGCCGAATATGTAAAAATTTAAAATGTTTGTAATTCAGTGATTTATGTAAAAATTACTTGTAAAATATTTCAGGTTAATTGTACGTGCTAAAAAGGTAAATTCTGTGTTATTTTCATGTGAAAATTCCTGTGTATAAGTGAAATAATGATAGTTTTGTATAAAAAATTTAAAAGTGTTTTAAATAGTGAAATAAATAGAAAAAATGTAAATTAAACTATTGTATTGGTTAGCTTATATATAAATTCAAGTGAGAAACATTGTTTTAACTTTCTGTGTTAAATATTTAAGAAATTTCGATTTCGAACTTGTGAGTAAAATAGGCAGTTTTCGTTTAATAAATAAAAGGTTTTTTATGATATGAAGATATGATGTATATCATGGTGTAGATATTGTTTTGTACTACCTATATTGATAAATTGTATTTGTATATGATTTGAATAAATAAAGATATTGAGTGAAACGTGAGAGAGTAATAGTACAAATTCATGTAATTAAGTTGCGCAAGCGCGCAGATGGCGCGGCTCACTTTCGCGTTTAGCTTAGGGGTAGGATAGTAAATTGATTTTATTGCAATTCGTTCGGGAATGGTTCGGGAAATATTCAAGGAAATAGTTCGGAAATAAATAAGAAAATCCGGGAAAAAGTTCAAGAAAAGTGAAAAACCAGCAGTATAGGGAAAAGTGATTACTCTCTCACGGAACGGTTTGAAGATAATTGCTGTTTCATTCCCAAGACCCTTTAAGTTATACAGTCCACATCGAAGAATTAAGGCGTCGGGACCGGGACGACTTCGGAAGACCCGTAATCCCCGTCTGAACCTACTTGCTGAAAAGGAAGAGGTTATCGCCCTAGTGTGTTACTCCGTTGCGGAGATCACATACGTTGTTCCCGAACCCAACGTAGGCGTGATAGGAGGCCGGATCGAGAGAAGCCTCGATTCCTGTTTCTTAGTACCCGATCCGCTAGGTCCTTTTCAATTGGTCCTTTTCAGGATCAAGAGGGACACCGACCTGGTCCTTTTCAATTGGACCTTCGGAGCCGGATTGAAGACCACCCGAACCCCGCCAGCTGGATCAAGGAACCAGCTGTGGACTGCTGGTTGTGGAAGAAGAAGACCTTCGGAAGCCGAGTGAAGATCAGCAACCGAAGGAAGCCAGAGGTTTGAGCTGAAGCAATAGGACCAAAGGCCTGAAGACCAGCACTGAAGGGCTGGACCTGGAACTACCGGAAGAAAGAAAACCGGGATTGCAGCTTGGGGCGTGTGCTCGCATGGGGCACATATCGCAGCCGGGCGCAGGTGTCTTGTGAAGGCACTCATCGTGGCCAAGCAGGGCTTGGCATTTTTCCTGTCGGGCAAGCGTGCTCGGCATTTCCTGTCAGACGATAGTGTCTGGCATTTCCTGTCAGACGATCGTGTCTGGCATTTCCTGTCGGACGACCGTGTCCGGCATTTCCCGTCGGGTCATCAGGGTGCAAAAAGCATCCACCGCTGCTGCTGCCGGGCGAGGGTGCGCGTGGGCACCTGACTGCATCGCGGCCGGAGGAGGGCGCTTGGACGAGGCGTCACCGGCAACTGGGCGGCGAGCACAGCATACATCCCGACCACCTAACGGTGCCAAACGGTTGGGCTCTGGCATAACACCTTCGGGTGGAGCAGTTCTCTCGAGCGAGACTGCGCTTGCACTACCGCTCGACTGTTTCGTCATATTCCTTGGCGGGACAGTTCCTAAACCTTTCCTCCATTCCATTCCTGCACGACTCCATCCCTGGACGGCTCACCTCGGTAGGCCCCGTTCAGGATTGATAGGGCTGATAGGGCTGTTAGGGTGGTAGTAGGGTTGTAGGGTTGGGAGATAAAGGGGGGGAGGGGTAGTGGTGTTAGGTTGGGGTGTAGAAGGGTTGTAGGTAAGGGGTTGTAGGGACCGTAGGGACTGTAGGGACAGTTAGGGACCGTAGGCCAACAATCACCTTCCTGCAAGATGAAGAAGGCACAAGACCAGACAGGGAGAAGCGAAGGGAGCAGGACAAGGACAGGGCTCTCAAGAAAAGCTAAAGAAGCGGAATCATCTGGAGCGACCACAGCTACTGCGTCAAATGGAGCAACTCCTTCAAGTGGAGCCACCACAGACACGTCCACATGCACGTGGGACTCAGGGACGTCCATGGCAACGACGAGCAACAGGACGGACACCAGTGGTACACAGGCCAGCACCGCACAACAATCCGTTATATCCAGGAGTGAAACGGTGGTCGAAAAAGTAGGTCAAAGGACCGAAGAAGCGGCATCGTCAAGGACAGTAATCGGGCACACTAGTGATAAAGGGTCACAGAGAGGTAGTAGGTCATCGCGATCGGCGAGGCTGAAAGCCGAATTAGAGGCGCGGATTAAATTCGAACGCTCAGAGCTCGAACGAGCACAGGCAGCTGCTGCCTTAGCCAAGTCTCAATTGGAGTTGGCACGACTCAACCGAGAAGAGGAGATCGACTCGAGTGAGGATGATGAAGAGCGGAATACTCAGGTGGAACCTTTCGTAAGGAGTTGGGTTCAGCAAACCATAATGTGCGCGCCGGTTAGTGTAGCACAACCCGATATTACTGATAAGGAAGCGTGTAAAGGATCACGCCGCAAAGGGGCGGAGGTCGAGCGCAACCTAGGAAATGCACAGAAAACACACGCGAGTGAGGTGTCAGAATTGACCGAAGCGATTGTGAGTGCAATAAAAATAGCTGGTAAAGATAAATCTTCCCAGCTTCATTTCCTCCAGGAATTACCGGTGTTCGATGGAGACCCGGGTGAATGGATAATTTTCAAAACGGTGTTTGAAGACACAAAAGGCCAATTTTCAGGGGTGCAAAATGTCGCACGCCTTAGGAGGGCATTAAAGGGCACCGCTAAAGAGGCGGTTAAGTCGCTGTTATTTACTTTATGTGAACCTGAAGAAATAATGAACGCTCTCGAAAAAAGATTCGGTAGGGTTGAGATGCTCATTCTAGCCGAAATCGAGAATGTAAAGCGTATGCCAAGATTGGCAGAAGATTGCAGAAATATAGGATCTTTTGCAAGTCGTATTACGAACGTGGTTGCCACAATACAAGCGTTGAATCAACCACAGTATTTATACTCACCGGAGTTAGTGAGCCGCATAGTGGAGAAACTTGGAACTATGATTAAATTTAAATGGTTTGAATATCGAGCTCAATATCCTTTGGAGCCAGAGTTACAGAAGATGGCCAAGTTTTTAAATTTATTGAGTGAACAATTTGGAACGTCCTTAAGCAATGAAAATGCGCCTGAAAAAAGGAAGCGTCCTGAATTCAGGAAGCAAACTGTACACACTGCAAAGGGAGGTGTACGCAGCTGTGCCGAGAGCGAGCGCTATATGCGCCGAAGTAATATGAGCGAGCGTTTAGAACGCCGAAATAATAAAAGGCACAACCGACAAGTGGTTATGATAACCCAGGACAAGCCTGTAAGTCGGGTAACACATAAGTGTGTTATATGCAACAAGGAGCACTCTATAGTGAGTTGTTACAAGTTTAAGGACATGAATATTCGCGAGAAATGGGAAGCCGTCAAAAAGGCCAAAGTATGTTTCCAATGTTTGTCACCTAACCATAGGAGGTTAGAGTGCAAAGCGAAAAAATGTGGTGTAGAAGGATGTAGAATGTCACATCATCGAATGCTACACCGATACCCCAATGAAAATACCTCGCCACAAGGGGACGAGGGGGGTAAAGATGCTCAGATTACAACTGTTAGTACAGTAAATGCACTGGCATGTGCATATTTAAAGATCATACCGGTCGAGTTGCATGGGCCTAGAGGAAAGGTCAAGACAACAGCTCTTCTGGATGAGGGATCGACCATGACACTCATAGAGGAGTGGATGGCTCAGAAGTTAGCGCCTCGCGGACGTAAAGAGGGATTACGTATCGAAGCCGTGGGAGGTAAGCGAATTAACGACGATAGTTCGTATCGCTTAAACGTTAAAATAAAAGGCATTTATTCGAGCGACTTAGAAGAGATAAGTGTACAAACAATTAAGTCACTTAACCTCGCTCCTCAGTCGGTAAGCCGAGAATTATTGCAACGGTGTTCTCATTTGACACCGATCAAGGATGAGTTGATGTATGAGAGGTCCAAGCCTACCATATTGATTGGTCAGGACAATTGGCATCTCATAGTTACTCGTGAATTGGTTTCGGGAGGTAAGAACCTACCTGTAGCATCGCTCACCAAACTGGGGTGGGTTTTGCATGGTCACATATCGGGTGGCATTAAACCAATCAAGATTGTTAACCACATTTCCACCAAGAAGGAGGAAGATATGGATAAATTAATCAAGGATTATTTTAGTTTGGAATCTCTGGGAGTATCGGCTAGAAAGCCCGTGAACGACCCAGAAGAACGAGCTTTAAATATTTTGAACAAAACGGTACGTCGTATACCTAATAATAGGTACGAGACTGCTTTGTTATGGCGCACAGACAATGAGTGCTTGCCATCGAATAGGGCACAGGTTGAAAGTCGCCTGTTTAATATTGAGAAAAAGCTCGACAAAAATAGCGAGTTGAAAAAAGGAATACGAGAAGCAAATTGAAAATCTCATCGTTAACGGTTACGCAGAGAAAGCGAACCATATTTCCATTTCCCCACGTACGTGGTACCTTCCCTCACTTCGCAGTGACTCACCCACAAAAGAAGAAAATAAGGATAGTTTTCGACGCCGCCGCAAGGACGGGCGGACGTTGTCTTAACGATGCGTTGTTGACCGGACCGGACTTATTGAAGTCGTTGTTCGGAGTTCTGCTACGATTCAGAGAAGGAAGCGTGGCAGTAATGGCAGACATTAAGGAAATGTTCCTGCAAGTGAAAATCCGGGAAGAAGACAGGGATAGCCTTCGATTCTTATGGCGGCACAATCGTGACGCGCCACCGGAAGAGTATAGAATGACGTCACTCATATTTGGAGCGGCATCATCACCATGCATCGCTATATATGTAAAGAATAGAAATGCGCAGGACAACGCACATATCTATCCAGAAGCAGCTTCCGCTACGGAAAGCAATTTTTATATGGATGATTACCTACAGGCATTTCCCGACGTGACGACGGCCGAAAGGATAGTAAACGATATGTATGAATTACATAAGCATGCTTCTTTCCAACTGAGGGGATGGGCTAGCAACCGACCCGAAGTTTTAAGTAATATGGAAAATAAATATAAGAGCGACAGTGCTTCGCTTGGAGATAAAGAGCACACAGAGCGCACGTTAGGTTTGATTTGGAATATCAAACGGGATATAATAAGTTTTTCCACAAGTCTTCGTAGCACACCGGAAGAGGTGATGGAGGGTTTACGACCGCCTACGAAGAGGGAGATAACTAGCGCTGTGATGTCAGTCTTCGATCCTTTGGGACTCGCATCACCCATAACGATTCAAGGGAAGTCGCTGATCCAGCAAGTATGGAGGACAGGCATCTCTTGGGATGAAGAAGTTTCACACGAGTTACACGTGTTATTTTGTAAATGGATATCGGAAGTGAAGAAATTAGGTCACTTAGAAGTACCTAGACCCGTTGCTGAAGGCATCGGCAAAGGAGAGTTACATACTTTCACGGATGCTAGTGAAAAAGCATACGCTGCCGCGGTGTATTACGTCACCACGGACGAGCAAGGAATAAGGCGGATTACGCTGATCGCCGCAAAGGCAAGAGTAGCGCCATTGAAACCAATTTCGATTCCAAGGCTTGAATTGCAAGCAGCTCTTATGGGCAGCAGACTGGCTGCTTCGGTTAGTGAAGAGAGCAAGTACGAGATGTCCGAGAGAGTGTTTTGGACAGACTCACGTACAGTGTTAGCGTGGATTAAGTCGGATCCTCGCGCTTTTAAACCATTCGTTGCTCATCGATTGGCTGAGATCGAAGATCACAGTAAGCCATGTGAATGGCGATGGGTTCCAACGTCACAAAACGTGGCAGACGACGCCACTAGAAATTTTCCTTCCACCTTCGATGTAAGTCATCGCTGGTTTCAAGGACCTGAATTCCTCAGGAAAAGTCCTGATTTATGGCCCAAACAAGTGGACACCATAAATAGCTTAGAAACAGGTGAAGAAAAATCGCCAAAGGGCGTAAATACGTTAAGAAAGCAAGAACCGTTAAGTCTACCCGACTACGGACGATTTAGCAGCTTTAAGAAATTCCTTGGAGCAACTACACGCACCTTACAAGCGGTAGAAAAATTCAAGAGTTTAAGAAAGTCGGTTAAAGGACCCGACAACGCAGCCGAAAAGTCGGTTATGTGTTCCAACGAAGTTTTAGCAAAGTCGGTTAAAGGACCCGATGGCGCATTGGACATAGCGCTCTTGAAAAAGGCGGAAATATTAATTTGGAAATTCATTCAAGACGAGTGTTTTTATTCGGAAATAAAATGCTTGAAAGCAGGCATAAGCGTTGAAAGAAGTTCACGCTTAAGTAAATTATCTATGGAAATAGGAGAAGATAACTTACTCCGTTTAAATGGACGTTTACCTTTCAAGTCTAATTTGACCGAGGAAAGTAGAAAACCTGTCATATTGGACGGTAAACACGAAATCGTTAAAATGATGATTAGAAAAGTTCATCATCATTTTGGACATGCCAATCACCAGACGGTGATGAATGAGGTGAACCAGAAATTTTACGTCTTGAACTTGCGTAATGTAGTACGAAGTGTGTCACATCACTGTCAGTGGTGCAGGACATACAGGTCAAAACCGCAGAAAGTCCCACAAGGAAATATTCCTCTGGAGAGAATAGCTCATCATGAACCACCTTTTACGTGCTCAGCTGTGGATTATTTCGGACCTATGAGTGTGACTATAGGAAGGCGACACGAAAAACGTTGGGGTGTTTTATTCACGTGTCTGACCACCAGAGCAGTACATCTGGAATTAGCAGCCTCATTGACACCAGCGTCAATGATAATGGCGTTAAGGCGATTTATCGCCAGAAGAGGAAAACCAGCCGTTATATACAGCGATAACGGGACAAATTTCAAAGCTGCAAATAAAGAATTATTGAAAGCATGCGAAGAATGCTATGAGGGCATGAAAAACGAGTCATTTAAGAAATATATTAAATGGAAGTTTATACCTCCGGGAGCACCGCACATGGGTGGCGCCTGGGAGAGGTTAGTAAGATCGATTAAAATTGCGTTGACCGCTACGCTTAAGGAGAAGAGCCCACGAGAGGAGGTTCTACATACGTTACTTTTAGAAGCAGAGCATACGGTAAATTCCAGACCTCTGGTAACATTCAGTATGGATAGTCCTGAAGAGGGTTTGACACCCAATCATTTTCTTCTGGGACGCTCATGTGGTGATCGACCACCTGGATTATTTTTAGAGCGACATCTGACGGGTCAACTCAATTGGAAAGCTGCACAGAGGTTAGCCGACCATTTTTGGACAAGATGGCTGAAAGAATACATGCCTACGTTAATACCTCGAACAGGTGATAACGGCAAGTTCATGGAACCAAAAGAAGGCGATATTGTTTTGATAATAGATCATTCGTTGCCACGAAATACGTGGCCAAAAGGTAAAATTAGTAGAACGTTACCGGGACCAGACGGTCACACCAGAGTGGTTGACGTCATTACTAGCACAGGTATCTTGAGGAGACCTACATCCAGAATAATAGTCCTGGTACCCGCGACGCCTCCCAAATGATGGTGCTAACGCACGGGGGGGAGATTGTTGGCGACGCGCCTATAAAATGTTTCAGTTTATTAAATCAACCGATGACGTTGCTATGAAAAAAGGGGCAGTCACGAGCAACGACGCTCTGATAAGAGAATGCTTAGTTAAATCTTTAAGAAATGTCGAATTAATGATATGAAGGTCTTGGGTTCGACTCCCAGGCCGGACTAGTTTGTTTGTTTTCCTAAGTAATATCGCTTAATAAATTCGTAAGGAATTTAAGATATAAATTATGTTACCGGATTTGTTCCCCGGTTGAAATCATCTTTCAAATGATGTAAATTCATAGGAATATTAAAGTGAAGTTAAAGATCGGATTTGTTCCCCGGTCGAGATAATCACTCTGTGCATAGGCAGAATTAATGGATATTAATTGCATAAATGTTGTTTTGTATAAGTTTGATACGTTTTGTACGAAAACAAATGCCTATTTGTTATGATTGATTAATGAGAACATTCATTTATATTGTTATCTGATTAAAGATAGTTTCATACAGTTCGAAAATTGTATAAAAGCATTTAATTTGCCTAATATGGTCAAAATTGGTGTATTTCATAATTTAATTTTTTCTGATAGCCGAGAGCCGTGCAAAGTTAGTTGTTCACATAGCGTGAGTACACGGAAGCACGCTGGCCACGCCCTTAGGAGGCCGAATATGTAAAAATTTAAAATGTTTGTAATTCAGTGATTTATGTAAAAATTACTTGTAAAATATTTCAGGTTAATTGTACGTGCTAAAAAGGTAAATTCTGTGTTATTTTCATGTGAAAATTCCTGTGTATAAGTGAAATAATGATAGTTTTGTATAAGAAATTTAAAAGTGTTTTAAATAGTGAAATAAATAGAAAAAATGTAAATTAAACTATTGTATTGGTTAGCTTATATATAAATTCAAGTGAGAAACATTGTTTTAACTTTCTGTGTTAAATATTTAAGAAATTTCGATTTCGAACTTGTGAGTAAAATAGGCAGTTTTCGTTTAATAAATAAAAGGTTTTTTTATGATATGAAGATATGATGTATATCATGGTGTAGATATTGTTTTGTACTACCTATATTGATAAATTGTATTTGTATATGATTTGAATAAATAAAGATATTGAGTGAAACGTGAGAGAGTAATAGTACAAATTCATGTAATTAAGTTGCGCAAGCGCGCAGATGGCGCGGCTCACTTTCGCGTTTAGCTTAGGGGTAGGATAGTAAATTGATTTTATTGCAATTCGTTCGGGAATCGTTCGGGAATGGTTCGGGAAATATTCAAGGAAATAGTTCGGAAATAAATAAGAAAATCCGGGAAAAAGTTCAAGAAAAGTGAAAAACCAGCAGTATAGGGAAAAGTGATTACTCTCTCACGGAACGGTTTGAAGATAATTGCTGTTTCATTCCCAAGATCCTTTAAGTTATACAGTCCACATCGAAGAATTAAGGCGTCGGGACCGGGACGACTTCGGAAGACCCGTAATCCCCGTCTGAACCTACTTGCTGAAAAGGAAGAGGTTATCGCCCTAGTGTGTTACTCCGTTGCGGAGATCACATACGTTGTTCCCGAACCCAACGTAGGCGTGATAGGAGGCCGGATCGAGAGAAGCCTCGATTCCTGTTTCTTAGTACCCGATCCGCTAGGTCCTTTTCAATTGGTCCTTTTCAGGATCAAGAGGGACACCGACCTGGTCCTTTTCAAGGGGTGTTAACGGATACCTGATATCCGTCCGGATAAAATGCAGCAGAATGTCCAACAGCGAAGGTGCATGATCCTCTACATCTGAAATCCGCGAAGGGGAAGTAACCAGTTGTGTCAGACCATATGTCAAGGCACAGTCATTGTTTACAAGTGGACGTAACAAAATAAAATGAAATAAAATACGGTCGCTGGTAAAAATGATCTAATGACTTGCTAATAACTTTGCTGGTACAATGGTAAGACCTTTCTAAAAGAAGATTGCCGCTGGGCGCCCTCTGGCGCCTTGTTTTATACTGCTGATTATTAGTCGGTGTTTTCGCAAATTCGCTGAAGATCACAATCTCTGCGGATGGGATCTGCTGTAGCAAGGAATCTGTAGCCATTTGGACGTGGTCGGTCCGTTTCGGTATTACCGCTATGGGTAGGAGATACGAAGTATCAACTGGAGAGGACACCTGCGTCCCATACAGAAAGACCAAGGCCGGCTTCGCCGTCGCCAGATGGTAGTGGACGGGGTTTAGGTGCGAGTGAAGTCTCCGGATGTTGCAGAAACGGATAGCGTGGTAGGGGTCGACTTGGTCCTATTGCTCAGCTTGTCCCGAGCATTATCTTGAGCGGAATTTTGCCCCCCCCCCCCCAGAATATGCCGATCAGTTTGAGCACCCATACTCACATTTAATTCCGCTACCATGTTGATTGGGAGGAGGCAATTGGGCCTCCGGCCACCTGCACTCACCAGACGTGAAGTAGAAACTCTGCTTCTACTTCACGACTGTATTCTGTATTCTGTGAGGTCGTAGTACCACCTCGATTCGAGCCAGCCGATACGTGCAACAGCAAAAGCTTCCTGAAATATTTCGTTCTTAGGTCTTGTTTCATACTATTTAAAGGAAGTCTAAAACCATTACAGGTCTGGTTTTATTATCTTTGCAGCCCTACGCCAGTCCTTATAACAAAGCTCTCATATCATCTAAAGTGTGCGTCAATCATCCTCTGTGAACCTGGAAAATGGGTTGACGTTAGTAACTTCAGTGTTTCAATTTTACTGGTGGTGAAGGTACTTAATATCTTTTGTGTTATGCTTAATTATGACATAAATTTGATATAATAATAGTCATTAGATCATAATTAATAATAATTTATAATATTAAAAAAAATTAAGACTTTGTGTGTGTTGGCGGACTTCATATGTCCTCGAATTATTTTCCTCATGATGCTTTTCTTCAATGCTGAGAACGTAGTAAACAGGCACTTAAAATTACAACTGTTAATTTCATTAGTGCCGATGAGGATCGAACGCGGGTTATTTGTATCCTGTTAAATTCAACAAACACTTCGTTCTTTGGCTACCACGACTCTCTAAATTTGGTATTTCAAGTCGAAAAATTATCGGACTTCTAATAAGCCATTACTAAAAAACGATAACGGTTTCAAAGGCAAATAGCTAATATATTGATAGACAGGGATCGGAAAAATCACATCTTATCTCTAATAAATGTAAATTTATTACACATTGTCACGTTTGTTCTTTGATGATATAAAACATTTAAAGTGATAATTATTTTAACTCTCTTACTCAGTAAACCTCTCATACAGTGGAGATAATACACAATAAATTACAAAAAAAAATTCCACAACACCATCGTCTTTCAAACATTGCTAGTAGTCATTGTATTGTATCTATGGTGCTAGACAGTTTGGTGCGTCACCTTTCTTAACATCTGCAACAAACCTATGAAGAAAATGTAATTTTATCATATAAATACATTGTCAAAAAAAATTGTTATCAAGTTTTCCTACATTTTCCTATCAACTACCGGCGTATAACTAAAAGATGCTTAAATGAAAAAACATGATTTTGAATTGATGAATCCTTAAAATGATGTTTGCCAATACTATCCACCTATTAAGTTGTATATTATTATCATTCATGGAGTCTTTAATCTGTAGAAATTGCTTAGTAACTCATAGTAAAATTATGTCACCTCATTTTGCGTAAAATAAAAATGGATCGAATATTTTTGTTTTTATTTTATACACATAAATATTTCGTAAAATGCTGAAATTAATTTACAAAATATCGATTTGGATTTTGAAAATTAGATCGTATTTCTCTAATCTTCCATTGTTTCCATGCTCCAGTAAGAATTTGAGAGCAGACCGATGAAGCAACAATTTCATTAGTCTACTTTGCTTACTTCACAGGTGGTATATCATCTAGTGTATTATTGTGGGCAGCAGTATTGAATGCAATATTCATTCTGCAAATACAAAATACATGAATAAAAATCTTATACTGATTTTTTACCGTCTGTAAAAAAAGTAGGATATAACAGGTGAACAAAATAGTAGCCTATGGCACTGATATTTAAAAATTTTTTTACATTAACATATTATGAAATTGATCTATCAATAAATACTACTAATTTGAAAAATACTTTCGGATAGATTACTTTACTAAAAAAATAACAACAAACCTTTTGAACTAAAAAACTAAATTAATAATCACAAACTATCGAATTTAAAATAATAAGTACCTAATTAGTGGTATTTATTGATAGATCAACTTCATATTTAATATAATATCAGTGCCATAGGTTTCTATTCCATTCACCTGTTACGTCATATTTTTTTCAGACGTTAAAAAAATCATCAAGTATTTAAAAACCAACTGATGTCCGTTAGTCTCGCATAAACTCGAAAACAGCTCGAACGATGTTAATGAATTATTTTGTGTGCGTTTGAGATGGTCCCTGGATGGTTTAAAAACTCGATTGACCCCAGCAGATGGCGCTGTTGTTGAGATCCAGAAATCACCCGTGAGAAGCCAGGGTGCATCGCTAGTCTGTCACAAAAATCAACAACTAAATCATTACATTTGCATTTTAGAATAAAATAAAGAAGACAGTTATGTCATTCTCAGTAAAGAACCGGCTACAGTTATGAAACTGTAGCCGGTTCTTTACTGAGAATGCCTTTTCAGAACCGGTTTTGATTTTGATGTTCATAAGAGTTCTAAATTGAACAAAGTTTGGTCTTTAACATTACAATCTACTATAATTTTCTCACTAGATTCAAAAGCTATGACAAGTTTGGCGCGTGCAGTTCCACATGGCTAATTATGCTAATATGCGGAATATTTACTGTAAGTGATAACAGACATGTGTTGCTAAGTGTTCTGCAATAGAGGCGACAGTTGCTTGTTCTATAAACTTACGTTCTAATACTTGTTACATTTTGCTCCCCACAACGAGTCACGCCGACCGACGGTGCCGTGGTAGCTCAGCTGATTAGCCCTCTATGTAAAATTTACAGTACGCAAGCAATCTGCGTTCGATCCCCCCTGGCACCAATGTAATTGTTAATTGCAATTTTAAGTGCTCGACGGTGAAGGAAAACATCGTGAGGAAATCGGTATGTCTGAGAAATAGGACAAAATATTTCGAAGACATTTGAAGTTCGCCAATACGCATTGAGGCAGCGCAGCGGACACTTCCTTGTCCTAAACCCTCTCAGAAATGAGAAGAGGCTTACTTTTTAACTAACCTTTTTTGCTCCCCAATGTAGTATTGCCGCAACCACAGTGTAAAAGCTCGTGTCATCTTTTTTTTTTTTAAATAATATTAATAAAGCTATAAACATTACTAATTCCCCTTAACTACTCGTGGTAAGCTTAAATTGCTTGTGTCACGAGTGGTTCACGCCAGTAGTCGAATGGCGGATTCGAACCCACGACCTTTTTGAGTTCGCGGTTCACGCCCTGCCATTAGGCTACTGTCGCTTCTAAATCTTGTCCTGTGGGTGCCAGAAAAGTTGCCGAATGGAATCTAAAAAAACTTATGGCTTTCGATATAATCTGGTGTGCAAAATAAAATGCAAGACTGACACACCTATTGTGCGATCTGTAGTGGTTCAACAATGAATTATTACTGGCTAAGGAAGAAAAATGACTTTAGTAACTTACACGTGTATGTTTTTATGTACTAGAACCAAAACATTTTAACTAGAGAAAGACCACGCTTTTACAGAATATGAGCGTGGAATAACACGCTTTTACGTAGACAATTTAGTTAGCGGACCACGCTCACACTCTCAGAATACCAGTGTAAAATAGCAGCTTAATTCTGCTGTGTTTCATATCGAGAGTGTCAAAAACCAAAACCCTTATTACTGGAAACGTGGCATTCTTAGATCAATCAATCTTAGACCTCAAATGTCACGCATTTGCCTTTTGATTCTTAATAGAGGCTAGGTGAAGATATCTATGGACATTAACTTACCTGTAATGGATTACCTATATTTATCGTGAAGGGGCGGTGTAAGAATATCCAATACCCCATATCATCCCGTGAGTTTCGTAAAAGGCGATAGAGGGAAACATCAAAATGGGCAGCAGCGTCTTCCTAATAACGGCTAAAAATTAAAAAATGCGGTTGCCAACCCACTTGCCAAGCTTGGCAACTATGGCAAATATCTCAGTCTATAGGGAAGGCCGTGTAGTGGCGGTTGAGAATATCCACTACCCCATATCTTCCCGTGGGTGTCGTAAGAGGCGACAGAGGGAGACAGGCAGGAGATGGGCAGCAGCATCTTCCTGATAACAACTGTGTTATAATAGAAAACTGCGGTTGCCAACCCGCTGGCCAAGCGTGGCAACATGCAATATCCCCCATGAATAACGACGCAAAAAAAACGGCCCCCAGTCCCCGGCGGCCCCGCTATTCCTGGCTACGGTGGCGACCATGGTAACGGCGGGGCAGGGGGGTGCTAAGAATCTCCGGTGGAGGTTCGGTTGCCACCTACGACGACTCGACCTGGCAACATATAACGCACGCACTCTGAGGACTGACGAGAAGATACTGGAGCTGGAAGAAGAGGTAGACAAGTTGCGCTGGCATATTATTGGATTATCCGAGGTCCGAAGAGAGGGGGAGGATACGGCAATCCTCGAGTCCGGCAACTTGTTCTACCACCGGGAGGGCGACCATCTGTCCCAAGGAGGTGTGCTATTTATCGTCCACAAGTCTCTCATCAACAACGTTGTAAAGATTGGGAGTGTGTCGACGAGGGTCGCGTACCTGATACTCAGAATCACCAAACGGTATTCGCTGAAGGTCATACAGGTTTGCGCACCAACCTCGGCACATCCCGATGAGGAGGTAGAGGAAATGTATGAGGATATCTCCTGAGCCATGCATGCCTCCAAAACCCACTACACGGTGTTGATGGGAGACTTCAACGCAAAACTAGGCACAAGAGAATGCGGCGAGCTGAAAGTGGGGAAATTTGGAGTAGGGCAACGGAACCGAAGGGGCCAGCAGCTGGCCGACTTTATGGAGAAAGAGGGACTCTTTATGATGAACTCTTTCTTCCAGAAGCGGCCCCACAGGGAGTGGACCTGGTCGAGCCCCGACGGTTCAACAAAAAATGAGATTGACTTCATTATGACGACCAGACGCCAACTGTTCAGTGATGTCTCAGTGATCGCAAGGGTGAAAACTGGCAGCGATCACCGAATGGTTAGAGGCACACTGAACCTAAATGTTAAGTTGGAGAGATCTCGTCTAATGAAGTCAACGCTCCGTCCCCTTCGTGCTCTAATCCAGAATCCCGAAACCTTTCAGCTCGAGTTACAAAACCGCTTTCAGTGCCTAGAGGATTGCAATGCCGTGGACGATATGAATGACAAGCTCGTGGAAACTGTCCATGCGGTCGGAGCTAAGTTCTGCAAGACCCGCCGCAGAAGAACACAAAAACTCTCCGATCACACTCTTAATCTCATGGCTGTTAGACGGGAGATGAGGCTGCAATCGTCAACAGATTTGACAGCATACAGGCAACTGAACAGACAGATCTCCACAGCTGTACACATCATCGTTGGAGCCACACGCATGCGTGAGTAACGATCCAAGAGCAAGTCTTATCCGACACTATTCCGATGATATCCCGGACGTCAGTCTGAGCGAGATTAGAATGGCTCTCCACCACCTTAAAAACGGCAAGGCCCCGGGCGAGGATGGAATTACAGCGGAGCTTCTGAAAGCGGGTGGAACACCGGTACTTGAAGTCCTTCCGAAGCTCTTCAATTCCGTCCTCCATGGTGGCACTACTCCGGAGGCGTGGAGCAGAAGCACGGTGGTCTTGTTCTTTAAGAAAGGCGACAACTCTCTCTTGAAGAACTACAGACCGATTTCCCTTCTGAGCCGCGTCTACGTGCTGTTTTCGAGAGTCATTACGAATCGTCTCGCACGCAGACTCGACGACTTCCAGCCTCCCGAACAAGCCGGTTTCCGAAAAGGCTTCAGTACCATAGACCACATACATACCCTTCGGCAAATTGTACAGAAGTCCGAAGAGTACAATCTGCCACTTTGCCTGGCGTATGTGGACTATGAGAAAGCCTTTGATTCCGTCGAAATTTGGGCGGTGCTACAGTCTCTTCAGCGGTGCCTAGTTGACTGTCGGTATATTGAAGTGCTGAAGTGTTTGTACAGTAGGGCTACGATGGCTATCCGAGTACAGAACCAGAGTACGAAACCTATCCAACTGCAGAGAGGTGTAATACAGGCTGATGTTATATCCCCGAAACTCTTCACCGCTGCGTTGGAAGACGTTTTCAAGCTACTGGACTGGAAAGGATACGGTATTAACATCAATGGCGAGTACATCACTCAATTTAGATTTGCCGACGATATAGTCCTTATGGCAGAATCGCTGTAGGACCTTAGCACTATGCTCAATGACCTCAATGGTGTCTCCCAACGGATAGGTCTTAAGATGAACATGGACAAAACAAAGATCATGTTTAATGTCCATGTCACACCTATGCCGGTAGTTGTTGGGAGCACTATGCTCGAAGTTGTTGACGAGTACGTTTACCTGGGACAAATAGTCCGACTAGGTAAGTCCAACTTCGACCGAGAGGTCAATCGACGGATTCAACTCGGCTGGGCAGCGTTCGGGAAATTACGACACATCTTCTCGTCAGGTATACCTCAATCTCTGAAAACTAAAGTGTATAACCAGTGCGTGTTGCCAGTGATGACTTACGGATCTGAGACGTGGTCCTTCACCGCTGGCCGTATAAGGACGCTCAAGGTCGCTCAGCGAGCTATGGAGAGGGCTATGCTCGGAGTTTCACTGCGTGATAGACTCAGAAATGAGGATATTCGCAGTAAAACCAGAGTGACCGACATAGCCCAACGGATTAGTAAGCTGAAGTGGCAATGGGCCGGCCATATAGCTCGAAGAACCGATAACCGATGGGGAAGAAAGGTTCTCGAGTGGCAGCCTCGTACCGGTAGGCGTAGTGTAGGGCGACCCTCCACTAGATGGAGTGACGACCTGGTAAGACATGCAGGAAGTCGATGGATGGAGGTGGCTCAGGACCGTGCTTTGTGGCATTACTTGGAGGAGGCCTATGTTCAGCAGTGGACTTGTGAAGGGCTGATGATGATGATAATGATAGGGAAGGCCTATGTGCAGCAGTGCACTTTAATAGGCTCTAGAAGTAACACTTGTCATTCGATTTACTATAACAGTGTTAATGGTGTAAAGTGCATTTATACCTAGTTATAGTTAATGGTGGAATATCAATGGATTGCACAATACTACACATTCGCTGTAACCATGTTTACACTCACAATCTTCTCATTCGCATACTTTTCCATTAACTTTAATTCCAAACATAAAAATAAAATAGATAACAAGTATGCTAGTCATTTTGTACGGTATTTTTATTTTAGGTCGAGTCGGATCGCCTAAAACCGCGCTACAAAGCTGTCACTCAAGAGTCTTTCTTCCTCATCAGTTGTCGGTTCTTCAGGATATACGGCCGGCCCACAGCCATCTCAGCCCAATAATCCGATGGGCTATGTCAGAACACTTCATCGCAGTATCAGAAGACTTTTTCAAGTTACTGGACTGGAAAGGATTTTGCCCCCAATATAGCCGTTATGGCAGAATCCTTGGAGGACCTCAGCACTATGCTCAACGAACTCAAGTGTCTCCCAACGTTCATGTTGCACCTACACCGACAGTTATTATTATTAGTTGTCGACGAATCCAACTGGGCTTGGCCATAAAATTGCAGTCTTAAAAATTGAACTAGCTAATTTACACATTTTATGGATTATTTTCTTATACATTTGTTTATCTGCTATCTCTCATACTATGAATCATCATGGACACCGTCAGCAGTCAGTAAATCACCCATTAATAAACGAAGTACTTAAGCCGTATAATAATATATGCATGATAAAGCTTATCAGACAATTTTGCGATAGCATGATCAAAAATTCTCTGCAATTGGCTTTTCTCACAACTGTGGGTTAAAAAAGTTTTTTTACGTCAATGGTTGGCGACTTTGTTGTGGTTGTTTTATATTAGAATTCGGTCTCGTGAGCATAAGACTAATTTTAAATTTTGAGAGAAGCGCTAATTTATGACATAGAGAAAAAACCTGTGTATTCTAACAAAAAAACAGCGAGGCAGTTTTTATAGCTACGTTAATAAGTCAATCACGAAAATTAAAACTTCGTTGCGACACTGTCAAGAAGCGGTAACGCGGTTTTAAAAATATGTGTATATTTTAGGAGTTAATCAATTAGTCGATTAAGGTCTAAAATTCCTTTTTCTGGCTATATTTCAAAGAGTAGCCAAATGTTAAACTTAAGTTCAACTATATAAATAATGATATAACATTATTGCAGTTTTGAAAATACGATTAACTTATTCTTCTACTCTTATTTGAAATTATCCCGGATTGAATCTGATTTATGGGCAACAACGTTTTTGCCTAGGGATCGACCCTTACTGCGTGCGTGAAAAAAAAAATGTCAGCAACAAAAAACCAAAAAAACCCGTTAAAATAATGCATTACCTCGCATTTTGAATTTAACAAAAAGACAGAATGTTTGAAATTTTTAAGCTATTGCATAGCTTCTATCGCGGGCCTTGAGCGCGGGGACCGAATCCAGAAATTCCGTAACGAAAAAAAACCTCACGCTCCCCACCACACGGCGTTGAAAGCCGTGCGTCGTCTAACGTCGTTTCAGTTCGGCAGACTTCGGCACTCGGCAGACTTCGGCACGGTGTTTGTGTGCGTGCGACTACACGTATGCGTGTACACTAGCTGCTAACTCAATGATAAAAATTCCTGAATAACCTACATGTATTGTTAGATTTCAGATGAAGGAAAAAAAGGTAGATACAGCGCGGCCTTTGTTATTGGTGAAGCCAAAAAACTCCGCTCCTTTATGTAAGTACACGCGTTCACGCACACACATGCACCAAACTACGCTCATTTTCGCTCAGTACTTCCCGGGGCGTCGTGCAGTAAATTTGCCTACAAAATGCCGTCCTGTGTAGTTAAATGGTGTAAAAACAATACTAAAATGAACAAAAAGTCTGAAACAATATCGTTTCACTCGTAAACACTCATTTAACTATATTTTAATTTGTTATTCCAACACAATTTTGAAGGTTATTCGAAGCACGAGTGTCAATGTTTCGAGGTTACGTAACAGGAGAATGTTGCCAGTATTTCTTATTTCTAATGGTCCAAGATTTGGGTAATTAATTTTAGGCTAAGTTATAAAAATATATGTAGTCAGCATATTTTTTTTAATTTGTTGTAATTATGTTTCTAAATTGAATTCAAGGTAAATATTTAATTTTTTAAGTCGCTGATGTTTCTGTTTTAATTGTTGAGTACTTAAAAACTATTTTACTATCACTGTGCGTGCGACTAGACGTATGCGTGTACACTAGCTGCTAACTCAATGATAAAAATTCCTGAATAACCTACATGTATTGTAAGATATTAAAAATATTTTAAACAATATTAACTTCTCATTTATTCAATAAGAGAAAAAAAATTGTTTTCTTATCGGTCACCACGCTCAAAAAGTGTAACTTGATTTAATATCAAAGACTTAACTGCATAAATAAAATAAATAAATAATTATAATTGCATAAGTTGATAAAAAATGCTATGCAATAGCTTTACCGCGGCAGTCATCGAGTGCCACAAGTAATTTTTTTAATTATAATTTCTTCACCATTTGCCTCAAATACTTATTCTGAACTTCCTCTGAAAATTTGGCTGGTTATTGCAAAATAACCTATATTTAAACTAAGTATATATGGACTAGTAATTCCTAATTACAAATACGATCTTTTGATATTCACGTTCATGGACTTACTACGTCAATGCCCCTGAAGCACTATTAATGATAGAGTACATCTACCAAAGTGCATTTGGTTGATAACATTAATCTCTAACGAATAATAATTACGTCTATGTACTTATGTTTATTTCCATTACACATATTATCATATTGCTTTTTTTTTTTTGAAAGAGAAGGAAGTAAAACGATAAGCGACATAATAATAGAAAGTTGATTGAACAAGTGTATGAGTTTGTGCTTAGAGTATACATCTTTATACTGAGTTTGTATATTTTTACACTTTAATAGCCTAAGAACATTATTTTTATGATTGGGTATACTCATCAGCAGCCATTATGAAAATATGTTATGTAGTGTCAATATCTAGGTACATAATACCAAATTTCTTAAAAACTTCAAAATTTTGTGTGAATCGTGAAATAGATAAAAAATTTAAAAAGCACTAATTCGTTCTTATGGTCCTTTTCCTTGACTGAGGTCAGTAAATGGACTAAATAAGTGTCACATTTTACAAAAGACATTACGTTAAGGTAAGTTTTATTTTCTTTAAAAAATATAAGATTTACAAACGAATTTTCTACAAATTTATCAAGTGAAAGTAGAAGATAAACTTTGTCCACCCAAACGGCAAAATACTGCTCTAATAATTACATCTAAGCAAATGTTATCAACCTTGCCTATAAAGTCAGGGGCATAGTTCAGTGATACATAACGAGTATTAACAAGGAGTATCCATACAGATAACGAATGAAACGGCAATTGTAATTTAAGTAAAATTTATTAAGGCAAAATAAACAAGGTAAAGATAATGTTTCCACTTCCGCCTAATAAAGTTAGTTTTCAAAAAATATGGGTGACAAACGTGCACACAGTCCACCTGATGGTGAGTGGATGCTGTGGCCCAAAGACATTTACATTTATCCTCGATTAAGAATCAAAGTGTAGATGCGTTGTCACCCCTGAGGACTAACATGTAATACCTCATTTCCAGTAAAAAGAGTATCCGGTCGCCTAGACTCACCTAGACTCACAGAATAAAATAGCAACTTAATGTTGCTATTTTACGCTGGTGTTCTGTGAGAGCGTGGTCCTTCCCAGGTCGACCCAACCCATTCATGCTACAACATTAATATAGTTGGAGCGTGGCTTTACTACGTAAATAATTTATTATATAATTATAAAATATTAAGTTTAATTTTAAAAGTATAACTAAAAGCTTTGCTTAGTTTCACTATAATAAAAAATTAATAATTGTGTACTTCCATCAACAATAACCTCCTATTACTCATTCTTTGATTATATACCTGTCAGGTCAAGTATATAATCATAGTCCTCATTATTTCTACCATAATACAGAGTCCAAATTAATTTCATACAAAAAAAACTGTTAAATACCTAGATCAAAATGTTCAACAACGTAAGTCCAAATTCGACCGTTTGATAAAATCCACAAGCGTTTCATGGCGAATCGTGGTTATTATTTTTTTATTATTATTATTTATTTAATTTCAAGTATCCAGGACTCATTTTTATTTACATTACATTTTTTTTTCAAATTATAATTATTAAAAAAAATTAAAATCAAATAATCTAACAAAATATGATGAGACAAATATATTAAAACTATTAACTATTACTAAATGCTGTAATGCACATAAGCAGCAGTCAAATTAGCTGCTGGGCATATGCAGTCTACAACAATGTTGCAGATAGGGA
This sequence comes from Parnassius apollo, assembly GCA_907164705.1. Taxonomy (NCBI): domain Eukaryota; kingdom Metazoa; phylum Arthropoda; class Insecta; order Lepidoptera; family Papilionidae; genus Parnassius; species Parnassius apollo. Next base: position 1,593,038 of record CAJQZP010001435.1, read on the forward strand.
CAGTTCACTCTGTCACCTATCATTTTAAGAATGCCATTGGGGCTGGCCCTTACCCTACGCACCAGCGTTGCAGCTCTTTTACGCAAAGTTGCGTAAAAACAATCTACATGTGCTTCAGCAAACATCGCTGATGCGCTGCAGCGTCGGGACAGCCCCATCAGCGCCCGGAACGCGTTGTTATATTGGATCCGGAGAGCTCCATAGGCCCGTTGCGTGTAGTCCCTCCACAGGCTGCACGTGTAAAGAGATGTACAAAACGCTCTAAATAAAGTGAGTTTAACCTCCCTTGAACATCTCGCGAACCTACGTGCAATCATATTTGCACGAACCGACAGAGCCCTACGTTCCCTTTCTATGTCAGTAGTATCCTTGAGGTCGGTCGTAACCAAATGACCCAAATATTTGAAAGAGTCAACCCTAGTTAATGGTGTGCCATTCAATTTAATAGGAGGCACATTACGCGTACGATCCCGTCCGGCCCCAAAGATCATATACTGACTTTTTTGTGCATTGTATTTCAGCCCATGTTCGGCTGCGAATGTCTCACAAACACTAAGCAATAGCTGACATACATATTTTCTTCAGTTCGTTTAGGATAACAGTTATATGTCCGTCTTAGACATTGCACTACGCATTAGTGCACTTAAAGATTGGACTCCTTATGAATAAGGCTTTATACTATATACTAAATAAATAAAAAACAAATGAGTTTATTTGTAAAGAAAATCGTTGCAAGCCTTTCAACATTTCAGGGACAGGCCGGTGGCACGTGGCTTGTGGCCCGTGTGCCTTTTAGACAAAGGTTAGAAAAATTTGTGTTATGTTCTTAGGGTTAGGTTACGTTAGGTTCATAGGATTAGTTTTTTTTTTTATAGGATAGGTGACAAACGAGCACACACTTCACCTGATGGTAAGTGGTTGCTGTGGCCCATAGACATCCACATCAATCCTCTATTACGAATCAAAATGCAGATGCGTCACCCGTGAGGACTAAGATAGAATGCCTCGTTTCCAGTAAAAGGGTCTCCAGTTCTCCACACTCACCATACGAAACACAGCAGTATTAAGCTACTATTTCACGCTGGTATTCTGTGAGAGCGCGGTCCTTCCTCGGTCGAGCCGACCCAGTCGTGCTACGTATAATTACAATAATTATAATTACAATGTGTAAATGTTAGCGAGAAAAACAATAAATACATCAAAACCAATAAATATAGTTTACTTTACACCTGACCTGGACCCCTAGCAGAGTCAAATATAACAAAGGCATTTACGTTTATTTTAGGCAAAAATGTCAATTGAAATATTCCACTCGATTACGAATTGTCGAGATTTAAAGCTACTATCGCTATGTTTTGATAACCTTAATTTTTAAAGGCAAAACATTGGCCGGAAGTATACATCCGAATGTGAACTTTACATCATTCTAAATAAGTATCATTTTTTGCTAACAAAGCGAAATTATCAGAAGTCTAAAATAAATATTTCCTGAAGTATTCCGAGAGCTGGGGCCTGGTTATCGTTTTCTGCAATCAAGTCCATAGTGACGAATTTAGCAGCTTGCAATATTTTGAGACACGATGCATTCTCAGGTGGCAACTTGAGGTAGACTTGCGTGAAAAGCGACTTGGCACAGTCGCCGTGAAACACAAGCGGGTCCAGTATGTCGGTTAGATCAGAAGGTTTCAATAGACAGCAAATGTGGGCAAAGGTAACACAGAGCTGAAACAATATATATTTTTATTTATAGAATAAGCGTGACAAACGAGCACACAGTCCACCTGATGGTAAGTGGATGCTGCGGCCCATAGACATCTACATATATCCTCGATTAAGAACCAAACCGCAGATACGTTGTCATCTCTGACGACTAAGATGGAATGCCTAATTTTCAGCAAAAAAAGGATCTCCGGTTCTCTACACTCACCATACGAAATACAGCAGTATTAAGCTGCTATTTTACGCTGGTAACCTGTGAGAGCGTGGTCCTTCCTCGGTCGAGCCGACTCATTTGTGCTACAACCATAATATATAACTGCAGCGTGGCTCTACCACGTATAAAATATAGAAATAAAAGCGCTAATAATAAAAAATGACAGTTTTCATTATTCGCCATACTATACCTACAAACAGATGATGATGGTTAAACTGGCATAGCCTTTAAATAAATGTTCTGGTCTGCGTATTTGTCAAAGAGACGGATATAAAAAGCATATAGGCCAAAACATCGCCTTTCTTGTGACCTACACCTCATTTATTTTATTTCTATTTATTTACACTTTATTGTACATCGATAATACAATATAGATATAATAGATTACAAGAAAAGAGTGCGAATAAGGAAAAGTAATTTATCTAATAGCGTTTTAAGTAAGAAAGAGTGAAGAGACTTATCACGACGAATGTGGAGAGGTAGAGTTCCACAAACGCACAGCAGTAACAGTAAGGGATTTATTAAAAAAAAGAGGAAGAGCGCAAAGGAGTAGAGAGATAGAGAGAGAGAGAGAGAGAGAGAGAGAGAGAAAGAGAGGATCCAGGAACCGATTATGAGTAAGGGAGAGATACTGGAAACAGTCTTTTAAATAATGATAAGTGGAAGGATTAAACAGCACGCCATACAATGCGGAGAGAATGGGAGTGTTCCTGCGAAGGCGGATCGGGAGCCATTTGAGCTATTTGCGAAATTCAGAGAAAGACTTTACAGAAATAAAAAAAGAAAATCTATTAGTAACTTCATTCCTATTATTTTTCAGTCATTCTCGGCTGATTATCCACCGAGCGTCATAAAGATATGCATATCCCTGTCCGTAAGATAACTCACCCCGCAGAAGGCTTTCGATGAGGAACCCCACCAAATTCTTCATTATATGGTCTATACGAAAACTATCTGAAACAATAAGTACGAGGTCACCTGTTCGATCAGGTTGTCCTTGTGCCTGTACTCGGTGAAGTCGTCCAGGTGTGCAGCGCTGTCCATGGCGGCGAGCAGCTCGCGGCACAGCAGCGGCAGCAGCGCGCCCACGTGCGCACGCGCGCCGCAGGCACGCAACGCGACCGCCGCGTTTATACGCACTTTGAGGTTTTTGCATTCGCGCGCTAGCGTGCAAAGGCTCGGAAGTACTTGACTCTGAAAGATGTTCACAAAAGGTTTATTTATTTGCATATGTACATACATATTGTATTTATTTTTGCCCCAACATTTCACCATGCTACAAGTTTAATGGAATATGGCGTCAAGCATTAAGCCTTAATTGCCTTTTGTTATGACGTGAATACCAAGTTACTATCAAAATATACTATATGAATATATTCTTAGGTCTTTACCAATGAAATTGCTGTTGTGTAATATTTTTTGTTTGGGTGAGAATTCTAATTTAAAATTAATTTTATTTTAAAAACTATATAGAATTCTTTTTTCAAAATTAGTCATTTGTTTAGTTATTAGCGTTACGTTTTCATCGCATTTTAATCCGTTTTTCCCATCATGGATACGTTAAATATTCGAATAATTATGGAATATGATTACCGTCGAGGCAGCAACGCGGCACAAGAGGCACGCAAACTCAACGACGTTTACTAAGCGAATACTACAAATGAACTCTCCACCTGTTATGTGTGTACCCGTTTCCGTTCTGGAAATTTCGATAAGATAAGTGAATTAAAATGAACCCCACGGTCGTCTGATAACTTTGGTCGACAATGACCAATTAAAGGTGATGGTGGAACTGATGATACTCAATCTACGGCTGAATTAGCAGCTGCTTTCTAAGTTAGCAACAAAACAACATTCGTCCATTCATTTCGGCAAATTGGCAAGGTAAAAAAGCTTGACAAATGCGTGCCGCACACGAACTCAAGGATCGCCAGCGCGAAGTACACGTCGAAACGTGCCTTGCACTGCTCAACAGGCACACAAACGAAGGAATTTTGAAGCGCATTTTTACCTGCGGCGAAAAATGGATGCTGTTTGACAATCGCAAGCGCTCAGTAAGTTGGTTGGATCGTGGTTCAGCACCTAAACAATGCCCTTAACGAATTTCCTCCCTAGAAAAGTGATCACTAGTCACTGTTTGGTGGACTAACGCTGGCGTGCTTTATCAAAACTTCTTACGAAACGAAATGAGCATTACTGCAGATGTGTACTGTGAAGAAAACTGAGCATAATGATGGATAAGCTCGCACATCTCCAACCAGCTTTAGTCGGTCGCTCATCCCCGCAGCTCCTACACGTGAAGGTGCGACCTCATACTGCACAACAGACGGTCTCCAAGTTGTAAGAGCTGGGGTTGGAAGCTTTCCGTCATCCGCCGCACTCACCAGACCTTGCGGCTACAGACGTTTTTTTATAGGATAGGGTGACAAACGCGCACACAGTCCACCTGATGTTAAGTGGTTGCTGCGGCCCATAGACATCTACATCTATCCTCGATTACAAATCAAAATGACCGCGTGCGTGACCCGTGAGTACTTAGATGGAATGCGCCTCGTTTCCAAAGTGTCTCCGGTTCTCTACACTCACCATACGAAACATAGCAGCATTAAGCTACTATTTGACGCTGGTATTCTGTGAGAGCGTGGTCCTTCCCCGGTCGAGCCGACCCATTCGTGCTACCACTATATTACTAATATAACTGCAGCATGGCTCTACTACGTATAAAAACTTCTATTTTTTCCAGAATTTGTGTAATTTTGGCGGTACAATACCCAGAGGCAGTACAAAATGCCTTTAAAGAATTTATTGCCTCAGTAAAAATTTTAAAACAATTTTTTAAAAATTTTCAATTAAAATTGATATATAGCTACCTTCAATAACGCTATTCACTTATTTTATTTAGGTTACACTTCAACACGAGTCCTATTCATATTAAACTTACATATTGAGAGTATATATGTTATTACTCATTATATCAGTAAGTAAATTATTTCATTAGTTACTTTTTTTGTTGGCAGTTGGTAAAATCGGTTTTGATCTCGGTTTGAAAACTTCAGATCATTTAATCAGAAGTTCTGTTCCGTTTAAAAATATGTTCATAATACAGATAGACTGAGATCGTAATTAGCTAACTTATCAATGCGTGTAATATAAAAAGATTACTATTTTTTTAACTTAAAATAATATATATTAAATATTTAAAAATAAAATTTTAAAGTAGATCAAACATAGTAGACATTATTTAACTAAATGCAACGTGTTTTAATTATTTAATAAATAATATAAGGATAATTGTGATGGCCAAGGCCAATAGCAGCCTATTTAACCCTTCAATCCCCATAAAAACCCATGCGGTCGCTTTCAACCGCACCCACCCACAGCACTTTAAACCATTAAAACTTATGTTTAGAGACTACTTTTCTATGAAGAAGTTTGACATTATAAAATGTATACAAAAATTTCTATCCTGTAGGCTAAACAAAAGTCAGGTTTTACTTCATTACAAAAAGATTTTATTGTATTTTGATAACAAAAAAAAACATACCAATTCCACCGACAATATTCCACTAAAGGATTGAAAATTTCATATTGATTCTATAATGTCAAACTTCTTCATAGAAAAGTAGTATCTAAACATAAGTACCTATTTATGGGTTAAAGTGCCGTGAGTGGGTGCGATCATATTTGAATTTTGACGGAATACCTCTTGAATTTTGACGGAATATCGCCGCGGTCAAATTTGAACGCTTGGTAGCTAAGAGGTTTAATAAATCCGGGCGGATTTGAAACTAAATAGACTACTGGCACACATATAGGTGAACCATCATTTTTTGTACATATTCTCACCTGCCATCCATTAAAAGAAGTAAACAAATGCTCATTCTTCATCGCGTTGCCAAGAGCATAACATGCGTTCCAACGTACTTTCATATTTGTCACTTTACAAGCGCAATCCAAAAGCTTTTCTATTGCCATTTCACATAAAGTCCTAATTTGAGGTTTGTTGATCAAATTTTCCTTATTTATAAGCCGAATCAAATTACCCAAAGCACGTGTTGCGCTCATTTTCACCTAAAATCAAATAATATTACTATGTTAACAATGGGCCTCTTAATTTACTTTATTTGTGTGAACAGTACACATTAAAATAAGTTTCATCATTTTGAAGTATCATTGATTTGAGTTCTTTCTGGCACCACTATGACTCGTTGGCCCAGTGGTCGTAAACGCAACTGCTGATGATGTGGTCCCGAATTCGAATCCATGGTCGGTCTAAGTCGGTGATTGAAGTTTTCTGTCAAAAAATTCTCAGTAGCAGCCCGGAGAGTCCAGAAGTTGGCGGTATTTTAACCCCATGCATCGTAAAGCACGTAAAACCGTTATTTCTACACATGATCTCTCCGGTCGTTTCGGATTCGGATTTACATCCCATCAGACTATGAGAGTGAGAGTATTAATAGTGCACCTCATTTATACGCACACACTATATGTAATTAAGTCCTGCGCGCATGAATAAACTCCGTTGGGACTAGACGCCAGGAGTGGAGGACATTAACACCAATAATCGCAGAGAGTTAAGAGGTTCAACAACCTGATCTTATAGTTAACCTGGACAACCATCAGCTTTTAATTATTATTTTTTGCTTATATCAACGCACAATGAGCTTACAGTATTTTGAAGTAGTGCAGTACGTTTGGATTTGGATTAAATATTAAAATATAATTATATAGATCCAATATAATTATATATAAATTACATTTTATACGAGTTGGTAAGTTTCGGTCTAATTACGAAAGTGTTTTATCAAGTATGGGGTAACGATAAAGATAGTTCGATCAAAACCAGCCTATCAAAAGTTCATTGCTAAAGATAGGTCTCGTCCATAGATGGCGTTATAGGAAAATTATTTGCCATAATTGGCACGATTGGCAGCAGTCTTTTTGTTAATTTCGATTTCAAGAAGATACTGCTGCCTATCTCCTGTTTAACTTCCTCTTTTTCGCCTATTACGACACTCGGGATGATATGGAGTATAGCGGACTCATTAACAACGCCGCTAACACAATGGTCATAATATCATGCTACCATGAAGGTACACAGGAGAAAGTACAGAGGAAGGTGAACAGGAGAACGATCGCCGTAGAAAATAGTGTCCCAGAAATATGGACACCATAAGCGAGGCGCTGCGATCGCTAAGTTCGGTCAATAAAAGTCATTTTCAGTCTATTTTTCCGATCAGATGCTAAACCACTTGCACATCCACGCACAATAAAATATTTCTCCGTTTTTAATGTTTCTTTTTGTCAAAAATTACAAAATTACGGAGCATGAAAATTTTCTCAATGCCGCGGAGAAAATTTGTACATTATTCAACTAACATCATCTACTTGTACTCATAAACAGCTAACTTCGCAGTACTCACTACACACTACTCACCGACGTCAGCGTCGCTATAAATTCTACAATTTGCAAGGACAGGCGGGCTATGCTTTAGTACGTAGTGATCGTTCTCCTGTTATCTAACCTTCATGCATGCTACTATAATGACACAAAATAAATGCAACTCAAAGTGCGTGTCAAATTACTCAACACTGAATATCTTCAACCTATTATGATATAAAAATTTTGTAATGAGCATAAATATTGTCATTGTAATTAATCATCGAATAAAAACTAAGCATAATTTACGTAGCATTTACCTTATCATTGTCGTTAGCGCATTTTATGCTGACCTCAAGCAGACGTACGAGCAGGTCATCGCCGATGTCATCCAACTCCGGCTCCTCTCTATTGAAATTAAGTACGATTCGAACGTAAATAAACATAAATATAATTATTTACTTCCCCTACGGAATTTCAGACTTGGTGTAATATTTTGTATCCGATATTAAAAGCCCAAATACAAACAAATCTCTTGCGTTTTGTGCAGAAACTGATTATATTATTTCTAAAAGGATATCTGTGTGCGTGTACATTCATACATTAGAGAAAATTTTGTTTCAAAATTCGTAAACTAATAATTATATCGACCCCAAACTAATTTTATTCGATCCGTAATTGTATAACGAATACCTCAGTTTTTAATTAAATCTATTTTTTAAACGAATGCAATCAAACATATAATTAAGGTCCAAAATGCTAAGTTGATAATGGGTGCAAACCGAAATACAGTCACAAGGACCAATTTGCACTTTGCCAAATTAAGCTGATTCTTTTAGTTATTTGAAGTCTGCTTTTGCTTTTTATTAAGATAAGGATTTAGATTTCAATCACAAAATGAATTAGAGTCGAATGTTTTATCCTTTATATAGGAGCACCACTGAACTAAGATTTGCGGGCGATCCTTGAACTGAGATCTACATCGAAAGAATGTACTTTTATTTTTATATAATTAGGTCAAACGTCCGTATATTACGAAGACATATTCCTTAACCTCCGTTGACAATCCTAATGCTTCACGTACATATTCACAAATGAAGAAATTCGTAAGTATAGGTCGATAAGTAAATGAATACTATAACTCTGCACAGTTTTGCCAACATTTGCCACATGTCGATCAATGTCAGTTTTACTACGCACTTTTTTTTTTATAGAAGAGGGGGCAAACGAGCATGTGGCTCACCTGATGTTAAGTGACTACCGCCGCCGCCCATGAACCGCAACACCAGGGGAATTGCAGGAGCGTTGCCGGCCCTTTAGAAAGGAGTAAGCTCTTTTTTTGAAGGTCCCCAGGTCGTATCGGTCCGGAAAAATCGCCGGTGGTAAATTATTCCACAGAGAGGTTGTACGCGGAAGAAAACTCCTTTTGAAACGTACAGTGGTGGACCGCCAAGCATCCAGATGGTGTGGATGGTACCGGGACGTTTGCCGTGTAGTGCGTTCACGAAATTTGGCGGCTGGGATTAATCCGAACAATTCCTCAGAGCATTCCCCGTGATAGATGCGATAAAATACGCAAAAAGATGCAACATCTCTTCGCAGCGCCAGTGAATCGAGCCGATCGGAAAGCACTCGGTCGTCGACGATTCGAGCCGCTCTGCGCTGGATGCGGTCAAGTGGAAGGAGCTGGTACTGGGGAGCCCCAGCCCAGAGATGGGAACAGTATTACATGAGCGGCCGAACCTACGCCTTGTAAAGTTGCAGGCGGTGTGCCGGCATGAAATACTGTCCCGCTCTGCTGAGCACGCCAAGCTTTTTAGAGGCCAATTTGGCCTTCCCTTCCAAGTGACCACGAAACTGCACGTCACTCGATATGTCGACGCCGAGGATTCCGATACCGGCTGAGGCAACAAGGGGAGTGCCTTGAAACTGAGGGGATACGACAAAGGGGTTCTTTTTAGCGGTTAACTCGCAAACTTGTGTCTTCTGGGGGTTAAACTGGACTAGATTTAGTCGCCCCCAATCCGAGACTCTGTCCAGCAGAGACTCGACTTCAGACACAAGTTTGTCCCGGCACTCAGAGACATTTTCCCGAGAAATATTGGCTCGGCCGGTGTAAAGAGCATCACCAGTGCTGTCATCTGCATAGCAATGAATGCTACGGGTTTGCAACATATCATTGATATGCAAAAGAAACAGCGTTGGCGATAGCACGCAGCCCTGTGGAACACCAGCATTAATAGGCTTGCAATCGGAGCTTGCACCGTCTACAACGACCTTGATGCTCCGATCTGCAAGAAAACTGGTGATCCAATCGCACAATTTCTCGGGAAGCCCATAGGAAGGGAGCTTCGAAAGAAGCGCTTTGTGCCAAACCCGATCGAAGGCCTTCGCAATGTCCAAACTAACGGCCAATGCCTCCCCCTTGGACTCTAGTGCCTCCGCCCATCTGTGAGTTAGGTAGACCAGAAGATCACCAGCTGACCTACCACGGCGAAAACCGTATTGGCGGTCACTAATCAGCTGGTGATCCTCAAGGTACCTCATGAGCTTGCAGTTTACAATGGACTCCATTGTTTTGGAGAACAAGGAGGTGATGGCGATAGGCCGGTAGTTGGACGGGTCTGAGCGGTCGCCTTTTTTAGGGATCGGGTGGACGAAAGCCGTCTTCCATGATTTTGGGACTACGCCTAGGGAGGAAGAGTACCGGAAAAGACGCGTTAAAACCGGTGCCAACTCTGGAGCACACGTCCTCAGCATAATTGGGGCGATTCCGTCAGGCCCACTCGACTTGTGGATGTCCAGGGAGAGGAGTGCTTTGCGAACCGAGCGCTGAGTGAACTGCACTTCCGGCATGAAGCACTCACACCGCGGGATGGTCGGCGGCGTACTCCCCCCGTCATCGAGAGTCGAGTTAGACGCAAAGAAAGAGCCTAGAAGATCGGCTTTCTCCTTTGCGGTGTGGGCCAGTGAGTCGTCCTCCCTGTGCAGAGATGGAAGAGATGGCTGACAGAAATTCCCCTGGACAGCCTTGGCGAGAGACCAGAATGCACGGGTTCCAGAAGGAAGACGAACTAGTCTCTCGCCAATTCTGCCTATGTGCTCTGACTTTGCCTTGGCAATGACTCTTTTGAAGGACCTAGAGGCGGAATTATACTTCTTTTTTTAGAGCGCTGGTGTTTACATCCCTGGACGCTGATGCGTCAGCCCAGGCTTGGTAGCACTCCTGCTTATAGCATGATGCTATTTTACAGGAGCGACCAAACCATGGCTGAGATTTGCCTCCAATGGGCACCACAGAGGAAGGAATAAAAAGTTCCATACCCTGAAGTACCGCATCAGCGACAGAATCCGCAACAACGTTGGGATCGTCCGGCGAGAAGCAAACCCGCCCCCAAGGGTAGGATGCAAAGAAAGACCGCATCCCATCCCAATCGGCTGACCTATAGTGCCAAACACAGCGGCAGCCTGCAGATTTCAAAGAACCTTGTTGTTTTTCCGCACAATCAATAGATCTAGACAATTTGCTATCTGCGTAATAATACAAATGCATATTCTTTGCTACTCATGGTCTGCATTATGCAGCACAGTGATGGGCCAGTCCGAGGAAATACAATCGAGTCCCCGACTGAAGCTTGCCGTTTTTATGGTGCTGGAGAGCCATTATAATCTCTGAGGTCCTGGATATCATCGGAATAGTGTCGGATAAAACTTGCTCTTGGATCGTTTCTCACACTTGCGTGTGGCTCCAACGATGATGTGTACAGCTGCCCATAGAACCCCTCAATCTCTCTCAAAATCTCAAGTGCCCCGGTAACGATGCTGCCAAAATCGTTCTTTAGCTTTGACAGTTGGCTCTTTCTGGCAGACAGATCTCTGACAAAGTCTTGGTTCCGCTCGATTGCTTCTTCAATACAAACAGTATTAACCTTTTGAGCGCCAAAGTCTCCTATACTTGACCAGCACCTGCAAGCTCTGAGCGCCAACGACGTCTATAGTTGTCAAAAAACCCGGCCCACAAAAATATGAAATATAGCTATTGGAAAATTATTACTGGTATTTTAATTCTACACTCCTCAAAAAAGAATAACCCAGCAACATGTAAGTATAAAAAACAAGTCTCCTAGAGCCACAAGTACTAAGAAACATTGAACTAAAAAAAAATGGATTTTTATCTCAGCAAATACTATGTCCAGCACGCCAAAGTCGTCTATATTTGACCGCTAGTGTTGTAATGCGTTAGGCATAGATTTATTGAAAACTATTCAAAATTAAACGCAAACGTGTTATTTTTTAAATTATTATAGATATTTGAATAAAACAAAAGGTAAGAAACATAAAACTATCAACAGTTACATAAATAAAAGAAAATTTCATCAAATCAACTTCGCATAATAAATCTAATATCTCAACTCTGGCGCATCCTTAGCGCGTCATTGATTATCAGTTCATTGGACGCCTTGGTCAAGGTAAGACGACACCCTGATGACGTCATAAACGAATAGCGGAAAAATTAGTGCAGTGCAACATGAACGATTCCTCAGAACTCATTCGCATTTTGGAAAGCGTCGATGATGATGATTTTTTTATTTTAATAATTTAAAATTACAAATAATAAATGTTTTTTTCTTAAGGTATGACGAGCAATTTTACATTTTGTGTTGTGCGATTTTCTTTCTCAATCTAGAATATTGACTGAAATCAAAAATGAAGGTCAGCTAGTTTACTACTATTTTATTGTTATTGTTTGTTTTTATTTATGTACAAAGTACATATATAAAAAGAGTGCAAGCAAGTACAGCACAAGATTAAATAAAACATACCAGATCATAAAGAGTCGTTTATTGCATAAAAAACCAACAAAATCAAGTTATTTTGTGTTATCGATATATCAACTCTTGGCAACAATATTTTTTTCGTAGGTATTTTTGTTTACTTTTCGCTTTGGCGTACAGAACAAGGTAGTGCGTTTTTGGCGTGGCGCTCAAAAGGTTAAAATTACGAAGTCTCGCTGCATGCATTTGGAAATCTGTCTGTTCAAATGACTTTATACTGTCAAATCTGCTGCAATCTGCAGCTTCATTTCCCGTCTAACAGCCATGAGATTAAGAGTGTGATCTGAGAGTTTTTGTGTTAACTAAACTTAATGCGGGTATTTAACTTAGGCTTTCAGGTCATAATAATATAGTCTGTTAAACCGAAGTAGAATTTACTTTGTTTATAGTTTATTTTAATTTTGTTTTCTATTCTCAATCTTTTCGGTCTTTTTAGTGCACACTTTACTTTTAAATAGCTTTTTTTGCAGTCGGGTTTTCGATTTTTTAAATTATTATCTTAGACTTTTTAGTGTTCCGGAACACTTATGATAAAAAACTGTACTTCAAAATGTAGATATGACAATTTATTATTCCTAATTAAAATTTAAACGTATAACTTACACATATATTTGTAATTCCCTTTTAATTTCCTTTCTTTTGATACCCTACTCGATAGATTTGGTTATTTTTTTTAAATTAACGTATTAGTATTACTATTTGACGCTAAATATCCGCAATTTTTTTTTCAAACAGCTATCTTATGAGTAATGACACTTGGGTTTTTAATGAAATTAACAATACCTTTTTTATAGAAGAGGGGGCAGACGAACATGCGGCTCACCTGATAAGTAAGTGACTACCACCGCCCATGAACAACCGCAACACCAGGGGAATTGCAGGTGCGGTGCCGGCCTTTTGGAAAGGAGTAAGCTCTTTTCTTGAAGGTCCCTAAGTCGTATCGGTCCGGAAAATTCACCGGTGGTAAACAATTAAACAGAGAAGTTGTACGAGAAAGAAAACTCCTAGTAAAACGCACAATGGGGAACCGCCAAGCATCCAGATGGTGAGGATGGTTTCGTGAAATTTGACGCGATGTGCGTTCGTTAAATTTGATGGCTGGAACAATCCGAACAATTCCTCAGAATACTCCCCATGGTAGATACGATAGAAAACGCAAAGGGATGCAACATCCCTACGCAGCGGCAGTAAATCATGCCGATTAGAAAGAACTCAAAAAGAACAGTCAAGTGGATGAAGCTGGCACTGGGATGCCCTTGCCCAGATTTGAGAACAGTATTCCATGTATGTATACATGCGGCAGGACTTACGCAACTTCAATACAGCTCGTATTGAAGAAGCGATTGAGCGGAACCAAGGCTCCAAGGTCTTTGCCAGGGATCTGTCTGTCAGAAAGAGCCAACTGTTGAAGCTGAAGACCGATTGTGGCAGCATCGTTGCCGGGGCACCTGAGATTTTGAGAGGTCTCCAGCACCATAAACACGGCAAGGCTCTGGGCGAGTATGGAATTACAGCGGAGCTTCCAAAAGCGGGTGGAAAACCGGTACTTGAAGTCCTTCAGAAGCTTTTAATTCCGTCCTCCATGATGGCACTACTCCCGAGGCGTGGAGCAGAAGTGCGGTGGTCTTGTTCTTCAAGAAAGGCGACACCGCTCTCTTGAAGAACTACAAACCGATATCCCTACTGAGCCGCGTCTACGTGCTGATTTCGAGAGTCTTTACGAATTGTCTCGCACGCAGATTCGACGACTTCCAGCATCCCGAACAAGCGGGCTTCCGAAAAGGCTTTAGCACCATAGACCACATACATACTGTTACGAGCTTGAGGTTCGTGACAATAAAAACTGCCGATTGAATTACCAAAATTTACACTTTTATTATCGAACCAATTAAAACTCAAAACACTAATAATTAATCACACTGATTCACTTTATTTCGCTCCGAATCTTCGCCTGTCTCGCCAAATTCAATACTGCCCCGATCGCGGCATGTAGCGGGTTTAAATACACTTTTACGCCGAAACATCCAGAATATTCCCGTAGATACGGGCGCCGACCGACTAGACGCAGAAAGTTCGAGTGTGAGGCTTCTAGAAAGCTTAGTTCTTCAATTCGATACAAGATGGCGCTGTTGGTTAAAAGATTAGTCATGTCATTTTCTGGAAAGCTCTCCTCGCTCTGTTACCCGACACTAGATGGCGCTAGCGCCAGACGTCAACTTAGGCGCGCAACACTGCCCCCTCCTAAGACATGCTCGTCCCGAGCATTATCGGCCCCATAATAACGCGCCAGGCGATCTATATGGACGATCTTAGGAGTCCCACTTGCGCGTTTCTGTATCCGGTAGGTTACATCGTTGTTCCTGGTCACAATCCGGTACGGGTCGTCCCATTTAGCTTGAAGCTTAGGAGATTTCCCTTTGCTGCGGACTGGATTGTGCAACCACACTAGTGAACCTTCGTCGAACCCTTTGTTGTTCATTTTCCGGTCATACCGGGTTTTCATCTTTTCAGACATTTGCTGGCCCGATTGTCTGACGTGCTCATAAATGTTATTCATTTTGTTCCGAAAATCATTTGCATAATCGGTTTTACTGCGTGGGGCATCAGGTGGTATCCCGGTGATCAGGTCTGCAGGCAGCCGTAATTCTCTTCCAAAGTTTGCGAAAGCTGGTGTCACTGCTGTACATTCGTGAACAGCGTTTCGATATGACAATAAAAACGGTTATATGTGCTTGTCCCAATCTCGTTACCGATTGTCTACAACTTTTGCTAGGTACCTCTCCAATGTCTGATTAAATCGTTCTACCATTCCATCAGATTGCGGGTGATAAGAAGTCGTTCTTGTTTTATGAGTACCCATAACTCGGCAAGTTTCCTGGAATATTTGAGACTCAAAATTCCTTCCTTGACCGCTGTGAATCTCTAAAGGTACTCCAAAACGACAGAAGACTTCATGAACTAGTTTATCCGCAACTGTTGAAGCTTCTTGATTTGGAATGGCGAATACTTCTGGCCACTTAGTGAAGTAATCCATCACAACCATGAAATACTTGTTACCGCATTCACTCTCCGGAAACGGTCCCGCCACGTCAATGGCTATTCTCTCCCATGGTGCGCCAACATTGTACAACTTCAATGCACCTCTACTACGAGTCTGAGGTCCCTTTACAGCCGCACAACTTGTACATTTGCGACACCCGTCCTCGACATCGTTTCGACAGTGGACCCAGTAAAACCGTTCTCGGATCTTCAGTAGAGTTCGTTTAATTCCCAGATGGCCTCCTGAATAATCATTATGGTACAGCTGTAGAACATCCGGTACTTTACTTTAGGGACAACCATTTGCAAATGACAGCTGTCTCCCCGAACATTTTCCCATTTACGGCACAGAACTCCATCCTGTAGCAGCAAGCTGTCCCATTGGGCCCAATAGCTTTTAGTGGTCGAACTCATCGCTGAGACGTCGTTCCACTTGGGCTTGGGAGCACTGGCCTTCAACCATTCCAGAATCGGCTTGATGTCCGGATCTTCCTGCTGTGCATGTTGTAAGCTGTCCTTCCACTAGTTTCTGAGGTGGTCTGTCCTGAGTATCCTCACGGATATCACTTCCTTACTCTCCTGCCTAGTACAATGTTTGCAATCTTCAGGACAAGGTCTTCTTGACAATGCATCTGCGTTGCCATGAGATTTCCCGCAGCGATGTTCGATCTCAAAGTCATATCCCTGCAGTGGTTCAATCCACCTCGCAACTTGTCCTGGATTTTTACTCGTTTCCCTGCTGCTGCTGGGCGGGGTTGTTAGTCGCACCACCCTCCTGATATCGTTCACCTTCCCTTTCTACGGTTCGCTTAGGGCAGCTGGATCAAAGATGGCCCCTTTCCCCACAGCCATAGCACCTAGGGCTGTATACTTTATTTTGGTCGCAAATTATAGCTGCCGTAATCTCCCTGACGCGATGGGAGCGAAGGTCCTGCCGCAGGGCTTCCACCTCCAGTAAATGGGCCAAGGCGTCCTTAAGCGTCTCGTGGTGCCCGAGCTTCACGGCAGCTCTGACTTCAAGGTCGCGGATGCCGTCGATGAATGACTGCACCAGGTTCCCTTCAATGAGCGCAGGTACAGACTGGTATGCTTTTCGAACCATCTTCTCCACCTCAAGGGCCCACTGCTGCAGGTTTTCGTTGCTGCGTTGCACGCGATCTTTAAGCTGCGTACGGAAGACGTGTTCCAGGTGAGCGTCGCCATATCTAGCCTCCAATGAGGGAGCTGCTAGTAGGTCACTTTTTTACCGAGAGCTTCCAACACAGTTAAGGCTTGGTCGCGCAGGCCGTTCGCCTCCATGACGGCCTCGAACTGGATTTTGTAGGCCGACCAGGAAGAATTCCCGTCGAACGGCGGCACTTTGAATCCCCGTAGCGAAGGTGTTGTAGCTACTACGGGAGCTGTAGTTCCATCCCCAAGTTTAAGTTCGTCCAGTGATTTCTTCAAGTCAGCCATTATTCTGTGCACTTGGACGATTTAGGTTCACCTTCACCTCCCTTATCTCTTTCCCGAAGGTAGCGTGAAGGTCCTTAATGAGAAGCATCTGCTCTTCCTTATCACGTTTGAGCTGCTCTTCTAAGCGACGGGTCTGTTCCTCCTGCCCGCGCTGCAGCTGCTCTTCCAACCGACGGGCCTGTTCCTCTTGTCCACCCCGCAGCTGCTCTTCCAATCGGCGTGCCTGTTCCGCCTGCTGGCGGGCCTTTTCCTCCTGCTGCTCTTTCAACCAACGGGCCTGTTCCTCCTGTCGGCGGGCCTGTTCCTCCTGTCGGCAAGCCTGTTCCTGCTGTCGGCGAGTCTGTTCCTGCAGCAGTATCATGAGAGCACCTAAGTCAGGTGCTGCAGGTGTAGGAGCTGCTGACGGGCTAGCCTCCGTGGCTGGCAGTTGGCCCCCCGACGTCTGCGGCGTTGCACCACCAAATCTCCCCTGGTCCGTCTCCTGCTGGGGTTGACTTCGGGTACGGACACCCTCCGTTTCCTCCTTAGGTAAAATCGGCATGATTTTATCCCACTTCTGACACCAATTGTTACGAGCTTGAGGTTCGTGACAATAAAAAATTGCCGATTGAATTACCAAAATTACTACACTAATAATTAATAACACTGATTCACTTTATTTCGCTCCGAAGCTTCGCTTGTCTCCCCAAATTCAATACTGCCCCGATCGCGGCATGCAGCGGGTTTAAATACACTTTTACGCCGAAACATCCAGAATATTCCCGTAGACACGGGCGCTGACCGACTAGACGCAGAAAGTTCGAGTGTGAGGCTTCTATAAAGCTTAGTTCTTCAATTCGTTACTAGATGGCGCTGTTGGTTAAAAGATTAGTTATGTCATTTTCTGGAAAGCTCTTCTCGCTCTGTTACCCGACACTAGATAGCGCTAGTGCCAGACGTCAACTTAGGCGCGCAACAATACCCTTCGGCAAATTGTACTTAAGTTCGAAGAGCACAGTCTGCCACTTTGCCTGACGTATGTGGACTATAAGAAAGCCTTTGATTCTGTCGAAATTTGGGCGGTGCTACAGTCGTTTCAGCGGTGCCAAGTGGACTGTCGGTATATTGAAGTGCTGAAGTTTTTGTACAGTAGGGCTACGATGGCTATCCAAGTACAGAACCAGAGTACGAATACCTATCCAACGGCAGAGAGATGTAAGACAGGGTGACGGTATATCCCTGAAACTCTTCACCGCTGCATTGGAAGACGTTTTCAAGCTACTGGACTGGAAAGGACACGGTATTAACATCAATGGCGAGCACATCACTCACTTTCGATTTGCCGACGATATAGTCGATATATATAGGACCTCAGCACTACGCTCAATGACCGCAATAGTGTTTCCCTACGGATAGGTCTTAAGATGAACATGGTCAAAACAAAGATCATGTTTAATTTCCATGTCACACCTATGCCGGTAGTTGTAGGGAGCGCTAACCTCGAAGTTGTTGACGAATACGTTTACCTAGGATTAATAGTCCGACTAGGTAAGTCCAATTTCGACCGAGAGGTCAATCGACGGATTCAACACGGTTAGGCGGCGGTCGGGAAATTACGATACATCTTCTCGTCAGCTATACCTCAAAACCTCAAAACGAGACTGTACACCCAATGCGTGCTGCCAGTGATGACCTAAGGAACTGAGACGTGGTCCTTCACTGCTGGCCATATGAGGACGCTCAAATTCGCTCTGCGAGCTATGCTGAGGGCTATGCTTGGGGTTTCTTTGCGTGATAAACTTAGAAATGAGGATATTCGCAGTAGAACCAGAGTGACCAACATAGCCCAACGGATTAGCAAGCTGAAGTGGCAATGGGCCGGCCATATAGCTCGAAGAACAAAAAAGGTTCTCGAGTGGCAGCCTCGTAGCGGTAGGCGAAGTATAGGGCGACCTCCCACCAGATGGAGTGACGACCTGGTAAGACATGCAGGAAGTAGATGGATGCAGGCGGCTCAGGACCGTGCTTTCTGGCATACCTTGGGGAGGCTTATGTTCAGCAGTGAACTTGTGAAGGGTTGTAATGATGATTTTATGTGAGGCCGAACTTGCGCTTTGTAAAGTTGCAAGCGATGTGCCGGCATCAAATACTGTCGCTCTGCTGAGCATGTCAAGCTTTTTAGAGGCCAATTTTGCCTTCCCATCCACGAAACTGCACACTTTTCGATATGTCTACGTCGAGGATTCCACTGCTAGCTGAGGCAGCAAGGAGAGTGCCTTCAAACTTAGAAGATACGACAAAGAGGTTCTATATAACGGTTAACGCGCAAATTTGTGTCTTCTGAGGATTGAATTGGCCTAGATTTAGTCGCCCCCAATCCGAGACTTTGTAAAGCAAAGACTCGACTTCAGACACAAATTTTTCCTAGTACTCGGCGACGTTTGTCCGAGAAATATTGGCACGGTCGGTGAATAAGGCATCACCAGTGCTGTCGTCCGCATAGCAATGAATTTTATCAGTTTGCAACATGTAATTGATATGCAGAAAAAACAGCGTTGGTGCTAGTACGCAGCCTTGTGGATCACCAGCGTTAATTAGCCTATAATCAGAGCATGCACCGACTA
This sequence comes from Parnassius apollo, assembly GCA_907164705.1. Taxonomy (NCBI): domain Eukaryota; kingdom Metazoa; phylum Arthropoda; class Insecta; order Lepidoptera; family Papilionidae; genus Parnassius; species Parnassius apollo. The sequence goes on from CAJQZP010001435.1 coordinate 1,612,283, forward strand.
CTACGACCTTGACGCTCCGATTAGCAAGAAAACTAGTGATCCAATCGCACAATTTCTCGGGAAGTCCATAGGAAGGGAGCTTCGAAAGAAGCGCTTTGTCTCAGACCCGATCGAAAGCCTTCGCTTTATCCAAGCTAACGGCCAATGCCGTGGACTCTACTGCCTCCGCCCATCTATGAGTAAGGTAGACCACAAGAGATCACCAACTGATCGACCACGACGGAAACCGTACTGGCGGTCTCTAATAGCTGGTGATCCTCAAGGTACCTCATGAGCTGGCAGGTTACAATCGACTCCATTATTTTGGAGAACAAGGTGATGGCGATAGGCCTGTAGTTGGACGGGTCTGAGTGGTCGCTTTTTTTAGGGATCGAGTGGATCAAAGCTGTCTTCTACGAATTTGGGACTACGCCTTGGGAGTAGGAGTACCGGAAAAAAAGCGTCAAAACCGGTGACAACTCTGAAGTACACGTCTTCAGCACAATGGGATTTCATTTGGTCCACTAGACTTGCAGGGAGAGGAGTACTTTGCGAACCGAGCGCCGTGTAAACCGAACATCTCACATGGAGCACTCACATCGCGAGATGGTTGGCGGTGATCCCCTCGTCATCGAGAGTCGAGTTGGACGCAAAGAGAGAGTCTAACAGATCGGCTTTCTCCTTTTGCGGCATGGGCCAGTTAGTCGTCCTCTCTGTGCAGATTGAAGAGATGGCTGACAGAAGTTTCCTTGGACTTGGGAAAAATTTAAGGAAATTAATATATTAACTTTGGCCCCTGACTACATTTATGAAAATGTAATGTACGTACACAAAAATAAAAGTAGTTTTGCATAAATAAGTCATATTCATTCTGTAAATACTAGAAAGGACACCCGCTAGTAGTACCAGTTAATAGACTCCACCGAGTGAGTAATTCATTCTTGGGGCGATGTCGACTCTTACAACAAAATCCCAGAATATATACAAAATTTGACATACACAAAGTTCAAAAACTTTATTAAACTAACTTTGTATAAAAAGAGTTATTATAATATTAAGGAATTTATGGATGATAATAACCCCTGGGAAGGGTGATCGCCACCAAGCTATTTCTAATTTGTTTTGTGTTGTTAATTGTAACATACGTGATTGTAAGCTGTTATTTAAAAAAAATTGTCCCGCTGGGTTTCTTGCTGATTCTTCCCAGGACAGAGGTTTTTTTTTGTGAACCAGCACTAATGAAAAAATGTGACTTTCAATAAGTACCTACTATTTATAATCCGTATTGAATAAAAAAGTTTCTGTTTCTGTTTCTGTACGCCGGGTAGGAGAGATATGAAGTATCAGCTGGAGAGGACACCTAAGTCTCGGTCAAAAAGAGCAAGGCCGGCTTCGCCGTCTCCAGATGGTAGTGGACAACGTTAAGGTTGGAATCAAGTACACTGATGTTGCAAAACTTCACGGATAGCGTGGCAGGGGTCGCCTTGGTGTTGTTGCTCCGCTTGCCCCGAGCAGTTTTTGTCTCGAGCGGAATTGTGCCCCCCCCCCCCATCCCACCAGAATACGCGGGGTAGCTTGAGCACCCACGCTCAGGATGAGTATAACTTGGTCGTAGATGCTCAGCGAGGGATTCTCCGTCACCAGGGGTGCTGGTACCCTTCTGGGGTAGTTCTTTACTTAATTCCGCTACCATGTTAAGGAGGGGGGGGGAGGAGGGGAATTGGACCTCCAGCCACCTGCACTCACCAAGCGAAACGCAAAAATCTTTACTTTACGCCGGTATTCTGTGAGGTCGTGGTACCACCCCGGTTTGCGCCGGCCAATCCGTGGGACAGCAAAAGCCGCCGCGTCACTCTACCACTGTTAAAACCTTAACTGTCGAAATCCAGCCGTTTGGAAGATACGAGGTAATAAAGAAATTTACAAACAAATATACATACAAAAGATAAACGCAAAAAACATAACCCTTCCTTGGCAGTCGGATAATAAGCGACTTAAAATAAGCCAGATGCACTTATAAGATCATTTCCTAAGTCCATCCTTCACCAGTTCACATACGAGTGACATTGTCTACGAGGGTACAATGCTGAATATAAAGCCTCTCCTATATATCGAGTAGGAATAATTTTCATACATAGTAGCCCGGTTGGCTGTTATCATGAAGATGCCATCACTATGTGCATACAGGTTTGCAAATGTAAATATGTGTGGGATGTCTACGATTCATATGCAGTCCTCGTATACATGTTCTGTACTATTACTTACGCATACGTGAATGACCGACTTAATAATCATAAGTATATAATTATACACTCACGTATTTAGAACCAACGCGTCGCTCAAGTTGCCTAGCGCCCACGCTGCCTTTATACGAACCACCAAGGTAGGTTCTGCTAAGGCACGCAATATATTTTCACAGCAGTCGCTTACAAAGCAGATGTCCTGGAATAACGTTAGTTGTTTTTATTAAAATATTTTTTATATTTTCATTAGACTGAAAGTTCAAGGTCAAATGCATTTTTAAAAAGTTATTGGTTTCATTATTAAAAAAAAAACACAATAAAAGTTTTTTTCAAAAATGATTATATGAGATTACTTTTGATAATAAGCTGTGTGAATGAGGTGTGATCCTTTTCGAAAAATATTTTCTGGAAATAAGTATATAATAACGTGTCGCCATAAAAAAATTCATACTCACTTCTCTTAAAGTGCGAAACATAACAGCCATAGCGAGAGCACGGACTGCAGCTGCCCTGACTGTTGCCTCCTCATCACTACACGAACCAACAAGCAAGGCACAACATAGCATTTGTTGCCGACTCTGAAAATATGTAAAGTCAGAAAGTAAACTAAGGAAATTAAAAAAAAAATCTAAACTCACAGAACGAGAAATAAATCATACATTAATAAATACAAGCCCAACCAGATGGAAGCCCTCGGCCGGGGAGACGAAACGGTCGAGAGTTAGGGGGAAAGGGAAAGAAACCGGAGGGCGATGCGGGCGGTATCGATGACCATCGCCTTCTGCATTTGAGCCCGGAGGCATTAGCCCGTTCGCAGAGACGACTACAGGAATAATTTCGGTCGGCAGACATGTCGGTCATCACGTGTCGGTCACCTAGTGAGCCAGGTCCAGATATCTTAATCAATATTATTATTATAATATTGCAGCAATTTAAATCTCATCATCAATCAATAGCTTTAGATTTAATATAGTTATTATAAGGTGAACATGAAATGTACAAAGTTGTAATTCACTAGGTAACTTTTTTGTTTTGAGATTCACTAGGTAACTATTTCTGCTGTCAAATAGCAATCCTCGTTCCGGTCTAAAGCATTCCATCTAATTCCTAATTCCTCAGAGGTGACAACGCATGCTGCAATAGCCACTATTTATTCATTCATTTACTCTAGTGTTATCACCTTTATAAGTAAGGTAACAAAATGCGAACTATTATCAATTACTCACTATCAAGTAGACTTACGAAGTAACGAAGCTACTCGTTTATAAGTTCAGTTTTGTAAAAAATATATGGGATATTTCAAAAAGATCTGCATGAATAAATTATTGCCCCCCTCTTACATAAAAAAAATAATATTCCTATTCCACGCCCGGACGCTTGACAAACCTCAACAAGCCGTCACCAATTCAAACGTGGGGATAGTGTAAGACTTGGTTTGCGTAGGTTATCAAGATTTGGAGTTTGCGGCCAGTGCCAAACATGCGGACGCGGCATTAAATCGCCACTACCCAGTTTACTACATGTCTAACAATATGTCTATATGATAGATATAAAACACTCAAGTCATCAATAATAACAAATCTCAAGAATTGCTATTTTAAGTGACTTTAGGATATGTCCTTCCTACAAATCTATAGGCCCATGACGCAGTAGCCTAATTTTACAAGCTGATAGTGCGTAAAAAATGAATTACTTAAGACTAAAAATACGTATTAACATTAAAATCAACATCATATTTACTGGCAACTCCTTGAAAGATTTCTCGCCAATGTTGGCAATACAGTCGCAAACAACTGCCTTCGCAGCTGCATTATCGTGACATTGCAACACTAATGACAACGGTGTGAGGAGCTTCTCCCACATGTAAATGCACTGGTTTAGTGGCGGAGATTGATCGATTTGTTCTGTAAAAAGGAAATATATTACGAAAACATAAAAAGAACCCAACCTTATGCTTAAATCAGTAATTGAATCGAGAGATTGGCTTTTTTTATACGAGTTATTATTGGACCCTTTATCATAGTGTAGTGACAGTCCTGCCCTGTGACTATTACTGTATCGAACCCATGTTACGATTTCAACATGTTGTTATGAGAGTAGAATACGCAAATACTTCTTCTTCTTTCAAATTCAAATTTATTTAATTGCCATAAATAGGGTAAGTGATAGATTTTTTTACAATAAAAATAAGTTGCTTAAAGACCTATTTAGCCATGAGATACGGCATGCAACTGTTTTTTTTTAAATTACCAAATAATATAGGTGGTAGTCGATTCTAAAATGTCAAGTTATTAAATGTAAGTTATATAATTCAAAATGTCATAATTTACTACACCAATATCATAATTAAAATTTAAATACACTCAATCAAAAATAAAAGTCTGATAAAACAGTGATACGCAGTGATACACAACAATTACTTCTATCATATGTCAACATGCATATTATTATCATTTTGAAATTCTTTAACACTATAATAACATTTTCTTATTAGCCATTCACGTAACTTTTTGGTCATGAGAATCATAGAGCCGTGTTTGAACTGCTTTGGAATTTTATTAAATATTTTTACATACATACAGTAACAACCTTTCTGATAGACAGAAGTTTTTGGTTTATGGTCTAAGACAAGCCGTTTACTATCTCTAGTGCTTCGTGGATATATATCACAAGCTGACTTAAATAACTCTGCATGTTGTTTGACAAATTTATATATTTCCAATATGTACATGCCAGGGACTGTTAATATACCCAGCTTAATAAATAGGGGCTTGCATGTATCAAATGGACCTTTACCGCATATAGCACGTATACATTTTTTTTGTGCAATTAGAACTCTATTTACTCCAACGCTGTTGCCCCACAGAACCAGACCATAATTAATATTAGACGCGACGTAACCATAATAAGCAGACATAGTTACGCTAAGAGTCGTTATCTTAGTTAAACGCCTTAAGACGAAAGCAAACCTATTAATTTTATTACAAACTTTATCAATGTGGCCAGTGAAATTTAAGTTCTCGTTAAGTACTACACCCAAAAATGAGACCATGGTAGTCCTTTCAATAGGTATGTTTTTGTACAGCACATTAAGTATATTTGCTGCTCGTCTATTTATGTTAAATTTATGAAATTTGTCTTATTCAGATTTATATTTAGATTAATTAATTTAAGATATTGGACTATATTATTAATTGTGTTATTAATGTCATTTTCATAATTATTTAAATTGTCATTATAATTTGATTTAACAATAATGGAAATATCATCTGCAAACATTATGCATTGATGTTTAGTCACTCTCGGTAAGTTGTTTATATATAATAAAAACAATATAGGACCTAGAACGCTACCCTGTGGTACTCCAAACTTATTTATTTTATAATTAGAACGATTGGATGTAGTTGTATTTCTCTCGCTTATTCTATTTATTTCTACGCACTGATGTCTATTTTCTAGATATGTTTTAAGCCAAGAGTGAGAAAGACCTCGAATCCCATAATTTTCCAGTTTATCTAACAAGACATTGTGAACTACAAAATCGAATGCCTTAGACATATCGAAGAAAAGTACAATAGTACGCTGTTTATCATCGAGTCCAAGAATAACATTATATATTAGATTAAAGCACGCGAGGGTAGTTGATTTTTCCTTTTGGAACCCATTTTGCTCCGGTGTAATGATTTTGAATTTCGTTAAATAGTTTTTGCATGGCCTTTTCAAATACCTTTGATAACACCGGTATTAATGTAACTGGGCGATAGTTACCGATTTCAGATTTATTCTGTTTTTTGTGGATAGGTTTCACGATCGAGAATTTAAGAGCCTCAGGAAAGCATCCTGTTTCAAAGGATAAATTAATTAGGTATTTAGTTAATACCTGGGCTAGTTCGGTTTTACAGAATTGTAACACTTTTGTTGAGATTTCATCATACCCACATGAGCTGGAATTATTTAGTGATTGTATAATACGAGTAGCTTCTGTTGAATTCACCGGTTCAAGAAAAATTGACTTTGATATACATATGATTGATTGTTGATAGTATCTTTCGCTTTTTATCCATATCATATGTATACCTTCCATCAGTTAGGTTTATGTAGTAATCATTAAATATTTCAGCTATTTTTGTCCCATTTGTTTTTATACTATTTTCGTATTTCATTTGTGTAATGTAATTTTGTGGGGGTTCGCTTTCCGTTACATCTTTGATGAGTTTCCATGAAGCTTTACAAATATTCTGACTGTTCTGGAGATATTTGATATTGCAATTTTTTTGGGCTATTGATATGCACTTCTTAAGCATTTTTGAATACCTCAAGTAAGCTTCTCTGTTCTCGTTAGTTTTTTGTTTATAATACTTGAAACGCAATAATCTTTTAGTTTTTATGCACACTTTTAATCCCTTGGAGATCCATTTTGGCTTTGAATTTTTATTGGTAATTTTAATTTTTAATTTCGGAAAGCAAAATTTATAAAGTGTTCAAAAAAGATCATAGAATCTATCGAATGCTACATTCATGTTTTTCTCGTTGTAAATATCTGAGAAAGATAGTGACTGTAAGTAGCCACGAAACTTTAGAAGATTTTCATTGCAATAGTCTCTCTTGTGTAGGAACCAGTATTGTAGACTATGAATATTTTCTATTGAGAATAACAATATTTGGGCAGTATTGTGATCAGATAGATGAAGCGGCATTGTCATGCCCTTAGCTTGTTTAATATTACTTAAAATGTGGTCTTTACAGTTATTTCCTCTAGTAGGTTCATTTATGTGAATTGTTAAATTAAAGTATGTATTTAGCCATATCTTTTAATTGTTGCGATGCTCTAGATCCCACTAATGTATTTATATTAAAATCTCCAGTGATGATAATTTTATAATGTGTGAATGTCTTTAACAGTTCATGGGTCACCGCTTCCAGCCTCGTTAAAAATGAGTGAGCAAATCTATTGTGAGAGGTGTAAACACATAATATCATTACTTTGTATTTAGGGATTCTTATTCCGCAGCACTCAAATACTTCTGGTAATAAGTACTTGTCAAAAATTTTGAGTTCGTTGCAAGTAAGGCCCTTCTGCAGAAAGATGCAGGTACCACCACGTTTATTATTCCTAGAATAGCTTACTGCTTGTTTGTAATTTGAGAGAGTAGCATTTTTCTCCTCACCTTTTTTTATAAATTATTCTGAGAAGCATATTACATCAGGTTCTGAATCACAGTCTTTCAGTTCAGAGAGCGTCACTTCTAAAAGGTTTTTTTTTTGAGAGCAAACCCGCTATATTTTGGTGCAAAATAATAACATGTTTTTTATTTAGGTCTTTAACAGTTTGATTGGAGGATGTTTTTGGGTTACTGTGTGGAACGAAAAAGATAATTTTGCCGTAAGGGAAAGAAAAAGTCTAATATGGAAGTCTGCTTGTGTCTATATCCACAATTTGTCAGTTTTTGTTGTGATTTCTTTAACACTTTTCCGTTACATCCGCTCCTCTGAACATGGTTTTTGATAAAAGAATAGTTTAGAAATGTTTTCTCGTAATACAAAGAATCAATAAACATGTTAATACTATGACAGGCGTTCTTTAAATAACAATGATAATAATTTTTAGTTTCAATAAAGTGACTATTTTTAAACTTTTTACATATTAATTTTAATTGCGTGTTTAATGAATTATTATTTAAATGCTTACTACTAGTTACATTCATTACAATAACGGTGGCATGCTTTAGTAATTTCAATGCAGCATATAATTCTGCTATGGTTATGTTATATGCTTATGGTTACGGTTACCGGATCATCATCGTTTTCTCCTACACATAAAATTACCTTATCGTGTGTGTCTACCTTTAAATTGGTACATATCTTTAGGACTTCTTCTGTAGATGCAAATGGCTTGATGAACGCTGTTACTTAGTAGTCCTCGTATCTGCTATTCATTCTTGACTTAGTGAGTTCTGCCGCGAGACCAATGCACTGTTGCGCCCCCATAATGAAGATATTCTGTTTGGTGAATGCATTATTTTTTTTTATTGTTTTCAGTTTTGTCGCGAGATGTAAGCTGTTCTTTATCCCTTTGAGTAGTGAGCTTGATGCTAAGTTCTCGTATTTGATTCTCTAGCTCGGTAATCTCTTTTTTGGCATTCAACAATTGTTCTTGCGATTCTTTCATCTTGTTTTGTAAGGAAATTATCAAGTTGTTACATTTTTTATCACATTTCTTTAAAGAAATTGGAGAAAAGTGTAATGCGTGGCTATATTTAGAAGTATTTGAGGGGGTAAGTGAGACGTGAAATCCCTTATTTATCTCATTTGTGCTTTTAATTATTGGAGATTGACAAATGTTCTTTAGAACCTCAATTTCCTTTTTAATTTATTTATTTCTCTTTTGTATTCATTGTTTTCTATTATCGTATTCTCTAACCCATTTTGTGTACTCGAGAGATTAATTTTTAATTCTTTAATTTCTTCCTTCATTTCCTGCATTTCGCAAATCTTAATAGTTGAGTAATCTTCACTCTTTGAGAGCATTTCCAAGTAGGATTCCTCTAGTTCGTCGCATTCTTCTTCCGTATCGATCTCGCATGAATCAAGCAGAGGAGATGATATATCTACAACTGATTCCGATTTAGGTGACGCAGTTTGTTTAGCTGCTGAGACAGTCTTTTTTCTTAATGTAATGTTTTCATATTCCGTATGTCAACGTGTAGATTTTAATTCTTTTTGGCTTTTTAAGCAGATTTTGCATTTCCACGCAGCTTTTTTTTCTGCTTGCATTAATCGATATAGCTTTTCTGACAAGCCAATACAATGAAAGTCGAATCTTTTTTTACATTGCGAGCATAATATAGTATATTTGTTTGAGCTTTTTATTAGTTTGTATGGTAAAAATACGCTAGTAATATATAAGTCAATGGGTAAAAATCTAATAACCATTATAAATGAAGGTAAGAAATAAAGATAAAAGGTGAGTCGTTTAAATAGTATAAAGTACTGCACAGGCAACTAGCTTAAACCATTCTACGAGTCTTCGTTAGTTTACTGTCCGTCGTGGTAATTATTTTAGCACAAGCAAAGAAGATGATGTTGTAGACGAGCTGTTCTATGTCACATCGTGATGGGCAGAGTTGCTGTTAGCTTGCATACTTTGACAATACCACGTATTTACTTCTGACTGCTTCCTGTTCCATGAATGATTTATAAAATAAAATCTTGGCCAAGAAATATTCATTTATTAAAATAGTTATGAAAATACTGTCAGCATTATTTTCTCATCATCATCATCATCATCATTACAGCCCTTCACAAGTCCACTGCTGAACATAGGCCTCCCCCAAGTAATGCCACAAAGCACGGTCCTGAGCCACCTGCATCCATCGACTTCCTGCATGTCTTACCAGGTCGTCACTCCATCTAGTAAGGTGTCGCCCTACACTACGCCTACCAGTACGAGGCTGCCACTCGAGAACCTTTCTTCCCCATCGGTTATCGGTTCTTCGAGCTATATGGCCGGCCCATTGACACTTCAGCTTACTAATCCGTTGGGCTATGTCGGTCACTCTGGTTTTACTGCGGATATCCTCATTTCTGAGTCTATCACGCAGAGAAACTCTGAGCATAGGCCTCTCCATAGCTCGCTGAGCGACCTTGAGCGTCCTCATACGGCCAGCAATGAAGGACCACTTATTTTCTAACGGTATCAAATTAAAATCAGCGAAATTAAGAAAGGACACTTGAGTGGTAATTTTTAATTAGAAATTTACTCGTGACAACCAAGACCTCTTGTCTTGGTTGTCACAAGAGAGAACCAAGACAAGCATACCAAAATGACACAACAATATTTCTAATCTCCACTCTAAACATCAGTACACCCTCCATTAAAATTCATAGAGTAGAACATAATAAGTACGCTCACCTAATTTTTGAATGCCATCAGCTATAACACTAACTGTCCTCGCAGCTTGCAACACCACATCGTGGTGTTCGTGTTGCAACAGCTCACACAGAACATCCGCCAGCAAGGTAACGTGAGACTTCAACAGTTCGGACAGGTGGTGGAAAGCAATGGCCGACAGTACTTGTAGAGATTCAAGGATTATTGGAATTGCTGATGGGTTACATCTCTGAAAAGAACATCACGTAATGTCAAAAAATATATATAGAGTCAACATCACCTGAAGATGCCTCGTGTAGAGGCGAAACACGTGTCGTATTATCGTCGATGGTGTGTCTTTCCTAGAATAGTGTTGTTGGCAGTAGTGTTGCTGGGATTGGTGGTGACGGGATTAGTGCACGCAATTGAGGGAGGGCGGGAGGTGCTCTTCAAACTAGGCAAGGCACATCATTTTATTTAATTTAGCGGATGGTTGCAAATTAACTATTAATATCTTTATTATAATTGATTTCCGCAAAGTTACGCCTGATTCTATCAATTATGTCGATCACTTGTTTAAAAAAAGGTTTAAAATTTCAAAAACTATATATAGCAAGCTAATACCATGTCTGAAGTCATAACATTTCTCTAGTTTTCAATCATTCATTGGTTCATTACAAGTTGCCACATGTGATATGTGGTTTGACTGACAACCACAGTTCTTTTATTATTTCGAGTAATAGTTATTAAAAAGATACTGTTACCCATCTGTTTAATTGCCCTCTGTCTCATTTTACGATACCCACGGGATGATATGAAGGGGTAGTTTTCTTACACCACCAGTACAAGGTTTTCTAACATATTTTAGTCAAAATTTACGACTACCAGAAGAAGTTTTGGTTTTGAAAAATCAACTATATTGTAGGAATAAATGTTTGTGTTACATTTTATTAGATTTATTCGTAAATGTCCTATATCCTGGATACTGCATGTTTCCACTTCGTCATGCTTTTGCTTGGTATTTATTTTGAACTGACTATACAAAAAGAGATGATTCAACCATCCAACTTTATTTTCTGAACTCATGTACGATATGCAATATCTCCCAGGTTTGTTTAATTGATTTAGCCTTGTTTAATTTACCGGTAGAGATAGTCCATAATGGTACCACTAATTGCAACCAGATCCGATTATAATTTAAATCGGCTTACATTTCTATTCTGAATTAAGAGGAGACCTATTTAACTTTAAGTACATGTACATTTTTTTAATAATCCAATAAATTTAATTATAGCAAAAATTTTGCACTAATGAAGAAGCAATTTTAACAAGAATTTATTTATCTATGTAACAAAAATTCAAAATCAATTAATAGTAACTTTAGGGTTACATAACAACCTATATGTGAACAACCAATTTTAACATATTATTCACAAATACATATCTTACCATTATTTCGTCGCCTTTGTACAACCAACCAATATTTTTAAAGCAAATATCTAAGATCCAACTTTTAAAACAGTTTCTTATTTTGAGTTTATCATTATCTTCTTTAACCTCTTTGTTTATTGTTGATTCACTATCAATGGCGACAAATATATCATCGTCGGAATATCCTTCTTCAAAATCATCACACTCCTCAGTGTCAGGTTTGTTTACTTCATTTATATTGGATGTTTTAGTTAACAGTGTATCTTTTTCCATAGCTTTGAGTATTTCATCGACTTTTGGATCGACAGAGAGGACACATCCAATTGTAATTAGAGCTCCAACTTGTAATGTTACATCTAAAAATAATTTATAAAATATTAATATAAACCGTCTCAATCAAGGATATACTATTGTATGTAGGTATTGTAACTATACAGGATGTTAGTGTAAACACCGTTATCCTTGAAACCAGTGGTTTGGTTTCACTTATAGAACGTAAATTCAATGAAAAATAACAACATTTTTTTTTTGTAAAATCTCAATTTTTCCTTAATTCCTCAATTTTTGCCTGTCCTAAGCCAGAATGAAAGTATGAAGGAAGTTACATCACAGGTAATATGTACCCATTGTGTTTTTATTGGAATTTCGTGTAGGTAGCTAGCGCGGGCGGTGATATTTACAGTGATTACGTCACTCGGGCGCATGCTATCGCTATCCATGAATTTATGGACGGTGTCGGACAGAAACTTTTTAAATTTTATGAAAGAAAATAGCTCTTTTTTTAAATTCATTGAATTCACGTTCTATAAGTGAAACCAAACCAGTGGTTTCAAGGATAACAGTGTTTACACTAACAGCGTGTATAAAAATATGTTACTTACCTCTATGGACCAAATACTTTCTTGTAGATCTAACCAAATCAGTAATTAGGCCTTCCTGTACTTTGTGATACGGAGTGGCTTGCACTAACGCGGCGCAGCATTTCAGAGCCACTATGATAACGGCGTGACTTCTCTCGTTGTCTAAAATACCAGTAAGTATTTTGTGCATACATGTTATTATATAACCCAGAGTTACTGAGAACGGTATAAACGAAGCATTATCTTTTTTGCTGTAACGAAATATTATTATATTTAAAAAGGAAAGACCCATTTAACATGGGGTGGTAGAGCTATGCTGCAGCTATATTATGGTTGAATGGTTGTACTCGACCGCTGAAAGGCCAAGGTCTTACAGAACACCAGAGTAAAATTGCAGTTAATTGTTGCTGTCTTTCGTATGGGGAGTGCAGGGAACCGAAGACCCTTTTTACTGTAAACGTGACATTTTATCTAAGTCCTCAGAGATGACAACGAATCTGCATTTTAATTCTTAATCGAGGGTAGATGTAGATGTCTAATAGACCACAGCATCCACTTACCATCAGGTGGACTGTGTACTCGTTTATTACCCTTACTCTATAAAAAAAAAACATTATTTATTTTCAGTTTCTTACCTCCCCTTGACTTTTAGAGAATTTGCCGTAATGGCTCTGCTATACTTTAAACAGTGTTGAGTATTTTTGAAACCTTGAAACCCTAACGCGTTCTACTACGACGACAAAAATATTTTTTTTGAAGTAACAATTCCTTCAATTTGATGGAAAATAATTTGCATTGAAGATGTGGTGGCAAGTAGCGTCAAAAGTACCAGACATTTAGAACTATGACCGTCACTTTGCCTAACAAAAAAATAGGATCATGTCCAGCGGTGGAACATTTACGGCCGAATAAGGAGGAGCTCTTTGATTTAAATAAGGGAATTCTAGTGGAAACATTTCGTAGTCTCGCTTAGGCGCACGCCGTTGGTACGCGGTATTTTAAGTGTAATAGGTTTCATGTTGCTATTATTAATCATCTATAGAGTCAAAATACACCAAGTTCCCAAAAACTAGGGTGACTTGTAATGCGAAATTTACGAACTTTGATTACGAATTATTTAAATTCTTAATAAAATCTAACGTAATCTATCGTAATCTATCGTAAAGATAAAATTTGTTTACCTTATTTCCGCTTGAGCCAAATACATTCTGGATCCAGAGAGCAGTGCCAATATTACACTGAGGGTGCTTGCCCGGCTACTAGCTATTGGGTCCGTGACAGCACAATAGGCAAGTGTCTTCTTTGCATTCTGATCTGCATGCCAGTTGATGGCGTCGGGGGAATCTGGGAGTAGAGCCCACCAGTATCCAAAGATATCTTTCTTATCTTTAATCTAAAAATAAACGGATAAGTATGAATAGCACTCGCACACATATTGTATCAACATTCGATAGGAATGCTTCAGCATCACTACAGCCCATCAAAAGTCTACGGCTAACCTCCTCCATAGATTACCCCGTAAGAGGGATTATGCAATAGTTGCCACTCTTGGCAGGAGAGTTGGAAATTGCTTTTATTTTAATTATTTTGGGTTATTATCAAGATGCTGCTGCTCATCTGATGTTTAATTTCCCCATGTCGCCTCTTAAGACACTCATGACGTGTATGCCAATTAAAATTTTAATGGAATTTTAAAATACTAACTTACCACATATTTTGCAGTGAACCAGTAAAGAAAAACTTAGTGAGAAGTTCCGGAGTTATTGACTACAAGCCTATCTCAGTTAATACAACTATTTACATTTTAGGCAATTATTACTCACCTTAAACAATACAAGAAATAAATTTGCTGCACTTTGTCTGACTCTAGACTTAAGTGCAATCATTTTAGCCTCTCTGCTATTTTCCACATCTGACATATCAGAATCACTTGTTAGTACCCAGCAGTTTCTGGTTTTATATGGCTCCAAATAATTTTTTGATATTGGCTTATAAGCAGAATTGTTTTCGAAATTATCAACATCTTTCATCAAACTGTGATCTGATACTGGTATTTCTTTCTTCAAGCTTTCAATGGCGTTATTTCTTTGTTTCCTTAATTTTTGTTTCTATAAAATTTGAAAATCATAAAACACACACAAATACAATATACTAACATATTAGCTTACCTATTTGATTAAGTATTTTATAGAATATTTTTTATACAAACAAGCACACAGTTCATCTGGTGGTAAGTGAAAGCTGTGGCCTACAGACACTATCTCTATCATTGATCAAACATTCAAAATCTTGTCACGCCTTACAGCTAATATAGAATTACCAGTAAAAAGTTCTCCAGATTTCTACACTCACTATATGAAACACAGCAGCATCAAACTGTTGTTAACATTGGTATACTGTCAAAGTGTGGTCTTTCCCCAGTCGAGCCGACCCATTGATACTGTTACTGTTACCGTTACAGCCTATTAAATTCCACTGCTGAACATAGGCCGCCCCGTAAATTACCTCAGGGGGGGGGGGATTTGGCACAGTTGCCACGCTTGACAAGCGGTTTGATTTTAGTCGTTATGAGGTAGACGCTGCTGCCATCTCCTGAATTGTTTCCCTCTGCCGCCTCTTATGACACCCACAGGATGATATAGGGTAGTGGACACTCTTACACCGCCATTACACAGTTTTTTCTCCCCATTCATGCTGCAACCATAATATACGAGGAACGTTCAATATATTCTCGGTATGTGGTTGCGCCGAAACGCACATTTGATTACCTATATTAGCTGGCAATATCCTTCCTACTCACTTTCATTTCCTTCCTGCACAGGCAAGCCCAATAGGAGGCTAGACATGGTGGCGTTATTCTGTTCGGCCAATGAGCCACGCTGGCCAATAGTGAAAGGCAGGAAACATGCTGCCGGCCGACCCCAGTCATCTTATATGAAGCTAAAGCTCGATCTTAGATGTGATAGCACCCCTGTGGCGGTCGAGCCACAGAACAATCCTACGCAGTTCGTCGCGCACTAGTGCAAATGATTTGTCGTGGCATTCAAGGGTGAACCCCAGTGCATTTATCGTCGCGCACCGCTCGTCCAGTTGCAACGCAGCCACCAACCTCGAGGCCGTGGAGAGGCCGCTTGCAGCCACTCCCAAGTAAGTGCCCGTTCCTATCTCGAGCTGTTGTTCTTTCCCACAGCAGTTCATGCTCTTATCATGCCAGCTAAATATAGTAAATTGAGTTATAGGTGTATTGTCCAAAACCCGCCACGTGCCACATCCGCCATTTTGTTTGGGTTATAGCCAACCACGTTAAATACAGTCCACTTTCGTTATTTTCGCAGCCAACGGTTTGAGGCCATTGTTCCCGTGAATCGAACCCGAGACCCCTGTGGCCCAACCATTTTGTGGTTCCTTCGCTCCGGATACGAAGGGCTACCTAGTCACCCCCACCATTTAGTGACCATCCGTTTGCGGTTTAAGCAGAAACCCCATCGCTCCACCAGTATGGGTATGTTATAAAAAAGATAAAAGTATAAAATATTTTTTATTTTTCAATAGTCTCCCATGACATCAATACATTTACTTGTTGAAGAAAGCTTTTTCATTCCCTTGAAAAAATATTCTTCGTCTTGGCCTGAAAAATTCTCATTTACAGAGGCCTTGAGGTCATTATCATCAGCAAACTGCTTTCCCTGAAGTTGTTTAAAAAGTAGTCACTAGAGGCTAGATCTGGGCTGTATGGTGGGTGGTTAATTTACTCAAACTCGCAGTCTTGTACAGCCTTGGAGAGCCCGCCCTGTCAATCGGTGCATTGTCATGAAGAAGCAGCACTCCCTTGGTCAGCTAGCCTCTTCTCTTTTCTTTTATTACTTCTCTCAAATAGCATAAAGTGACTGAGTATTTGTCTGCGTTGATGGTTTCATCGCGTGTACATGCACTTGATCCCAAAACACTGTAGTTATGATTTTACTGGCCGATGGAGTGACTCTGAACTTCTTGGGATGGGGGGCCTAATCCCTCTTTATGCCATTGCATAGACTCCTGTTTACTCTCAGGGTTATAGTGGTGAACCAATGTTTCATCTCCTGTAACTATCCTATTGAAAATACTTGTTGAGTTGTTATGAAACAGCTCTAAAAACTCCCTACAACAGTCAACTCGCGCTTGCTTTTGCACAAGCACAGTGAGCATTCTTGGCACCCGTCTTGCACTAACTTTTGTGTGGTTGAGATAGTCATGCAATACGGTGTGTATGATAATACCAACGAATAGGTTAGTCATTTCTGCTAACATCTTAATTCTTACTTGTGCATCTTCTAATACAAGTTTTTCAACAATTTTCACATTTTCTTCTCTAACCACTGTGATTGATTTACCTACTCGGACAGGGTTCGTCTTCGATACTTTCCCTGACTATTCTGAATTCACTTGACCACTTCTGTACAGTTTACATTGAAGGAGCAGAGTCTTGGTAAACGGCCACCATTTCTTCCTGGTGACTTTTTGAGTTTGTCTTTGTTTGTTGAGGAATTTAATCACACTTCAGTGTTCGATTTTTTTCAAAATTTTCGGATCAGTCATTCCTGTTGTCTATAACTGAAGTTTACATAAGAAGTAATGAAGTTATCAAGACGAAATATCATATTTATACTCTCAGGTAGTATCGTTAGTTAAGGATTTTTTTAATTACCCACATTATTAGTAAATTACCCTATTACCGAGAATACATTGAATGCTCCTCATAGCTGCAACATAGCACTACCATGTAAAAAATGTCAAATTACATGTGAATAAACATACACAGTACAAGTAATTGCTCCATAATCCTCTCAGAAATGGAATATATAATAGGCTGTAATTTTAATTTACTTTTTTACAGCACCTTGCTACAATGACCCTAAAAGACCCTAAAAAAAATCTTAGTTACTACTGACCTAAATCACAACTTGGATAGGTACATACGTTTGAGTGGATTGGTGATTAACAACTCATCACCAATTTTCGCATCTATTTTCTTATGTACCATCACTTCATGCAAATGTAACATTGACTAATATTAAAATACCAACTTGATTACCTTTCCACCTTTTGGAGTTATTTTCATGGGTACTGGAGCAATTGACTGTTGTGATGGCATAATTCGTTCAGGTTTAGAATTCTGCTTAACTAATCCAAACAATATGAAATGTCTGCAAATACCTATAACCTCAGGCAATGAAAAATTTACATTGTGATCACTGAAGTATAAATGTGATAGTACTCTTAATGCTGATATTACCACCTAGAAAAAAAGTTCAAAATGAATTAAGAACTAATTGATTCAAATTATATTCAATCAAATGAACCTATAAGTAATACATATTTAAATAAATAAATTACTTGCCAACTTACTTTGCAATACAGAAATTCATCTTGTGACTTTGTCAAATCTTTCATAAGAAATCTTATAACTACTTCAGAAATATGTTGTTTTATATCAGTTGTTGAAAAATACTGTTGATCCATTGAATTATTTTCATCTAATGTTGTAATGAGGCACAAAATACATTTTAATGCTGGTAAACATATTTGAAAAGAACTATGAGTGTTTAACTGGTAACTATTATCTACACTGAGGATATTTATAAGAATTCCTTGTTTACCAATTAATGCATCTGCAAACTGTGAAATAGAAAAATATATTTTACAGTAATAAAAAAAATTTGAATATTAGCGGTAAAAAATTGAAAAACATAGTCTACCAGATGGTAAGTAGATGCTGTTGCCAGTACACATTTACATCTGTCTTCGTTTAAGAATCAAAATGCAGATGTGTTATCACTGCTGAGGAATGCCTCATTTCCAGTGAAAAGGGTTTATAGTTATCTACACTCACCATACAAATCACAGTATGATTAAGCTGTTATTTTACACTGGTATTCTGTGAAAGTACGGTCCTTCCCCAATCAAGCTCACTCATTTGTGCTACAGCCACAATATAGCTGCAGCGTGACTCTACCACATTCACTACTACATAATGGATTATTGCAGAATTGCTCCAAAAATAAATACTTTTTTAGGATAATAAATAAAAAAAAATATGTGTGGCACTTGGTGACTGCCGCGGTAAAGCTATTGCATAGCATTTTTTATCAACTTATGCAATTATAATTATTTATTTATTTTATTTATGCAGTTAAGTCTTTGATATTAAATCAAGTTACACTTTTTGAGCGTGGTGACAGATAAGAAAACAATTTTTTTCTCTTATTGAATAAATGAGAAGTTAATATTGTTTAAAATATTTTTAATATCTTACAATACATGTAGGTTATTCAGGAATTTTTATCAATGAGTTAGCAGCTAGTGTACACGCATACGTCTAGTCGCACGCACACAAACACCATGCCGAAGTCTGCCGAGTGCCGAAGTCTGCCGAACTGAAACGACGTTAGACGATGCACGGCTTTCAACGCCACACCTCCGTGCCCGTCGGAGTGGGGAGCGTGAGGTTTTTTTTCGTTACGGAATTTCTGGATTCGGTCCCCGCGCTCAAGGCCCGCGATAGAAGCTATGCAATAGCTTAAAAATTCCACAAAATATATTATGCTTGTATGCCTGTGATAACTAGAATTTTCTATTTAGCAATGAGCATTTCCTTTATAAAAGGGGCAATTTATGTCAAAAAAATACATCACAACTAAAATGGGAACTGTCAGGTTTTCTTAAAACACTATCCGTCTTATTAAAAATGATATTTAGATATCTTTAGCCTGTTTCAATAAGTGCCGTGGTAGCTCAGATGGTTAACGCTCCCTGTAAATAAAACAGAATATGAGTAACCCGGGTTCCATCCCCGCCGGCACCAATGAAATTGTGAATTGCAATTTTAAGTGCTGATTTACCACATGCTCGGCTGTGAAGGAAAACATTATGAGGAAACCTGCATGTCTAAAGAATAAGAAAAAATATATTTCGAAGACATGTGAAGTTCGCCAACATGCATTAGGGCAGCGCTGCAGACACTTCCTTGCCTTAAACCCTCTCAGAAATGAGGGGGGAGGCCCGTGCCCAGCAGTGGGACATATATAGGCTGTAACTTAACTTTACTGTTTCAATAAAGAAGTACCAAGGAAAATATGTAAATTTAAATGTAAAACATAAAAATTGTCAAATTTTGCAGGGTTATGAGTCGCCATTAGGGCAATTTCTTTTGTGAAGAAGAGACTTTTTAACCATATTTTAAATCCAAGTTTATTGATAAATCATGTTATGTAATAAGGCTGTATGTAAATTATGTGAGCCAAAACAATGAAGTAATTGATTTTTTAAGAATCATGTTTTGTCAACTCATAGAATAGTCCATGGTCATTAGGCAGTAGTAATTAAAATAGACATGGCTACATATAAGAAATGTACAATGTTTCTGTCATAAATGCAAACATAACTTTCATTTATATTTCTATTTGTATTACTCATATAATTTTTTAGAGTTATTATATAACTTTCAGTTAAAACATTCATTATATACTGTATTAATATTTTTTTCTAGAAAACCAAGAAAGTTCCTTTTCCATATTTTAAAAATAATTTCTAACACTTTTCTTTATTCTTTAGAGCAGTGTTATAATTTTGCCATCAAAACCAACACTATTATGAACTATTACGAAGGAATACTCTTTAGTTTCAAAATAGTTAGTATAGAGAATATAATAACAACACAATTACATGTACTTCTGTATTAGCTAAGTTATTTATTACTACTTATATTAAATAATCATATTAGATACCTTATGGGTTGCTTGCAGATTCGATTGCATAATACATTGCAAATTGTGTAATATATCAGGCAAAATAAATTCAGAACATTTCTTCAAACATTCAATATGCCACCACATGACTTTCCACAAAAATTCACTACTAAACTGTATGTTTTGCTTAATAATAATGCTATTTATTAAATGTGACGTCTTTGCTGCAAGGAATTCATCAACTGGCTTTACATTAAAGCACAATACATTGATTAATGCACCAGCTTCCTGAAATTTAAAAAATTGGTTTTATCAGCTACTACTTATAAGTAAGACTCTATCCCAAGGTTTTAACTAGTATAAAAGTATTTTGGTTAATTTTAATATTTAACATCTGTATAATATATTTAATAAGTAATAAGTAATGAAAAAGGAATGTATTGTGAATGTAATGGATTCGCCCAAATATACTTACATGTTTGGGAATAAATAATTCAGCCTTATAAGGTAAAGCATTTAATTCATCTATAACTACGTTTAGATTTTCCTTATTGCGTTCTTTAACAGTAACAGAGAGAAGACTGCATAATTCTTCTGAAAGTTTTGAAAAACGTTTTGATGGACTTGTATCCATCATTAATACCCTCTAAAGTAGTCCTGTATTAGGTCAACTGTTTAAGTAGATATCTCTTAAAACTCTAATTATAAAGCCTGCTTGATTCTAGCACAACAACTGCTACATTTTAAAATTAATGAAATATTTAACTATATGAATTGAATTCGATTAAAATTTTATAACCATTCACAATTTCACTTATAAACAAATATTTGTCAATTTGACAGCATTTTTTTTATTTACTGGCTCTGGGTTCTATCATTTCTTTCGGAACCTTCATTTTTATATTCTTTTTCTTCACAATATGCTGATGGATCACATTGCGAAGCCCTTGAGATATTTTGACGACAGCTCAAACCAGCGGACAGTTGATGACGGCAGCCACTAAAGTTCATAAGGTGCCCAAGCGATCAAAATAACTTGAGGTTTATATCGACATCAGACATCTTGTTTCGTCGTTATCTCTAATAGCTCACACGCACGATAATTAATTCACAATATCACATCACTTTTACGAATGAAAAACTACTTCAAACCATTATTCAAGCGACAAAACAGGAGGGACAATCCGTCTACGGCTAAATTCCCGCCCCAACTTCAGCTAAATTATCCTTAGCATGGAATATAGAGGCAAGGAGCTAAGGAGGACAATCTCCCATAGGAGAATAGTTGAATATGTGTCCTTCCGTAGGCAGTAAATAACGGTTCAAAAATTCTCCACAACAGCGCTCGAGTAGCTACAGGGTATGATAAATCGCCGTAAAATATGTTGGTTGATTTTGAAAATAAAAATTTTGAAAGCAATAAAATAATTATTCTAAAATGAATTATGGTGAAAGTCTATTATGCAATAAAAAATTATAAAAAGTACTTTAAAATTTAGACTGTAGCTACAGTGGCGCCACCTATTTAGCGCTTTCCTACGGACACTTTTATACAGAGTCCGTACTCCTTACTTCTACACTCCATTATCCTTAGGCTTAGTATGTGTCCAACAGAGAATAATAACTGTATTTGTTTAATCGACACTGGGTTTGTGTCACGGAACGTTGGGCACTGCTACGATGTTTTTTTTAAATAAAATATGGGTGCCAAACTAGCACACAGTCCACCCGATGGCAAATCGATGCTGTGGCGACGTGTGTGTGACGTCTACATTTATCCTCGATTAAGAATAAAAATACAGATATGTTATCATTCCTGAGGACTAACATAGAATGCCTCGTTTGCAGTAAAAAGGGTTATCGGTTCTCTACACTCTCTACACGAAACACATCAGCCTTAAGCTGGTATTTTACGCTGGTATTCTATGAGAGCGTAGTTCTACTCCGGTCGAGCCAACCCACTCGTGTTACAACTATTATAGCCGCAGCGTGGCTCCACCACGTAAAGTAGTGTAGCAAGTAATTTAAGGTTCCTTCCAAACACAAATTGGCAGGTTGTTGTAAATTGTTTGTTAAACTTCGAAGCGTGTTGCTATCATTTTCACCGCATTAAATAGTTCTATTATACGCTGCTTTAAATCACTAACACTTTGTGCTTTTTCTGTGTACATTAATCGTTTTGGCTCGGCCCACAAATAAAGATTTAGAGGTGTTAGGTCTGGTGATCTTGCCAGCTAGTTCACAGGTCAACCGCTACTTATCCACCTATCACCGAATCGGCTCGTCATTACTTACGATAGGTACATATGCGGAAACATAAACAATACGACGGCGACATGACGTCAGACCTCAACTAACCACAGGTAACTGAAATGAGAGTTGAGATCGCGAGCGGCTTTGTTCTTGAGCCAGTGACCCTGCGAAAAGACATTACAAAGAGGCCTACTAAATTGTTTTATTGCCGCTCGTAAAGTAGGGCTATGATTAGAATTTCGATAGATTTTAATTGATTTATTTATTTAATTCGAAATTTTGTTTTTAATTTCTTGTAAAATATCAGTGCCATCTACAATGGCTTCTACTCCGTTCACCTGTTGTACCCACTGACCTCCATATATACAAGTGTATATATAGAGGTCGGTGGTTATACCCTATTTTTTCCTGGTGGTTAAAATAGTCATAAATATTTTAATCTATGGTATTCTGTGATTAAAATCTTTTGTTTTAATGTCGGTTATATTTTTTTTGTCCTTTCCTGTCTATAACAATAAAATAATAAAGGGATGACGTTTTATCAAAATGAAATGCGAATTAAAAGAAAAAATCTTACAAAACATCCTTGGGAAGTAACAATAAAGGACGAATTTTCATCCTATATTAAATATGCACATAATTCTGTAAACAATCCCCATTATAGACAAACAATGCCTAAAAAAGCAGAGAGAAATACAAATCCTGTTAAATTTACTGTAATTGGGAATAGGGTTACAGAGGAATTCATTTATTGTGTGAAATTAGTAAAAGGTGTTTATAAATATAGAAGAAAATATTTTGATGCTCCTACCATTCGAGGTACCTATATCCAAAAACGTTATAATTTAATATCCCATATCCTAGAATTTTAATGTTATAGTGATACAATGTCTTGCACTTTTATTATAAATCTGGGAGCACGGCAGTGTCCCCGTCAAGTTGAGCAAAAAATAAGGCACGGCCGTAACATCCTTTTCTCGAGGAATTTCAGGCCATATTTGACCCCCTATAACTTCGTTGTGGATAAACTTAGAAGCTTGAATTTATAATGAAATAACAAAGCAGGCATTATATAAACACGATATATTTCAAATTTTATTCAATTTGTACCAGTAGTTAACTCGTAACTATAAAAATATTCCTTTTACGAGGTAATCTTGGGCGGGCCTACGTTCAGCAGTATTCTTTTAACTAGTCAAAGTTTCTTTATTTTGTCACTCACGCACTGACTGACTGACCGATCATCAAAACTCTAAGGTACTTCGAGCAGACAGAGCAGCTTCCAATTTAGAACACAATTAGTGTTTAGTGTATTAATTAAAGAAAAACTAAAATATTTTACAATTTTGGTCCAGTTTTCTAGATAAACCAACTGCATAAATAACTTTGTAATCCTATACACATTTGCAGTGAATGAATCAGTGTACCTGAATATGTATAATATAATGGAATAATAGGTACAAAAAGTAGAAGGTACCGGAAAGGAAAAAAGTAGGACTATCTACAAAAAGAAATGAGATGCAATCAAAAACATAACTTGTAAAAAAAAAGTCTCGCAACTTAGTTGTTCATCTACCGTTAAAAGTTGTGAGATCCATGTAATACCAAGTCGGTTAATTTATTTGGTCACTAATGAAGGTTTCTTCTGTTTTAAGTTATTACGTAATTAGCTAACTGCTAACCTAACAACGTCCTATAGTGATCATATCAATATTAAAAATCTTTTATGTTTTAAATAAATAGATTGACTTGGCAATCGCACTAAACAATCTAATATAATATGTATTACTTGTGAGATACAATGTGTTTTCATGCGATGGCCTAAGCATATACTTGGGCACTATAAACCTGTCCTGCGCCGATGGCTAGTGTCCGTTGAGTATGGCCGCCGTGACTTAAACTGTCTAGAGGACATTATTATTATTACTTTTTCAGTAACAGTACAAAGCTGGACATAGGTCCCCCCATTCTACGAATTCCTTTACTATAAGAGCCTGTCAAAGTCTACCGTTGAACATAGATTTCCCCCATAGATTGCCTCGAAGGGGGATTTGACATAATTGCCACGCTTGAAGGCCGGTTTGGCAACTGCCGCAGTCATTTTTTTTTCTGTATTGTTTTATTTTTATTAGGAAGGCGTTGCACTGTGCATGGAAACCCCAGAGATGTTTCCCACTGTCGCCTCATACGTCACCCACGGTACAGTAGGGGTAATGAATTACACCGCCACTACACATTCAATTATAGTCATTGTCGAATAATACCTATGCCTTAATTGCCACGCTCGGTAAACGGATTGGCGATCGCAGCGGCGAACGTGTCTCACTTTTTACGCAACTCATCGTTGCTGGTTTGTATATTTAAAATCTGGCATATACATGGTAAAAACTATCCTTTGGTTATGGTAATATTGTCCTTTCCCAGAGTCACTTTTTTTATAGGATAAAGGTGACAAACGAACATACAGTCCAACTGATGGTAAGTGGATGCTGTAACCCATGGACACCTACATCTATCCTCTATTACGAATCAAAATGCATATGCGTTGTCACCCTTGAGGACTAAGATGGAATGCCTCGTTTCCAGTAAAAAGGGTAACCGGTTCTCTACACTTACCACACGAAAAACAGTAGCGTTAAGCTGCTATTTTACGCTGGTATGCTGTGAGAGCGTGGTCCTTCCCCGGTCGAGCCGACCTATCCGTGCTATAACTACTCCAGTAATATAGCTCCAGCATGACTCTACCGCGTAAGAAAGTCACCTCTCACCTCTTACGAAATTCATAGGACGACTAACGCCGCTTCATTAAACTTCCGAACGGATAAGGAGCAATGCCAGGGGAAATCTAGACTATATTTTAACCGAAAAATAGGGAGGATGTTTTTGTAATCGACAAACTAATGTAATAAATCGATTATTATGATTATCTATTAAATTATGAGAAATAAAAAGGATCAAACAAAAATTTTTCATCTTATCTCATCATCACTCATTCTTTATCTTCTATCCCTTAAAGTTTTTATTCTAAATCTTATTTTAACACATTTATACTTCATCGCCGATTTACAACAAAAATAAGTGTTGCAGTATAGAGTGAAAAGACCTTTACGTAATAATAATAATATAAGTAGATATTCGATTTTCATAATAAAGATATTAATAGTTACTTCGCAGCCATCCGCTCAATTAAATAAAATGATGTGTCTTACCTAGTTTGAAGAGATTCGATTTTTATTTTTTTCCGTATCTAACATAGTTTTCGAAACAATCGCAAAGAAACTGTCTTTAAGTGTTTGTGTATTTGACTTTTGTCTTGCCCAAAGTAAGACAATTAAAAAGTATCATACTCCAATAAGTAATAATCGAAGTGCAGTGCATCGGAGATGAGCTTCAATTTCACGGCACATACTGATTACTGCATCATTCTAGTCCAAACATTGTCCCAGAAAACCAAAGAATTGTTATATATCAGCAGGTTTTTTTTTGTTCAATTTTTAAGCTAAGTTGCGTTTAAAAGCTAGTGAATTATATGTTTATCGTTTTTTGATATGCTAGTAATTAATCGCCAGGTGTTAATGGAGTTGAATGGCCTCAAGTATGGGATGATTTAAAAGTGAAATATGGTGGACTAGCGTATTGCTTATCCAATCAGGTTGCAGTTCTTATCAACGATCAATTTCTGGGCGGAAAAAAGGAACTAAAAGAAATGATTGAATCAAAGTATACATATCATATATGCCCTGATTACTACAATGAAGCCATTGCAGAGTTTTTGGAGTACATCGACACTTCTTGTGTAAGTGCTATGTGCATATGAAAGACTAACGTTTACGTTGATGCATATTTTATTGTAGTTTTTTAAAAGAACTTACAAATAATGAATTATGCGCAAAAAAAAAGACCGGATGAGGATCAGGCAATTTTATGTGCAATATTACAGAGTAGTTTTTGACCATAAACAGAAACATTTCTGCACCTACATTTATGGACTTGGAAAATTCTTATGATCAAGTGGACAGGGTTGCTTTGACAAACGCTGGCCTCGTTTGAGTTGAACGAAGGGCTGTTACAGGCATTAAAGTCGCTTTATAGGGACTCTAGTGCTTGTGTCAAAGGACTCGGACTGGTTTGCCATCTATAAAGGTTTGCGTAGACAGGGTTGCATAGCTTCTCCGAAGCTATTCAATCTATTTACCGTCCAAAGTGGCGACATATTGAAGATGTTCTAAATTGAGAGTACCCTTAACCGACGAGTGTGTATGCGTCAGTCAGGATTGTGCCAAATGGAAGTCCTCATTCTCTGCCTACTCCTCTGTATGACAGGCGTGCATGTTTATGTATAAGTATAGTTTATGCATGTTCAAAAAAATGGAAACAATATATTGCTTAATCAATAAGATTTGAATACTTACCTAATTTCAAATCTAGAAATTTTCTATATCGCCAAGGATTCCACGTTTTAGGGTCTAAAAATTGTGTCCAATTTATTCCGCATTCCGCTTTATAAAACTTAAACAGGCTCTTACTCACTCCTAATAAGAATGCGTAGTGAATATAATTATCTTCAACAACATTGTAATGAAATAGATAGTTTTAATGGCTCACTGCACAATTTCAGGCGTAATTTGTACAAAATTATCATCTTTACATATATTGTTTCTTGCAATTTTTAAATTTCCTTGCTTGTCAATATTTTCAATTTCGTTGTTATTCGGTAAATGAAGTGATCACCTGTAATGGATATGCTTGCTGGATAAAAGTTATGAAAAACCAAAAAAAAATTTTTAAGTACTCCACCAGTATCTATACAAAGTTTTATGCGCTTGAACCAGATTTTGAAACACTTTTTCCAGTTCGGTTTAGTCACTTCTACCACATGTTTGAACGCTCCTCGAACGCTATTCGAATTAAAAGTGTATTCTTATCAGCAGATTTTTATTTTAGGGTATAGTCTGACGATGCCAAATTAGGGCTGTAAAAAGTCTCACCCAGAAAATTAACCAGTGTGCTGTCCAAAATGTCACTCGTATGATTTGAACTTTGAACTAACCTTATGTTTGATTCTACAAAAGCTCCTTTTCCCTATAATTGCAGTTACCAATAATTGACTTCTATTTTCAGAGGCCATGCGTCTATATGCACTTCTCAATAAACGGTGATCACAGTGGAACCATGATTTTTATGGTAAGTATAAGTATTTTAAAACGATCAAAGTGTCAATTTTTTTTTAGTTTTTACTTAGTTATTATGATCAGTATCTAAAATTTTAGTTGTATTCTGATATATTACCACGAACATGCGAGAACTTCATGCGTCTGTGTAAAGAAAGAAGAGGCGGATATGCCGGAACACCTGTTCACCGTATAGTCAAGGATTGTTGGATCCAATGCGGAGGGTTTGGATTAAAGGACACTCAATTAGATTGTGAAAATTTTATAGTACCTCATGATCGACGCGGAGAACTATGTATGGCAAATGATGGCAGGTGACCGATTCAATAAACACAAATTGGCGATAAGGATAAGTTTTATTTGGTTATGTCCCTTTCTTATTTATTTTTTCATACTGTCATTTTACTGCTAACCAGACTTTCATCTAATTTTGTCCTCAAGGCCTAGGGGTAAGAGCGCAACGACGTTTTAATTTGTAACCTATACAAATAAATAAAATTGACAATATTACTATATAATATTAATATATACTTCCAGTGAGAAAAGGATCTTAAGTTCTCTACACTCACTGTACGAAACACAGCAGCAATACACTGCTATTTCATGTTGGTATGCTGTGAGAGCTTGGTCCTTCTCCGGTCGGGTCTAACTATTTGTGCTACAACCATAACGTAGCTGCAACGTGAATATATGGCACAAAGCGCTTATTTCGAAGTTTCCTTCCTAAGGGTTTCCCGAGAAATTGTACAATAGGATCACCAGTTTTCTGGCTGATCGAGGTTGTAGTGGACGATGCATGCTCCGATTACAAGCCTATTAACGCTGGTGTTCCACAAGGCCGCGTGTTATTACCACGCAATTTCTTCTGTATATCAATGATATATTACAAATCGTTAGTATTCACTAAATAAAGATGAGATAAAGCATCACCAGTGGACAACCGACTGCACTGGTGGTGCTTTATGTACGGGCCTTGCTAATATTTCTCGGGAAAACGTCGCCGAGTACCGGAACAAACTTGTGTCTGAAGTCGAGACATTGTTAAACAAAGTCTCCGATTGGCGACGACTAAATCTAGTCCATTTCAATCCCCAGAAGACACAAGTTTGCACGTCTGCCGCTAAAAGGAACTCCTTTGTTGAACCAGTTTCAGGGCACTCCCCTTGTTACCTTAGTCAGTATCGGAATCCATGGCGTCGACATATTGAATGACGTGGTTTCGTGGTCACATGGAAGGCCTCCACCTTGCCTCTAGAAAGCTTGACGTGCTCAGCAGAGCGAGACATTGTTTCATGCTGGCACATCACCTGTAACTTTACAAAACTTTTTGATCGGCTTGACTCACTGGTGCTGCGAAGAAATGTTGCATCTCTTTGCATATTCTATCGTATTTGCCACGGGTAGTGCTCAGAGATATTGTTCGGTTTAATTCCAGCTGCTCAATTTCCCCATAGCACATTGCGACAGAACTCGAGATACCATCCTTACCACCTGGATGATTGGCGGTCTACTACTGAGCAATTTACAAGAAATCTTCTTCCTCGAACAAATTCTTTGTGGAATCGACCACCACCGGCGATTTTTCTGAACCGGTACGACTTAGGGGCCTTCAAGAAAAGAGCCTACTCCTTTTTAAAAGACCGGCAACGCATCCGCAATTCCCCATGTGTTGCATTTGTTGATGGGCGGCGGTAATCACTTACCATCAGGTGAGCCGTATGCTCGTTTGCCCCCTCTCATATAAAAAAAATAAGCACCATGGCTCTACCACGTGGCTATATGTGAGTTTTTGTTACTTACCACCCCTGCTGCCCATAACGTCTATAATACTTAGTTAACAAAATTAAAAATACATTAACGAAAACAAATGAGTATACTATACCTACAATTTAATTTAATATTCCATTCCATTTTAAAAATAATAATAAAACATCAATACATAAGTATCTTGATGATTTACGTGAGATACTGTGTGACTGTGTGACCACGCCAAAAATTTGTAATAAATAATATAATCTTTATGTAAGTATAATATGTAATAAATAATAATAATCCAGACCGAAATTCGGTCTCGGTGGCCAGTCTTAACGGAGACTAGTCATATGCCCAGGGCAGGATCATATTGCTCACGTGTATGCGCAAACACAGGTGCTCTCTCTATTTTCTCACTCTAACAGTCTCGTAATCCGGGAGATCAGGCTCAGGACTAATGGCTTTCTGAGCCACGGGTGTGAAATACCGTCAACTGCCTGATTCAGGGCTGATATTGAAAATTTGTCAACAGAAAAAAACCCAATAACTGATTTTTGTCCTGACGCGGGATTCGAACCCGAGACCTCTTAATACTAAATCGCGTTTACGACCACTAGAACAACAAGGCAGTCAGTCTATGTGATATGTAAACAAAAATCTGACTATTATATGCTCTTGGTCGTTGACTATATCATACTACGACAAAGAGCATATTGACACATACGGTATCAGCATCAATGGGAACACTACGTTCGAGGTTGTTGACGAGTATGTTTACCTAGGACGAACTGTTTGACTGGATTAGTACAACTTCGACTAAAATATTAATATACGGAGCTTCTTATTTTCGTCACGTACTCCTCAAAACCTTAAAGTAAAAGTGCAAAACTACTGCATGTTGCTGGTAATAAAACATGGAAGTGAGACGTGGTACTTTACAGCTGACAGTATGAGAAAGCTTAAAGTCGCTCATCGTTCTTTGGAGATAGTAGATCGCCATACTCGACTTGTTAATAATATTACGAAAAACATGTTTTACAATGTTTGTTATAAAATTTGAAGTAAAGCAATTTACGTTTAATTCAATTTACGTTTTTAGACATAAAGACTGTTCCACTCAATTCTTCGTATTACTGCAACCAGCGCCATGGATGGAAAAGAAGTATGTAGCATTCGGCCAACTTATCGACGGAGAACAAACGTTACAAACAATTGAGAATGTTCCAACCTGGTATGAGTCGCCAACATGCGAAATTATTATTTATAAAGCTGGTATTTTAAACCCGGATTGCCAAGAGATAGTTATATGTAAAGGGATCCATGAATATATTCAAGGACATATTGAAAATCTTTCCGAACTGGGAGATGTATTGTATTCGGTACGTAACTAAAAATTTGGTAAACTTCTTTGTAGAATAGATTTAGCCAAATCGTCTCTTTCGTACTCTGAATATATTTTTTTCTTTATTTAGGAAAGTTATGCTACACTTAGATCGCTTCTGTATCGTTTTATACATAGATAAATTGCACATGAACAATATTCCCGAGCCGGTAAAATTATTTGTGCCCTATACAAATATGAGTTACGCGCGAGATTCGTACTCTTGGCCCCACAGCCAAACATCACCCAACATTGGCTATATTTTTACATGGTAGAGCCAAGCAAGATATAATCACTACGTGACAAGGAGACACAACCAAAGAGCAATATCTGCCACCGGCGGACCGAAGGTGAGGGGAGTAGCCATAGCGTTTTTCCTCGACACGGCACTGTCTGTTATTTTTTACGGAGGGTAACCTGTGCATTCAAAAATTATCGTCTGTCACTACGTAATTCACATAATATAACAATTAAAACAATAAACTAACAACTTCACACATATACGAGTAGCATAGACTTACTATACTACCGACGAGTAGATGCAATCGCTCGGTGAAAGCGACAACTCTTTATATAACCTCTATTGGAATCATTTATCGACGATTTCTCCGGACGGATACGACTTAGGGACCTTTAAGAAAAGCGTTTAATAAATAATAATATTAAAGCCTCTTTATTCCTCAATAGAAAATAATTACAATAACAACAATTATATGTACACTTAGAAAATAAAATAAAATACAGGTTGTTAGTGTAAACACCGTTTCCTTGAAACCAGTGGTTTGGTTTCACTTATAGAACGTTGGTGGAGCCACGTGTTTAAGGCTGCCGAAAATCTAGTTCCCCGGTCAAACCTCAAACCTATTACGCGAGATATTAACTAAAGTGGACTGTATATGCGATTGCTTCTACGCTTACATAAGGCGACTACTATAGCATGCGGTACAATGCACTCGCTCTTCCCTAAACTAAACTATTACTTGTCGAATCGATGAAAGGAATCCTGCTTGACTAGGAAAAAAAACACAGATTGGAGCGGGTTAAACTATTAGCAAGCAGGTATAATTAAGGAATATTGACTCACCGGGGTTTCTTCTTCCTGTCGATCACTATAGCGGCGACTTCCGGAACCTCCTCTGGACAGACACTTCTGGGGCCCCAGTGGTGCGTCAGGAGAGAAGAGTTGGTTCAACGACGACTGCGGCGGGAGAAGAGGCTCGCGCATCGGTCGCGCGTGTCTTATATATCCTCGGCTCGGGTGATTACGCGATGTTCTAGAATCGTCTTCTTTCCCCTCCCACCCCACCACCCCGATGTGTCGATAGGAGGGTACGAATGATATTGTTTGGAAAGGAAATAATGATTCTACAAGTTCCTACCGTCAAAATAAAAAACGCGAATGGTTTTCCGCGCAACCATCTCCCCCCGCCCTTGAAGGATTTCCTTCAAAAAAAAAATAACTAAACAACTAGAGCTAAGATCGACTAACAAATAACTAACTAACGCTAAGATTACCTAAATTAAACTACAATTTCAGTCTAGAAAGCTAATTTAAATTATGGAAGAGGCAAGGGGCACAAACGGATAACAGGACGTAGGTAAGACCCAACCGTGGTCTTAACGCGAGCTATCCTAATTACTCCGTCGGAACCGGGAAAGACCTCCTCGACGATTCCTAACGGCCAGTGGAGAGGCGGCGTATTCTCCTTAGTGAGCACAACTACGGTTCCTACAGCTAAAGGCTCTGTCGCTGTGTTCCATTTTTGCCGAGACTGCAAAGTATGCAAGTATTCCATCCTCCATCGTTTCCAAAACGATTGCACTAACCGATCTAATAATTTGTGGCGTGTGGAAATGCTAAGTCTGTTCTCATCCATATCCGCGGCGGGCAGATACCTTAGAGGCGTTAAAGTCAAAAAATGTGCTGGAGTTAGAGCCAGCGGTTCCGAGGGGTCACTAGATAACGTCCGACAAAGTGGGCGGCTATTCATTACGCATTCAATTTGAGCGAGCACCGTACTTAGCTCTTCGAAGGACAAAATTTGATCTCCTATTACTCGGTATAAGTGGCTCTTTAGACTTTTAATATTAGTCTCCCAATTGCCCCCAAAATGACTCGCGGCTGGGACGTTCAGAGACCACTCAATGCGGTTCTCGGCTAGAATGTGAGCGAACTCCGAATTATAATACTTGCTAGCTAAGAGCTCGTGTAGTTCCGATAGAATACGTTTTGCACCGACGTAGTTCGTACCGTTATCCGAATATAATTTACTTACAGGGCCTCTGCGCGATAGAAATCTTTTAAATGCACCCATAAAGCCTGCTGTGCTTAGATCACCAACGAGTTCTATATGCACTGCTCGAGTAGTTAGACATACGAAAATGCAGACGTAAGCCTTTGTGGATCTTATACCACGCCCGCGAGTGAGCGTGACCTTAAACGGACCAGCAAAATCAGACCCGGTGTGCGTGAAGGGCTTTACCGATTGTATCACTCTACAAGATCTAAGTTCCGCCATTTCCGGAAATGACGGCTTGGGGCGTGCCCGAAAGCAAGCTATACATCTGTGCACCCGATTGCGTATTAAACTACGTGCAGAAAGAATCCAATAATTCTGACGCAAGATCGACATCAATAAATCGGGGCCAGCGTGCGAGTTCAATTTATGATGATAATCGACTAATAAGTTCATAATATGGTCTTTACGCGGTAAAACTATAGGGTGCCGTTGGTCGAAACTCAATTGCGAGTTGGACAAGCGTCCACCTACCCTTACAATCCCATCCTGTAAAAATGGCTTAAGGCGTTGAAAGGCGCGACTACAAGCTCTATTCGATTGTAATCTTGTAATTTCTTCAGAGAAGTGCGCACGTTGAAGTTCACGTAATACTAGCGACTCGGCATAGTTGTAATCGGATGCTAAGACATACGGACGTCGCGGTAAAAGCTTCGCGAATCGACAAACGTAAATTACGCTACGCAATAATTTCGACCAAGAGGACAAGCGGTTCGCCAGAGCAATGATTGGAGAAACCTCGCTCGAAACGTTCGCCACTAGAGCGTGTCTCTTCTCTTCCGGCGGTTGTGACACTGACGAAGGTTCGAAATCGGTTATTGGCCATTGTGAGGGATCCAAGTAAACCCAAGAAGGTCCATGGAACCAAAGCGGGTGGTCCATTATTTGCATCGGGGTGAGTCCCCGGGATAGACAATCGGCAGGGTTTTCCTTACCGGACACGTGATAAAAGTTCCGCGTTTCTAACTCGTCTTGGATCTTGGCCACTCGGTTCGCGACAAACGTATCCCAACGGTGGGGTGAAGAATGAACCCAACATAAGGCGACGGTGGAGTCGGAAAAGGCAAATATTCTTTCTATGTGAACTCTATCCCTACATGCGCCGATAACTGTGGTAATAAGCTTGGTGAGTACTAATATTGCGCAAAGCTCTAAGCGCGCCAGAGAGACAACCTTACGGGGGAGACTCTCGACTTAGAACTAATGAGGCTAATCGAATTTCTACCATTATTCTGGACATGGAAATATACAACGCCCCCGTAAGCCTTCTCGCTGGCGTCTGCAAATCCAACAACCGTTATGCTGCTATTTCTATCGACATTTATATGACGCGGTATTTTAATTTCTCTTAGTAAAGGAAGTTCCTCTCTAAAGCGCTGCCACAATCGAACAATGCTGTCAGGCGGCGAGTCATCCCAATCGCATTCAAATAACCAAAGTTGTTTAATCAAAAGCTTAGCGTATAATACCACCGGAGCTACGAAACCCATGACGTCCCATAATCTAGCAACGCATGACAGTATTGTGCGCTTTGTGCATTTCTCTACGGGCGGATTTACCTTAAGGCTAAACACGTCGGACTCTGGTGACCAACACAGACCGAGCACCTTGTGTGTATCGGAATCGTCGAATTCCTTTATCGCCGAAAGACGGTGTGATAGTGGGATTGTATCTAAAACCGGACGCGAATTACTAGTCCACTTCACAAGATCGAATTGACCCGATTTCATGAGCCTTATAACCTCGGCGGTGGTTAGGGTGGCCTCCTCCACGCTATCGACCGAATACACAAAATCATCCATATATAATCCGCTCTCAATTGCCCTCTTAGCTTTAGGATAAGAGGGACCTTCATCGTGAGCGAGCTGTCTCACCGTGCGTAACGCATGAAATGGGCTCGACTTTAAACCAAAACAAACGCGGTTAAATTCTAACACCATTAGAGGTTCCTTTGGGTGGAAACGATATAAAATGCGCTGGAATCTACGGTCGCATTCACGGACCCCTATGCAAAGAAACATTTGGCGAATATCGGCGGATAGTGCTATACTAAACAAACGAAAATTGACTATTATATCAAATAAACTGCCCTGTAAATTTTGCCCACTATAGAGGATATCGTTAAGCGACAGGTGAGTGCTAGTTTTAGCACTAGCGTCGAGCACTACACGTAATTTAGATGTAAGTTTGTCCTCTCTAATGACTCCGTGGTGTGGTATAAAATACGACGGTGTGTCTTCGTAGTTATCTAATTTCGAAGCCACAAGTGATATGTAACCTTCTCTTATATATTCGTTAATGACGCCGTCGTAAGCTTCCTTTAACTGGGGCGAAGCGAGCATCCTACGCTCCAAGCTGTAGAAACGTTTTTCCGCCATTTGACGCGAATCGCCGAGAGATAAAACATCTCCCTTAAAGGGTAGCGCTACACTATATCTACCGTCGCGATCACGAACGGTCGTGCGGACGTAAATTTCCTCGCATATCCTGTCATCTGAACTAGCTATGGGTGGGACGTTCACCTCCTCCATCTCCCAAAATTTGCGGACTAACGACTCGAGCGGTTCGACAGCCATACCACAATAAGAGGCTGCCGAAATACTATCTAGGATGGGGGCGGAGCCAAGGATCACATAGCCCAATACGGTTTCCAGTGCGTAAGGCGCGGTATGCGAGGAGTTGCCCCTGACCTTATTGTTTAACAAAAGATGAGGGAAAAGCGATGCCCCAATGAGCATGTCTATGTTTCCAGGAACGGCGTAAGTGTCGTCTGCTAGAGTCAAATTTTTAAATTCAATCATTGCCGAGGTGTCAACCGAAACGGTTGGCAACCGTTCAGTGACCCTATCTACTACTAGTGCATTTATATCAAAGTTAACGTTACGATCTATCCGAGAATAAAATTTTAAATTTATATATCCCTGTGTCGCTTTACTAGTACCTCCGATGCCTTTAACTACAGGACATGAAAGTGACCTATTTATTACTAAGCCTAAGCGCTGACAACATTGTCGTGTTATAAAGCTATTTTGGGCTCCGCTGTCCAGCAGTGCACGGACGCTTTGTTTGTTTCCACGCGAATCCCTAACCAAAATACGCGCCGTACCCAGTAACACGGTTGAAGGAGGTTGTGCTCCCATATTTGCCAATGAGCACAGAGCGACATCACCAGGTCGACCGCTAGAATCGTTGACCTTAGTAGGGGTGAATTCCTTATTCGCCTTACTTGACGCCGCTATGTTGCTATTTTCAAAATGTAATAGCGTGTGATGTTTCCTGGCGCACTTGCTACATACGGAACTCGAATTGCATTTTGCAACTAAATGCTTATCGCTTAAGCAGTTCAAACATAGGTTGTTTGTTTTTACTAACTTATAACGTTCGCTTGGTGAATATTTACGAAAAGTCGCACAGTTATATAAATTACCGTGTTTATCTTTACATACTATACAAGTATGCTGGAGCGATGTCGGCGTAGCGGTTACGTAAGTTAACGACCCTGCTATTTTAGATGGTTGAGTCTGTCTACGGTCGACGCACCTTTTAATCTCCTGTTTAACGTTCGGTGAGCGCTGCATCACCTTTATTTGATCTCGCACGAACGATGCTAATGAATGAAAGGAAGGCATCTCCGAGCTACGATGCTCCATTTCAAACGCACGCACAGTGTCGGAGTCTAATTTCTTTAATGCTATATGGAGAAACACCACGTCCATGAGGTCATTAAACTTCAAATTCTTAAGTGCAGCCACCGATGCCACAAATTTATCGAGAAACTGCTCTAAGCCGTTGATGTTCGCGGATGATATAGGTTTAAGATCGAATATCTGGTTCAAATATTCGGAAGCTAACATTCTCCTATCTTCATATTTAGTTTTAAGCGTTTCAAATATTAATACGTAATTGTTTGCTGTAGGTGTAAAACCCGAGCAGATCGACTGTGCTCTGCCACTAAGTTTGCTAATTAAGTAATATAATTTTTCAGCGTCCGATAACGATGGGTTGTTGTGTATATTGTTTTGAAAACTACTGAAGAAGAAGGGCCACGTCTTAATATCACCATTGAATACCGGAATATCTATTGGCGGTAACCTAATTGAGTCACGAGGGCGTACCTGCATTTCAGGCTTCGCTTCACCTTGAGATTGTAGCAATTTTGCGGTTCTCTTCACGCGACACAACATATCTTCGAATGCCAGCAGCGGTTGGTAGTTCACTATGTATTTCGGGTCGGTTTGTAGTTCCGAATGATTAATTTGATCTAATATTCTTTCGTAATCTGTCCGCAAATTATCTATCGTTTCGATTTCATTTAAAAAGGCCTCCCGTACTGCCTCTATATGAATGTTCTTTATATAATCACTTATATTCTGCATACGCGAAAAAGAGTATGTCCCTCTTGGCATAAAGCGTTTTAATTTTGATTTCACTTCCACTAACTGCCATTTTAAATTATTATAATAAAGTTATATTAATCACAATTAATCTCACACGCATAAACGACGTAGGATGAATACTCGGCGTGCCGTATTACGTAATCAGATCGAGCGCCCGATGCAGTCAAGGCTACGCGTCGTTTGCTAAACCTAATAATTTTATAAAATTGTGGGGTAAGCGTATCAAACGGTTGCTATCACGCCGTTTCAATTATTTAATAAGCTTTAAATTTAACCAAATACGAGCGCTATTAAATGAATAATTCTGTTTGCGAGTAACAAATCAAAATTTTAATTTAAACGAACACTATTTAAGTCTATTCTATAAATTAGAGTGCGTTATCTAAACAATTAATTTAATAATTCGACCAGAAAATGGTTGGATAACCACTAAACACCAATCCAGATCCTGCCGAAGTGACCATAAAATGGTGGAGCCACGTGTTTAAGGCTGCCGAAAATCTAGTTCCCCGGTCAAACCTCAAACCTATTACGCGAGATATTAACTAAAGTGGACTGTATATGCGATTGCTTCTACGCTTACATAAGGCGACTACTATAGCATGCGGTACAATGCACTCGCTCTTCCCTAAACTAAACTATTACTTGTCGAATCGATGAAAGGAATCCTGCTTGACTAGGAAAAAAAACACAGATTGGAGCGGGTTAAACTATTAGCAAGCAGGTATAATTAAGGAATATTGACTCACCGGGGTTTCTTCTTCCTGTCGATCACTATAGCGGCGACTTCCGGAACCTCCTCTGGACAGACACTTCTGGGGCCCCAGTGGTGCGTCAGGAGAGAAGAGTTGGTTCAACGACGACTGCGGCGGGAGAAGAGGCTCGCGCATCGGTCGCGCGTGTCTTATATATCCTCGGCTCGGGTGATTACGCGATGTTCTAGAATCGTCTTCTTTCCCCTCCCACCCCACCACCCCGATGTGTCGATAGGAGGGTACGAATGATATTGTTTGGAAAGGAAATAATGATTCTACAAGTTCCTACCGTCAAAATAAAAAACGCGAATGGTTTTCCGCGCAACCAACGTAAATTCAATGAATTTAAAAAAAAACTCTATTTTCTTTCATAAAATTTAAGAAGTTTCTGTCCGACACCGTCCGTGAATTCATGGATACCCTATGCGCCCAAGTGACGTAATCACTGTAAATATCACCGCCCGCGCTAGCTATCTACACAACATTCAACATAAAAACACAATAGGTACACATAACCTGCGATGTAACTTTTCCTTCATACTTTCATCCTCGCTTAGGACAAGCAAAAATTGAGGAATTAAGGAAAAATTGAGATTTTATTAAAAAAATGTTGTTATTTTTCATTGAATTTACGTTCTATAAGTGAAACCAAACCACTGGTTTCAAGGACAACGGTGTTTACACTAACAACCTGTATATATTTCAATTAAGGACCCCTTCATTACAATACTTCATTTTCATTTCTACAACCTTACTTGTATTTAAAGCTGCTGGAAAAGCGAAGATCATCGAGACTAATTGTTCTTTGTAAAAATAAAGTAATTTAATAAAAATCTATGAGGACCTGCGCAAAGTGGCATTATTTAAAAATATAACGCTTGTTCATTTTTAAAAGCAAATGATAGCATTTGCTTTTAAAAATGAACAAGAAACTGTTTATATATAACTCTCTAACTACTTGGAAAATTAAAATAAATGTTTTCAAATATTTTAAATACAATTACTCTCTTGATTTTATAAGGATCTATTTAAAAAAGTATTTTCGGAGCTAGAAGCGAAGCAAACTGTGAAAAAACAAACACGTCTTCAGCAGGAAGATGAGGAAAAAGAAAATGCTAATGGAGACTTGAATAATATAAGAGCAACACAAAGGTTACTAAGTGATTTTTTATGTTGTGTTAATATTACATTTTGGGTAGGTGTGGTTGGTACACTCATTAGCACTATTGTGTTCCGGTCTGAAGGGTATGTAGAAAGGCAATGTATTAACAGGCTGTGTAGTATCCATCTAGGTCTTAAGATGTGACAACGCATCCGTATTCGTCTTTGTTTGAAGTTGGATGTAGATATCCATGGGCTGCAGCAGCCACTATCAGGTGGACTGTGAGATCGTTTGTCACTAGAGTTTTATAAATAAAATACGTATTATAGACTCAGAATATATCAGATACTGTAATAATATGTTTATGTAAAAAAACCGGACTAGAGCAAGAAGGGCTAGCCTTGAAGGTTTTGAATAAGCATAATTATGTATGTAAGATGGTTTATCCATCCTGGGAAACGGAAGCCTCGTCTTTCTTTTTTTTTTGCCTGTTTTCGATACCGTTATCCGACCGTTACACGTGGCATAAATTGTGCTGCCGTGTGACCTGCATTGCCAAAAAGCAAAGTCTTATACAAATATATGGCAAAATTTTAAATATGTGATATATAATACGACCGTACTTTTATTTACATTGACAAAGAAGCTTGAATTTTTACGCCACCAAAGCACCATTGACCTTAGTATTTATTCTTAATTTCAATTTGATAGCTCTACCCGTTGCTGGTAAAAAGGGACTTGACAGACGGACTGACAGACAAAAAGTGATTTTATAAGGGTCCAATCCAAAAAATGGCAAAATACTTATAGAGTTGTCCATATTATCTAAGCTAGGTAGGTGAGAAATCATCTCACCAGAGAGTACGAATGTAGAGGCGAATAAAGAGCTTCTCTCTCGATGGTCTATACTGAAAAAAAACGGAAGAAGCCTTGAGGCAATTGGTGGAGCTGCGGAATCATTTCCGTAGCTTCGACAAAGGTCTTTTGAAAATTGTGGGGTTGGTCAGCAAAAATTTGCAAAAAGTAGTAAATACTCGTAAATACACATAGGTACACACGATTTGTCAAAGAAATCAGTCTGTTGGATTTATTAAAAAAATATTAAAAGGAAAAACCTTGAATGCGTATAACAGATTTATACGAAGGAAAGAAGATATAGAAAAACAAATAGAAGAAAGTGATACAGACAATCAACAACATTCATCAACTATAAGCGAGCAGGAGAACGAAGAGTTCGATGTAGAATTATATGAATCGGAAAACGAATATGAAGCAGAAGTATCTTTGGATGCACCTCCAAGTTTACACTCGAAAGTAAAACCAGAAATACCATTTTACATTCCATTGACAGACGTGCCTTACCCTGGGGAGATTGATTCCACTCATGATTTAAAAAAGTAAGTATTTATACATGTATTGCTAAAATCAGTTTATATATACCTAGGATTGTACTTTTAGATATACATAGATTGTACTTTTATAAACTACGTATAAATCAAATGGCACGAAATAAATTAATTTACTGTCATCATCATCATCGGTTTTTTAAACTCCATTGAAGGTCATGTGCTTCCTCTTTGTAGGGAGGATTTGCCTTTATCATCAATAGGCAGGATCGGATTGACGATCTTAGTACCAGGCGTATTTTATGCTACTGCCTGTCACCGGTCTATTACATCAGCCATAAACGAGATCCTAATGATTTTTTTATGATTATTATTATCTACTGGGTTGTAAGACACTCTTTTTGCTTAGGAGTTCGTCTAGTTAGGTGCCAGTTTTTTACCTATCTCTGTCGCCAAATAGCAGCACTTGCAGTGCCATATTTCGGTCTGAAGGCTAAACAGGCTGAGAGGCACTCCATCTTAGTCCTCAGAGCTGAAAGGCATTTATACCGCTATCTGTTGGAAACCGTAAGATTTTTTCTGGCATTTTCCATATTCGCCTCTTGCGACTTCACGATACGGGACGAAATTGGGTGATGGATTTTTTACATCGCCATCAACAGGGCTTCATTTATTGTATTTAGCACTAATTGCTTTCATTCTAAATTGTCCTACAAAATTAAAATCACATTGCCAAATGCTTTTAAATAAATGTTTTTCTCTTGTGTATACACACAATAGGGAATTTTTCAAAAAATTAATAAATATATATTTATGATCGATTTTATAAAAGTAAACAAATAAAAAACTGCGTTATAAATATATTTCAATTTTAAGAATATTTTTTTTCGTCTGTGCCTAAAATCTGCAAAACGCTGTTCGCCATATTAAATACTGTCGTGACGTCACTGATCCCGTCTAAGGGTATTAGTGTTCTGTGTCATGATTAAGAGAACTAGCTAAAGTGCTGTGTTATTTCGAAATTATTCAAGTTATCATTACTATTATTGAGATTTATTCCGAATGTTATTGAAAATGCATCATGTAA
Organism: Parnassius apollo; assembly: GCA_907164705.1. Taxonomy (NCBI): domain Eukaryota; kingdom Metazoa; phylum Arthropoda; class Insecta; order Lepidoptera; family Papilionidae; genus Parnassius; species Parnassius apollo. The sequence continues at coordinate 1,653,931 of CAJQZP010001435.1, forward strand.
GACGAATTCGTAAAAGCAGAAAGTACTAATCTCGTACGCAATCCCAATTTTTGTTCTGCTGAGTTGAGGAAGGTTAAAACATCAATGTAAGTACCTATTACCAACTTGCGTTTATACCACAGAAATCTAAATCTTATTATTTAGGTTTCTGTGGTTTATACATAAACACAAAACCAGGTCAAAGTGTATTTTGATAAAACATAGTTTAGTGGCTATCATAGTTTAATTTATCTATAATTACAATCATTAGCAATCATTAGTTATAATATCTACATAACATTATTTATTACAAATTTGACTTTCGATACCCTTCACCTCATGGTGTTTTGTTTTATATAAACGATAGTTAAATATAAGTCATACTTACATCAAAATGATCTTCACAGAAGAATACTCTAGTTTTTATAGACAATGTATTCGGATATCGTCTTGGCAGTTTTAACCAAAAATTTATTATATATAAACCAGTTGGCACTTGAATCCATAACTTACCCGGCGTTCTTATGCCCGTATTTTTGCATTCAGGCACAACACAGCAATGATATAGATGATAACTTAATATTAAACATTTAAAGTATCTTATTCCCATTGAAGTATAATGTACTACCTCAATGCTTATTCCTTTGCAAAATCAGCAAAATTCTAGGACAGTGACGTCACGAGAAGAACAGCATGGCGGCTAGTGTTTTCACGCGAAAATTTAAAACGATAGATATAAAGTAATTTTATGGAACTTTTCGGTTTATAAAAATTTATATAAAAATTATAGTGGTTCATTATTACTCTAGGATTGATTTAAAACACTTTTTGAAAATGGGTGTAATACCCTATTAAACAAAACACAACGAACTCCTTACTAGTATTTTGTGTAATTCCGTTAACGTTACCGTTAGCATTATTAAAAATCTACAGCTGAACATAAGGCTCGGCCATTTTTATCGCGTTTAATTTAACTTATTTTTCATTCTCGGCGTTGTATTAATTATAGGCTCCCAATCAAAAAGCAGGACCCAGCCATCTTTTCGATTGCCTCACGAAAAATCGTTGGTTAGGTTCTATTACGAGTATTCGTGGTTTATCAAATCTGATGTAACGACGGGGACGATCTTGAACATGCTTACAAACCACAGATTACCTCCTAATAGATTCCGCATACCGGACCACAAACGCGCGCAACACATACTTGCTGTAGCTAGCATACGAAGTAACGCTAAGAATCACGATATCAGTGTCGACCAAGTTTGTGACCCGTAGGCACGTCCGCGTTTTTGAAAATTTTAAAATAATTTTGTGTCCAAAATACATTACAAATGGCTTCCTATGCTGTGAAATGGTGTGGCAAGTCAGCTAAGACATCTAGTTATCAAAAAGATGGCATAATATTTCATCGGTAAGTAAAATTTATTCTTATCACGTTAACCTATATCAAATGCACTGGAGTTCAACTTACACTGGATATATAATCTCGCAAAGTGATATCATTTGAGCACCCGTTGATGTCTTTTTGAAATGTCCCTTTCACTCATTACGTAAATTAAAATAGTTGTCTTTGTCTAACGACAGCACGTGTATCGATAGTGTTGTGATTTTAAGTCGATATTTGTTTGGTCACCGTTTACTTTTTTAAACCAAGCATACCACTGGAAGACTTCAAGATACTGAAAGTTCGTTTTATGTAGATCGGGACCTAAAATCAATATTCAAAAACTGAAGATAGCCGGGCTAACTGTGATATTGAGATGTCAAACATCTCAGTCCCCCTCCCCCCCCCCCGTGACCATAAGTTAATTAAACGCGATAAAATCCATATAATTATATAGTTTTATTCAATGTGTAGTGTTCGCGTAAATTATATATATATATATATATATATATATATATATATATATATATATATATATATATATATATATATATATATTTGTACATGTAATCTAATTTCTTAAATTTACGCGAACACTACACATTGAATAAAACTATACAATTATATGGATTTTATTGCGTTTAACTAACTTATGGTTAAATTAAATTTTTAATTTAACCATAAGTTAGTTAAACGCGATTTTTTTTAATTATTAAAAAAATTATTACTTTCTTATAGTCATGTTATAGCTTATTAATGCTATGTGAAATCGATAACCGCATCTAAATCGGTCAAGCCGTCTCAGGGAAAAATTCGCTACAACGAGTGAACGTTTTTTATTGCAAAGCGAGTCAACACCATAACACATATCTAAGAACCATTGTTAATGAACTACAAACCCTTACAGAAAACGGTCAAACCGTTTGGAAGATAAATGGGTACATAATTTTGCACAAATATGCTTATTGCAGCACCCCTGTGAATCACAAACCCTATAGAGAAAACTGTATCTAAATTCTTTAAACAGTTATGGAAATAAATGGGAACATTCCTTTCCACACACACACAAATAAACAAACAGACAAACAAACAACCTCTCACCGTTCCGTCATAGGTAATAACAATTTATGATATATTTTTGTATTAATAAATAATTATTTAAGCATATCCAGTGTAATTAGAGTAACAGAACCTTGCTTCAAATGAAATCTGTATGAAGGAAGGAATGAATGAGCCTTTTTTGTTTTTATCTGTGGATGTTATTTAAACTAGTATTATAATATCTATAATATATTATATAAACCTTACTAATGGATCCTCGGATAGTTTTTGTTTTGCAATAAGCACACGTTAAGATTCTTGTATTAACGTTAACAATTGTATCTAACCTAGATATTTTTAGTACTGATTTAAACCAGTACTAAAACTACTTAGACGAGCGGTAAAAGTAATATTAAAAATAATAATGAAAAAGTAGGCAACGAAAAATAGTAAAATAACAATTACTTTAGTACATATTACTTTATGGTGTACATTAAAAGTAATAATTATATATTTGGCAAATTTTTGCCAGATTCCTCCACAACCACACGTTATCACACCCGTATGTAAATGCGTTCTGAAAGAGACCTAGTTTCCAATACATGAATCAACTGCTTAAAGACGGCTCGGGTTCTCCATTATTAATTGGTTAAGAAACGTATTTTGTGAGCGAGTGAAATCGGCGTATCTTGGAATCGGGTCGACTGTCTCTATGCAACTGTTGGATTAGGCAACAACTACTTTGGTATTCGTCCATCTCTCTGTCTTAGAACCATAAAATATATATATATATATATATATATATATATATATATATATATATATATATATATATACATATTCTTTTATTTATATACAATGTTTTACTTTTTAATAAATTTCAAATAAAAATTGATCAATTCATTATTTATCAATAATCAATAAATCCCAAATTTATCGATCAACGTCCTAACCCTGTCCCATCACTATGGTTCGGAGCATTCTAAGTTCAACCTTGAATTATCCAATCACAGCGCATTTGACACGTCCCCCGCAACTCGAAATTTGGTGAAATCGAAACAGAACAAATATTCCATGATGCGGTATCTATTAGGAGGTAATCTGTGTTACAAACTGAAGATTTCCCGTAGCGTCGGTGCTTCACGGTTCATATGTCTTTCATATATTCTTTAAACACGGTTTTTTCTATCGCTGTAAAACAACCGAAACGTCGTGTTTTACAAATAAGTTAAATGCGATGAAATACGTAAAATAGTATATAAAACCGTTTTATTTATTAAGGGATATTTGTCATAGCAGCTTAGCAGGTATTATTATTAGTTAGGATAGGCGGCAGCACCTGTCCATCTCCTGGTTTGTGCCCTCCGTCGCCTCTTACGACAGCCACGGGTCGACATGGAATAGTGGATATTTTTACACCGCCATTACATGGTAAGTACTACGAGTAATAAAATAGTTTCACCGGTGACAAATACAGATGTGTGTAAAGAGTATAAAAGAAGCGAAAAACTAGCTTGCGACTCGCGTAATGGTAAGTGTTGATCGCCGCCTATGAACAACAGCAAACAGATGATCTTTCGAGTTCAATATCTCATTTTTCAACTGAAAGAGGACAGTTTTTTTTTTAATTTGAATTAAAAGCCCTTTACAGTACCATCTGAAAATGTAATTAATTACTTTATGACAAATTATAAAATTATTTTAAAATTGTTATTTTCTAATTGCTGAAAAACCGGAATAAGTACCTAGTTACGAATACAGAATAAAGTAATAATATTTAAAAAGAAAGTCTTTTTTATTGCGTTGTTTTTATGAAATTCGTTCCGTATTCATCTTCAGTGTAAAGTACATACATAAAATTCGCATTCTTTATTCATAGATTCTTGAAAGGCCATTACTGTCTTGAAGAAGATTTAATGAAAGAACAACCCAAAATCATCGGTAAAGCGAGGACTTCATATGTTTCAGAAATGATTAATTTCGACGAGATTCATGCCTCCGATGATATTTCTTGTAAGAAATTAAACTGATTTAGCATACAATAATAATTAACAAGCCATCGACTAGTGTTCGCTAGTGGCCAAGATTAAACCGTAATTAAATTTACCATCACTATAGTCAACCAAATCTAATAAATACTTTTTGACAGCTGTCAGACTTATTGCACCAAGCATGCCAACCAAAAAATGGGAACGTACAATATTCGATAATTAAAAAAATCGATATCGATTATTTAGTTATTAATAATTTATAGTTTGCGTAACTGCTTATTTCTAGAGGCACAATTATAAAAGTTTTAGATTGAAACTAGATTCAAAATAAATTTATTCAATCACTTTCAGTACAAATACTTGAACTATCCTTGTTTAGATTAATTATTATTTGATTTTGAATAATGCAGTCAAAATTAATGACTCTCAAAGTCATCCATAATCTTTTTTTTGTTTTTCTACCACTTTTTCCAAATCATCGTTTTTGACATGAGCACATGCTTCAATGAATATAGAAGAAACAGTCCAAAAAGTTAAAGCCGAGTCACAAAATAAGAAGACAAACACAAAATTACGCACAGTAAGCTTGCGTAATGGCGGGAGATTGAAATTACGTAGTGGTTTTTTCAGTGCGGCCTTGTACATGAGTTTTTTTGCCTACACAAAGGACAATGGCAAAAAAAAATAGGTGATGGAATTATTAAGTGTCTACTTAAGTCATCATTACAGATATCAATAAAATATTTTACTATAGAAAAATAATCATACACAATTCAAAACTTAATTGACTAGTTGTTGTAGTTGTTACGATTCGTCAGTTAAGACAGACAAATATCTTATATGTTATAAGATCCATCCGAGTTTGACGTGTATTTTGTTCAGAAAACTGTTTTATATATTATATACTAATGTGATCTTTAAGGATTCGCTCTATGCTAGTAACCACCCTATATAAATATATATATGAAAATTATATTGACTAGTTCTTGTTGTAGCGATTTGCCAGTTAAGGCGTTTTATACCATACATCCTAGTCTGATGTGTATTTTGTTTAAACTGGAATATCTCTAATTCCTGACTTCTTGCAGTAGTATGATCGAATAAGAAGATGTTCAGGATCTTAAACTATATTTTTACATATTTTGCATTTGAAAACAAAGGGTCAACTAAAATTTATTTAGGAGTTCGCCATTGTCCTTTACGTTGACAAAGCAAAAAACCTAAACTTGTTTTATTCATGATTCATGTAATTTAAGGAATTTTAAAAATAAAAATACCATTAAAACATAACTTGTAAAAAAACCAAGTCTCGCAACTCAGTCCTTCTAACGTAAAAAGTTGTGAGATCAATTTGATGATTGATTGATGATTTGATGAGATTGTCAAGTCAATCTAAAATATTTAAAACATAAAAGACTTTTAAAATTGATATGGTCACTATAAAATGTTGTTAGATAAGCTAATTACGTAATAACTTAAAACAGAAGGACCCTTAAGTATGAACTGAATAAATTAACCGACTTGGTATTACATGGATCTCACAACTTTTTACGGTAGAAGAACTGAGTTGCGAGACTTGGTTTTTTTACAAGTTATGTTTTTAATGGTATCTCATTTCTTTTTGTATATAAGATAGTCCTAATTTTTTTACCTTTCCGGTACCTTCTACTTCTTGAGTACCAACAACGTACCTATGTACACCTGTAATACATATACAAATACACTGATTCATTCACTGCAAATGTAACTTTGTAATTCTATATATTTATATGGGATTACAAAGTTATTTATGCAGTTAGTGTATCTAAAAAACTGATCATAAATTAACAAATGTTTTAGTTTTTCCTTGATTTATACACTAAACACTAATTGTATTCTAAATTTGAAGCTTCTATGTTTGCTAGAAGTGCCTTAGAGTGATCGGTCAGTCAGTGAGTGACAAAATTAAGAAACTTTGACTGGTTACAATTCTTAAACTACAAGTTTAAATTGAATGAAATTTGAAATATACCATGTCTATACTATGCTTACTCGGTTGCTGAAAACTCAGGCTACTAGTTTTATTGACCACGAAGTTATAAGGGGTCGAAAATGGCCTGAATTGCTTCGAGAAAAGATGGTACGGCCGTGCCGCTTTTTTTGCTCGACTTGGCGGGAGCACTGCCGTGCCCCCAGATTTAATTAAAGAAATAATACATTATGATTCGATAATTTGAATATTTTTAAAGATTATTCGAATCTTTTTGCCGATTATTCGCATGTCAATGAATTTTAATCATCCAAACATAGCGACATATCATTGAAACGACGTCAAGTAAAAATATTGACACTGGTTATTTTTTTAATATTTTGCTTTGTTTGAAAGATTCGAATTTAAATTAGCGATAAAAAATTAAACACGCTGTAATTAAATATTGATAACTTCAAAATCATTCGGATTTAGGTAAAGGGTTATTGTAAATCGTATGAGTACGCTTGTGCAAAGTTATTGCGGAATGATTAATGTGAAACGTCAAAAGGTATTTCTTAGATTTGGTTGACTATAATTCATTTTTAATCACAGTTTTTTTTTAATTCTCACAATTTTAAATAATAATCAGATTGTGAAAAGTTTATAAAGTTGAATCGTCTCATTGCTTAGCATAAATATTTGAACCATCTTACCAATAGTTGAATTTTTTCTTTACAGTGAATTCGCTTAACTCGGACGATGAAGAAGAAATTCGAAGATATATCAAGTACAGCACCTTCAAATAATAAACATATTTAAGTTGACGCTTTTACATTGGTCAAATTAACAATATGCTTTTGGTTTCTTTAGGTGTAATGTAGATCGTGTTAGTTTTGCCGGAGATATAGTAAAAAACATTGCTAAACGTGTTGGCAAATTCAATATTTTTGAAGGCGCCAGAAAGTAAGTAGCTGGTTATAATTTTAAAAAACCTACTAATACTTAAGAGATGTACTATGTAGTATATATGTAATATGTAGATGAGATCGGCAATCCCAAATGCAATGGCAATCCCAATGAGATATAAGAAGTACCATTTAATTAAGCTGTAATTCACTTTCGTCATTACCGTTGCAATTTACGTTGTTTCTAAAGTTAAATTATCCGCAGCAAAAATAATTATTTGCTTACCAAGTTCTTGGCAGTGAAGATATAGACGAGAAATCTGTAGAAAAAATGCTCTACCAAGAGCCTGTAAAACAGGGTTGCAAAAATTTTCTCTTATAAAAGGAATTGGACTTTTGTGTGATATTTATTGGTTTTTATTCTAACAAAAACTACTAAACATTAGTGTTCCACGTCATCCAGGGACATCTGGAAAATAAAAAATAAACACCAAAATAATTGCATAACAAATATTTAGTTTCATTAAAATCAAAGCACTTTTTTAAACAAAAATAAGTACACCAAATTGGTAATTAAATACTTAGTCAGGGCCGACCTAATGGTACCAACACCCAATTCTTCTTTATTACTGTTTTAGATCTGAATTAATCACCGACGAAGAGTTGCGAAGAATAAGGTAAAACTTTTATTTTTTATTGATCATTATTTAAGTTAAATTCGCTCAGTGACACATACAACAATTTTTCAGAGTCGCATCAACTGATTATCGGACCAGAGATGAACAAGAAAAGTAAGAATCCAATCTAGCACTAAGTAGTCACCTTTATAATTTTTAATGCTGTATATGTATTGTATTGTGTAGTGCTAGGGGTGCCATGTGTTCCAATTTGCGTGGGGTGTCCCGATTTTCTAGGTTCGTGGACACAGCCTGATTTACCCATGATCGGCATGACAATTATCCCGATTTTGGGTGTTACAGACTTATGACATCAAAAAATATAATCTCCGCACGCACACGGTACAGAATCTATCCTCGTTATTTACAAAAACTGCCTAAGCTTAGAAAATGAACCATTGCTGTATTGAAAGTTATGTAATAATGGTCAAGCTTACTAATAAATTGAAGCATGGAACAGATGACATCATGTATCGGTATAATTTGAGCTAAAATGCTGCCTTTAGAATCTTCCTCATTAAGGCCGAATACGAAGAGAACTGGCGAAAATTAATGTATTTCTCTTGACTAGAACTTTGACCTGAAGTAATTCTAAGCTTTAAAACATTTTTGTAGGTTTGTTCGGGTCCTTCACAAGGTCAC